>OX451735.1:1083459179-1084059179 GCA_948472305.1 Vicia faba
AGACCAGCCAATCTACATCCTTAGGTTTAAGAAGATTGAACAGGGGAAACTGTTGTACCCTAAAATTTGCCCTCTCATGTTTTCCAAGGTCTTCCCCTGCATGGTTGGTTACAAACCCTTTCCTAAAGAAAAGGAAAATTTATGATTAAGGTTCTTAAGTTTCCTTCGATTGGCATCTACAAAATGCCTTTCGATTGGCATCTACAAAATACCTTTCGATAGGCATCTCCAAAATGCCTTTCAATTGGCATCTATAAAATGCCTTTCGATTCGCATCTCCAAAATACCTTTCGATTGGCATCTACATAGCACCCTTCTATTGGCATGGACAAAGGTCTTTCAATTGACCTGTTAACAAGACATTTCGATTGGCATTTTAACAAGTACCTTTTGATTGGCAGTGTAACAGTGTCTTTCGATTGGCATTTTAACAAGTACACTTCGATTGGTATGGACAACGGCCCTTCGATTGGTATTCCAAAGGTTCCATTCGAAGAACATGCAAAGGTCCATTCGAAGAAGCTTTCAAAGGGTCCATTCGAAGAACATGCAAAAGTCCATTCATAGAAGCTTTCAAAGGGTCCATTCGAAGAACATGAAAAGGTCCATTCGAAGAAGTTTTCAAAGGGTCTATTTGAAGAACATGTAAAGGTCCATTCGAAGAAGTTGTCAGCCCCTTCAAAAGGGAGCATTCAAAGGCCAGTTACATATCATTTAAAATTCAAAAAAAAAGGGACAAGATCCCATGTGTTTGGCCAACGTTACAAATTCTCATTCATGGCTTTCAAACACATAATCAAGGTTGTTTAAACCTTTGCCTTCTTGTCCCCTCTACCCCCTCTATATAAAGAGATCACAAAGTGTTACATGGAGAGGGAAAAAGATTGGAGAGACGTTGCCCACAAAATCCATCAAAGGTTGTCAAAATTTTCCAAGTCAAAGCCATCCTTCAACAAAAGGTATCCACGCCCAGAAGTCCCAGATCGAAGTTGCTCCCATCCAGAAAGTGCCTAAATTGAAGGTTCCAACTACTGGTAAGAGAGGGTAAATTGCAAAATTTGTATTTGCATAACACAACCATATTTGTTGTTCCTTTTGACTTGTCATCCTAGACAAAATCAAAGGGCTTGTGTTTGAAACCCAAGTCATGTTCTTTGTTTGCTAACACTTGTTGTAGATATAGCCTGAAAAGACCCAGCGTGCGCAGGATCGAAGGACCTGGGTTTCGATACCTAGGTCCTACATTTTATTTTACTAATGTACTTTTGTAGGTATAGCATCCCAGATCGATGGAGACACCTTCTCTGGATCGAAGTTGTCCATTGTCCTCCTGGATTGAAAAAGACATCTCCTTCCTAGATCGAAGGGTATTCCCTTTCCCCGGGATCAAAGGGCAATCCCCTTCCCTGGATCGAAGGCTATTCACGCTCACTCCCTAGCATAATCGAAAGAAGGCATCTCTCCTAAATCGAAAAGACCATAACTCTCCTGGGATCGAAGCTCCCCTTTTCTCCCTAGATCGAAGGGTGTCCCTTGCATTTTATTTTTGTTTTCATTGACTTCTTTTTATTTTTACATTAAAATCAAAATCACAAAAATATTAGGCTAGTTGTTTTTCCAACTAAATTAATTTTGTAAATAAATTAATTAATTATTTTAACATCCTTTTTTCTTAAAATTAAAATTAAATAGACTTAGGCCTTATTTTCTTTTATACCAAAAACAACAAAAAGATTTTCTTTTACTTCATGCGCATTTATTTAATTCCGTATTTTTACTATTATTGTATCTGCCTGTCGGATGTAATAGATAAAAATTAGGATATTTACTGCTTTATCCCCCCATTATCCTTGTATAATGTAAATCCCCTCCCCCTAAGCATTGTAATAGCGTAGGACCTCTATTTTCTGCATTTTTTACTGCTTCTCATATTAATTGCTAGTAATTAGGCTTGTATGATAAGGCTAATAATCAAACGCTAGCAAAATTAACAAAAAGAGAAAAATAACTGAATTGAACATAATTACAGACAAGCACCTCTAAGGTACGCCCACTTCGGTTGCCTTCAATAAAACAGTCATGGGGCAGGAATGCTTTAGCAAAGACCTATAAAATCAAAAGATCATAGTCCCTCGATGATCCTACAGTTGCCTTCTCGGTAAATGATCTAGTACCTAAAACAGAATTGCTAAAGCATCTTCATAAGTTTCCTTCGTGACTGTAATGTCCCTTCGATTGTCCCTTAACATCCAACGATAGGGCTACCTACTCACTAATAGTAGGATAGAACTGTCTAAAGGAAAAGAGGAAAAGAACGACCCTTTTCGAGTATAAAAGTAGATAGTTGTTAGAAATTTTCCAACCAAGGCTCATTTTGAAGAGAATCCAATTCTTTTCAACTTCTCTTCAGCCCTCAAGGTCAAGAAATGCCTCAATCAAAAGATACAAGTTCATACATTATAGGTCATTTCAAAAAGTCAACAAAAACACCTTTTGGGTAAAAGCTCATTACATGAACATGGAAGATCCAATTGAGATGAAACCAAAAGGGTTGTTTAGAGGAAATCCTAAGCTTTCTAAAAAGTCCAAGAACACCCTCTTAGGGTCAAAAATGAGATAGATATGCATTGATAAAGTTGACCAAATTTTGGAAATGTGCATGAAGTCAACATTGATCAAAACTTATTTTTATGGGCCCATGTTTTCTTGTTTGAAACTTGTTGTTAAGATGGCCCACGACCCCCAAGCTTATCCACTTATTATTTTAGTATTTTTATTATTTGTTTTGATTTTTTATTCATTAAAATCAAAATAAATCATTTAAAATAATGGAATAATGAAATAAAATCAAAGGTTGGATTTTATGAGCATATTATGGATCCATGATCAGCTGGAAAATCATATATTTCGTACAAGGGCTAATTGGATTGGAAAAGATCATGATTTGGCCTATTTTAGAAACAAAGTATACAAGGCACAAATCAAATCTTTTCTCATCAAGTTGCAAAGATTCAACTCAGTTATATTGACCTAATTGCTTCTACTATATATGCATAACAACCCTGATGATAAAAACAAGGATTGGCCGTGTAGAATTGAGAGATAAAAACTCAAATTTTTGACAAGAAAGTGGTGGTTGGATTTTAATCCACAAGGAGATTCGAAGCATTTTGAAGGTTGCAATCCATTCCTGGCAGCATTTGGAAGCTACCCGAATCATATCCACGCATCAAGACGTCCAAAATCATCCGCTACGACCTCACGGTTTGCACACTTGTTCTTGAATCTGATTTTGAATTTACACGCATGATAAATGAATTCTAACTATGTATTCATGTTTGTATAATAATTTAGGACATGTTTGCATAATTAATTGTATGTTTTTATGTATATTTAGCTAACTTCCATTGTTAGGGTTTGAATCTTCGTTTTAGGGTTTCTTGTTTCAGGAAAAATCAGGGCTAAAGATGAGTACCATTGTACTCACGAGATTAAACCCAGTTGGTCTGTATTCTTCAATTTCATTTTTGTTACGTGATTGTGATTTTTGAGATATGCAGGTTTATAGCTACAACATATGTCTGTAGGTAAAAGTCTTGAACCTAAAATGATAGTCCCTTGGGGAAGACAATTGTGTGTCAAAGCCTGGTTGGGTAGTTTGAACTTGGCGCGCATTTTGTTACAACCACTAACCATTATTCAATATATTATATTTTGTTTATTTATATTAATAAAAGACCAAGTGGCCCAATGGAAAGCAGGACGGATGTTAAAGCGTTGTGTATGGGAGGTCAGGGGTTCGACCCCTGCCTCCAACATTTTCTATTTTCTCAATATTTCCTTGCATATTCTATGCTATCATCACAAGCATGCTCACTGTATACCTCCAGACCATCACCCTTGGATCAATCAGTGCTCAGATCTAACGCTTCTAATGAAGCCCCCCATGGTAGACACCCCTGGCACAATCACACTGGATCTCACGCTGCTATGGGCCACAGAATGTTCGGCTTTGGTCAGCATTTCAGCATGCCACCCTCCATTTGGGCTCATACCCCTCAAGCCCATTTCTTTTCACATCTTCTATTATCTTTTATTTAATTTATTTTTTTTTCTCTAATTATTTCAAAACAAATCAATGTTTTTTATTAAAATCACAAAATCACAAAAATCACAAAAATCACAAAAATCACAAAAATCACAAAAAATAGGATTTAGTCTTTATTTTTAATAAATTAATTCTTTGCAAATTAATTATTTTAATTAACTTTAATTTTTGTTTCATTAATTAAAATTAATTAGAAAAATTAGGTTTAAACTTCAAATCTTTTTCATAAAATCCCAAAAAAATATTTTTAACAATCAAATTAGATTTCCAGGGCTTTTGAACTTTTATCCAGTTAATTCTCGTGCGTAATTACTTTTCCATACGATTAATTTTTACTATTGATGTAACTGCGCCCGGTTTGTAATAGCTTAATTAGGGTTTTTCAATTCTGCATTTTTACTTTTCAGTCATTAATTATATAATTGCACCAAAGCCTTGTAATAGTTAGGAATTTTATCTTTCCGCCATTTATTTTCCCGCAGGATAAACTGCTTAGATGAATGTTTAATAGGGTCGCATGAAAGATAATGATTAATTAAACCTAGATAACCCTAATTGCGCAAGATAAATGACCAGAATCAAGCACACTTGGTTGCCTTCGAAAACAATGGTCATGTCCCTCGAGCGTAGGGATACTCTTAGCAAAGACCCTCAGTTTAAAATCATCATAAAGATCATAGTCCCTAAAATGTCCCGCGAGTTGCCTGCGAGAAATGATCTTATGATGATAGTCCCTTCGAAATGCTAAGGTATCCTCACATGTTGCCTTCAATGACCATGAACGTCCCTTTCGATAGTCCCTCACACATCCAACGACTAGGGCTACCTACTCATTAATAGTAGGATAGCACTGTTTAAAGGATAGGAGGAAAAGAACAGTCTTTTTTCGAGTAGGTAGATAACTGTTAGTTACTTGCTCAAATAAATTTGCACACTACACTTTCAAATACTTTTCAAACAAAAGTTTTCAAAACACTTTATCACACTCTTGAGGAGTGATACAAGAGTTACCATAAAGTGAATCACCGCACTAAGGCAATTTTTAAAGCTTTTCAAAACACACAAATACAAGCAATTTTAGAAAATGAGAAAGTACCTAAGAGCCCATAGAAAACCATGGATGGAAAGGGTACTAACACCTTCCATTTCCATAATCTACCCCATGTACTCAGAAATCTCGAAAAAAAGGTCTTTTTCTGTTCTTTTCACCCTTTCCTTGTTGGATAAAAGAAAAGTCGGCGGAGACTCTTGCTTATCGCGACATTTGCAAACGAAAAATGCAAACCAGTATTAAGCAGTCAGTTCTGCCACCGTATCACAACAAGTACATTGGGATTTCCAGTACCAATATTGAAAGGAAATTGTCAAAAATGGGGAAAATAGATAAAATTAATATTTTGACAAAGCCTCGTGTAGCCTCCTTCGATTCCAAGGCAAAAGGCTCCCTTTTGGCATCCTTTAATTTTCACTTTTTGCCTCCTATATGCCTCTTGCGAGTATGGACATTATGGCCTCCTGCATCCACCTTTCATTTGGGCATGTGGTTCCTTTGTTGCAAGCTTCGTTTGGGAGTTTGACTCCCTTCATACTTTCTTTGTTTGGGCACATGAATCCTTCAGTACAAGCTTTTAGTCACACCTTTCGTTTGAGCATATGTTTCCCTTTATGCAAGCTTTCGTTTGAACAAAGATCTTTTGCATGTTTGCATGAAGTCATAAAGCAGGGACCCCCTATGTACACTCCTTCATTTGGCCACTTGGACCTTTAGCAGGAAAGCCTTCGACTGGACAGAACCACCTTCACAAGGTTTCATTTATAAATGTGTCCCCTTTGAATCAACATCTTTTGAATCCAACTCTGGGAATCCCATTCGAGGGACATGCTTGATGGTCCATTCGAAGGATTTACAAGCCCACTTTAAGGCATGTTTTTAGTGACCCATCCAAGGGTCACACTTTTGGCTCCTTCGAAGGATGCACAAAAGTGACTCAATCGAAAGGCACTTGTTGGAGGAAAATCAAATAGTATTGTTTGGAGAAGAGTCTGGTCGAATAAGGGTCAAAACAAAAGGATGATATTCAAAGATGCTTGCTGCCAAGTTCAGGTATGACACACTGGCCAAAACTGCTGCACATCAGTCCTGAAACACTGCCTCATTCTTGCACCAAAATAGCATACAAGGCACTGTCTCTCGAAAGCTATAGAGAGCAGGTTACTCAAATTGTTCAAACCTTTTGTTTTCCCTCCAAAAACTTCAGGCAGCCTTAAGTATAAATAAAAGGCTCCAGCATATGTTTGAAGAGGACTTTTTGGCCAGAGGAACAAATCTTCAAAAATTTCTCAAACACTTGAACACTTATCAAATACAAACCCAGAATCCAAACACTTGTCCCCTTCGAACCTGAAACATCCTTACATTTTGTTACCCTTCAAATCCAGCAAGAAAGACATTTCACTTGTTTTTTTCTCTTTCGAATCCAGTAGTAGTGACACTAACCTCTGGTCCCTCCCTTCGAATCCAGTAGAATTCAAGGTAACCGCCTAAAGGCCCAACACACGCCCCAGCCCCAAGCAAGGTAAGTCATCCTTAACCTTGGATCCTTCGTTTCTAACACAACATGTAAATAAAATTCCTTTTTGTTTCAAACATATACATAGCATTTGTTCCCCTTTCGTTTACACCCTTCTAGTTTGTTTTTATTTCCTTTCCTTTTGGTTTTGTTCTTTTGTTTCTTACAAATGTTTTAAGAACTAACATGGCCTTAAGGCAGTGCTAGCATGGCCTTAGGCCATGTTTCTATTTAACATCTCAGATGAAGGAAATAGGAAACAGGAAGTAGGTAACAAAGTCTTTGGCTTTCACACTAACCTCCAGGTCAAACGAAAGAGGCAGCCAGAGGGTACACCATGCTGACTTTCAGGCTCAGACAAAAGGCACGCCTGCACTGAGTCCAGGCCCAGATGAAAGGCACTCCCTTACTGCTTTCAACCCCCAGTCGAAGAAGGCAGAAAGGCAGGTTTCATCTTGCACTGGTTCCAGGCCCAATCGAAAGGCACAACATACTGACCCTCAGGCCTCAGTCGAAAGTCATGCCTTCACACTTTTCAGGCCAAATTGAAGAGAGCCAAAAAGTGCAGAATTGAAGGGTTTTCTTCCCTAAACCGAAAGATCCATTTTTCTTGCTTTTGTTTTATTTTTGCCTTTATATTTTCATGCAATTCAATATGGTTGTAATAGTGTAGGATTTTATCTTTCTGCATTTTATTACTTTTGTATGATTGCTAGTAAAATAGGGTATGTATGGCAAGATAAAAACAACAAGTAGACAACCCCTAATCAAAGACTAAATGCATGCAAATCAAACACACTATTCACACATGCACCCCTAGGATAATTACACTTGTTGCCTCGGAAAAATAGTCATGTCCCTCGAATACGGGCGTTTTAGCAAAGATCCTCGGTAAAAGATCGTAGTCCCTCAATGATCCTCAATGTTGCCTTCGGTAAATGATCTAGTCCTTAAACGACATTGCTAAAACGTCCCATAGGTTTCCTTCTATGACTATACAAACTTCCCACTCCCGTCCCTTCACATCCAATGATGGGGCTTCTTATCAAATCAATGGTAAGATAACAACATATAAAGGAGGAGAAAAAAAATTTAAGACCTTTTGAGTAGGTAGGTTGCTCCTAGTTGCTCGCTTGCTCACAACAAAAACATTTTATACACCAACACTCTCATTTTGAAACATTTTCAAAAGACAACACTTTGTACGCGTTCTTATAGAAACGAGAGCCATTATAAAGACTCATTTTCAAAATCACTTTCAAAAACACATTCCACAAACACCTCTTTGAACTATTTTCAAAACGACACTTTGTACAAGTTCTTATAGAAACAAGAGCCATTACAAAGAACACTTTTCAAAATACTTTCAAAACCCACACCACAAGCACATTTTAAAACAAAAGCAAGTGATCTAGCAAGCAACTAAGAGCCCATAGATAACTATGGATGAAAAGGGTGCTAACTCCTTCCCTTTTCATAACCTACCCCCCGAACTCAATAAATAATCTTGAAAGGTCTTTCCTGTTCTTTTCAACCTTTCCTTTTGGATAAAAGAAAAGTCGGTGGAGACTCTTGCTATCCGCAACAAATGTGATCAAACGCAAAACACCCAAGTCAGTTCTCCCACCGTGTTACAGAATTGGCGACTCTGCTGGGGAGTTATCTAAAAAGTGGGGTTACCTTAGGGCTAGATCACCTTTACTTGCTTTCCTTTATTTGATTTGTTTGCTTTACATTATGGTTCCTTGCTTAGGCTTGTTTTGATCCTCTACCCGGATATGGGGCACCTTTTTAGGTAAGTAGAAATAGATTGTGGAAATTGTACGGTGTAGACCGGTATGGTTGAAGCAATGGCTATGTTAGTGTGACGCATTTGTTGGTAATGGCATCCCTTGTGTTGAATCGAGTAGAATACGGGGCCGTTGAGCAGCGTCATGAAGCACTAACTGACCTTAGAACCTTAATTGAACAACTTGGCTATTAGGAAGTAGTGAGATAGCCAATTTTGGTGGAAAGCTGAAAATTGGTTGATACTTGATACTACAATCATTGAGATTAGACTTTTGGGATATCTCGGCCGCAAGAAAAGATTGATTATGCTGAGGCAATGCCTAAAAGAAAGGCCAGTGATATTGAGATCCCCTAGAACCTGATTACTTTCTAGGACAGGTTGAGCCAACTAAACTTCAAGGGGGTACTTACCTACAAACTCCATGCAAGCCTAAACCTAAGGACTTGTTCGCTTTGTGTGTACATAACAACTTGCTTGCTTTGCATACTTGTACATAACATCATAAACATCATAACATCATAAGCATTCTCACTAACCATTTCAAGGATTTAGGAATTTATCTTTGCTTTGTTTTATAGGTCATGAATCCCATCCGAAGGAATACCATCCGGATCAGCTTCGTAAAAGCACACCCTCAACTCCAAGAGTTAGCATCAAGGTTGCCTGGAGATTCTCCTTTTACCAATAAATATGGTCGACTCCTCAGCTTGACTACCTCCAAATTCCCAAAAGAAATGATGTGTGTGTTCTTCCAATTCTTTGATCCCATGCATCATTGCTTCACCTTTCTTGGCTATCAGTCGGTCCCTATGCTAGAGGAGTTCTCTAAATTGTTGGGAGTGTCCATGCTTGATCAATTACCATTCACTGGTTTAGAAGGGACTCCAAAGCCTAAAGTTATTGTCGAAGCCCTGCATCTGAAGAGAGCCGACATCATAGCAAATTGGGAGACAAAAAGTGGAGTTAAGGGTTTCCTAGCCAAATTCTTGTTGGATAAGGCTCGCTCATTCTGGGAAGATATGGATTTCAAATCCTTTGAAGATGTCTCGGCTCTTCTAATCTATGGTTTAGTTTTATTTCCCAATCCGGACCAATTCATAGATGTGAATGCCATCAAGGTCTTCCTCTCTCGTAATCCTATACCTACTTTGCTTGGAGACATTTTACATTGTTTCCACACTCGCACAATGAAGAAAAAAGGTAATCTCTTGTGTTGCCTTCCCCTACTCGCTAAGTGGATGATGTCCCTCACACACTCTGACATTTATTGGCATTTTCGATCCTTGGAGGATACTACTATCATTGACCGTTGTAGGGAATTCCCTAATGTCCCTTTGCTTGGAATTAGGGGAGGTATCACCTATAACCCTTCTCTTGCATTACGTAAATTTGGCTATGCATGAAGAGATGGTCCTCACGACGCACTCATCCAAGGTTTGGTGTTCGACTACGAGAGTGACGATCAAAGCTATCGCCGGAGATTTATACGAGCTTGGAGGATGGTAAACAAAGTGGATAGCAAGACATTGGGGCGTAATAACTCCATTCCTTTGGAGCCTTATCTTAGATGGGTATGAACTCGTGCTCAAAGACTCGGTATGCCATACCCTGCCACTTTGCCTATCATCATGGAGCCATTAGTTGAAGAAGACATTCCTTATAATATCTCTCACCCTACCATGCCTACTTCTCTTGAAGACTTACAAAGAGCTTGGATCCAGCTAAAGGAAGAACGAGACACTTTCGAGGCCCAATTCTATGCGAGTGAAAAGAAGGTCCTAGAGCTTACGAGACATCTTCATGAGGAGCGAAATATGAACGCCTACATCGCGCCAAAGAGGATGCCTTTGACCTTTTTGTCTTAGGAGTTTATTTTGATTTATTTCCTCCATTGTAAGCCCAAGGGGCACGGTTGTAATCAATTTAAACTTATTAATACAATTGATGTTTGCCCCTTTCTTTGTCTATAACAAATTTAAATTTTCTAAGTCCTTGAAAACATTGCATCCACATACCATGCATCATATCATGACAGGCTTTTCCACACAGGTCTCTCATTTGCTTACTGTTTATTTCAGCAAGAGATGGCTCTAGAACAGACTATCAAAGACATTCAGACTCAAAACGCTAAACTTAAGGAAGTGTTTTTGAACCCGTCCAAGGGGCAAGAAGAGGTGAAGGCACTCCTCACTAGGGGCATGACTATGAAGAATCCTGAGGACAACAATGATGACCAGTTGGAATGGCTACAAACTAAAATAGAAACAATGAAAGTCCAGATGATGGGACAATTGGTGAGTCAAATGGCCCTTATCCAAAACATAGCTCAGGGACAAGAGGAGTTAAGAACCCTCGTCAACAAACTTCATCAAGACAGTAGAAACCGTATGAAGCAAACAATTGAGATTGGGGATCAAGTCCTTATTCAGCCTCCCATGAGGCAAGAAGTCGGTTTGGTGGAGAGTAGACCTTTCCAATTTGCTGCCACGTCACGAGACCAACAACCACCTCGTCAACAAGGACAATGTAATCAGCGTAAACGAGTCCCATCTGATAGGCAGTTTACCAAACTCGACATGCCGATATTACAAGTCTTGCAACACTTGCTGGAGTTAAATTTGGTTACATTAAGGGATCCTCCTCAGAATCCTAATATTGCCTCTCCTCATTACAATCATGGAGAAAGGTTTGCATATCACTCTAACAGTTCGGGGAACAATACTGATAATCGTTGGACATTGAAAAACAAGATTCAAGGCCCGATAGATGGAGGAGCGTTGGAGTTCACACAAGACGGACAAGTGGAGCTTTTCTATCAGCCCTCAAGGGCATCCATATGAAGCGATGATCTGGGTGAGGAAATTTTCTGTTAATTCGAATTTTCAGTTGTAATTTCTTTGTTCACTTAAACACTTATTTATATGTCAGACTTTGATCATTTTCATTAATGCATTAAATAAGTTTGTCTTGAATTAATCCATTCATTTTCATTCTATTTAAACTATGCTTTTTAATCCCCTTATGATATTCAACTCTTGTTCTAAAAGTTGCAAGCCTTTAGAGGGAGGATGACGAAAATGATGCCATAGTCTCATACAGTATGCTTTTGGACAGACATTGCTGACGATGTACAACCATTCTTTCAACTCCTAAACACTGGAGTTATAAGGAGGACAATCCCTAGTCAACCCCTTTGAGCCAAATAAGTAGTTTTCTTTTTCATACAAAATGAAACCTTTAATCAAAACCTGGGGCAGGGTAGTCTCTCAGTTAATTCAAACGCGCGTTCAGTCGCAAACTTTCATTTCATATACAACGAAGGACATCAAAAACATTACTCTGGAATCAAAAGACGGTGATGGTTCCCTACCAAATAGGCAGTCAATATCTCTCAAGAGAAAATCCCACTACGTCAAAACCTACGAAGTAGACTTAAGAAAAACTGGGGCATCCCGCTGACTGTAATCTCAAAAACAAGAACAGTCAGGCAAAATCAGGGATAATAAAAAAGAGGTCACTACAAATCCTCAACAACATGAAAAATGTTGCAGAAATGACTCCCTTCCGACAAACTTAACTTGTCTGAACCATCATCAAGACGTCATTCTGGACTCAATTGGAGTTCAAACACACAATTAACTGAGTTTAGGACTGAAGAACATCACGAAGAACGGGAGAGTACAAATACACTTTGAGTCTTATCTTTTGTTTCTTAAACTGTGAGCCAAGCCACGTTACAACCCTTCAAAAGTCCTAATTGAAGCATGGGTTAGTTCGAAAGCATACTGTTACATAAGGTATCATGACTCTTGTAAGGCTTTACTCCAAATCCTGTGTTGAATTTTCTTACTCTTTTATCTGCTAAAACACATTTTCAAAACTTCGAGACAAGCATAAACTTTTCATTATTTGAATATCGCTGTTTGCATATGGCTAATTGTCTGACAACAGAGAAATTCGCACGGTGAATATCCAAAAAACAGAAATTCTCTCAGGAAACAAAATCACTTCAAATTGGATGACGCTTCCAATGACAGATCTCCTGTAAGCAAGGGGCATCAGCATGATCACTGTCCTGGGGCAGTCAAGTCAAGATTCCAAGAAATCTCTTGAGAGGTGCTGAATAACAAGGAGCAACTCTGCATCTTAATCACTTGGGGAAATAAGCTTGAATTCCAACAAAGGGTCAAGCAAACATTTCCTGGCAATACTACAAACACTTGCTACCAGGGGCAGTGACAAATCTCCCACAAAGGCCTCTTCATAGGGTGGTCCCCAGCCAGAATTTCAATCTCCAACTGAGTTGATCTCAAGAATCCTAGAGGAGTTCTGCCAAAAGAAAACACCTCTCCAACAGATTGGCGACAAGGTTTATTTCCCCAATAAACGACAAGACTCCCTAGCTTGAATTTGCCTCTCAGACTATCACAAATCAAGGGACCGCAACTCCTCTTCCCTAGTAGACTTTTTTACAATCCCCAGTGAGCTGCTGGAAAAAATAACCAGATAACCGTCAATTTCTTTATCCCTAGCAAGCCGTTGTGAAGCCTGGAATCCGACCAGATAACAACTAACTTTCAAGAGATAACTCCCTAGTAGAGCAATGAACGGCTAATACTCCTGAACTCTTTTCCCCAAGCAGGAATCAAAACTCTCCACAGACTTTTCTTCTTAAGCAAAATCAACACCCCCCAGCGGGTTTCTCCTTAAAGAACAAAAACAAGAATCCCTAGTGGAAACGTCATAAGCAAGGTTTGAAGATGGGCATACTCTTCATCCCCAATAGTCATCTGGGATTCAGCCTCCCAAAACTCCCCAACATTTTTCAAGGATTTTTTTCCAAGACAAAAATACATTCCAATAACATTTCGCATTTCATGCATTATATTATATACATGACAAGTGCATACGACACAATGTCATTTATTTTGAGAACATCATTGCACCATGCATTTCATACATCATGGCATTGCATGCAGCTAACTCTTTACCTTTTCAGGAAAGATCAAATCAACAGATGGCTATCACCAACGATCTTCAAAAGGTCAGAGATTAATACCTGAAACCAGACAGGACAACTATCTCAAACGACCAACTTTTTCAAGTTCCAGATTAATACCTGTAACTAGCCAGGAAAACTATCTGTGGACGACTGATTATAGATTAACACCTGTAACAAGCCATGAAAACTATCTACATGAAGAGATTGAAGATTAACACCTATAAAAATCTAGGAAAACTATCTTTCTCATGTCATAAATTAATACCTGAGACCAGATAGGACAACTATCTTAAATGACTAACTTTTTCAAGTTCTAGATTAATACCTGTAACTAGCCAGGAAAACTATTTATGGATGACTGATTATAGATTAACACCTGTAACAAGCCAACAAAACTATCTACATGAAGAGATTGAAGATTAACACCTGTAACAAGCCAGGAAAACTATCTTTCTTTCTCAGGTCAGAGATTAATTCCTGAAACTAGACAGGACAACTATCTCAAACGACCAACTTTTTCAAGTTCCAGATTAATACCTGTAACTAGCCAGGAAAACTATCTATGGACGACTGATTGTAGATTAACACCTGTAACAAGCCAAGAAAACTATCTACATGAAGAGATTGAAGATTAACACCTGTAACAAGCCAGGAAAACTAACTTTCTTTCTCAAGTCAGAGATTAATACCTGAAACAAGACAGGACAACTATCTACTCGACCAGCTGAAGCAACCTTACCTAGATTCCTTCTCATTTTCAGATGTAGTTTTACACAAACTCATCATAAAGCAATCCTACACGGGATCCTTCTCATACAGCTTTCAGATACAGTTCAGATACGCTCCAGATACGGATGCCATTCTGATACTCATTCAGATTCAGCTTTCCGATACAGTTTAGATACTCTTCAGATACAGATGCCATTCTGATACTCATTCAGACTTAGCTTTCAAATACAGTTCAGATACTCTCCAGATACGGATGCCACTCTGATACTCATTCAAACTCAGCTTTCAGATACAGTTCATATACGCTCCAGATACAGATGCCATTCTGATACTCATTCAGATTCAGCTTTCAGATACAGTTCAGATACGCTCCAGATACGGATGCCATTCCGATACTCATTCAGATTCAGCTTTCAAATACAGTCCAGATACAATCCATTTATTGATATTATTCTGATACTTATCCCACTACATCTACTATTTCAGTATAAATCGACCAGAAATTTATTCTGATACTTCTTCAAATTCTTCTCACTAATAATTTTTAGATGGCATCTGTAAGCCCATCTCCAACAACTCTCTATCATCTCTCTAAATGGCATCTTTAATCCCATTCCCTACATGATCAACCACCACATCATCGAGTGCAAATTTCTGGGCACTCTAGTGTTCAATCATCTTCCACCTTCAAGTCACGAATGGCGGATTCACCAATCTAAGTCTTCAGGTTTAAGAAGATTAAACAGGGGCAGCTGTTGTACCCCAAAACTTTCCCTATCATTTTTTAAGGAATTTCTCACAAGGATTCTCAAGGTTCAGGCTTGCACAAGTACATTTGGATTTTCAGTACCAAGATTAAAAGGAAACTGACAAAAAGGGGGAAAACAGATAAAATTAATATTTTGACAAATTTGGAGAAAAACAACTGTTTTTCGATTCAGCTCCTTCGATTGGCCTTTTGACCTCTTTCGATGCAAGCTTGGCTTGCATCCTTCGATTGGGCATGGGCCTCTGGCACGCTGGCTTAGATTCACAAGGCACAAAGCCTCCTATAGCCTCCTTCGATTCCAAGGAAAAAGGCTCCCTTTTGGCATCCTTCGATTTGCACCTTTTGCCTCCTATATGCATCTTTCAAATTTGTACATTTTGGCCTCCTGCATGCACCTTTCATTTGGGCATGTGGTTCCTTTGTTGCAAGCTTTGTTTGGGTGTTTGACTCCCTTCATGCTTTCTTTGTTTGGGCACATGAATCCTTCAGTACAAGCTTTTTGTCACACCTTTCGTTTGGGCATATGTTTCCCTTCGTGCAAGCTTTCGTTTGAACAAAGATCTTTTGCATGTTTGCATGAAGTCACAAAGCAGGGACCCCTATGTACACTCTTTCGTTTGGCCACTTGGACCTTTGGCAGGCAAGCCTTCGACTGGACAGAACCATCTTCACAAGGTTTCATTTATAATTGTATCCCCTTCGAATCAGCATCTTTCAAATCCAACTCTGGGCATCCCATTCGAAGGACATGCTTGATGGTCCATTCGAAGGATTTACAAGCCCACTTTAAGGCATGTTTTGGGTGACCCATCCAAGGGTCACACTTTTGGCTCCTTCGAAGGATGCACAAAAGTGACTAAATCGAAAGGCACTTGTTGGAGGAAAATCAAATAGTATTGTTTGGAGAAGAGTCTGGTCGAAGAAGGGTCAAAAAGAAAGGATGATATTCAAAGACGCTTGCTGCCAAGTTCAGGCCTGGCACACTGGCCAAAACTGTTGCACAATAGTCCTGAAACATTGCCCAATTCTTGCACCAAAATAGCATACAAGGCACTGTCTCTCGAAAGCTACAAAAAGAAGGTTACTCAAATTGTTCAAACCTTTTGTTTTCCCTCCATAAACTTCAGGCAACCTTGACTATAAATAAAAGGCTCCAACACATGTTTGAAGAGGAATTTTTGGTCAGAGGAACGAATCTTCAAAAATTTATCAAACACGATAAAGCTCTCAAACACTTGAACACTTATCAAATACAAACCCAGAATCCAAACACTTGTCCCCTTCGAACCTGAAACATCCTTACATCTTATTAGCCTTCGAATCCAGCAAGAAAGACATTTCACTTGTTTTTTTCTCTTTCGAATCCAGCAGTAGTGACGCCAACCTCTGGTCCCTCCCTTCGAATCCAGTAGCATTCAAGGTAACCGCCTAAAGGCCCAACACACGTCCCATCCCTAAGCAAGGTAAGTCATCCTTAACCTTGGATCCTTTGTTTCCAACACAACATGTAAATAAAATTCCTTTTCGTTTCAAACATATACATAGCATTTGTTCCCCTTTCATTTACAACCTTATAGTTTGTTTTTATTGCCTTTCCTTTTGGTTTCTTACAAATATTTTAAGAACTAACTTGGCCTTAAGGCAGTGCTAGCATGGCCTTAGGCCATGTTTCTATCTAACATCTCAAACGAAGGAAACAGGAAACAGGAATTAGGGAACAAAGTCTTTGGCTTCTACACTAACCTCCAGGTCAAACGAAAGAGGCAGTCAGAGGGTACACCATGCTGACTTTTAGGCCCAGACGAAAGGCACGCCTGCACTGAGTCCAGGCCTAGACGAAAGGCACTCCCTCGATACTTTCAACCCCCAATCGAAGAAGGAAGAAAGGCAGGTTGCATCTTGCACTAGTTCTAGGCCCAATCGAAAGGCACAATATGCTGACCCCCAGACCTCAGTCGAAAGTCATGCCTTCACCCTTTTCAGGCCAAATCGAATAGAGCCAGAAAGTGCATAATCGAAGGGTTTGCTGCCCTAAATTGAAAGACCCATTTTTCTTGCTTTTGTTTTATTTTTGCCTTTATATTTTCATGCAATTCAATATGGTTGTAATAGTGTAGGATTTTATCTTTCTGCATTTTATTACTTTTGTATGATTGCTAGTAAAATAGGGTATGTATGGAAAGATAAAAACAACAAGTAGACAACCCCTAATCAAAGACTAAATGCATGCAAATCAAACACACTATTCACACATGCACCCCTAGGGTAATTCCACTTGTCGCCTCGGAAAAATAGTCATTCGAATACGGGTGTTTTAGCAAAGATCCTCGATAAAAGATCGTAGTCCCTCGATGACCCTCAATGTTGCCTTCGGTAAAAGATATAGTCCCTAAACAACATTGCTAAAATGTCCCATAGGTTGCCTTCTATGACTATACAAACGTCCCATGCTCGTCCCATCACATCTAATGATGGGGATTCTTACCAAATCAATGGTAAGATAGCAACATCTAAAGGAGGATGAAAAGAACATTTAAGACCTTTTGAGTAGGTAGGTTGCTCCTAGTTACTCGATTTCTCACAATAACAAAATTTTATACACCAACACTCTCATTTTGAAACATTTACAAAAGACAACACTCTGTACGCGTTCTTATAGAAACGAGAGTCATTATAAAGACTCCTTTTCAAAATCACTTTCAAAAACACATTCCACAAACACCTCTTTGAACTATTCTCAAAATGACACTTTGTACGCGTTCTTCTAGAAATGAGAGCCATTACAAAGAACACTTTTCAAAATACTTTCAAAACCCACACCACAAGCACATTTTCAAACAAAAGCAAGTGATCTAGCAAGCAACTAAGAGCCCGTAGATAACTACGGATGAAAATGGTGCTAACACATTCCCTTTTCATAACCTACACCCTGAACTCAAGAAATAATCTCGAAAGGTCTTTCATGTTCTTTTCAACCTTTCCTTTTGGATAAAAGAAAAGTCGGTGGAGACTCTTGATATCCGCAACAAGGATCAAACAAAAAACACCCAAGTTAGTTCTCCCACCGTGTTACACCCAGTACGAGTCTTCCTCTCAGATCATTACAAATCAACAAACAAAACCCCTTGTCACCAGCAGAGTTGATAATGTCCTTAGTAAGTTGCTGTGAAGCCTGGAAACCGACCAGATAACAGTTAACTTCAGTAAGTTGTTGAAAAGCTTGGACCCGACCAGCTGATAATTTAACTTCTTCAATTGCTGAAACCTGGACCCGACCAGATACTAGTTCGAGTTAATGAAACCTAGACCTAACCAGATACCAGTTAACCTCACAATCAAATTGTTAAAACCTGGATCCGACCAGATAATAGTTTGAGTTGCTAAAACCTGGACCCGACTAGATAATAGTTTAACTTCTTTAAATCACTAACAAAACTCCTTTTCCCCAATAGAGTTTGCCACTATCCCCAGTGAGTTGCTGCAAAGCCTGGAACTCGACCATATAACAGTTAACTTCTATATCCCTAGCAAGTTTTTGTGAAGCCTGGAATCCGACTAGATAACAGCTAAGCTTTCTTCCTCTCCAATCAAGAGATAGCTCCCCGATAAAGCAATGGACAACTAAAACTCCTGAACTATATTCCCCAAGTAGAAATCAACACTCCCCATAAAGTTTCCTCAAGCAAAGCTAATGTTCCCCATCGGAATTCTCCTCAAATAAATAAGTAGGAATCCCCAGCGGAAGTATTCTAAACAAAGTTGAAGATACACAGACTCTTCATCTCTAGCAGTAGTCCGAGAGTTAGTATCCTAAAACTCCCCAACAGTAGTCAGGAATTTATTTTCCCAGACAAAGATACACTTCAATAACATTTCACATTTCATACATCATAGCATATGCATACGAAGTGCATATAGCACAACTTCATTTTTGAGAGCATCATTACGCAATGCATTTCATACATCATGACATTGCATACATCTAACTCTTTACCTTTTCAGGAAAGATCAAATAACAGATAATTATCATTAACAATATTCAATAGGTCCAAGATTAGTTCCCAAAACAAGACAAAGCAACTATCTACACGACTAGATATAACTTCACACGGGCTCATCCTGAAGTAATCTTACATGGGTTCCTTCTGATTTCCAGATGTAGCTTCACACGGGCTCATCATGAAGTAATCTTACACAGATTCCTTCTCATAAATTTCCAAATGTAGCTTCACACGGGCTCATCATGAAGCAATCTTACACAGGTTCCTTCTAATTTCAAGATAAAGTTTCACACAGACTCATCCCGAAGTAGCCCTACCCAGGCTCCTTCTCATATACTTCTAGATGAAGTTTCACACAGACTCATCCCGAAGCAGCCCTACCCAGGCTCCTTCTCATATAATTCCAAATGACTTTTCACACGAACTCATCCCGAAGCAGCCCTACCCAGGCTCCTTCTCATATACTTCTAGATGAAGTTTCAAACAAACTTATCCTAAAGCAGCCCTACCCAGGCTCCTTCTCATATATTTCTGGACAAAGTTTCACACAGACTCATCCTGAAGCATGCCTACCCAGGCTCCTTCTCATATATCTCCAGATAAAGTTTCACACTGACGCATCTCACAACAGCCCTACCCAGGCTCTTTCTCATATATTTTCGGGCGAAGTTTCACACGGACTCATCCCGAAGCAGCCCTACCCAGGCTCCTTCTCATATATTTCCAGATGAAGTTTCACACAGACTCATCCCGAAGCAGCCCTACCCAGGCTCCTTCTCATATATTTCCAGATGAAGTTTCACACTGACTCATCCCGAAGCATCCCTACCTAGGCTCCTTCTCGTATATTTCCAGATGAAGTTTCATATGGACTCATCCTGAAGCATCCCTACCCGAGCTCCTTCTCATATATTTCCAGATGAAGTTTCACACTGACTCATCCCGAAGCAGTCCTACCCAGGCTCCTTCCCAGGTATTTCTAGATGCAGTTTCACACAGACTCATCCCAAAGCATCCCTACCCAGGCTCCTTCTCACAAATTTCAGATGCAGTTTCATAAAGACTCATCCTGAAGCAGCCATATCCAGGCTCCTTCTCACTTATTTCCAAATGCAGCTTCACACGGGCTCATCCCGAAGCAATCTTACACGGGTTCCTTCTAATGTATTTCCAAATGCAGCTTCACACGGGCTCAATACGGGTCCATTCCAGCATATCGTTCAGATTCAATCGACCAAAGATTTATTCAGATACGTCTCCGACACCTACTGTTTCGGTGTAAATCGACCAAAGATTTATTCTGATACTTCTTCCAATCTCTATCAACAGTCACTTTGGATGGCATCTATAAGCCCATCTCCGACAAATTATTTATAACTTCTCCAAATGGAATCTTTAAACCCATTCTCGACACAATCAACTAACACGTTATCAAGTGCAAATTTGTAGGCACTATAGTGTTCAATCATCTTCCACCTTCAAGTCACGAATGGCAGACTCGCCTAACTCTTCAGGTTTAAGAAGATTGAACAGGGGCAGCTGTTGTACCCCAAAATTCGCCCTCTCTTTTCTCAATACATTTCCCACAAGATCTTCAATAGCTCAAGCTTGCACAAGGATTGACTAAGGCCAAGACGTCTCCTCAACACTAACGCCTCAAATTAGGGTTTGAATTTTCACAAGGACAATTAGACTTATAATGCTTCAAATGACTTTCATGGATCATTGTGGACCTTCAAGAATTCTCATGTCAAGTTTCAAATCTTGTATCGCAAATTCCGCTCAGTTAATTGACCAAATGACCAAAAATCAATTGTATTAATGAAAAGTCAATTGATACACCAAAAGTCAAACTTTGACTTTTTGGTCAACATTAAGTCTCAAAGATAAAAATTCATCAAGACATCCAAGAATATCAAGTTTGATCATCAAAAAGTCAAGAAAGTCAAAAGTCAATTTGAAAAGTCAAACTTTTTCAAGACTTAGAAATTTTTCTAAGTGTTTTCATACATGATAATCTCATAACTTCATGACATTCTTTCACCAAGATGTAAGATGATTCAAAGAAAATTTTCAACATGAAAGTTATAGATCTTGATGAATTCTACAACTTTGTATTAGAGGGTTGATGTCCAAAAAATTCTTAGATTTGAAGATATGAGCCCATGAAGTCATGACATTGTTACCCAACACTTAGAGAAATTTTCAACAGATTTTGGTCAGGATTTTATCCCAACTTCTTGGAATTTTTTCACATAGTTTCAAGATGACTTTGTCAAAATGGTTAACATGAAAGTTATAGGGGATCTTTCAAGCTTTACAAAACATACAAGAGCACGAATTTATCATACTTGAGCTAGGAGATTCAAGGACCTGAAGTTGGGTATTCATTCTTGATTTACAAGGCAAATTTGTGATGAACAAAGAACCAAAATCTTAGTTATGCTGCATAATCTTCACTTTACAGGCCTCTAACTTGTATATCACTCCTTAACTGAATTCTTACATAGCTGGTTAAACTATGATCCAAGTGTTTGAGCTTTTGTCCAAGTGATCATTCCATTTTTGGAAGAAAGCAACATATCCATTCTTGAAAAGTTCACTTTAATCACAAAGTCAATTTCTTGAGCCTCTAACTTGTTGTTCTGATCACACTCAACTCCTACAATTCAGGACAAACATGTTTAAAGTGATCAACTACTTTAGATAGCTTGGTACAAACGTTGGAAACATGTTCTTCATGCTTGCTTCAAAAATAAGCAAGATAGCCATAACATGTGATTCAAAATCTGAGTTGTTTCAAGTCTCAAACCTTCTCTATAAATAGAGAGGCCAATTGCAAGAGAAAGAGGTCAGAAAAAATAGAGAAAATCCATAAGTTTTATTGTGTAGACAAGCCCTCAAAAATCTCACACCTTCAAAAAAGCCATAATTGTCCATAAAGCTTCCACTCTTGAGCTCTGAAATCCAAATTCTTGAATCCCTCACACTTTGAAAGTTCTATCTAAACAAACCATCTAAATACCTTACATACATCATATAGAGGTTGTTCGAACTCAAGAACAGCTTATGTAACATCTCTGTTTATTTTCCAAGCTCAAGAACTATCAAGACAACAACTCAAAGCTCAAAGCACAAATTCCAGCTTCAAGGTAAGTCTTCTTGACTTTGAACTCTTCATACAAGCATCATTAGTGGTTCATTTGTGAAGATAAAATGTAGATATCATTTCCTTGAAGCTAACCATATGCTTATCTTTCATTTCCACTAACCATGTGTTGAGAACTAACCCATGTATGTAGCAAAACAATGATAGAGTGGAAAAATTGCAATATGAGTCGACACATACTCACATGATTCAACTCATTTTAGTGGCAGGACAAGTTATGAGTCAACACAAAACCTCATGAGTCGATGCATACTGCTATAACAGGCACAAAACAGAAAGAAAAAAAGCACATGAGTCGACACAAAACATGAATGTGTTGACACATGCAAGAAATGAGTCGACACATACAATTATGCATCGGCTCATACTGGACTGATTAGGTTTTACAAGAGCAAGGAAAAGTTATGTGTCGATGCATAGATGCATGTGTTGACACATAATAGTTAAAAATGCAATTATCCTCCCTTTTACACTATTTTTGTACTTTCTACATATTTTCTTAATGGCTATTCAATATGGTTGTAATATTTAAGCTCCTATTTCATCCTCGTTCATAAATTGTACTCCCCACCCCCTAATGATGTAATAGCGTAGGATTTTAATTTCTGCAAATTTATCGTTTTTCATATAATTGTTAGTAATTAGGGTGTGTATGGCAAGACTAAAATCAATCCTAGACAACCCTAATCCAAGAAAAAACAATGCATGAAATCAAAACACTTTCACACTACACCTCTAGGGTTAACTCCACTTATTTTCTTGAGAAAATGGTCATGTTATGCATGTGAGATGCCTTAACAAAAACGATCTAAAATACAAGATCATAGTCCCTCGATGATGCTACGAATGTTGCCTTACAAATGATCTTAGTCCCTTAAGAAAAATGCTAAGGTATCTCACAGTATTGCTATCTTATGACTATAAGATAACCCACGCCCGTCCCTTTACATCCAAAGATAAGGCTTCTTACCAATCAATGGTAAGATATCAATGTCAAAGGAAGAGAGAAATGAACAAAAGACTTTTGAGTAGGTAGAACATTCTTAGTTGTTTTCTCACAATCCATCTTCAAAAATAAACATCTTTTCAAACATACCAAACACTTTCAAAACATGAAAATATTTTTAAAAAAGTCCAAAACTTTGTATGCATTCTTATAGAGACGAGAATCATTACAAAGTTTTCCTAAAGGAAGACACTTTTCAAAAATACTTTCAAAAACACACCATAAACACATTTCAAACAAAGCAATTTCAAAAGTGAGCTAGCAAGCAACTAAGAGCCCATAGATAACTATAGATGAAAATGGTGTTGACACCTTCCCTTTTCATAACCTACCCCCCGAACTCAAGAAAATATCTCAAAGGTCTTTCTTGTTCTTTTTACCCTTTCCTTATTGGATAAAAGAAAAGCCGGTGGCGACTCTTGCTATCCGCAACAATTGTGATAAAACATAAAACACCCAAGTCAGTTCTCCCACCGTATTAC
The DNA here is from genome assembly GCA_948472305.1 of Vicia faba. NCBI lineage: Eukaryota > Viridiplantae > Streptophyta > Magnoliopsida > Fabales > Fabaceae > Vicia > Vicia faba. Next base: position 1,083,482,808 of record OX451735.1, read on the forward strand.
ATTATTCAAAGAACTTTAGTAAAAGAAAAATAGTCAAGTAATTCATAGTATACAAGAAAACCCTAGGCAGGTTGAATCTACCACATGTTGTTGAGCTGTTAAGATTTCAGAAACTAGGGGTCTTTATAGAGTGTGATACTACTTATATTGAAGAGTTGATCAAGATGTTCTATAATGGTCTTCAAGGTAATTTTGAAGGATGCACTTTTAAATACAAGATGAACAACAAAACTTACACTGTTAACTCTAAAATTTGGACGAAATTTGAATTGTTTCCTCCAAGTCCGGTTGCAATAAAAATTACTAATACTAATAAATTTGAAGGATATGACTTCAAGCTTGCTCTAAACTCTATGCTGAAACAGCCATACTCTAAAAATGTTGTAAATAGCACCTTATTTCCAAAGTCGGTCACAACTGGTGCATTGAAGCCACTTGACCGTATTCTGCAATGGATTGTTTCTCGCATCATTCGCCCTAAGAGGGGTGGATATTCAAGAGTTGATCAACCAGAGGTACATTTGATCTATGCTATCAAGAAAAAAATAAGGATAAATTGGCCTCACTACATTGCAAGCATAATGTATAGTCTGAAGGATTCGGGTAGAGGAACAACATTGGGATACGCTTCCTTTATTCAACATGTCCTTAACAAGTCCGCTATTGGTGTTCCGGGTATTCCCTTTATTAGAATATCAAACGATCAAGAGTTCACTCAGAAAAATTTGACTATGATGGGTCACCATTGGGATGTGAGTCAGTAAAGATATAGGTATGTGATAAGAAGTAATAACGTGAGCTTGTAGCAAAAAGATGATAGTGAGGAGGAACATGATGAAGATAATGAGGAAAGTGAAAATGTTGCTGCCATGAATGAAGATGAAGTGACAGGTGGAAACAATGCTAACATTCTGAACCTGCTTGAGTCTATGCGCCTTCAACAGGAGGAGAACTCCTCACTTGTGAATGAGAGACTTGCCACTCTATCAAACCGTGTCAGAGTACACGGTGAACAACTTGCCGCATATTCTACCATTCAGGATCAAAGATATAATACTTTGTATGGGATGATGGAGTCTCAAGCAAACAACTTCACCAACTTCACCAACAATTTCATGCAACACTTCCCTTTTAACCAACCATCAAATCCTCCACCACAACAAGGAAATGAGAGTGATGAAAATTGATATTTTTTTACTTTGCAAATTTCATGAATTTTAGCTAGTATTCGATGTTTAATTATTTTTTATTATGACTTACTTTGTGTTTGTCTTCCTTTGAACACCGACTTGTAACCATACTATATGATTGGTGTCTATTTATTTTCTATATCCTTATCTAACATCTTTTTATGTGATTTTTTGTTAGAGTCATTGATTTTCAAAGTAAATAATGATCTAACCTTGCTTATATTGATTATTGTTACTTTAACATGTTGCTTTGACTCTTTTTGATGTCGTCAAAGAGGGAGAAGCATGTGGAAGTCAAGAATAGATGATATGAAATGAAAGGCTCTGTTGTACCCCCAAAATTTGCCCTCTCATTTATCAAGATTATTCTCACAAGATCTCTTTGACTCGAGACTGGATTAGGGTTTGACCAGCTCAAGACATCTCATCATGCCCTGATGACCCAAAATTAGGGTTTGGGATTGCACAAGGATTTTTGGACTATAAATGTTTCATATGGCTTTCAGGTATCATTATGGACCCCTAAGTTTACTCATAACAAGTTTCAAGCCTTGAATCACACTTTTGATCAGTCAATTGGACAGTTGACCTAAAAATCAATTGTATTAGGGAAAAAGTCAACCATGGCCAATTTACAGTCAAACTTCATAATTTTTGATCCACATCAACATTTTAGACTCATATGTATCATTTGATCAAGTTTGGACCACAATTCCTCAAGAAATTTGATCAAATCATCAAAAGGGGAAAATGGTCAAAATTAGGGTTTTGGCTGAGAAAGGGCAATTTCTGATTTTTTGACCTAGCAAATGACCAATTGGTTTGAAGCATGATTTCAAGGGTTAAATTTTATCATATTTACCTATTGAAATGGTTCAAAACATTACAATTTCATTGGATTGACAGATAAAATTTGCAATCAACAGATCAAAAGTCAACTGTATACTGAAAAGTCAAACTTTGACTTTTTGGTCAAAATCAAATGCCAGGGATCACAAAAATTCATCAAAACATGTCAAAATATGAAACTTGTTCATCAAGGAATCAAAGATTGAAGATTTTTTTTTAAAATTTGAAAATTTCTTAACTTAGAAATTTTTCTAAGTATAGAAAATTTCTTATTTTTTCTCAACTTTAAGCCAAATTTTCACCATGATACAAGATGATTCAAAGAAAGTTCCCAACATGAAAGTTGTAGATCCCCGTGAAATCTACAACTCTTATTCACACATTTTTTCCTAAAAATGCTTGTATCTCAAGATATAATTTTGTGAATACATGCCCATGAACTAAAATAACTTAGTGAAATTTTGCCCTAATTTAGGCAGGTTTTTGACCTAACTTCATGGAAACTTTTCACCTAGTTCCAAGAGGAATCTTGAAAAGAATTTCAAATATGAGTTATAGATAACATTTCAAGATTTCTAAAATGTCCAAGAACTCCTTGAGATCATTCTTGAGTAGGGAGAATCGAAGAGATGAAGTTGGCAATTTCTCACTTTGATTTCAAGCCATTTCATGAAGAACAAAATTCAAATCTGAACCTAGGCTACATAATCCTTGATCTACATGCCTCAAACTAATTTGTAACTCCACCATTAATGAATTGCACAAGGTTTCATGCCCTAAAGCCAAGCATTCAATGCTTTGTACATGAACATTTCCATTTTTGGCACAAATGTGCCATTTCCATTTTGATAAAGCATAACTTTTGCAACTTTTCACTCCTTGAGCCTTGCATTTGTTTTTCTGCACACACAAGTCCTATAAACCAAAAGCAAATTGTCTAGGACTTGTACCAACTCCAAGCAGGCCTATACAAGCATGTAGAGAGTTGTCTCCTCACTTTTCTTAAAGGGCAAGCAATAGAGCAAAAAGCCTACAATTGAGAAATTTGTTGTGGAGCTAACTTGAAACCTTCTCTATACTTATACACAAACACATTGCAACCTAATACACGATTGCTAAGGGCCAAAAACTCTCTCAAAATCTCTATCACCAAAAACCTGCCATAAACTTGTAGTTTTATACCAAGCATAGCAATCCAAAAATCCACTCGTGCGTTTCAAGTTCTAATCACCTAAACACTTAACCTACATCATATCTAAGTGTTCCAGACCATCACCCCTTCACTGTAACTCCTCCTTCTCCATCTGCCATTTTTGTTTTTCAAGCTTGCAGGTTGACTTGGATAGGGAGATTCAGGCACTTTCAAGACAAGGTAAAGATTGGAACATACTCAGGGAGATTCAGGCAAGCTAAGGGGATCTTCAGGCCTTCATAAAACTCACTCAAACTCCATTCACGATCTCAACTGAAGGAGGTAAGAACTCTAACTTCTATCTCTTCATACAGACATCCATTGGTCTCGATTTGTGAAAGAAAAATGTAGATATTATTGTGCTAAAGCCAACCATGTGCATAGATTTCATTTATGTTCATTACGTATGGAGAATTTTAGATTTCAAATTTCTGTAAAAATTAGGTTTAAAATTAGGGCCATTGAAATTAGCTTTGATCTTTGACTGATAGTTTACATGAGTTACATGGTTGAAATCGTGGGAAAGAGTACTACCATTTTCATATTTTGAAGTTTCCATTTTCATGGAGAAATGAGAAAGATACAGAGATTCTGGCTAGCTAGAGGAAGAAGACGAAGTACAGGGCAAGGAAGAGATTCATGTTATCTATTTTTTGTTTCATTTAAACTAATGGATGTACAGCCACCGCATTGGCAAGGTAGCGCGCTGAAAATGCATAGGTCATGGGTTCGAACCTTGGCGCTACCTTTTGCATTTTTCTTATTTTTCAGCTTCATTTTTGTCATTTTTGCAACACGGGCTCAACAACTGGGCTTCTCTTTTTTTTTCTAACACTTACCTCTCTTTTTCCTACAACACCCCTGGCCCATACATTTTTATTATTTATTTTTATTTCCATTTTTTTATTTAATATATTTTCTTAAATATTATAAAATCATAAAAAATGTAAAAATGTTAAATATTTCACTTTTGTTTATTTTATTTTATTTTCACATAAAAAATATTTTTATTAAATTATACATTAACTATTTTTCTTAAATACACTTGTAAAATAAAAATAGACTTAGATTAATTTTTATTTCTTTTCCTTCATACTTGTAAATATTTATTTTGACATATAAAAAGACTAAATATTTTCATAAATAATATTTATTATTTTCAAAGACAAAAATGCACAAAAATAATAGTCAAAGAACTTGATTTTCTTTTAATAAACTAGAATTAGGGTTAACAAATTTATAAAAAAATAATTTCCTTTTCTTAATTTATTAGGTTTATTTCAAAACTCTTTTTTCATATAAAAAACAAAACAAATTTCTTTTTATTGCATATACATAAACATTGCATATTTAATTTATATTGTATATTATTTATTCAAATACTTGTACAAATTCGATTTGGTTGTAATAGCTTAATTAGATTTACATTATTGCAAATCCCCATTTATAATTTGTATACCCCCCAACCATAAAATGTTGTAATAGCGTAGTAATCTTTAAATTACGCAATTTACCGCTTTTATATACCATGCTAGTAATGAAGGTTTGAATGACAAGATCAAAACAAATCAAATAGAAAACCCTAATCTAAGACAAAATCAAGCATGAAAATAACACACTTGCACACAAGCACCCTTAGGGTTACTCCACTTGGTTGCCTTATACAAAAATGGATATATTACGCATGTGAAGTATCTTAGCAAAACAAACAAGTATAAGATCATAGTCCCTCGATGACGCTATTCAAAGTTGCCTTATAAAATGATCTTAGTCCCTCAAAAATGCTAAAATACTTTGCAACATTGCTAATCATGGTTATACGATGCCCATGCCCGTCCCGCTTACATCCTAAGATAGGGTTGCTTACCAAATCAATGGTAAGATAATAATATTAAAGGAAAAGAAAATGAACAAGAAAGACATTTGAGTAGGTAGATTATTTCTAGTTACTTGCTCCATTTCAAACAATTATCCTTGCTATTTTCCAAAACAAACACACACATTTCAAAACATCTTACAAACATTGAAAACATTTTCAAAAAGACAAACATCTTTGTATACATTCTTACGAACGAGAATCATTACAAAGATTGCCTAAACAAATGGCCTCTTTTACAAAATACTTTCAAAACCACACAAAGCACAATTTCAAAATAAAAAGCAAGTGATCTAGCAAGTAACTAAGAGCCCATGGAAAACTATGGATGAAAAGGGTGCTAATACCTTCCCTTTTCATAATCTACCCCCCGAACTCAAGGAACAATCTCAAAGGTCTTTCATGTGATTTTTCACCTTTCCTTTTGGATAAAAGAAAAGTCGGTGGCGACTCTTGCTAACCGCAACATTTGCAATAAAACGCAAAACCCTCAAGTCAGTTCTCCCACCGTATTAGAGAACTGGCGACTCTGCTGGGGAGAATTATAAAATTGGGGTTACCTTAGGGCTAGATCACCTTTATTTTCTTTCATTGTTTGACTTGCTTGCTTTACATTTTGGTTTCTTGTTTGGGTTTGAAATCCTCTACCCGGATTTGGGATACATTATAGGTAAATAGCAATACGTTGTGGAAACTGTGTGGGGTATACTGACATGGTCTAAGCAATAGCTATGTTAGTGTGACATATTTGTGGGTACCGGTAGCCTTTGAGTTAATCAAAGAGAATACGGGGCCGCTGAGTGATGTCATGAAGCACTAATGAACTTCTAGAACCCTTTACTTGACCAACTTGGCCTTTAGGATGTAGTGAGATAACCGGCTTTGGTGCAGTCCGAAGTTGGTAGATACTCGATACTACACTCATTGAGGTTTGGTTTCTTGGGATATTTTGGTCGCCATTAAAGAGGCTTGAGCTGAAACAATGACCAAGGAAACAATCTGGTGATATTGAGCTCCTTAGAACCCGGTTACTATTACTAGGACAGGTTTAAGCAAACTAAACTTCAAGAGGGTACTTACCTATAAAACCCCATGCAAGCCTAAAACTAAGAACTTGTTTGCTTTGCTTGTATATGCATACTTGTACATAACATCATGGGCATCATGAACATCATATACATCTACTAACCATTTCAAGGATTTTGGAGATTCATCTTTGTTCCTGTTTTGTAGGATATGGATTCACTTCGTAGGAAAACTATCCAAGTCAACCTTGTAAGAATTTCTCCACAACTTAAGGAGTTAGCTTCAAGGATTCCTGAGAACTCTCCATTCCTCGAGAGACATGGTCGTCTACTCAACTTGGTCACCTCCAACACAGATGAGGATATAATGAAGGTGCTCTTTCAGTTCTTTTATCCTTTTCACCATTGCTTCACGTTTCCCGACTATCAGCTTGTGCCTACTTTGGAAGAATTCTCTCAACTCTTGAGGATTCCCATTCTCAATCAACTACCTTTCAACGGTACGGAAAGAGACCCAAAGCCAGAAGAGATTTCTCAAGCTCTGCACTTGCACTCATCTGATGTCACAACTCATTGGGAAACTAGAAGTGGTGTCAAAGGCTTCTTAGCAATGTTCCTGTTTGAGAAAGCCCAAAGCAGTTGGAATTCCTTAGACTAGCAAGCCTTTGAGGAAATTATGGCTCTTCTTATCTATGAGATGGTCTTGTTCCCTAATCCTGACCAACTCATAGATGTGAGCACCATCAAAATCTTCATGTCATGCAACCCGGCGCCTACATTGCTTGGAGATATCCTACACTATTTTCACACTCGCACAATGAGGAAAAGAGGTGTCCTTATGTGTTGCACTCCTCTCCTGGAAAGATAGTTTATTTCTCATCTTCCCCAATCAGTCTTAAAGAATGAGCAAGGTTCAAGGTGGTCACAAAGGTTAATGACGCTTAAACATTCAAATATTCATTGTTGCTCCCGATCCAAAGAGAATGTTATCATTGTTGACCTTTGTGGGGAATTCCCTAACGTCCCTCTACTTGGCATTAGGGGAGGCATCACTTATAACCCATGCTTAGCTTTAAGACAGTTTGGTTACGCCCAAAGGGATGGCCCGCACGAGATGTTGATTCAAGGTTTGGTATTTTACTACGACAACGACAATCAAGGTCTTCGCCAAAGATTTATCTGAGCTTGGGGATGCTAAACAAGGTGGATAGCAAGACTTTGGGGCATAAAAATTCCATCCCTCTTGATCCTTACCTCAAATGGGTACGAACCTGCGCTCAAAGTCTTATGATGCCTTATCCTTCCATTCTTCCGGTAATTATTAAGCCTGTTAAGGAGCGAGATGTTCCATACACTATCCTACATCTTGACATGCCCACATCTCTTGAAGACCTACAAAGGGATTGGATACAACTCAAAGGAGAGAGAGATACTTTCGAAGCCCAATTCTACGCAAGCGAGAAGAAGGTTTTGGAACTCACTAGGCTACTTCATGAGGAGCAGACTCTAAATGCCTACATAGCACCGAAAAGGATGCACACTACTTTTTTATCTTAGAGTTTTGTATTATTATTTTGTCCAAGGGGCATTGATATACTCAAACTTTATCTTATTAATATAACATGTGTTTTCTTTTTTATCTAAAACGAACTTGAATCTTTGAAATCCTTGAAAACATTGCATATGCACATATCATTCATCATAACATAAGCAGGTCTTTTGCAACAAGTTTCCTCATCTCTCTACTGTTTATTTCAGTAAGATGGATCTCAAACAAACAGTCAAAGATCTCCAAGCTCAGAACATGCAGTTTCAACAGTTGCTCATGACCCTAGCCAAGGGGCAAGAAGAGTTGAAGACTCTACTGGCTGAGGAGAGGAAAAAGAAAACAAAGAAGGTCACCGGGGTCCTAAACATGGGGAGAAAATTTCATGGGCAGACTAGAAGAACCTTGAATTTTGTAACAACATCTAGTGAAGGAGAGGGGAAAGGAAAGGAAACAGCGGTCCCGTCAGAATCTGAAGAGGAGGAAGAAGAGGAAGACTACTCTGAGGAACAGTATCCTCCAGCTGATGATAAGTACCGACATCTCGAAGAGCGTTTGAGCGCAATGGAAATACAAAAGGTGTCAGGCTTAGACTTTGAAGAATTGGGACTAGTGTCGGGGATTGTGATTCCTCTGAAATTCAAAGTGCCTTTGTTCGCAAAATATGATGGAGTTTTTTCCTCCAAGATCATTAGGATTTGGGGGTTTTTGACAATTCTTTGCTTCATTAAATTCAGTCGTGCTTAAGGGATTGAGGAACTGTGGGTTCGCTCAACAAGGTAGCTACAATAGGAGGATTTTGAAGGAAGAATTGGGGTCATAATCTTGCAATCAACAAGGTAGCTACAATTGGAGGTTTATCGAAGATTGGTGACATACTTGATTCAAATCGAATCAAGGGAAGAAAGGAGCTTAGTTTTCAATTCAACATATTAGGTTTGAATTGCGGTGACTATTTCTATCTCTTGTATAAACTTTTCAATCATAATAACAACTATCCTAATTCTAAATTCTAGAATTAGGGGCATACGTACCCCACACGAGGACGACAGAGAGAACTGCCTTAACAAATCGCGTGTCTCTTTTCTTTCTCGCTCTTTACCGTTTATTTGCAATAATCTGAAAATTTGCTCTTGTGATTCCAATTGTCCTGATTTGTAGTGCAATAAAACTATTACTAAAAACTATAGTAATCACTTTGATTGCTATAATTGATTTCAACACTACAAATTAAGATAGATTGGACTTGGTGAAATTAAGCACACCAAGTGTTTGATAAAAGTCCAAAAGTACAAATTTGTGTATTTTCTTCTCAACATTTCATTGGAAGTAATTGACAATAGTTAAAGAGTATAAGTGATCAATTATAATTGAGTTAAGTGTTAATAATTCTCATTGATTCATTCCATTCGGTTTTTTGCATATCCGGTCTTTTCAATAGAGGATCATTTTAGACGAGTGTATCTGGGTAGCTTACACTGCGCTTCAAGTTTTTCTTAAAAACTAATTTTAAAAATCAAGGTATCTATTCAATCCCCCTTCTAGATACGTCCTATCGTCTAATATTTTTTGTGTTTTTCATTAAAAAGGGATAAAAAGTCATTTTTCGATTAATTTATTATTATTTTTCATTTTCTATTTTAGAAGTATTTTAAAATTAATTTTTAAATTTTAAATTTTTTGATTTTATGCACTTAATAGTCAAAATTAAAAAAAAAATGAAATCTGTCAGAGTCAAATATTTATCAATCATAAATATATCACAATATTAAGAAAAGTCACAAACATGTTTAGATTCATAATATTGTTCACCAAGTTATAAATCAGATTCCAATATGTAAAATCTTACCAAAAATAGATGAATCAGGCTTAACTGTTGACCTAGAATCATGCTATAAATACCATTCAGATTTTACAATTCCAATCATCCACAATTCACCAAATTCATATCCTAAAGTTGTTACTCTTCACATTGAAGAAAAACAACAACTAAACCCTAAACTTACATCAATCCGCGAAAAGAGAGAAGCATCTTGCACCGAAGGAGAAAGGAAGAAGGGCGGAAACAACTTATTTTGGTCACCACACTTCAGGTTGGTAAACCCGACTTTGGTTCTATGATTGATTGTTTGCGTCCAAATTATCTATATGATTAAATGATTGATCTTTTGCATATGAATCATTTCAACCATATTTGTTGTGAGGTATTTTCATATCTTGTGTATAGCTTTTGTATAAATCTTTTTATCAATTAATTTTTTTTTTATAATAATCAAATGTTTTGTGATAATAACCAATTAAATTTGTTTTTTTGATTTGAATTATTTTAAAAAAATTCTTTTACTATTATTATGTAAGAAAATAAGTAAAAAAAGAGTTTTTTTTAATTTTAATTAATGTTATTCAAAGAAAAAAAGATCAAACAATTTTTTTATAATAAAAGTAAGATTTTTTTAGGACAGAAGAACATGCTTCTTCTTGTTTTTGGTAAGAAACTAACGTTTCTCTAAAAAATGATATCATCACTACTTTCAACACCTCAGTTTTACTATCTCAAAATTAAAATACATCTCTAAGTTTTTTTTCAAATTTTAATTATCAATTTGTTTTCTTTTTTATTTTCTATTTTTTTATAAATTATTATTTTATTTTATATATAATTTCTGTAAATCATATTTGTTTTATTAAGTAAATTATAAATATTTTTCATAAATACTCTTTATTAAAATTAAATTAAATCCCTTTTAATAAGCAACTTATTTTTTTCAAATACTAACTTTGTCTTAAATACTGACATTTTTATATTTAACATTTATTTTCTAATTTTATTTTAATTCTTATATATTAGGTTATATATATATATATATATATATATATATATATATATATATATATATATATATATATATATATATATATATATATATATATATATATATATATATATATATATATATATATATATATATATATATATATATATATATATATATATATATATATATATATATATATATATATATATATATATATATATATATATATATATATCCTTGCTAACCATAATATTAGGTAGTAATTTTATTAGGTAATAATCTTGACAAATAATTTTTACTAACTATAATTTCAATTATTTTATTATTTATTTTATTCACTTTTACTTTTAATTTTCAAAACTCAAAACTTAACCTAATTAAAACAGCTAACTAATCAAAAATCTTTTTCTACTAACATAATATAACTCAAAGACATTTTCAATAAATGATTGCCATGTTACTTTCATAATGAATACAAAATTTTGTCTACTATCACTCAACTTTCAAAAACCCAGGCAGATTCAAAAATCATTCGAAAGAAACTCAACGTAATCCTATAAAAAATATTAATCAAACATATTCGAACTACGTAGAATGATTTCTTTCTTGTTAAAGATACGTAGGCACACATTTGAAAAACCAAGGCGAGTTTACTAACTTAAAAAACTTATTTTCTCAATTTCTTCATCTTATACATGATAATTAAATTAAGAAGTATTTCCTATAAGTCCTAGGTCTAAAAATGACCCCCTTGAATACAAGGGAGTTAAATAGTGCCTAACATCTTCCCTTTATCTAATCAACTCTCGAGTTTATCAATCTCTAAACAATTAAAAAATTTACGTTGCTTTCCTGTCTTTAGGACAAATAAGTAGTGGTGACGACTCTTTTATTTTTTGCCAGTTACAACAACAAAGAAATTAATTACTATGTTATGTCAATGTAAATTTCTTTACAGAGTCAGTGTATCATAATCATTCATAGATATTACTTTATAGATAATTAAAATAAAAGTCAAATTTCAATTAAAATCTATCGGTCACAATTGACTAACAGTGTAAAATTTCTTTACATCGTCAGTGTATACCAATTAAATGACAATTTCTCTTTACACTCTTATACAATGGGGCGCATATCTGAAAACCCACAACTACTCTTAGATATATTTGAAGATATATCTCCAAACTCACCAAATACATTTTTTTGCCTAAATTTAGCTCAGAGATGCATCTCCGAATTTACCCTTGGGTTTATTCGGAGATGCATCTTTGAAGTCACATTTTTTCCTTTGTAAATCAAGAAAAACCACCACATTTCTAAAGAAATTAGTTCGGAGATGTATCTTCGAATTATATATGGAGTAAATTCGGAGATACATCTCTGAATTCTTGCATGCATGTTTTATGCAGAAACAATTTACTAAGATTGAAGTTTTTTCAATCTAAACTAATTTTAATTCGATTAACACTGTCATTATTTATTTCAAATATTAATAAAAACGAATATCATAAAATCGAGTAATGTGTTAATTAATCAGAAAGATTATCATAGTATAAAAATTATTCTCAAAGTCGATGAAAAATATATAAAATACAGTCAAATGTATAGTCTACTGAGTATGCCTAATCTTAACACCCTGACTCCTCATCTACCTATCGTAACCCAAGGAATTTCATGCCTCGGTAAGAATGGAACATGTTATATCAACCGTTTCATCACCACCTATCTCAAATAACCCAGACTCGAGGCCCTCTCTTGTTATCTGCATAATATTCTAACAGATCAACAATACATCAATGACATGATCATCCATGGCATGCTCATTTTCCATGATCTCCTCATAAGCAAATCTAAGTGGGATGTCCAGGAGCATCTGGTGTCATGTAAGGGTGTGACATATAATAGAACCAAGTTATATAACCATCCACATAAGACCACTCAAATATGATTGTCTGACTCTGATACTCATTTAATACCATACAACTCTCAAAATTCTCCAGAATGTTTTCCAGTTGTCTGCGGACAATGCTCTCAGGAGCAACATGGAAGGAGGACCTCAGAATGATCAACACATACCCAAACTGCTGCATGTACCGCTTCTGCAGATACATGCGCATAATATTAGTCCTGCATACCTGCACAATGAGAACCTTCGCTCAACTTGGAGTACAAGTATACTAAGCATGTGGCCCCTAGTTCCACTCTTGAACGACCTCCAAGTCGATGAAATTCTTGAGGTATACCACATCCACGTATATTGTACTTTTGTCCACAAACATGTATGTGCCAACCAAGAATAGGAAGAAACACCTCAATGCATACTCCCTATGGTAGCCAATGATCCGCTGTCGCGCACAAATCAAAAATGAGTAAATTTTAAATGTAGTTACGGTAACAACAACCCGAGTATCGTATCGCGGGGATTCTTATATTATTATTAATTAATAGGAATCGAATTGGGGGGGGGGGGGGTTAGGATCGAAATAAAAGAACAAATTAAAATAAGTGATTATTCAATAAGCTAAAAAGTTAATCTGTTGATTCGGTTCCTACCTATCATTGACTATTGTAATTCCAACCCCCTAAGTGAATTATCTATTTCTATTCGATCATAATATCCACTGACAGCACAATTGATATTATAAGTTGTATGTTCCTATTATCCGAATTAAGCAAACGAGGTTAAGTTTCATGAATTAAGCAAACATGAATTAAACGGACACGATAACGAATTAAGCAAACGATAACGTGACTATGGTTATGATCATACAATCAATCGAATTAAATTAATATAATCTATGCAAATTGAATTAAGCAAACAAGAGACATAGATTAATATTGAAAGGAATAAAACTAAATTAGAACTATTATAATCTCAAGGTATTGGAACTGGAATACAACAAATAGTCTGGATCAGTTATTCTCCATAGGAATTCATACAAATGCTTCAAAATATTTTAATCATGAAAAGAAGGTGTCCATCGTGAAAAGTGAATAATAATCTCCCTAGCGGCTGCAATTCTTATAAAATAAAATAAGGGTTTCCACTTACAAAACGAAACGGGTCAAAAACATAACCCATACCCACTAAAAAGACTCAAAAACAAATTAATTTCTAACGTCTGAAACTTCAATGAATTACTGGGACTTATTCACGCCAAATTAGCTTTTGACTCCAACATGAAAGTTGTAGCTCTTTCTCTTAGCTTTCCAACTAATATTAGAACACGTTAATCCGATTCCCGTAGCTCTAGTTATGATTTTTTCATTGAAAGTTGTTAATGCTGAAAATAAAATACGAAAGTCAAATTAAACCAAAAATAAACTAAATTATAAAAACATTATAAAACATAAAAATAAATAAAGTAAAAAATAGAAATGCTTAAGTACAAACATACAAGAATGTGCTTCAAAATACACTGATCAAATTCCCCCACACTTAAACTTTTACACTCCGAGCAAAATAAAATCGAAAGAAACACAACAACATCATCAGTTACTCATTCCAGGCTACAAATTCTTCTTCAATTAATTTTGCATCGATAGGTACTAATCTTGCACACTAAGGATATCGTAAGAACACTACTCTGTAATTGTGCAGTCATAAGTCTCCTGAATATACAACCCAATTAGAATCATGTTATTATGCCAAAGCCTAACTTACTCATCTTCCTTTTTTCTCTCTTTCATTCTGGCGCAATCACATTAAACCCGTTATCTCAACACAATCATAGTAAGGCGACTGGTTAGTGACTCTGATCCTTTTTGTATGGGATTCTGGTACATGAGTGGTATAACCCTTTATTTACCCAATTGTAATTGCGGGGAATCATACCGTAATCTGCCCTACCAAGTTCAGCACCAGAAACCTCTGAACCAACCAACAACGGGTTTGATAATCAAATTTTGTAGGTTCCACAACCATTGGGTTAAGTGACCGGGTGAGGGTTACCAAATTTAGAAGGTGCATTCCCTATATGTTTTTTCAAATAAAAATCTGAATCACTCACTTATATTCACTGGCTTCCCTACGTAGAGCATGTGTGAGATGGTGATGACTGCTAAGTTAAACTACTCAAGAGTCGTTAGAGAATGGGAATTCAAGGCTATGTCATAATAATTATTCAAATTAATTTCCATATACAAGAGACTTACAGTGTTAAGACGATATCGATCTTGTGAACTTTTCCCAAGTCTCCACGACTAACCTCAAATTAATCTATAACTCAAAACTTTCAAAAAGATGCATTTTTTTAATAATAACTGAAAAAGAAAAAAAAACAACAAACAAAATCAAAGAAAACAAAGAAAATAAATGATTCTCTGTCCCACACTTTAAGCATGCATTGTCCTCAATGAAAGGACATAACTATTAAATAAGAGTGAGAGAAAGGAAAGAACACACCCGAATAGTCAAGGAGGATAAATGATCATATAAGCATCCTTTTTCCAAAGAGATATCTTCTACATTATCTTCTTCTAAAGCGGGGCTCTCATGAAATAACTTTGGGTAATTTCCATTGAACTTGAAATTTTTATTAGTGCCTTCGCCTTTTATTCCATGATCAGAGAAGAATCTTTGATAAGTAAAAGTGTTGAATGGGCACATGATCTTCTTTTCCACAACACAAAAAGTCAAAAGATTGAGGGGATGCCTCTCTATTTTTACTATATCTTCAAGTGAGATCCTATACATACACATGAACAGACTAATATCATAAATATCATCCAAGATCCATCCAATTTCTTTCTTATGCTTCTTAAAAACCTGCAAAATTTATTTTCTTGATCAAAATAAAGTTTAGAAGAAATTATAACCGGGAGTTTTTCATTCATCTCTAAATAAGTATAATTAAGATTTTCAGGATTTGGTTTTAGCTCTCGGGAAGGTGGTTGTTTGATGGATGGTTTGTTTCGGGCAACCGGGGTGTTGAGAGCTTCATCTACATGAGCAACTTCATTTGCAACCTCATGTGAAATAAGAATATCAACTTGCAAGGTAACCTCAATTTCAGCACAAACAGAGTAAATTTTAGTGTCAGTACAAACATCACAAGAGTAAACATCATCAAAATCAAACAATGATGGAAAATCAACTGCAAATAAATCAGTACAAATATCATCAACAGTCTCAGAAAGCAACTCTATTAAAAAAACAAAATTCTCTTCCAAGGGTTATTGGTTAGATCCTTGAGCTTGTTGCATGGTATTCATCAAAGAGGTAAGCTATTCAATCTGTGTTTGCAAATTCCGGAGAGTAGAATCTATTTGTTGTTGAAACTGGAGATTATTTGCAGCAATTTGTTTGACAATATCCTCTAGTGAAGGCTCGGAAGGTGCATAGCACACAATCTAAAATTCCTTCAGATTCTTATATGGATCCTCACCTGCAAGACCATTAAACTTTGGCAACAAGTGTATTAAACAATACTTCAATTCAGTAGGTGCATCAGCTGAAGGATAATCAATACATTCACCATTATAGTTCACATCAAAGGCAACCAACTGCCTCAAAGTTCTTTGTTCATCCATGTTATCAACAAACACAGAAATATCAAGTATGTCTCAAATAGGCAGAAACAAATAGAAAGAAGTAAAATGATTAAAATAAATTCATAAAAAAATATAAAAACATCAAAATTAGTCTAACAAAGTAAAATAAGAAATTATAGAATTTTTTTGACATTGTGAAAATAGTAAAAAATTAATTAAAAATAGAAAAGAGAGGAATTCGTCGATTTTTTTCTGAACTTCTGGAATTTTTTTGGAGCAAATCGAAATAATAGCTTTCAAATGTAACCGGTAGGCTGGAATAGTTACCATTGTACTGCAACCTGTATTATAATCCTGAAAACCAACAAACACAATAAAAAAACAAGAAAAAAAACTAGCAAGAATACTAAACCTATGACTCTAATATCGGTTAATAAAAATAAGAATCCCCGACAACATTGCCAATTTGATCCGCTGTCGCGCACAGATAAAAAATGAGTAAATTTTAAATGTAGTTACGGTAACGACAACTCGAGTATCGTATCACAAAGATTCTTGTATTATTATTAATTAATAGGAATCTAATTGGGGGGGGGGTTGGTTTCAGGGTCGAAATATAAGAATAGGTTAAAATAAGTTATTATTCAATAAGCTAAAAAGTCAATCTGCTGATTTGGTTTCTACCTATCATCGACTATTGTAATTCCAACCTCCTAAGCGGATTATCTAATCCTACTCGATTATAATATCCATTGACAAGCGCAATTGATAGTATGAGTTTTATGTTTCTATTATTCGAATTAAGCAAACGGGGTTAAGTTTCATGAATTAAGCAAACATGAATTAAACGGACACGATAGCAAATTAAGCAAATGAGAACGTGACTATGTTTAGGATCATACAATCAATCGAATTAAATCAATATAATCTATGCAAATCGAATTAAGAAAACAAAAGACATAGATTAATATTGAAAGGAATAAAACTGAATTAGAACTATTATAATCTCAAGGTATTGGAACCCGAATACAACAAATTGTCTGGATCGGTTAGTTCTCTATAGGAATTCGTACAAAAGCTTCAAAATATTTTAATCGTGAAAAGAAGGTGTCCATCGTGAAAAGTAAATAATAATCTCTCTAGTGGCTACAAGCCTTATAAAATAAAATAAGGGTTTCCACTTACAAAACGAAACATGCCAAAAACATAACCCAGACCCACTAAAAAGACTCAAAAACAAATTAATTTCTAACTTTTGAAACTTCAACGTATTACTGGGACTTATGCACACCGAATTATATTTTAACTCCAATATGAAAGTTGTAGCTTTTTCTCTTAGCTTTCTAACGAATATTAGAACACATTAATCTGATTCTCGTAGCTCCAATTATGATTTTTTCATTGAAAGCTGCTAATGCTGAAAATAAAATACGAAAATCAAATTAAACCAAAAATAAACTAAATTAGAAAAATATTATAAAACATAAAAATAAACAAAGTAAAAAATATAAATGCTTAAGTACAAACATGGAAGAATGTGCATCAAAATACACTGATCAACCAACCTGTAGATCATTGACATTCGGGTCTTCAACTATCTTCAAGTTATCGTTATACAACTTTGCCAACCAAAAAATTGTCATGTGCACCCATGTTGTTCTTACACTACTAAAAGGCTTCCTCAGGGTCAGCTTTCAAATAAACCACTGTTATCTCCACTACAACAACCTTGGTGATCTTAGAATGATCAAGCAACCTTTCTCTGATTTGAAGGTGTAAGAGGCTAGAAACATCATCTAATATAATCGTCATCTTGCTAATACGGAGGTGGAAAATGACGTTTCACTATGCCATCTCTCAACAAATGCCGCCTAGATGCCATGGCTGATGATGTTGTACCCGAAAGCATAAAGGCCTACAAGAATGGAGGTCTGGAGTGCACTTTGGAAACATTCCTCCTGAGGCTGAAAAAGACTGAATCTTTCTGGCATGATTCACAGATTTCAAACATTCACGTTCCTGTTGAAAATAAAACATAACATGTTCAATCAAATTGAATTTAGTTAAAATATAAAAAATAGAATCGTTAAGAAATATACTTCTCCGTCCCATATATGCGGAGCCACATGATCTCCAAAGTATATCAGTGATGAAGTATCCGTGGGTCCTCTTGGAAAAGGGTCCGCAAGTGGGGCCTCCTCAACAACTAGGGTCTGCTGTGCAGTTGGGGCATCCTTCTCATGGTGTGCCCGACTCTGGGATGTCGACCCCTGTGATAGTCGACTCCTAAAGGTCGACGCTTCCCTGTCATGAGGCATATGGACGACTCTAGTCTACTCATGCTGAAAAGCCATCTCGCAGCGAGCAAACACGATTAGGGTTTCATGATCGTGTCTCACCCTGTCGATGCAGTTATGGATTTTAGCCATTTTTCTTGAAAAAATATAAGAAAAGAGATTAGTGCATCAAGAGAGAAAAAGTTCGGAGATGTATCTTCAAACACAAAAAATAACACATTTTGGAGACAGATCTTTGAAAAAAGCTTCATTTTTTTCATTTCCGTGGCAGAAACATTGCCATTGCCCTAACCATCAAAAACTCATTCAAATCACCCAAATCATAGAAACAAATTCTACACATAATTTATTTCAAATGCTAATAATATATAATGCATTAAAAACATTCTATTTGAGCTAATATATTAATCAAAACTCAAAATAAGATAAATAAAAACTTACTCAAAAATGTGTTGATGAGAGTGTAAACTGTTATAAGGAGTTGAGAATGGCAAGATACAAGTAAAGGATCTGAAGTTGCTTCTAAACTTGAGATTGAATGTAAACTGAGAATAAGTAGAGGAGGAGAATGAGTAGAGGAGGAATAAACAAAATGTTTGTTTTCTGAAAATGAAGAAGAAGAAAAGAGGGAAAGTCCGACACGTGTTTAAATACGTTCACCTAGTTTTGAGATACATCTCCGAAACATTTTTTTTAATTAAAAAAAGATTAATTCGAAGATGTATCTATAAAAATATCTTAAAATCCATTCGCATGTATATCTTCAAATTAATCTGTGACTAAAATAAAAAATGGATGTTTTCAAAAATATATCTCCAAAAATAGAGGATATTTTAAAAATTTTGCATAGAACTTGAAAGAAGGTATAATAGCTATGAGAGTGCAATGATAAATTCCCAATTAAGAAATTGGGGTTATTATCATAGCAAACCAACCGGGTCATAAGACTCCACCAAGTTAGATATGTCAAGAAAATAAACAAACAAGTTTTCAATTTGGTAATAAAGACCAAGTTTTTAATTTGATCATTTCTTTCAATCAAGACCATCCATTGATCTCTCTAAATCCACAAAAACCAAATCCAACCGTCCAATAATGAGAGCAAAAACTTGAAATTTCAAAACCAAGAGGGGGAGGAGGAGTGTCTTCTTTCTTCTTCTTCTTCCTGAAGCCCTTTCTTTTTTCTCTCTGCAATTCACTTTCTCTCTCTAATAACCTTCACAAATTTCCTTCACTTTCTCTCTCTAAAACCTCTCTCTCAATCTCTCATTGTTTCACCAATTTTGAATTTTGGATCCAAATTATAATTTTTTTGAATTTTCAAAAAGAATTAAATTTTTATTCGAAATTCAAATTTTCCGAGCTTCGAAATCCGTGTCCGAATTTGTTCACACTCTGAACCTCATCGAGTTTTTGAAAAATTTGAGGGAAATTTCGTAATCGGTGTTCGTTTTGGGTTTGAATTTGAATTTGAAACTCTGCGTTTTGATTGTGATTCTGTTGTTTATGATGGAGGAAGGTGAAGGGGGAGATAGTGGTCGGAAGAATGTTCCGTTGGTTTCGGAATTTGTTGTGGCTGCTTCACCGGCGGCGGCTGCAACGGCGTGGTTGGATGCTCCGGCGAAGAAGCTTGCGAGACAGCTGGATTTCAATGCTACGATGGAACAGTCGAAACCGCAGCTGCAGACAACGACTGTGACGGTGCAGAAACCGGTGCCGATTTTGCCTATGCCGCCGATGGGACTTCACGCTTCTGTGAGGGTTGGGTGAGCTTGTTTGTTTGAAATGATTAACTGTTTTGGATTTTGATAAAATTTGAAAAGAATTGAAAAGAGTCCTCTTTGGTTTTAGGTGATTGGTTGATTTCAATTTTCAAATTTTTTTCCCTTGGAAATGTGTAGTTTTATCATTCTTGGTATGTTGTAATGTGTTGTGTTCTTCATGTGGCGGGGAGTTTAAATTTGTTCAAGTTTGATTAACATTATAGATAGGAACTTAAGAGGTTAGAATGTAGGCTTTAATTGCATTCACATGTTATGAACTTCTTCGCTGTAATTTGACTAGTTTCCATTCATGTTTGGGTTATGATTAATAAGTTTTTAGAATTTAGGAAACGGATATTTAGTGGTAAGTGGTAACCGGAGTCAAGTTAGTGATCTCAACCATTGACATAGATTAGACGCATGAGATTCCCGCTTTGCTAAAGTCACAATGTGAGCTTTCTAATTGCTACTCAACGACTCAGATTGATTGACTGCAGTGATCAGAAGGAATTTCGACTGCAGGGAATCTGGGTCGTTGAGTTTACTCTTATATGTGTATATATGGTATAGAATGGCTGATATGTTGTTGGTGCAATGAAGATGGAGGGGAATTGATTTTTGTGAGAAAAACATATGATATGGTTGGATACATTTGGGTCACTAAGTAATTGAAGGAAAAAGTGGAGGAAAAACTAGTTTTTTTTTTTTTAAAAATTTAATTTTATATTTTGAGATGGTGAAATAGAGGGAGATGTGAATATAGGATTCAATCGACGGAATGAAATGGAAAAGGCTTTTGTTATTTCATTTTTGATGGAAAAGTGCCTTTCAAGCAAAAAGGAGAATTATACAACAAGTTCATTAGATTAGTGACACTATGATTACGATTCTTGAATGTTTGGAATAAAGGTCAACAAGAGCATAGGGGTAACTGTTACATAGATGAGAAAATATAAGATCATGATTAAATGTGTTGAAGACAAATTTGTGGCGACTGACGCCGATTGTGGAAAATATGGTAAGTTTATGTATAATATAGTTTGGACATGCGAGAGAAAGATCAATAGAAGTTCTAGATAGAAGAAAGGTAGACCAAGAGAGCTACTGCTTCAAGTCAAGTAGGCATTTCCTTATGGTACATGATTTTGAAGTTTTGATTCTGTTAGACATTGAAAGCTATGAATGTGATATAAGATCTCTGTACCTGT
The DNA here is from genome assembly GCA_948472305.1 of Vicia faba. Classification (NCBI taxonomy): domain Eukaryota; kingdom Viridiplantae; phylum Streptophyta; class Magnoliopsida; order Fabales; family Fabaceae; genus Vicia; species Vicia faba. The sequence continues at coordinate 1,083,504,063 of OX451735.1, forward strand.
CTTTATGTTTTGACAAGCTGGAGCTGATGTATCTGTTTGTGAGTAAATTGCCACGAAGATATCCACTTTGACTGCGACATTTTGCAAATGTCTTCATGTAAAAGCTCAAGCAACTGTTATTGGTCTTCTATTAACTAACCTTTAATTTTTCAGGAAACCAGAATCTCCCAAACCAAGACCAAGACCTAACTTTGAAATGAAAGAAGGTACTCCAAAGAAGCAAAAGCAGTGCAACTGTAAACACTCTAAATGCTTAAAACTGTAAGAAAAACTCTCTTTCTCTCTGCAAGTGTGTGTGTTTCTTTGAATGGTGTCTGCAGACAATAAGCACATATCCGCATTTGTGTGTGTGCATTGCATACCATGTGCTAGCGCACATTCTCACATTTGCAACTATGAAATGCAGAATTGTTCGTAAGTAGTCATGGACAATATTGTATGAGTATATACTCTTGTTGTTCTTTGAAGTATACAGCAACATGTTTCTGTTGCTTAATGTTTAATAAGGCGCCGCCTTCAATGGGTACGAATTTACCCTCATCCTTTCCATGATTGAAGTTTTGTAGCATCAAGATTCCCTATTAAAAATAAAGGAATTTTCTCACCTATCAAATGATTGATCATTATTTTTTGTTGTTTATGGTTACAATGAGAATTAATGCCCGTGCATTCCTGATTTTGATTTAGTGATTTTAATCTTTTATCATTAGTTAAGTTTCCTTATATCAAAAGACTTCTGATTTTGCCTTTCTTTCCCCCCTTCTTATTTTGAGTAGTTGTGTTTCGTTCCCTTTCTTTCTTAGTTTTTGATATTTTTCTCTTGATTATTTAATGAATGGTTGAAGCTCTAAAGTCCAAAACTAGCAACTCCTCAAATAGGGTAAAGTAAAATCTTGGGGTGACCTTGGGTAGGCATCTGTGGCCCGCAGTTGCCTGCTTTGACATGATTACCCACAATTTGTTTTTGTGGGGAGGAGATTAGCTTTCTGATTCAACAATATCGAACACTCCTCAATTTGCAAGGAAAATGGAAATAGTTGGGAACATGAAATAAATAGCACACCTGACCAGGAAACAAAATTGGGGTAGTCTACATCATCAAAAAAATTATATAGTACATATAGGTAGTTTTAATGTACTAGTATAGTCATTGGTTTCCCATGGCCATAGTTAGGCCCTATTTTATCTGAATTATCATGAAAAATGTTTTTCCCTTGGTCAAAACATACCGTCTTCATTCGTTTAATCTCTCCTTTGGCAGAGGTAATTTGTCGTTACAGCTTACTGGCTGCTATTATTATACAATGCTACGTGAAGTTGACTTTCAAAATGTTTTGTGCAGATATTGTGAATGTTTTGCATCGGGAATATATTGTGATGGTTGCAACTGTGCAAATTGTTTTAACAATGTTGATAATGAAGCTGCTAGACGAGAGGCTGTTGAAGCTACTTTAGAGCGCAATCCAAATGCATTTAGGCCTAAAATTGCGAGCAGCCCTCAGGGAGCTCGCGATAGCAGGGTAAGTAGGTCTAACTTTTTGTGGCAGGTAGTGTTGTATAGAAGTTTTATTCTGTGCTGATAATGCTATCTCTGATATTTGTTCCTTTTTACTGGGGGATATATAATGCAAAAGTAAAGAGACTTTTGTGGATATGAAAGGAGCTCCCTTTTTCCATGTGATTTTTTTCCAATAGTAGAAAGCTTCCTATTCGATTAGGTGTGCCGCCATTCCATAACTGATAATTATGGAATTACACCTTCTGCTTCAGAGTTACAGCTGGAAAATAATTTCCTAGATAAATTTTTTGTTGATATTAAACATTCTTACTCTGTATTATTGGCTGCTATTGGTCCATTCCATTCAATATATTGATTCTATTATTCTCAGGTCATAACTTCGATCGATTATTCTTTTTCTTAGTATCTTGAAATTATTTCCTTGGAAGACAACAGTGTTAAATTATAACTCGACGAAACTACATTTTGATTTTTGTTTACTCATTTGTTTGATTTTATTTAAAAAATTTAGGATAGGAAGACAATAGTGTTAAAATATAACTAGAAATAAGTTGTAATGTTTTTTCAATCTCATGCCTACACAACAATTTATATTTTCACATAAAGTTGGACTTATCCTGGTTTAATTTTCTGAAATGCCTGGATCTTATTATTAAACTACCTTACAAATGCTTCTGTATATGGTCTAGTTAAATGATAAATTGCAGTTTTTAGACTTGGCAATGTCGCATTTATTAGAAAATTTATTGAACAATTTTTTTAATCTATTGTATACTAAATCTTGTTTGTCGACTATTGCAATTTGAAAATAAATGTAGGTGGAGACTGGAGAAGGTGTAATAATAGGAAAACATAACAAGGGGTGCCATTGTAAAAAATCAGGGTGTCTTAAGAAGTACTGTGAATGTTTCCAAGCCAACATTCTTTGTTCTGAGAACTGTAAATGCATGGACTGCAAGAACTTTGAGGGAAGTGAAGAGAGACAGGCTTTGTGTCATGGAGATCAAAATAACAACACGTATATTCAGCAAGCGGCAAATGCTGCTATAACTGGAGCTATTGGTTCCTACGGCTATTCATCACCTCCAGTATCAAAGAAACGAAAAGGTCAGGAACTCTTCTTATGGCCTACAGCCAAGGATCCATCAATTGGCAAGCCGGGACAACAGGTAAAACTTGATCATTGCACAAGGTGTACTGATACTGGGGTTTATTTAAACATAGGTATTGGTTAACATTCAAACCCGTCGACATGGCAATTTTTAGTCACATACGACAACTATGTTTTTGTTAGGAATTGACATGATTATCTTTGAGTTTAAAATATACGCATTTAAACTTGACATAAGTATTCACTTAATTAAACTTGGCTCCACTAGATTTCTCAACTTTCTAATTTTAAATTCAAAGGTACAGGGACAAGTTAAGTCTGAAGCGAAAGTTTTAGCTTCAATACCATAATGGTATAAGTCATTCATATTTGCTAGCTGCGTAATATGGTGAATGCTATCAAGACTCACAAGCACCTTTTGTTACTCGACTTAGGTACACTATCATCACAAAATATTTTTAATGTTTGTCAGGTAAACCATGTAAAAAATTCAGCACCCTCATCATCATTATCACCCGTCTCAAGTGGCCGTGTTGCAAATGCAACATTAGGTCAGAGTCCATCAAAATTAAAGTACAGGTAATATGGGTTATTGGCAATACATGAAATCAAGGTAAATTTAATAAACTTAGTTGCTTACTTGATTATTTTTGAAGGTCTCTTTTAGCAGACATTGTACAACCGCACCACCTCAAAGAGCTTTGTTCAGTTCTGGTGCTAGTATCTGGACAAGCTGCAAAAACACTTGCAGGTACATTGACATTTAACGCCCCCAATCATCAATTCTGTAATTTCTCTTTAAAGGCCCGTCATGTTTTCTTCAATTCTTTTGTTGTATGAGTGGCTGATATTAACCTTGAGAGTCTTTTTCTCTGTACTTGTCACTTTTCCATGCTTTTGTAAACAGGCTCACTAGTTAAGATCACACATAAGGATGGGATACCTTTTTCACTACCAGTCTACCATTGATTGATTTTTGTGTTGTTTTGTTTTAATTTCATCAGACCAGAAAAATTTAGTGGAAAAGCGTACAGAAGATGAGACACAAACATGCCTTGCTTCTTCAACTCAAGAGCAACCACCAAGTCAAAAAGAAGTTGATGTTGAGAAAGCTGTGGAAGATGATTGTTCGAGTGCGAATCAAACAGATAAAATCAGCCCAGGTGATTCCTGTTCAGATGGTGCTGACGTCTCAAAAGGGAGACCAATGTCTCCTGGGACTTTAGCCTTGATGTGTGATGAGCAAGATACAATGTTCATGACAACTGCCTCTCCCATTGGGCCAACGACCCAAGCTTGCAACACATCTTCGCAATTTCCTAGTGGACAAGGAGTGACAGAGGTCTATGCTGAGCAAGAAAGAGTTGTATTAACACAGTTTAGAGATTTTCTCAATAGAGTTATCACTATGGGAGAAATAAATGGTAATATTTTTGTATATTCCTTATATTTTTGCATTACCCTGTTAAAGATTAAAACATGCTTATTTTTATTCCAAATTCCAGAGACAAAGTGTTCTTCATTGGCTAGAAGTGAATTAGAGGGTCAAAAGGATCCAATCGACAATGGAATTGGAAATACCAGTACTGAGATAGCACATCAACAAGAAGCTACTAGCAACGGTGATGCCAAACCTGTAGTTCCACCTATGGCCACAACTTCAACACCTGTGGTTCCTGGTGATACTGATACTATAGCCGAAAATGGTGAAACTAAGCTGAATATGGAAAAACAGGTATGAAAGGAATCTAACTTAGAAGAATTTGCAGAGATACCCCTGAAAGAAAAAATGAGAGAAATATCTTTAACGGTTTAGAACTTCTCTGTAATGTAATTAAAAAAATTGCAATTAGTCATTTTCTGCATTTTTTTTCCTCTGTGAAGGTCTGTTAGCTTTCAGGCCTCACCATTAATCCATGGAGGATCAATTTTTTCTTCCATCAATTTTCTTATTTTACTTTGGCCATTCATAAATATCTAATTTTATTTTACAGCTTCAACATTGCTTAATCGCGACGGTTGTAAATTGCTGAGTTTTAATTTTATAAATTATAATTTTTATATTGCATTCAATGTCTATTTTGCGTTTTTTAACTTAGGGATTTATCCTTATTTCATGTCGCTTCAGCTTATTATCCTTTTTTTTAAAACTCAAACAAGTCTACTCTTAGGATGCAACTCAGCCAAGTCATGGAGCCAACAATTTTTCCAATGTCAACTATATTATGGGCATCTGCATTAAAGTTTCTGCTCATAAACATGATAGTAGCCTCCTTAAAATTACTCAAAAGTAGTCTATAATCTAAAACAGATTCTAAAACAGTCAACAACAGTAAGTGCATCTAATTGAACAAGTACATTTCCAACATCAGATCACACACAATTCAGGTAGAGTTCGTTTCACGGATATGTTTTTCTCTTTGCAGCTAGGATGATTTCGGTTGGTTGGTTCCTAATCACACATCTCATTGTTATGAAATCTTCTTGATAACAGCTTGCGTCCACTTGAATGATGTTGAATCCTTTGTATTTTGATTCTCTATCACCAATTTGAATCAATTTCTTTCTTACTTGCTAGCTAAGCTTGCGTCCGCTCAAATGATGCTGAAACCTTTATATTTTGGTTCCCTATCACCAATTTGAATCAATTTCTTTCTTACTTGTAAGCTTGAATTAGCCTTGTAGAATTCCAACACAACGACGTCAAGTGCTCCACTAATTAAGGTACAAACTGTTGTTGTTGGAAAAGGCAAAGATTTATAGCAGACTGGATTTTTCAGAGTGTTGCAGAACAATAGTGTCAAAGGGGTTACTACACTTTAACTAGTGCATCAGTCAAGTCATTTAGTTCCAAAATAGAGGGAATTTGAATACTAAAAAGGGAGGAGAACCATACCAAGTTAGCTAAATCACACTGCATAAAGAAGTTTTGTGCAAATTCAATATTAGATTGCTAGAGAGGGTAGGACAACTCTAACTTCAAGCCTTTTTTCAACATATGGCAAAATATTCTTTGCTAGTCTCCACATGAAATTCTCATCTTGTTTTGGATTGTGCCCTTCCACAACTTTTGATGGGGAGCGTTTGAGGGACCTGGTTTCTTTTGAGTTTGCTCTGTACCTAAAATGTGATAGGCGAATCTGAGTGAGTACTCCCCATTCTTCTCGATGTGCCAAATAATCTTATCTTTGGGTTGCCTTATTGATAAGAGAATGCTAGCAATTTGGCCTGCTTTCTTTGGACTAAAACACACCCTAAAAGGTCCCTTTTCAAAGTAAAATGGTCTTGGTCAATGAGTTCATTTGCATGGCATCTTGGTCGATAAGCCGCACTGGACTATGAATATTCAAACCTGCCTGACAAGGCAAGCTAATTATTTTTCCACACTTTCACATTTTCCCCATTTGCCATCCTCCATCTAGACCCCATTAAAACCAAATCACTTGCACTGAGAATATTCCTCGACGCATAATCTGAGGAGAAGCCCACTTTTGCATTTAGAATTGAGCAACTTGGATAGTTTCTACCTTTGAAGGCTCTCTAACAAGGATTGCTCCCATGTGAGCAATCTCCAGTAATGCTCCCCCAGCAGGCTTGCATTAAAATCACGGATGCCTCTAAAGTCCATCCCTCCTATGTTTTTTTCCCCAGTTCATCCAATGAATTTTTCTCTATCCATTCTTGGCGCACCACCAAAATTTGACCAGTATCGATTCAATATCATTACAAAAGTTTGTAACAACTCATAATATAATTAAGAATGGCTTGAGTGACGATTTTGATTAAGACTTTCTTCTTTGTTCTATAGATAAGAACCTCTCCTTTCACCCTTTGATTTTCATCCGTATGCAATCAATAACAAAAGAAAAAAAAATCTTTCTTGGATCTTCCAAAAGCAATAAGGAGTCTCGAATATTTTGAGTGAGTCATCTCGAGTATTTTGAGTGAGTCATCATAGTCTATAGACCCATCCAGTTACGAATTATTTCTTTTACCTCATCATGCACGTTTCAACTAAAGGATGTCTCTTATTTATCAAAATTTGCCATTTATCCTGAAATACCTAAAGAGTGTCTTTTATTTATCCATGTTTATCATTTATTCTAAAATGCCTAAAGGGTGCCTCTTATTTATCCAAGTTTACCATTTATCCTGAAATGCCTGATATTTGGCAAGAGCTTATTATTCATTACTCCCTTTAACTTTGAATGAAAATTCAAAATTACATTCTTTAAAATGTGAATTTTTGGTATGCGGATATCAGATGTCTTAAAAGATGTTTAGACACTGATATCTGATTAAAACACAACAAGTTAAATCCAATTAAAAGTACTGTAGGTAAATGAACACGCAGAGTTGTTAACCCAGTTCGGTGTTCAACAACACCTACGTCCAGGGATTACCAAGTCAGGGAGGAAGTTCACTAAATAGTATTAGTTTGTAGACCCACAACAAACTATCAACAATTTACAATCTACTCACTTAATCACTACCCATGCTTAACTTCTACCTAAGACTCACCTAGGTATGAGACCCTTCTCAAATCCCTTTCAAACACAACAGTGATGAAAAACACTAATACTTAGAAAATTTTAGAAGACACTCTTCATTAACACAAAATCATTCAATGCTTAAAAGTGTAAGAATGATTAACAGAACTTACAACTCAATAGAGACAATCCTACTCTTATATCAAGATGATATTAGAGAGTTTCATAACTAACAAGAACACAAATCCTAAAATCTCACTGAAAAATACAATACATTCTCCACTTAATTTAGGTTTGTAGCCTTTTTTATAAGTAATGTCTGACTGAATTTGAACTTCAAAAACGCAACAAGCCAACTGCTAAATATTTGCAGAATATTCTGCATAAAAATAAGACTCAAATCATATGTCCTAAAATTTCTCAACATTTAGTAAAACAAATTAATCTTCTAAAATAAAATCTTTGTTTTCTCAATCTTGGACGCCATATAGAATAACCTAATATTTCCAAATATTCAGAATTTGTTATAATCAAATATATCCAAGTGCACAACTAGATAGGATATCTTGTCCAATATATTTTCTCTGCAAGTTAGAACATCCTATTCAACATGTTGCTGTCAAAATTAGTTTTACCAAAATTAATGTCAATCATAAAAATAGAGAATTAACAATCTCCCCCTTTGACACATTTTGAATAAAACAAATTTGCAATCCTTGCACATAAATACCACAATTCAGATTTCAGCAAAATAACATAGGTTTGAAACTAAATCAAACACACACAACAAAATATCAGAGATATGAGCAATAAAATAAAACATTAGAGTATCAGTTAGTGGAATCTGTAAACACAACAACATTGAGAAAAATAAATTCTCAATTAGTTTGATTTATGTCAGGACATCATGTCTGATGTAACACCCGACTTTTCCATAATAATAATTATTACATAAACTACGAAATACATATCAGAGTACACAAGTAGGATGTCACATACTTTCAAACTTCATAAAGTTTCAAGTCACTTTATTAATTCATTTATTCAAAATAATCGACTCGGTAGCAGAATAATCAAATTTGTTCACTTCTAGGGCATTGCATCCTCAACAACAATAAAACTCCACTACAGGTGGTCCAGTACAAATATAATAATAAGATACGTAACAAATAAAACAATGCAAAAACATAGCAAATTCTCAGAATCCCGTGTTACATATTGTTCTGGACTGGGCCCGGCTGGCCCAATAGCAAAGATAAAGGCCCAATCCAAACGAACTTGCTAGGGGTCACGCCGACCTAAGGACCATAGCTATGCCCGACACACGTCACTGGGCGACACCCCCGTCCTCGTACTGTCCAGCTCGACATCAGCTCGAGCACTCCTTCGCCAGCGGACACGGCCCACTGCACTCTCAACGGGACTCCGAAAAGACCGCGTCCCTGTCCGCCCGCACTTCACGCAGAACATCCAGGGAGGAGACCACGTGCAGGTCCCCATTATGCACGTAGAACCTGACAGTTCCTCCATTGGGCCAAACCTGCCCGGCCCAATGAAGGAACCTTGGCCCAGCACTGGGGGCTATAAATACCCTCTGTTACCAGAGGGTCAGGTATTCATTCTATCACATATACTCACACTTTTACCTGCTCGTACTCTTACTTACTTCAACATCGGAGTGCCTTGCAGGTACCCCCCCCACCTCGTTCAAAACTTCAGCTCGGAGCCAGCCGTGACGGTCCAAGTTTGATCAGGTTAGATCAGTGGCGCCGTCTGTGGGAATCTAGCTTCCCCGTCTTGCAAACTCAAAGACTAAAGCTCAAATTCAACTACCTGTCATGGCTGATCAAGCTCGCGATGAGCAGAACGTCCGTGTCGTCGACATTAATAACGGCACCGCGGACAAAAACGGACACCTTGATAACGCCGGCAACCCCGGCCACAACACCATTCCTGTGACAACCGCCCCCGGAACTTCCTCCTACAGGGACGGAGCTACTGCATCCTCCTCCTCGGTCCCTCCACCACTTGAAGACGACCCGGCGGCCCTCGCACACTATAGAGCTGCCCGGTTCCAGGAAGTCCCCGTCCCCGCCGGGGCGGATGCCACAACTCAAGCGCTGTTCGCAGCAATTAATCAAACGAACTATCTCATCTTCGCCCAAGGGGAGAGACTGAGGGCGCTTGAAGACGAGCGAAGACCCCCGAGGAGGCATCGGAGACCCCATACTCCCCCTCCTCGAGTAACTGAAGCTCGACATCCATCTCCCCCGCGGAGACATTACAGGGAGACCTCTCGAAGCCAATCTCCCCAGCCAAAACAGAAACAGCCTCATCTGGAGAGGCAGCCCATCATTCAAGCCGGAGAACCTTCCCGTGACCCGGCGAGACAAAGACACTCTGGAGACGGACGTGTAAAATTCAACCACCGAGCATCCCGCTCGAGAGAGACACAACACGACCTGGACCGTCGTACCAGACAATATTACAGGTCCCCATCTCTGTCTCCGGAGAGAAGCGACGAGGACGACCCCCACGGTCCCCTGTCACAGGCTATTATGGAGGCGCCCATTCCCCCGGGCATGGAGAAGCCCCCCCACTTGAAGGAGTACGATGGAGTCGCGGACCCAGTCGACCACATAGACGGGTTCGAGGCTATGCTTCATTATCACAATGTCGGGGGCCCCATCAAGTGCCGTCTATTCCCCACGACTCTCAGGAAGGCGGCAATGGACTGGTACAAAGGACTCGCCCCGGGCTCAATCACCTCGTGGCGGAACCTGAAGAACCAGTTCATCAGTTCCTTCACAGCTTCTCGACGGCACCCGAAGACCGAGGCGGATCTCGAGGCCATCATCCAAAGACAGGATGAAACCTTGAGGGAATTCATCAACCGTTTCAACCGAGAAGCAATACAGGTCCCCTGTGCGGACCATATGAAAATATATTTGCTGGAGAGAGGGCTCCTCCCCGGCACGGAATTCAGAAAGGCTGTGGGTATCGAGCCACCTCGGACATTCGATGCCCTCCTCGAAAAAGCCCGAGCATACATGGACTACGAGGAGAGGGAAGCGGCCAACAGAGCCCGAGATTCCAGGACTCGTGGTCCCAACAGTAGCTCGCGCCAAGAAGCTCCTCCTCGACGAACCGGGGAGAAAAGGAAGGAAGACAGACCCCGGGAAGTCCGGGAACAAAGAGGACCTTCGGGGCGCTTCACCGAGTACACTCCGCTCACGGCTTCCCGCGAGCGCATTCTGGCGGAGTGTGCCAGCACTGATTTCAAGGACGGCGGTGTCAAACGTCCCCGACCTTCTCCCGCCAAGCCCGGAGTAGACAAAAAAAAATATTGTCAGTACCATAGGAGCCATGGTCACCTGACTGAGGATTGCGTCCACCTCAAGGACGCCATTGAAACCCTCATCAAGGGAGGGAGGCTCGCGCAGTACCGGCGAAGCGACGCTCCCCGTCGTGACGCCCAAGAAACCAGGGAGCCAGAAGAAGATGCCCGACCATCTGACGAGTCGGTGCCCATCCAAACTGCCTTCTCGGTGACCAGGCCCGAGGACTTCGACTTCCCCGAGCACCTGCAGGAGCCGCTTACGACGCACAGCAGGTGGGAATACTTCCCCTCCGCCTTGGTCATCAACGGCGGCGGGTTCAACGACTTGACCATCAATTCATCCAAGAGGAAGCTGGACGAGCTGGTCGACGCGGCTCCCCCGCAAACAGTGACGTTCGAAAGGGTGAAGGGCAGGTCAGAGCCCATCACCTTCTACCTAGAAGAGCTCCTCGACGGAGCCCCGAACGCGGTCATCCCCTTACTGATAAGGGCAAGAATGGCCAATTTTGATGTGCATCGCATCCTGGTCGACGAAGGGAGTTCCGTCGACGTCATGTACAGCCAACTGTTCCGAACCCTTCAGCTGGACGACTCACATCTTTCGCCATATGTGGGTTCGGACTTACAAGGTTTCAACGGCTCGACCTCCAAGCCTTGGGGATATGTCGAGCTTCTGGTTACGTTCGGCGAAGGGACGGCTATGAGACAAGTCAAAGTACGCTTCCTAGTCATCGACTGCCCGTCTCTATACAACTGCATCTTGGGGAGACCGACACTGGCAGAGTTGACAGCGATACCCTCGACCGTCCACCTGAAGATGAAGTTCTACACCAAGAGGGCACGAGTAGCTACTATCCAAGGAGACCTAGCCGCTGCCCGCAGGTGCTTCAACGTCGCTTCCAAGGGACGTGATACTGTCGACATAGGGACCAGACCAGCCAAAAGGACAAGACAGGAGCCCGACAAGAAAGCATCCCCCGAGGAAGAAGTCCAGAAAGCTCCACCAAAAGTTGATTCCATAGCTCTGGACACTCGATTCGACCAGGACGAGCCATCCAGCGGCGAGCAAATCCCACTCCGACCAATACCGGCCGGGGATTTTGAACTCGTCCCCCTCGGCACAGACCCGACCAAGGGAGTGAAGATTGGCAAAGACCTCCCCGACTTGGCCAGGAAGCAAATCAAGGCCTGTTTGCGCGAGAATGCTGATTTGTTCGCCTGGAGCGCCGCGGAGATGCCCGGACTCGACCCTGAGGTCGCCTGTCACCACCTCGCCATTGATCCAGCCGCTAAGGCCGTAGTACAACGTAGGCGTAGGCAGTCTCCAGAAAAAACGGAGGCTGCTGAGAAAGCTGTAAAAGACCTCCTAGAGGAAAATTTTATTTCTGAAGCCCGGTATTCCACCTGGCTGTCAAATGTTGTACTAGTTAAAAAGAATAATGGAAAATGGAGGATGTGCGTTGATTATACCGATCTTAACCGGGCTTGCCTGAAAGATGCTTTTCCTTTGCCTAACATAGACATGTTGGTCGACAACTCGGCCGGCTACAAAACGTTGTCGTTCATGGACGCCTACTCGGGCTATAACCAAATCCCGATGGCCCTCGGCGACAAGCACTGCACGGCATTCATGACCAGCTCAGGCAACTATTACTACAACGTAATGCCCTTCGGTCTGAAAAACGCCGAGGCGACTTACCAGCGTATGATGAACAAAGTTTTCCACAAACAGATCGGCGACATGCTCGAGGTGTATATGGACGACATGATCGTCAAGTCCCGAGCAGACACCGACCACGCAGCACACCTCAAGACAGTCTTTGCCCAAGCAAGACAATGTAAAATGAGGTTCAACCCCGAGAAATGTACATTCGGGGTTAAGGCAGGAAAATTCCTCGGATTCTACCTAACAGAACGAGGAATTGAAGCAAACCCCAACAAATGCCGGGCGTTCTCTGAACTCCTAACACCGACGTCGAAGAAGTCGATACAAACCATGAACAACATGCTCACATCATTATCCCGCTTCGTCGCGAGGTCCGCTCAGCACGCCCTCCCCTTCTTCAAACTCCTTCGAAAGGAAGCCACCTTCGAATGGAACGAGGAGTGCGAGCAGGCGCTACGCCACCTGAAGCAAAGTCTATCTCAGCCGCCCGTGCTATCTCGACCAGCCGACGGGGAGCCACTGTACTTGTACTTGGCCGTTTTGAACGAAGCCATCAGCGCGGCTCTCGTCCGCGAGACCCCCGACGGACAGAAACCCATCTACTTCAAGAGTAAAGCCTTGCAAGGACCCGAAAGCAGATACCAACAGATAGAAAAGGTGGCCCTGGCCCTCGTCAACGCGGCGAGGAGGCTCATACACTATTTTCTGGCCCACACGATCATCGTTCGAACCGACCAACCGGTGAGGCAACTCCTGGGTCGGCCTGATATGGTGGGCAGGATGTTGAAATGGTCCCTGGAACTCTCCGAATTCGACATTTAGTACGAGAGTAGGAAAGCCTTGAAAGCGCAGGCCCTGGCCGACTTCGTTACGGAAATGACCACTCATGACCCACCCCCAGGGAAGGAACACAAGTGGACCATCTCCGTCGACGGAGCATCCAGCTCGTCCGGAAGTGGCGCGGGAATCCTTTTGAAAATGAAGAGGGTGTAGTGATCGATCACTCCCTAGCTCTTTCCTTCCTGACATCAAACAACCAAGCAGAATATGAGGCCCTGCTCGCAGGATTGAGGTTAGCCGAGGACCTGGGAGCCCGCGAGGTACAGATCTACATCGACTCCCAACTCGTCGCCTCCCAAGTCCAGGGGAATTACCAAGCCAAAAACGACAACCTCATCGAGTACTTGAACTTGGTCAAAAAACACATGACAAAGTTCGTACGGGCGGAAATATCACATGTTCCCCGCGAGCAAAACACGAGGGCAGACGTATTATCCAAACTCGCGAGCACGAGAAAGAAAGGCGGGAACAAATCCGTCATCCAAGAATCCCTAGCACGCCCGAGTATCGAAAGATCCTCGACTCCAGTCGAGGTCCACGCCATTGGGGACGCCTCGTCCTGGATGACCCCGGTTTACAATTTCTTGACAAAGGGCGAACTTCCGACGAACCAGTCCGAGGCGACCGTCACAAAGCGGAGAGCATGCTCCTACGTGGTGCTCGAGCACAAACTGTACCGCAGGGGTTTCTCCATCCCCCTCCTAAAATGCATCGACGGATCCACAGTCCCCGAGGTACTGCGGGAGATACACGAAGGGATCAATGCCCAGCACATGGGCGGTAAGTCCCTGGCAAGGAAAGCCCTTCGAGCAGGATATTACTGGCCGACAATGCAGTAGGACGCCAAGGAGCACGTTAAGAAATGCGACAAGTGCCAGAAGCACGGCGACATGCACCTCGCCCCGCCTCACGAGCTGAGCATACTATCGTCCCCATGGCCGTTCGCCTGGTGGGGTATGGATATCCTCGGACCCTTCGTGCAGGGGACTTATCAAAACAAATTCCTAATCGTGGCCGTGGATTACTTCACGAAGTGGATCGAGGCCGAGGCCCTCGCAAAGATCACTTCGCACAATATCATCCGCTTCTACAAAAGAAACATCCTCGCCAGATTTGGGATTCCGAGTGCACTGGTGACCGACAACGGCACCCAATTCACCGACCACGGATTCCAAGACTTTGTCACCAGATTAGGGACAAAACAACACTTCACTTCGGTCGAGCACCCTCAAACTAACGGGCAGGCCGAGGCCGCGAACAGAGTCATCCTCCGGGGACTCAAACGCCGACTCGGCGAAGCTAAGAGGGGATGGGTCAAGGAACTCCACAGCGTCTTGTGGGCTTACCTCACCACGCCCCACTCAACGACGGGCGAGACCCCATTCTGACTAACATACGGGACTGAGGCCGTCATCCCGGTAGAAATCATGGAACCATCCAGACAGACAGAGAGCCCCCTCGACAAAGAAATGAACGACGAGGCGCTAAGGGATGAGCTCGACTTGGTCGAGGAAATCTGATCTGGTGCGGCCCTGCGCGAAGCCACCCTGAAACAACGAGTGGCTCTGCGCCACAATGACAAGGTCATCAAGCGCGAGTTCGAAATCGGCAGCCTGGTATTACGAAGGAACCAGAAAGACTCCCGCGAAGGGAAGCTGGCCGCAAACTGGGAAGGACCTTATCGCGTCCACGGCACCACCGGTACCAGGGAGTACTACCTCGAGCAATTAGACGGAGAGCCATTACCACGACCCTGGAACGCTGCTAAACTAAAGCAGTACTATAGTTAAAAACTACCAACACTGAGGACCCTCGACTGTCGGCTTCCGCGCCCAGTCAACGAGGAGGAACATCCGACCCCGTAGAAAGGCCAAGGTACGGGCCCGACCTACGTCCAAATCGCATAACACGGTTCAAGTAAGAACAAGGATAATGCCCGAGGTGGACACCTCTACCGAGCTCCACCGTCGAAGTACCTATAGGGCAGAACTCCCAGCTCGCGATGGGCAGTTCACGCCGCGGGCAAATAGCCCCGACCGGATCACGTACCCGGCCAAGCGGTCTCGCTCCGCCTGCCCGACAAATCTCCAAGAATGACGGGCCATCCAAAAGGGTCAAAAAGGAGTCTCTCCCCTCGAGTTCACCACTTAGGTGACTCTGGCCATCGTGAAGAGGCTGAGCACATATACGAACAAAACACAGGCAAATTTGCCAGCAAAGTCACAGCCACTTACGGGCACTCCTCGGGCCCATAACTTAGGCCAATTTTTGTGCAAAAACATAAAACGCAAGCACGGGCAAACAATCAAAATTGAAACAAATCATTCATTCAAAAATGCCCGTAGGCAACAAAGCAAATAAAATGTAAACCGACCAAAAAGGCCGGCAATATTCAGGAATACAAAGAACAGGCGCGCAGGCCCAAAAGAATGTGAACAGGCACGCAAGCCCAAAACAAACACCAACGAGGCACGCAGGCCCCACCACTATCTCACACTTCGGCTTCCCCCGAGCTACCATCACCAATAACAGGAGAGTCGGGCGGAGGCACGACCTGACCGTCGATAATCTGCGACATATGGCTCACCCCCTCAGTGTTCAGGCCGGGATTTAACAAGGAAAGTTGGCTGACCGCGGCTTCGAAGCCATCCGCCATAGCCCCGACACAGTCCCTCTCGAGGAGTTGAATACGATCGACCAATTCCGATCGACTCCTCAGAAGGGATGTGTCCTCCGATTCATCCTCGGCAAGAAGCATAGAAGCTTTTAGATCCTCGACCTCCCTGGCAAGGCGCCCATTGTCGAGTTCCAGTCGTTCACGATCCGCACGAAGAAGGTCCCGCTCCTCGGCCAGTTTCCCCGAGCTCTCTCTCTCCAGAGTCAGCGCCTCCGTCTCCGCCATCAGCAGCTCAGCTTGCTCGCGGAACATCTCCTCGGAGCGCTCCAGTGCAGCTTTCAGCTTTCTCGAAGTCGAGGTGAGGGCAGCTTTCTCCTGCTCCAACTCCTTGACGCGGTCAGCATCCTCCCCCTCCTCGGCCAGCACAACGGCCATTTCGACCATCTTCACCAGCCCGGCCATGTTGGCGGCCAGGTGTCTCCTTCGGCTTTCCTTGTTCATCCGGCGGATGGTTTCAGCTTCGTCAGGATTCACAGACAAAGGAAACCCCTCGAAGAAACCCTCTTCCTTGAAGCAAGGGGGCAACCCGAAAGACCTCACAACACTGGAATCCTCACCGACTTCCGGCTGACTTTCCACCCGAGTCCTTTTTCTCTGTATCAGGTCGGTGTGTGGCTCGACCTCCTGAACAACCGGAGTCCCTGTTGAAGCAGTCCCCGAGCTAGGTGGCGAGTCCACCCTCGTAGCCTGAGAAATGCCCGGGCTATGTGGCGGGCCCATCCTCGTCGCCTGAGGAGGTTTCACCATCCTCTTATTCACCTTCCTGTCGTAGGACAGCTTCAAGAGCCTCTCCCTTCGTTCAGCCATCGAACCTGCACGAAAAAACCCGGGTTAGTGCCGAGCAAATAAGCAAACAAATGACAAGAAATTCAAACAATAAACGACCTAGCAAACGCGCGGCCTGCCCAAAGGACTGACACTCCACGAGTGCCTTCGTGTCAATCGGTCGAGCCTCGAAGGTCGAATAACCTTCATCGTCCAAAATATCCTCCCCTTCCCTCGTGGCCCATCTGGCGGGGTGGAAGCTGTCAACATACCGATAAAGAGTGTCGTAAGCCTTCTCGTCCTCGGAGCTCATATCGCCCGCGGACGTATGGTAATACCTAGTACCATGCTCATAATGCCTCGAGATCCAATGCACGGGAAATTTGGCCGTGCGCCCTAACACCGGACGTCCTTCGCCGTCCAAAAGGGCCTCCCTGTCGTCGTCGGTTATGACCGTTTCCTCCTCGTACACGGACTCCAAACCTGCTGTGGTTACCGGCCTCACAACATACCATTTGTCTTTAAAACCCCGCACGGAGTCCATGTATATCCTGAAAAGTCTCTTCGACTATTTCAGGGAAACCCAGCTATGCTTTCCACCCCGAGATTGGCGCTGTAGGTGGAAGACTCTGAAGAAAAGGGGTATGGTCGCCCCGATCCTCAGAAAACGGCAAGTTAACTCAAACGCCCGGATAAACGCGAGCGAATTTGGATGAAGCTGCGACGAGGCCAGCCCCAGATGGCTAAAGACCCCGACCTGGAAATCATTGAAAGGCAGTTGTAACCCAAGGTCTTTAAAGGCAATCTCATACATAGGGAAACTGTACTCGAGGAACACCGAGCAAATCCGGGCAGTAAAAGATGGCCGAGTGACCACGAAATTCTTCTGGAAATCGGGCTGGTCGTGGCCCGCCTCGAGGATAGTGAACGCCCTCCGGCTACGTCGACTGTAGACCGAAGCTATTCCTCTAGGTTCGGCACCCACCCAGTCCAACAAGGGGTCCTCTATGGTGTCGACCAAACTGACATTCTCGTCAGCACTTTGTCCTTCCACCTGGGGCCGTCCTGAAGAGCAAGGTTCGTCCGCCATGGTTACCTACAAAGCACGGGGAAACCAATCAATTGGGCGCGAAACCACACGCTCGCCATAACGGACGAGATGAAGGGCACGAAAAACCACGTCGCTCCGTGCGCGACTGCATAGTTGGTGTTTTGGAACAAAAGACAGCAGTCATCTCCCCGACTCCCATATACCTCGATAGGTCCTTCTACAAGTCGACCAAATGAACCAACAACTCGGTCACTCA
This sequence comes from Vicia faba, assembly GCA_948472305.1. NCBI lineage: Eukaryota > Viridiplantae > Streptophyta > Magnoliopsida > Fabales > Fabaceae > Vicia > Vicia faba. The sequence continues at coordinate 1,083,521,778 of OX451735.1, forward strand.
TGAACACGTCGACCTGGGATATGAACATGGCGAGCAAAATCATAAAGCCTAGAGCTAGAACTATGCATTTACCGGGCACGAGCATGCGCTTACCGGACATACGCGTGGGTTTGTCGAGCTAAACATGAATTTACCGGGCTAATTCTAGGCTTACGGCCTCTAAACATCTAAAAACGAAGAAAACTCATGCATCACAACAGAAAAACAGAGGAGACAAGTCACTTACTTGGAATCAAGGAGTAAACTTGACGACGGAGGAAAGGAATCGGTGACGAAGATCGCGGCGGTGCTGTGAGAATCTGGGAAGAACAACAGTAGCAGAAACAGAGCGAAAAGGAGAAGCGCGAAGAGTAGTAACACGTTATGGGGCCCAAGGATCCTATTTATAGTGATGACGTGGAATACCAAACGTCACCTCGGGCAACCACAGATTCCCCTCCTCGACACGCAGCTCCCCTAGGCAATGATGACCTTATCCTCGTAGGGGTGGCGGCACAGTTCCAGAAAGATACCTCGCGTGCTCGACAGACGCAGGCTGTTGAGGAATCCCCGAGCATTCCTCGCAGGGGACCTGTCCCCGAGCACGATACAGGGAATCCCTCGAGTACCCCCCACGAGGAGCTGCATCTCTTGCCCGGGTATGGGCCCCCGAAACGGAAGCAACCTAAGATCAAGCCATGGCTCCTAACCCAAGGAACCACGACTTGGGGGGCTCCTGTTCTGGACTGGGCCCGGCTGGCCCAATAGCAACGATAAAGGCCCAATCCAAACGAACTTGCTAGGGGTCACGCCGACCTAAGGACCATAGCTATGCCCGACACACGTTACTGGGCGACACCCCCGTCCTCGTACTGTCCAGCTCGACATCAGCTCGAGCGCTCCTTCGCCAGCGGACACGGCCCACTGCACTCTCAACGGGACTCCGAAAAGACCGCGTCCCTGTCCGCCCGCACTTCACGCAGAACATCCAGGGAGGGGACCACGTGCAGGTCCCCACTACGCACGTAGAACCTGGCAGTTCCTCCATTGGGCCAAACCTGCCCGGCCCAATGAAGGAACCTTGGCTCAGCGCTGGGGGCTATAAATACCCTCTGTTACCAGAGGGTCAGGTATTCATTCTATCATATATACTCACACTTTTTCCTGCTCGTACTCTTACTTACTTCAGCATCGGAGTGCCTTGCAGGTACCCCCCCACCTCGTTCAAAACTTCAGCTCGGAGCCAGCCGTGACGGTCCAAGTCTGATCAGGTTAGATCACATATCAAAGTGACTCCTAAGACTCGATCCGATAACACTCTCTCCAAGAACTACTCAGGTACCTGGTTATCTGTACTTCTCGAAGAGCACAGACACAACAGTACAGAAGGGGTGTGTTTACCGTGAAAATTGGTAAACAACCGCTGATCTTCCAAAAGGTTACTTATTTGGTGACTAGCAGGATCGATCAGATTGATCCTAAGACATGGTTGATTTTTTGGAGTTTGACTAACCCTAATGGTGATTAATGCCAGTAAAGTAAAGACACTTTAAATAAATTGCATGGAGAAAGCTTGATAGAATAAATAAAAGCGTTAAGTAAAAGGCTTCGACGGAGATAAGTAAATGAAAAGCGATAAATTGCTTGAATATAAAAGACTTTGATTAATTTAAATGGTGCTTCACACATACATTCTCAATGATTCTTTCTCTCACGCTGGGTACTTGAATCTGAATGAGTAACTTGTATATAATGATGAACACACGCGAAAACTACGTGAACAACTAGTATTTATACTAAAACAAATCCTAAGTAACTGTTGGGCAGTTACACCGCTTCAAGATGACGCCACATGGCACGCTCACAACCTTCGACGCCTATGTTCTCGACACGTTGCACTTGGTAACTGCTGGGAACCGTTTTCCCTCCAACAATTCAAATCTCAAACTGTTCGACCTTGGGCATCAGGTACCTTTATCGAGAGGTTCCTTCGACGTCGAAGACAACAAGATTCCAACTTAAATGAATTTCTCTAAGTATCTTGTCATTCTTTGATGACCCTTCGACATGATCAGTTGGTCGAAGCCTCCTTATGTAGGAAACTCTTCTGACTCATAATTAATGGTCTATATGATAACAAACAAGGGTGTCGAATTTAGGAGCCAACAAATTGCCCCCCAAGAATGTCTTATTTCGACGCTGAAAAGAAAAAGGCATTCTTTGAGATTCCATTCGACACCTGTCCTTCACTCTCAGCCACAAATTAGTTTGTATGCTTTTCGTCTCCTACCAACCAACTGACAATCTCAAAAAGTCATCATTTCACCTGTTCCCAAGACGTCACTTCAGTAAGGCATTTAGCATGCACGATGTATTTTCAAATGTTGTCATCATGACCATTTCCCGAAATCGAGGACGCACGCTGCACCGTTTCCGTTCTTCAGAACGACTACATCACCAAATGAGCGCCACGTGCCCCACTCTTTTCTGAGACATTAAATGACCTCGAGTCTTGTGATTTCTCAATCACTATAAATAGCACTAAGTGCCCATTGTTGGACTCTTTACGCTTTCTTTCATCCAAGCCTTAAGTCGAACAAAACTTCCTGCAAGCAAACCTTTGCTTCTTCCTCTCCAAACCCAGAAATATTTGTTCTTCATCCATCTTCATCTCAAAACAAAAAGATGGCTTCAAGTTCTCGTTCTTCCAATGTCCCCAGATCTAGCACTCCCTCTAAAACTACTCAACCGGAAATCTTTTCAACCGCTCCGATAGTCAACTCCATGGGAATGCGAAGGGTTCCTGAACCCATGGGAGATGCTGAGCGTGAAACTTATTCTTCTCAACTGCTGATTCCTGTTGGATATTCCAACCAAGTTTTCGCCATGTCCGGTCCTCTATCTACATGCATTGCTGACCCAACGAAAATCGAGGATTTCTTCCCCGTGCATGAGGCACTCAAGCCCATTGGGTGCTCCAAGAAGGCGACAAACGATACCGAAGATCCTGCAAAAGAGAAAATAGATCTTCAGTTCTTCAACAGGGGGGTTAGGGCTTTTAGGTCTAGCCCCAACCTTACACCAGAATACAACGCTTGGCTCAACAAGATGGAGAAGTGCCAGGCTTCGATTTGGAAGGGCATGGGGATTTATGACATAGTCATGCTGTCCAAAACTGGCCTCAACTATTGTCCTGAAATGCTGGTAGCTTCTTTGCTATTTTGGGACTATACTCACTACACCTTCCACCTGCCTTGTAGAATGGTAACACCCACTCTCTTCGACGTGGCTGCTATTACTGGTCTTCGACCAACTAGGGATTACTTCGACCCAGAGGAAATGTCTGAAGATCAGATTGGGTTTTCAGCTACCAAACCCACTTATACCACCTACACCAACTACTACCATGACAAATCGATGGCTGAGGTGACTGATGTGGAGCACATCGCGTTTCTATCCCTTTGACTGTCACGCTTCGTGTTCTGCACGAAATCCCTATAGGTGAAGAAGAAAATGGTCACCCTTGCTACTCAGCTTCATCACGGTCAAAACATCTGTTTGGCCGAATTAATATTGGCAAACCTTTATGAGTCAATAAGCAGTGGAACGGCTCAATTAAAAATAATAGAAAATAGAGCCAACTTGCTGCTTGCTGGACCCTTCTGGCTACTTCAACTCTGGCTAAACGCCACTTTTGAGCCTTTTCTACCCCAGAAGACTCAAATAAATGAAAAGGCTCCTGAGATAGCCAGAAGGCGTGTCGAAGGCACCAGGCTTGCCTTATTGACTCCCACTGAGGATGGGCTGGAACTCCAAAAGACCTTTGCAAACTTCGTTCAGATGTTTGCAGGGAGGAAGGAATTTACCTCGACCATGGCTCCTTTCGCCAGTCGAAAGTTTGGTCCAGGGTGGTTCACCAGGCCCCATCCTAAGTCACCAGAGGATCCTCACCTCGAAGAGCACACAACAATGTGGGAAGCGTTTCTCACTCCAAGGATAATGCCATTGCGCTTCAAGAGTTCAAAGAATCATCTGAGCCTGATTGCTTACCAGCCGAATCTTGTCTCTCAACAGTTTGGCATTATCCAATCGCTTCCGTTTCCAATTTACCCTCGGGAGAAATCGTTGTTGTACTTTTGTAATGACTACTTTGAGGATGCTGCTACTAAGCATATTAGTAGGTACGTTGGTCGGACCGTACTATCATTGTTCGACTACCAACTCAACTTCCTCTGTTCACCATCTTTTGAAGACTGGTGGAAGAGATATTACGTCGAAGAGTTCTTCGACGAAAAGGATTTTGCAGACGAACTCCAGAAGTCTTTCGTCTTGGTTCTCGACAAAATAAAGAAATGTACGTTCCCTCTTCAAATTATACTTGTCTTTTCATTTCAACTTATATCTGCCCAATATAACTTGTGAACGTTTTTCTTTCAGTTGTTCGAAAACCTGTGGCTAAGAAGGCCACAGACATCCATCAGGGTGGAGGTCCCTCTACAAAACCTCCAGCATAGGTAACAAAAATCTCTCTTGTCTCCTGCTTTGGTTTTAAACATCCTGGTTTTCGATGCTGTGTTTTAAATCAACTCCATTTGGGACTTTCAGGAACCTGTGCCTAAGAAGCGACCTGTATTAACGGTCGAATCTTCGAGTGGTGACGAGGATGAATCTCCCCCTGTTCCTCTCAAACGGAGAAAGATGAAGAAGGCCGCCCCTACTCCTGAGCCTCGACCTGCGATAAGAATCAAGGTCGTAGGGAATAAACCCAGGCCACCTCCTGTAATCATCGAAGAACCTACGGAGGAGGAGCTAACTGTCTTGCTCAGCAAACCCGTTGAGAGTGACAACTCTAGCCCTGGGGCTGAAGTTCCTTTACAGGTAGTGCCTTCGACCACTTTTAACTTAGGTGTCGATGATCACCTTCGATTGTGTATATTCCTAATCAGAATATTTTTCCTTTTCTATTTTCAGGAGACAGCTGGAACTTCAACACCAACTGGGCATCCTGTCGAAGGTTCTGATACCTTTGTAAGCAGCGCAGGAGAACCCATTCACCATCCTTCTTCTTTCGTCAGTTCTGCTAACGAAGTAAATCAAACTTCAGAGCCACAAGACTCTGCTGACCATAGCAGACAACGAGAGGAGGAACTAGTGGATGATGAAGTCCTTGCTGAAATAGAGGAGCACCACCAGGAGGAAGCTCAAGTGGTCAATGAGACATAAGAGCAACATGATGAAGAGGGTCATGTTGACGCTGACGCTGCTGAAAATGATCAGCCTCAAACCCACACTGTTGCAGAAATGGTTACCTCAACAAAGCCCAGGTCTAAAGAGGATTTGGCCCTCTTGAAGCAAAACGATCCAATTGGCTACCTGAATGCCATCATCGAGAGCAGGGAAAATTCATCTGACCCTAGCCATGATGCTTCTACTGCATCAGGGAAGTCTACTTCGACTTCTCCTCTCGATGAGGTCCTGAAGAAAGTCAAGGCTCAGTTCTTCAAGAGGGACCTGATGAAGGCTTTGGAGGGGGATCCTACTGCCCAGTCTTGTTTGGGAGCTGTCTTGGGTGCAGTTGATTTGCTTGCTGTTTCTCCAGAGATTTCCAGCTTCATCTTGGAGTTATACTCCATTATTGACCAAGTCTCTGCGGACTACAATCGTCGAAGGGGGTTCAATAGCCAACTCGAAATGCTGCATGGCAAAAGTTCCTCTGCTTGGACTTCAGTATCTAAATTGACTTCTCGAATTGCAGAGTTGTCGAAACAGAGGACGTCTAAGCAACAGGAAATCGAAGCCATCGATCGGGATAATGCCTCTATACGGGCACAAATCGAGGAGTTGGAAGCCAAGCTAAACGCTAATACTAAGCGTAAAGAAGAACTTCTTTTGATTGTTTCAGACGCAGAGAGCCAAGATGAAGTTGCTCGAGGCTTAGAGTTCGCTGAAAGGGCCCAGGCTCTAGATGACCAGATTGCCAAGATCTCTCAAGTGAACACCTTGTGTAACAAACGGCTGGAGTTGCAGCGAGCCAAATATCTTCGACTTAAAGCTTCCATCCATTTTTAATTTGCTCAGAACCTCATTGACCATGTACTGTAATTTTTGTAATACAATGTAGCCATTTTGGTTAATCAATATATCATTTTCCATTTTGGCTTTATGGTTAACTTAGTCATTAACTATTATTTATTTTGATCTCTTGGAGCATAGGTTTATATTTTTTCAAATATTTGCCATTTACTCTCAAGAGTCTTTTATCTTCGCTTAACTCTTCGACCTCGTATGCTCCACCAGAAAAAGTTTGAATAATTCTGAACGGTCCTTCCCACTTGGGTGACCATTTTCCCATGCTTCGATCTCTTCGATCCATGGGGGGAATTACCTTCCAAACTAATTCTCCAGGCAAGAATGCCTTAGGTTTTACTTTCTTATTGTAAGAGTCTTCCACTCTTTTCTTCTGAATTCTCAGTAGGTCGAGAGCTCGTAGTCTTTCTTCGTCTAAATCTACTAGTTCGTCTAACATCATATCCCAATAAACCTCAGAGGGAATATCTTGATGTCTTTGAACCCTTGCTGATTGAAGACAAATTTCTGCTGACAATACTGCATCATGACCGAAAGTTAGCCGATATGGTGTTGTACCTGTGGTCTCTTTTGAGGATGTTCGACAGGCCCACAAGATCTGGTCTAACATTTTATGCCAATTTTTTGGCTTCTTTCCTACATGCTTTTTTATCAGGCCAATCACTATTTTATTCGCTGCTTCGACTTGACCATTTTCCTGTGCGTAATAAGGCGTTGATGTTAGGAGTCTAAAGCCTGTTTCTTGAGCGAATTCCTGCATCTTTCGACCAGTAAACACTGACCCTTGATCAGTTGTTATAGTCTCAGGGATTCCAAATCTGTAGATAATGTTCTTTTGAATAAATTCAATGACATTTCTTGGTCTGCATTGACTAAAGGGATAGCTTCGATCCATTTAGTGAAATAATCAATGCCTACCAGTATATACTTCTGGCTCTTTGATGATGCTGGTCGAATCTCTCCAATAAGATCCAACTCCCATCCTCTAAAGGGCTAAGGTTTCACTATTGAGTGAAGTTCATTTGCTGGTACATGTTGGATACCAGTATGGATTTGGCATTCTTGGCAACCCTTCGCGAACTCAACACAATCTTTCAAGATAGTGGGCCAATATAGTCCTTTTCGAAACAACAACCATTTCATCTTATGACCTACTTGGTGAGCTCCACATGCTCCAGCATGCATAGTCGAAAGGGCTATGTATGCTTCAGTTTCGCTTAAGCATTTTAATAATACCCCTTCAGGCGTCTTTTTGAATAACTCATTACCCATGAGTACGTAACTTGGCGCCCTATATTTTGTTTTTCGTTCTGTCAAAGCTGCTGGATTTTGTAGAAAATCTACAATGGGTTTCCTCCAATCCTGCTCTGATAAATTATCTATGAACGAAATTTCGAAGTTCCTTTGATCAGCATACCCTAGTCTTGTTGATTTCAAATCCATTGGAGACAGGCTGGTTGCTTTTATTTTTTCTCGAACTTCGATTGCTCTTTGTAATCTCGTTTTTGAAATTTTGTACCCAGATGCAATTTGTGCCAAATCATTGGCTACTTGGTTTTCCAATCTAGGTATGTGTCGAATATTAACCACTTCGAATTTTTTCAATAAACGATTTGCTATCACAAAGTACATAATAAGATTTTCTCTTATGCATTTGTACTCTTTTGTGACTTGCTTGATGACTAACTCTGAGTCTTCCATTATTTCGACTCGAGTTGCCCCCAATTCCAACAATATTTCAAGGCCAGTAATTAGAGCTTCGTATTCAGCCTCATTGTTCGAACAAGTACCTTCTATCTTGTACTTGAATGTTGTTGGAATTTTTTCTGGAGAAATAATTAAGATCCCTACTCCCGTTCCATCTTTATGGCTGGAACCATCGAAGTAAAATTTCCAGGGTTCTATCTCCACGTAATTTATATTTTCAACCTGAATCGAGTGGTCGACTATAAAGTATGCTACCACTTGCCCTTTTACTGCCGTAAGGGGCATAAAGGTCAATGAATACTCAGTTAATGCTAGCGCCCACTTGCCAATTCGACTGTGCAAGATGGGTTTCGACAACATGTATTTGAAAACATCAAAATGAGACGAAACATACACATCAACTGGTTTTATATATTGTTTGAGCTTTGTAGAAGAGAAATAAAGACATAGACATAATTTTTCAACTTCGCTATATCTAGTTTCTGCATCGTTCAAAACTCGGCTAAGGTAATAAATGGGTCTTTCGACTCCATTTTCATCTTCTTGGGCTAACATGCTTACCAAAGTTTTGTCAGATGCAGCTATGTACAATCTTATACTCCTATTGCTACAAGGAGGCACCAAAATAGGTGGCTTGGTGAGATACCCTTTGATCTTGTCGAAGGCTTCCTGTTGCTCTTGCCCCCACTCGAATCCTTCCTTATTCAATCGAAGTAAGGGTGAGAAGGCTTGCGCTTTTCCACTTAGGTTAGATATAAATCTCCTTAAGAAATTTATCTTGCCCAACAGAGATTGCAGTTCCTTCTTGTTCGTTGGTGCTTTCGCTTCCAAGATTGCCTTTGTCTTGTTCTGGTTGATTTCGATTCCTTTCTTGTGGACAACGAAGCCCAAGAAATCTCCAGCTTTCACACAGAACGCACACTTCAAAGGGTTCATTTTCAGACCACGTTCTCTCATTCTTTCAAATGATTGTCGAAGGTGGTCTATATGGTTCTTTCTGGAAACAGATTTTACAACAATATCATCAATATATACTTGCATAAAAGTGTTAATAAAATCATGGAAGATAGAGTTCATCGCTCGCTGATATGTTGCCCCAACGTTTTTTAGGCTAAAAGGCATCACTACCCATTCGTAAGTGCCTAAAGCCCCGGGGCATCGAAAAGCTATTTTCGACACATCTTCTTCAGCAATGAAAATTTGATTGTATCCTGAGTAACCGTCGAGCTTGCTCAGGTACTCATGGCCAGCGGCAGAATAGACTAGCATTTCCACCACAGGCATAGGATATTCATCTTTGGGTGTTGCAGCATTCAAATCTCTGAAATCTATGCACACCCTCAACGTACCATTTTTCTTAATTACTGGCACAATGTTTGCAATCCATTCGACATACCTCGTAGCTCGTATGAATTTGCACTTCAGCAGTCTTTCGACTTCCGTTTTGATCTTCGACAGTATTTCTGGAGCGAAGCGTCTTGGACATTTCTTGACTGGCTTCTTTCCAGGTTTGATTGGCAACTGAAGTTCTACCAATCCTCTGTCGAGACCAGGCATCTCGTCGTAATCCCATGCAAAGCAGTCTTTGAACTCCTTTAGTAATTGGATCACTTCAACCCTGAGCTCTGGGTCTATTTTGGCGCTGATGTAAGTGGGCCTTTTCTCTAACCCTTCGCCCAAGTTGATTTCTTCTAAAGGATCCTGTGCTAACATTTTGATGTTGTTCACCAGGGGGTCCTTTTCGAATCCCAAAGGCTCATCGTCATAGATGGCGTCGAGCCTTTGATCCTGCATTCCTTCTGTCATGATATCAGGAGGTTCTGGGTCGAAATCTTTTCCAGGACCTATATCCGGTGGTTCTGGATCGAAGTCTTTTCTAGGACCTGCAAAAGGTAGCTCTTGGTGATTGTCCTGGGTGGCCATATATTTTACTTCGGCTTCGAGATCCGCTATCATCCTTGTTTCGGCTACGTAAGCCGAAATTCGCTGTAGTGCTTGTGACTCAATCATTATCACTGAATTCACTTCCCCAACCAGTTGGCTGGATGTCAGTTAGCCCACTGAAATCAATGTGGGACAAGTCTTCTTTGTCCCATTGAAACCCATGATCAGGATGCAGGTACAAGGAACAAAAAGCATTTGGCGCTGGCGCCATGTCGAAGTCAGGTGCTGGGCATGGCCCAATGTGAGCCAAATTTTTGTCGAAGTCAGCTCTCCCTAGGTGATTTACTTCGCCCAAGTAGTAGCTCTGATCTGCTTCTATATTCTCTACAATTCCATCAGGACGCCATAATATTAACCTTTGGTGCATTGATGATGGTACTGCTCCAACACCATGTATCCATTCTCGGCCCAACAATAGATTGTAATTTGGTTTAGCCGATATGACCATAAACATAGTTGGTCGAAGGATGGATCCTACTTTGAGGTCTAGTTGGATCACACCCATGGTGGTCCCTATTCCGCGTTCGTAATTCGATAGGACCATGTTATGAGGCTTAATGTTTTCATCACTCTTGCCTATTTTTCTTAGCATGAAGTGGGGGATTATGTTGATGGTTGCCCCACAGTCCACCAAGATTTTGTTTACAGTGGCTTCTTCGAGCCTTGCCCTTATGAATAAAGGCTTGAGGTGACTTTTCATCGCCTCTGTAGGTGGTTCGAAGAAACCATTTTGCTCTTCAGTGCAACCATTATCCATGACGAAGTAGCATACTGGCCTATGTTTGGCCATTTCTTGTTTGACTTCCCAGTCGTTCGATTCGACCTCCATTTGGCGGTTGAATTCTCTTGGCAAAACTGAGACTATATTCACCATGATATCTAGGGTGTCATCAGACTCAGAGCCATCTTCGTCACCAACTTCGCCTTGGCTAGGCCATACCAGTCTATTGGTCACTGGTTCCCTCTCCAAAGGCTTTCTTTGCTTTCGCTGGGGGACATTTGAACTTGACTCTGGCTTTGGTTCGTTGATAGCTTCCCTCTCAGCCTTGCGCCGCCTTTGGTATCTTCTCCACTGGGATCGAGACATTGGGTTCTTTCCCTTGTAGTTACTTGATACTTGGGTCACTTTGGAGGCACCTACCTGAGGTTCTTTCTTGAGTGTCAAAGATGAGCCTCTTGGCACTTCAAAGGAATGCCACCTTTCTTCGCTGGGTCTCTTTCTACTCGATGCTTTTAGCCATGTATCAACTGGCACATTGGTTGGAGGTCTGAAAGTTGGTGGCCTCCTTTCCTGATTTGAACCCTTTTGGTAGGTTCTTCTGGGATCGTGTCGAGCGTCAGAGCCTGCACCTTTTTGGGCATTTCTGCTCCAATTTCTGTTTGCTGCTCTCACACCTTCGATGTGTTCAACAGCTTTCTTGTCGAAAATAGAGCTGCATCGGGGACACAACATCACTTCTGATTTTTTCTTCTGGCATCTTTGCAAGAATTCTGCCAGATTTTTGTTTTCCCGAGGGAACGCCGTTCTGTTTGCCTGCTCTTGCCTAATGGCCTCCTCTGAAACTTTTGATTCATAGATTTCGACCATGTTGACATTCATGTTGTCTTTAGTAGCAAGAGTCATCTGCTTCATTTGTGCCTCCAGGTCTTCTGTCTGGCCTTGCACTGCAGCCAAGTAAGAAATGGGTTTAGCTCCAGATTTTGAGGCTCCACCTGTCTCCAGTTTTGGACCTTCAGCGGCCTTTTGGACTGCTTCGATTGTCTTTCTAGAAAGATTCCCAGAAAAACTTCCAAAGATTGGCATATTGATATGATCTTTGGTGACTTCAACCATAGTTATCCCTGGCCTTTTCACCTGACTCCTGGAAGCCTCGACCATGTTCACCTCTGAAGGTTCAGCATAGTGGGCTTCCGCCTGCGAAGGGTTCGAATCCACAGTCATGGGGGTCTTATCAGCGAACTTCAACCTCCCTTCTTCGATAGCATTTTGTACGAGATCCCTGAAAAGAAAACATTGAGATGTTTTATGGCCCAGAAAATTATGATATTTACAAAAGCCTCTTTTCTTTCTTTGATCAAGAGGAGGCACTTTTACCCCTGGGGGTATTATCATTTGGCCATCTTTTACAATTAAATAAAAAATTTCATCACATTTCGTAATATCAAAACTGTAAGTCTTTTTAGGGAACCTATCATTGGCCTTTTCAGAACCAGTGGGGTTTTTTCCACTTGACGGGACTAGTAGTTTGCAAGAGTATGGTGGCCCTTGTTTTAACTCATCTAAATCGACCTCACTTTGTTCGACGGTTATAGGTTCGTCGAATGTTTCTGGATCTTCATCGTCCATTTCGACATACGCTATCCTTTCTCTTTTATGAGTTTTCGTCGCCCTGGCTTTTTCAGCTTTAAGGCGTTCTACCTGTCGAACCCTATCGGCCAATTGGGCCATGTCTCTCAGGTATTGAGTGTCTACTTTCTTCCTAATGGAGTAATCTAGACCTCCTATGGCTATTTCGACTAACTCATGCTCTGGCACTTGCGTAAAGCATCTTGCCTTGAGCAATCTAAACCTATTTAGATATTCGTCTATAGGTTTAGTGAATCGCCTCTTTACACTGGCCAACTCTTTCAGGCTTATCTTGGTTTGCCCCATGTAGAATTGCTCATGGAATAATCTCTCCAACTGGGTCCAATGGTGGATCGAATTGGGGGGAAGAGTTGTGAACCAAGTAAACGCATTCTTTGTTAGGGAACTTGGGAAATACTTAATCCTCAGGTTCTCATTGTTTGAAATTTCTCCTGCTTCGATTAAGTATCTTGCCACATGTTCGACAGTGGATTCTGTGGTGTCCCCTGAAAACTTAGTAAACTTAGGGACTTTGCATCTAGGAGGCAAGTCCATTTGTAACACATATTTCGACAGCGGGGATGTAAAGTTGGGCCTACGGAAGCCCGTATTCATCCCGTTTTGCATCATGATTCTTTCAATCATGGCTGTCAAGTTATTTTCCAAACCAACATTCTGGTATTAGATCTGCTGAACTACTTCGTCAGCGTTTTGGTTTCTATTAACCATCCTTACTTCCGGGGCTATGACTCTAGGCTCTTCGACCCCGGGTTGTTCCATTCGTACCCTAAGGTTTTCTTCGACAGGCTGCTGGACTTGGTTAATAGTGGTTTCTTCCTCTAGAAGTATACGTTGGTTTCCCCTTATCTGTGCCCTTTGGGGCTGTCGAATAGGTTGGGGTACCCCAAAAAAGTCAGCCAGACGCGACATTTGCGCTGTCATTTACTGATTCGACTGGGTGGTATTATGTATTAGAGGATTTAGCACTGTGCTTAAAGTTTGCGCCAACATTTGAACCATGTCGTGGTTGCTTTCGTCCATTTGCTGCCTCAAGACTGCGGTCGAGGCATTCGTAAGGCCATGCATTACTTGGGACGTTCCTCCTAAGAGTTGGGTCCTACCCCTGTTCGCCATACCAACCCCAGAGCCTTGGAGTGGCGAAGAGGCGCTCACTAAAGGGTCTGAAAAAGTGGACGTAGCATTCGTCAGGCTAGCCAATTCAGAAGTTGGCATGCCATAGAGTGGTTCTCGATTTAAACCGACTGTCGAAAAACCTGGGGGAACATATGGCCTAGTTCCTTGGTTTCCCCTTGGTGGGGGTGTTCCCAAAGGCATTCTAGGGCCTGTAAATGGAGGTAATGGCCCCGTTTGTGTAACCATTACTGCTGGCATTGAACCAGCGGTTACCGCTTCACTTACGGTTGGGATAACCGTTGCTCCCACGTTTGTTTGTGGGATTTATCCATTGTTTGGAGGATTCGCCATCTCTTCACTTCTTCTCCTAGTATTGGTTTCGTTGGTGTATATTCTACCACTTCTCAATAACATGCAATACTCTCGAAAAAGGAGGATATTTTATATAAAACGGTTAATCGTAAAAATCAACACAAGGTCCCACCAGGTGTGCCAATTAGTTTACCGTGAAAATTGGTAAACAACCGCTGATCTTCCAAAAGGATACTTATTTGGTGACTAGCAGGATCGATCAGATTGATCCTAAGACATGGTTGATTTTTTGGAGTTTGACTAACCCTAATGGTGATTAATGTCAGTAAAGTAAAGACACTTTAAATAAATTGCATGGAGAAAGCTTGATAGAATAAATAAAAGCGTTAAGTAAAAGGCTTCGACGGAGATAAGTAAATGAAAAGCGATAAATTGCTTGAATATAAAAGACTTTGATTAATTTAAATGGTGCTTCACACATACATTCTCAATGATTCTTTCTCTCACGCTGGGTACTTGAATCTGAATGAGTAACTTGTATATAATGATGAACACACGCGAAAACTACGTGAACAACTAGTATTTATACTAAAACAAATCCTAAGTAACCATTGGGCAGTTACACCGCTTCAAGATGACACCACATGGCACGCTCACAACCTTCGACGCCTATGTTCTCGACATGTTGCACTTGGTAACTGCTGGGAACCGTTTTCCCTCCAATAATTTAAATCTCAAACCGTTCGACCTTGGGCATCAGGTACCTTTGTCGAGAGGTTCCTTCAACGTCGAAGACAACAAGATTCCAACTTAAAGGAATTTCTCTAAGTATCTTATCATTCTTTGATGACCCTTCGACATGATCAGTTGGTCGAAGCCTCCTTATGTAGGAAACTCTTCTGACTCATAATAAATGGTCTATATGATAACAAACAAGGGTGTCGAATTTAGGAGCCAACAGGGTGATCATTACATTCAATAAATATACGATGGATATCACATGCTAAGGAGTAATAATTCACACAATTCACACATCACACATACTTCACAACACAATCCATAATTCACATAATACATCATCAACTTCAAGTAATGCAATGCAATGCAATGCAATGAGACCAACCTCAACTCAATGCATGTGATACCATCAGGGCATAAGCCCCCAATATAGTTCCATATTTTGGACAACAACAAGGAATAAGCCCTCAACATAACACCATTACATGCCAACAAGAAGGTATAAGCCCTCACCAATGAAATGTATGCATTATCATCATACAACAACACAATTATGTGACAACAAGGCATAAGCCTTCTACATTTACCCATAAAGCCACCAAATCATTATCATCATGAATATCAACAAGTAATCACACAAAGTATCATAGTTTAATCCCAACTTCTATGAATACTATACTCCCTACGTTTACCTAAGATATACTAGTCATTAAGAATTAAGAGGAACTGCACTGCACGCGAAAACGAGAAAAAAATCACAAAAATGATAATTTCTAAACCTTAGTCTGCTCATACGCGTATGACCCTATCCCATACGCGTATGGCTCTTTTCTCCACCCATCCATAAGCGAATCATATGCGTTCCACTCTAGCTCCCAGGTCTGATACGTGTACCATACGCGTTTGACCAGAGACATTTTTCTTCTTAAAATCCTTCCAAACTTCCCATATGTGTATGACCATCCCATACGCGTTTTGCCTCCTCCTCATACACGTACTGGCAGAAGTCCGTGATGGAAATAGGGACAGGGAGCGTACCATACGCGTACAACCCCTGAGAGTGTCCCCCATACGCATATCATACGAGTATGGCTAATATGCTAATTCAAAAAAATCTGCTATCGCACCAGAATGATTTCCACTCGTTTTGGGCACTCCCAACCTCCTAATTTGGGTCCAAATCAGTTCCTTTACACATAATACTTCATAGACTTCATCTAATTTCATTATCCTATAATTCTACGATAATTTCTACCTCTAACTCTCCAATTTTCGTCACATTCATAAATTTACAATTTCCATATCTAGGTTTTTATGGAGCAACACCATGATAACAAAATTAACAACAATGACACACACATGGTATCATGGAATTCACGAATTTCACATACCATTGAAGAAACTGGAAAAATCACCGGAATAAACAATTAAGTCGCCATCAGACATTTTTTATCCCGCTGAAGGGAAAGGTAAACATCGAGTAAACCTGAAGAGTGAAATCACGATCTTGCGACCAAGAGATCGAGTAAGGGAGTCGATTACGCGAGGGGAAGATATTAGAACCCCTCACATTTGTGGTACTCCATGGGATCCACTCTTGTTGTCTAATATAAAGGGTGTGTCAAAAATCTAAAGCTAGGTTCTAAGGGGAATGTATGAACGCAAAGGATTATTTTCAAAAAAGGTTTTATTAGTCGTGCCTGCCACAATTGCGAACCTTTGCGCCTACGTACCACTGACCTTGCAACAGGGATCAAGGCACTCGTAGTTCCCCTCAAAAGTTTTGGTTGGTTGCATGTTTTTTATGAGTAATACCATTTCACGTCCTTGCGATTAGGATTCCAATTCATGCTTGGCGTTGCGGCTTATTAAAGGCTCATGCTCGGCCACTCACACAATTAAAAACTCGTTCAGATTCGAAAAGACATACCCTTATCAAAAAGGTTTTCAAAAGAAAAAGGTCCAAAGATAAAAATGATTTGCATTGGTTGGTTGTTTTTACCTAGAAAAAGGATTAAGTTTTGTTAAGGTACTTTATGAATTTGACCAAGAAAAAAGAGTTTTAGTTTTAAAGGAATGCTAAAAGAAAAATCTAAATAAAATGGGAATCTCAATTCTACTTGTTGTCAGGCTTTAGACCTAAAGTTGGGATCAAGGGAATTCTACCTAATGTTGGTATACATGGATAAACATCCTAGGGTCTACTTAGTTCGATCTTACCCAAGAAAGAACTAAGAATCCTATGGGGAGCTTGTGAACACACACAATAACAATGAAACACTTAAACAAGGCATGAAAGTAAGCACACAAATCTTGAGGAGTATCCACTCACTTAAGTAGAATTCACCTAACCGGGGTATCATGTCACCAAGGTAGGAATGGAGAGGGAAGCCTAACCATGATATCATGTCATCAAGGCAGGATAAAGAAAGTGGGAAACCTAACTGTAATACGGTGGGAGAACTGACTTGGGTGTTTTGCGTTTGATCGCAATTGTTGCTGATAGGAAGAGTTGCCACCGACTTTTCTTTTATCCAATAAAGGAAAGGGTGAAAAGAACAGGAAAGACCTTTTGAGAATTTTCTTGAGTTCGGGGGGTAGGTTATGAAAAGGGAAGTTGTTAACACCCTTTTCATCCGTAGTTATCTACGGGCTCTTAGTTGCTAGCTCACTTTGAAAATTATTTGTAAATGTGTTTGTGTTTGTTTGAAAGTATTTTTGAAAAGTGCCTTCGTTTAGGCGAACTTTGTAATTATTCTCGTCTCTATAAGAATGTATACAAAGTATTGACTTTTGAAAATATTTCATGAAAGTGTTTGTGTGTTTGAAAGATGTTTGTTTTTGAAATGTTTGTGAGCAAGAGACTACGAGCGTTCTACCTACTCAAAAGAAATCTTTGTTCTTTTCCTCCTCCTTTAGATAGTGCTATTTTACCATTGATTGGTAAGGAGCCATATCATTGGATGTGAAGGGACCGACGTGGGTCATCATATAGTCATAGAAGGCAACATTGTAAGATATCTTAGCAATTTGTCGTAAGGGACTAAGATCGTTTCCCGAAGGCAACATCGAAGGCCATCGAGGGACTACGATCTTGTAATTGAGGGTCTTTGCTAAAGTATCCCACGTTTGAGGGACATGACTGTTTTAATCTAAAGCAACAAGTGTGGGTTAATCCTAGAGGTGCATGTGTGCAAAGTGTATTGTTTTCATTCAATTTGTCTTGAATTAAGGTTGTCTATTGTTTGGTTTTAAGTCTTTCCATACAAATCATAATTACTAACAATAATATGGAAAGCGATAAATTTCAGAATTTAAAGGTCCTACGCTATTAAGATACTTCGGGGGATGGGGGAGACAAATTTACAAATGGGGATGACAAGTAAAAATAATCCCTAATTACTATTACAAGGCTTTGACAATTACATAATTTATAATGATAAATAGTAAAATGCACAAGAAAATGTAAAGTGGAAAAAAATTGATTTTTAGGGTTAGGCCATCTCCAAGCAATGCAAACTATCTAGTATACCTTTAATGATCCAAAATTATAGCAAAAAATGTCAAAAATAAGTATTTCTTATGCCTAGGCTGACACGGGCCGTGTGGTCGGACACGGACACCTGTGTTAGTACCTTCCCACACCTCTCTACACATTTTTTGTTCCAGCCAATTTGACACGGGTTGTGTCGTATGACATGGGCACCCGTGTCAGCCCCTGTCCTGCATGCTTTGCACGTTTCTGACTGACATGGGCCATGTTGTGTGACACGGGCACCCGTGTCAACCCCTGACCTACGTGTTTTGCCAAATTTCCAACCCAACTTAACTGATACGGGCTGTTTCGTGTGACACGGGCACCCATGTCAGCCCCTGACCTGCCTTTTTGCTAAGTTTTCTCTTTGACCTGTCCTGTTGTAATCTTTCGAAAGCAAAAGAAAATGATGTATGGATAAAGATATTACAGTTTGATAAATTTTACCTCTTGAAGCGGAAACTTTAGAACATGTACGGATGTTTTCGGGTGCAAAGTGGTTACTGATTGAGCTTTTTTGGACCTCTTTGAAGTTGCTCCAATCCTTACTTTGTGCTGAAAGTTGCTGAATCACCCCAACCAAGTGAAGTTGCAAAGTACTATTTTGGAGTTTGGAAGATGGTGATAATGGTGTTACATAAGTTGTTCTTGTGTTTGAACAACTTCCATATGATGTATGTGAAGTATTTGGATGATTTGTTTGGGCAAAACTTGTAAGGTGTGAGAGGTCCAAAGATTTGGACTTCAAAACTTAAAAGTGGAGGTTATATGGACAATTCTGGTTTTTTTGAGAGTATAGGGGTTTTTGAGGGCTTGTTCATCTCTTTCTATCTTGCAAATAATCTCTCTATTTATAGGCAAGAGACTTTAAGACAAGGGTTGATCAGATTTTCAAGATCACATATTGTGGCTAGGTTGGATTGTAAATGAAGCAAGCTTGAAGATCATAGTTCCAATGCTTTGTACTTTGAGTCATAGAGTTTTTGGATACTTTAAGCATGCTTGTCTAATTTTGTGTGTTGAGTGTGTGTAGAAGGAACAAGTTAGAGGCTCAAGAAGAGCCGACTTTGTGATTAAAGCTACTTTGTAAGAATGACAATGTTAACTTTGTGCCAAAAATGGAAAGATCACTTGAACAATGCTTAAATCAAATGGACCATAGCTCAAAAGTTTGTGTAAACATTAAATTATGGTGAGATTTGCAAGTTAGAAGGCCTGCAAAACAAAATTATGCAGCATAACATGTAGATTGGATTATGTGTTCTTCACCAAAATGACTTGTAATTCAAGAATGGATGCCCAACTTCATGTCTTTAGATCTCCTAGCTCAAGTATGATAAATTCATGCTCTTGGATGTTTTGGAAATATTGAAACATTGTCTACAACTTTCATGTTTACCACTTTGGCTAAATCAAACTTGAACTTGATGAAAATTGGCCAAGAAGCTGAGATAAAAACTGACCAAAACCTGTTGAAAATTTCTCTAAGTGTTAGATGAAAATGTCATGACTTCATGAGCCTAATCTTCAAATCTAAGCATTTTTTTGGATATCAACCCTATAATAGAAAGTTGTAGAATTCATCAAGATCTATAACTTTCATGTTGAAAGTTTTCTTTGAATCATCTTGCATCTTGGTGAAAAAATGTCATGAAGTAATGAAATTATCAAGTGTAAAAACACTTCAAAAATTTCTAATTATTGGAAACTTTGACTTTTTGTTGACTTTCTTGACTTTCTTGATTCTTGATGATCAAGTTTGTTGTTTTTGAAGGTCTTGATGAATTTTGATCTTTGAAATTTAATGTTGACCAAAAAGTCAAAGTTTGACTTTTTGTGTATCGGTTGACTTTTCATCAGTTGATCCAAATTTCAACTATCAAACCTTTGGTACTGAGAAATGATTCGAGCCATGAGATTAGGTAAACATGTTGTGTTTGAGTCCTTGAGATTATTCTTAAAGCCATCAGGTCATGTATTAGGTCAAAAGTCGGTGATCATTCATTCTCAGTAAAAACCCTAATTTTGAGGCTCAGTGCTTCGTAGGTGAACTTGTCTGATCAAACTCTTGAGAATTTGAGATATTTGGTGAGAAATTTCTTGAGAAAAGAGAGGGAAAAATTTGGGGTATAACAACTGCCCCTGTTCAATCTTCTTAAACCTGAAGAGTTAGATTGGTATGTTCACCATTCGTAACTTGAAGGTGAAAGATGATTGAACACTAAAGTGCCTAGAAATTTGCACTCGCTAGTGTACGAAGTAATGTTGTTAGTTGATTGTGTCAGGAATGGTCTTAAAGATGCCATTTGGAGAGGTGATAAAGAGTTATCGGAGATGAGCTTACAGATTCCATCCAAAGTAACTATTGATAGAGATTGGAAGAAGTATCAGAATAAATCTTTGGTCGATTTATATTGAAACAACATATGTCTGTATTTGTCTTTGACTAGATAAGAGTCAGAATAAATCTTAGGGTCAATTTAACTAAACCAGAGAATGTGTCTACCAGAAACAAATCAGGATAAATCATTGGTCGATTTAAACTGAACTAGCAGAGGTCTAAAATGGTCTTTAACTGGATATCAAATCAGCATCAATCTTATGATCGATTTAGCTGAACCAGAGAAAGTGTCTACTGGAAATAAATCAGGATAAATCATTGGTCAATTTAAACTGAACCAGCAGAGGTCTAAAATGGTCTTTAACTGGATATCGAATCAACATAAATCTTAGGATCGATTTAGCTGAACCAGAGAAAGTGTCTATCGGAAACAAATCAGGATAAATCATTGGTCGATTTAAACTGGACCAGCAGAGGTCTAAAATGGTCTTTAACTGGATATCGAATCAGCATAAATCTTAGGATCGATTTAGCTGAACCAGAGAAAGTGTCTACCAGAAACAAATCAGGATAAACCATTGGTCGATTTAAACTGAACCAACAAAGGTCTAAAATGGTCTTTAACTGGATATCGAATCAGCATAAATCTTAGGATCGATTTAGCTGAACCAAAGAAAGTGTCTACCGGAAACAAATTAGGATAAATCATTGGTCGATTTAAACTGAACCAACAAAGGTCTAAAATGGTCTTTAACTGTATATCGAATCAGCATAAATCTTAGGATTGATTTAGCTGAACTAGAGAAAGTGTCTACTGGAAACAAATCAAGATAAATCATTGGTTGATTTAAATTGAACCAGCAGAGGTCTAAAATGGTCTTTAACTGGATATTGAATCAGCATAAATCTTAGGATCGATTTAGCCGAACCAGAGAAAGTGTCTACCAGAAACAAATCAGGATAAATCATTGGTGGATTTAAACTAAACCAGCATATGTCTAAAATGGTCTTTAACTGGATATTGAATCAGCATAAATCTTAGGATCGATTTAGCTAAACCAGAGAAAGTGTCTACCAGAAAAAAATCAAGATAAATCATTGGTTGATTTAAACTGAACCAGCAGAGGTCTATGAAGGAAGTGTTTGTCATGTAGATAGTCGGCCCATCCTGTCTCAGGAATTGATCTAGAATCGTCGAAAATTGTTGATGATGTTTGTATGTTGATTAATCTTTCCTGAAAAGGTAAATAGTTAGTTGTATGCAATATCATGATATATGAAATGCATTGTTTGATGATGTTCTCAAAATAAATGAGACTATGCTATATGCATTTTGTATGCATATGCTATGATGTATGAATGTTATTGAAATGTATATTTGTCTGGGAAAATAAATCCCTGACTATTGCTGTGGATGAAGAGTATGTGTATCTTCAAATTTGTCTTGAATACTTCCGCTGGGGATCCCCGTTTGCTGTTTGAGTAAACTCTGTAGGGGATGTTGATTTCTATTGGGGGAGTAGAGTTCATGAGCCTTAGTCGCTCGTTGCTCTACTAGGGAATTTAATTCTTATATACCATGACTAGGGATAAAAGAGATGATTAAACTTCCGATTTGTCTGAGGAGAGTAAAGTTAACTGGTATTCTGGTTGGATTCAAGGCTTTGCAGCAACTTTATGGGGACAGTGGCAACTCTACTAGGGAAGAGGAGTTTTGTCGGTGATGTGTAGTTGTATGAGGAATAGACTCAAGCTTGGGAAATTGTATTCTGTTGGGGAAATAAACCCTGTTGAGGAAGATATTCTGGAGATTTCACTGGGGAAATAAGTTCTTCTAGGGAAGAACTTTGCAAGGTTTCTCTTTTAGTTTTGGAAGTCCAAACTCGGTTGGGAAAGAGAATTTCCGGGAGATATGCTGAATGGAACTCCGGAAGGAAGTCGCGGAGAAGGTATGAATTTATTCTATGGGGATATATGGACAACATGAGTGTTATCCTAGCTCCTAGAGTAAGTATTTATTCCTGTTCTTATGCGTATATTTGTTAACAGTTAATCATGTTCATATGCATATGCTCATTCAATTTTAGTCATTGGGTGTTTTTGCAATCAAAACAGAAAAACAAAAGTTTGCACTTCAAAGTATATTTGTATTGATAATTTGCCAATAAACAAACATTTTTGTACAAAGAGATGGAAATCCTAGTAAGAGGAAGTCGTCGTGAAATGAAAAGAATACAAAGTGAAAACAAATATAAATGGCCATATGGAAGTGATCTCATTGGTTTTCAACTTTGATATTGCCCCTATGTCTTCAAACATCTCATCCTTTGTTGTCATAAGAAATTGATTGAACTGGTCTTGTACCATTTGAACTTTTGACCTTGGTAATAAAGCGGGCTGTAGTGATCTAACAGGACATAATCATACGCTTTAATCCATAACTTTTGCATGGACCGCCCTTTCGAGTTTTCATTTCACCAGGATACCCTGTTTTGCCCAAGCCGCCCTTGCGGGTTTTCAACTTGTCGGATGTACAATATTTTGTATATATCCCTAATTTTTGCCCGAACCCTTTTGGTTCACTGGGATGCCCTTACTTTTTCCTAGGCATGTCAACCTAGCAGGTCATTCTTTATGCGTAGTATTTTTTGACTATGTCTGTGTTCACAGGGTACGGGAAATCTTTGCCGTCCATAGTGGTTAACATCATAGCACCACCAGAGAATACTTTCTTGACTACAAATGGCCCTTCGTAGGTGGGAGTCCATTTTCCCCTAGGCTCGCCTTGTGGTAGAATGATGCATTTTATCACCAAATCACCAGCTTGGTATACTCGATGTTTGATCTTCTTATTAAGTGCCCTGATCATACGTTTTTAATAAAGTTGACTATGATAGACAACAACTAGTCTTTTTTCATTGATTAGGTTCAACTGATCCAACCTAGTCTGAATTCATTCGTCTTCGCCTAAGTCTTCTTCTTTCATTATCCTTAGAGAAGGAATTTGAACTTCGACAGGAAGGACAACTTCCATGCCATAGACTAAAGAGAATGGAGTTGCCCCAGTTGATGTTTGCACCGAGGTACGGTATCCATGAAGAGAAAACGATAGCATCTTATGCCAGTCTTTATAGGTTACCACCATATTTTGCATAATCTTCTTTATGTTCTTGTTAGCAACTTCCACTGTGCCATTCATCTTAGGTCTGTACGGAGAAGAGTTGTGATGCTTGATTTTGAACTACATGCATAGTTCGGTGATCATGGAATTGTTGATATTGATACCATTGTCAGTGATGATGCTCTCATGGATGCCGTACCGACATATGAGGTTATTCTTGATGAACCGGGCTACAACATTCTTGGTAACTGAGGAAAATGAAGCTGCTTCGACCCATTTGGTGAAGTAGTCAATGGCGAAGAGGATGAAACAATTTACATTAGATGCAGTGGGCTTGATTTCCCTGATCATATTAATGCCCCACATTACAAACGGCCATGGAGCAGTCATGACATTGAAAGGTATTGGAGGCACATGAACCTTGTCAGTATAAATCTAGCACTTATGGCAAGTCCTCGAGTGATGGTGACAATCATTTTCCATTATCGACCAATAGTAACCAGCCCTCAGAATCTTCTTGGCCATAGTGTGTCCACTGGAATGAGTTTCGAAGATACCTTCGTAAATATCCTCCATGATCTCCTCTATTTCTTTCTTATCCACACAACGGAGAAGAGTAGAATCATGGTTGCGTTTGTACAAAATCCCATTGCTTAGGAAGAACTTGGTTGAGAATATCTGCAGGATTTTCTTGTCATTGATTGAAGCTCCCTCAAGATATTCTTGTGTTTCAAGATACCTTTTCACTTCATGGAACCAGTGCTTCTCCTCATCAGTGTCAATCTCATAACAGTGTGCCGGTTCGTCAAATCTTTTGATAGTAATTCTGGGAGCCTAGTTGTCCCAATTGACCTTGAACATGGATGCCATTGTTGCTAAGGCATCTGCCAACTGGTTTTCTTCCCTTGGGATATGTTCAAAGGTAACCTCCTCAAAGTATGGGGTCAAAGTTAGCATAAGCTCTTTGTAGGGGATCAGATTTGGATGTTTGTTATCCCACTCTCCCATAACTTAACTGATTAGCAGGGCCGAATCTCCGTATACGCTTAAGAATTTGATTCTTAGGTCAATGGTAGCCTTAAGACCCAAGATGCATGCTTCATACTCAGTCATTTTATTGATACAGTTGAAGCAAAGTCTAGCAGTGAATGGAGTATGACAACCTTCGAGAGAAATGATGACAACACCAATTCCGTTGCCAAGAGCGTTGAAAGCTCCATCAAATACCATAATCCATCGGGATCCTTGTTCAGGTTCCTCATACGTTCCAGGCTTCACACAGTCGGTTATCAGCATGATATTCTCGTCTGGGAATTCAAAGTTATGGGTTAGTAGTCATCAACATCTTGAAGGACCAAATGATCTGCCAGTACACTTCCTTTGATTGCTTTTTGTGTAGTGTACTGGATATCATATCCATTCAAAATGATTTGCCATCTAGCTATTCGTCTGGAGAGAGATGGTTTCTCGAAGATGTACTTGATGGGATCCATCTTAGAGATCAAGAGAGTAGTATGAGTCAACATATACCGTCTTAGTCGGCGAGCAGCCCATGCCAAAGTGCAACAAGTTTTCTCAAGCAGTGAATATCTAGTTTCACAGTCGATAAACTTTTTGCTAAGGTAGTATATTGCATGCTCTTTTCAACCAGACTTGTCATGTTGGCCCAGCACACACCCCATTGAATTCTCTAATACGGTTAAGTACATAATCAGAGGTCTTCCTTCAACTGGAGGAATTAGGATTAGAGGTTCTTGCAAATACTCCTTGATCTTGTAAAAAGATGTTTTGCAATCGTCATTCCATCTGACTACTTGATCTTTCTTCAGCAGTTTGAAGATTGACTCACAAGTAGAAGTTAAGTGAGAGATGAATCGGGAAATGTAGTTGAGTCGACCTAAGAAACCTCTGACCTCCTTCTCAGTACAGGGGGCTGGCATGCTTTGACTTTTGCAAGATCAACTTCAATACCTTTTCCGCTGATGACAAATCCTAGGAGTTTTCCCGATCTTACCCCGAAAGTGCATTTATTGGGATTCAGCCTCAACTTGTATTTCTTAAACCTTTAAAATAGCTTATGTAAATGATCTAGGTGTTCTTCCTCAGTTTGCAATCTTGCGATCATGTCATCAACATAGACTTCTATTTCATGATGAATCATATCATGAAATAAAGCTACCATAGCCTGTTGATAAGTTACGCCTGCATTTTTCAAACCAAAATGCATGACCTTATAACAGAAGGTGCTCCACTGTGTGACAAAAGTGGTTTTCTCCATGTCTTCCGGTGCCATATTGATCTGCTTGTACCCGGAGAAGCCATTCATGAAGAAAAACACCTTATGTTGAGCAGTATTGTCAACCAAGACATTGATATGTGGTAGAGGAAATTCATATTTAGGGCTTTCCCTATTTAAATCCCTATAGTTTACACACATACGGACCTTACCGTCTTTCTTCGGCACCGGGACCACGTTTGCAACCCATTAGGGATACAATGTCACTGCCAAGAAACCTGCATTGAATTGTTTCATTACCTCAACTTTGATTTTCTCAGACATATCCGGCCGCATGAGATGAAACTTTTGCTTGATCGGAGGACAACCTTCTTTCATTGGTAGATGATGAGCTACGATATCAGTATCAAGCCCCGACATATCTTCATATGACCAAGCAAACACCTCAACATAGTCGTGCAACATCTGTACTAATCTTCTTTTGACATCGCCTTCTAGGTTAGCGCCAATCTTGACTTCCTTCTTTTCTGCCTCAGTACCCAAGTTTATCACTTCAACTGGTTCTTCATGTGGTTGAATGTCCTTTTCCTCTTGTATCAGGATTCTGGTGAGTTCGCCAGGTATTTCACAATCTTCTTCACCTTCATCTTCGGCTTGATAGATTGGATTTTTGAAGTCATAAACAACAATAGCAGAATTGTTGTCAATGAGATCCAGAGTGGATGTGGGTCTACAAATGTGTGTGTGTGTGCATGTAAGCTCACATGGCTATTTGAGAATGCAGTAAATTAAAGAAAGACAAGAAACGTAAAATTTGAATGCAAAATAGTCAAATATTTTCATTAAAATGAGCATATGATATATGAAAATGACAAACCCTTAACAAATGGACCATTGTGCCCCGGGCAAGGCACATGGTTTAAAGTCATTGTTTTAAAGGATATTACAGGAAAATTTCTCAAACAATAAAAAACAGGAAATGACAATTACTTCTGGCTGAAGGACATTGAGATGAAGTCTTTGGTTTGCCAGTTGTTGAGTCCGCCATCAATAGTTGGGTAGATCCAATTGTCCCAGTCACCGTCACTATCAGAGTCTCCCAGAACATTAACTTCATTGTTGCTAATATGGAGAGGTGGTTTCCCAACACGAGCATGTCGAACATCTTTCTGAGCCTTAGAAGTGAAGCCCAACCCTAATTTCTCCTACTTGTAGGGGATATCAGGAAGTTGTCCCTAAATGGTGCAACCTTTGTCTTCAAAAACAACACGAGCATCCTTGAGAGAGGCCATTCTTGGTGTATCTTCAGCAGCTTTGGGAGTGGCAAGAGTGGTCTTGGCAAAAATGATCATTGGAGGGACCACTTCAAATGCTTGACTGGGGGTTTCAATGAATTCGCCATCCATTTCGACATATTTGAAAGAATTCAAATGACTGATCATGAACTCCTCCTCTCTGCAGACTGCGACAATTTTTCCTTTGACAGGGTATTTTAGCTTTTGATGTAATGTGGAGGTAACCGCACCTGCCCCATGAATCCATGGGCGTCCGAGCAGGTAAGAATATGTTGGACGAATATCCATTACATAGAATGTTGAGTTGAAGACTTGAGATCCAACCTTGATAGGGAGATCAACCTCTTCATGGACCATTCTCTTTGATCCGTCAAAGGCTCTCACCACAATATCATTGGGTTTCAGCACCATCCCTTCATAGTCCAATCTAACCAAAGCACCTTTCGATAAAACATTGAGGGAGGACCCTGTATCCACTAACACATGTGCCAGGGCGGTGCCTTTACACTCGATGGAAACATGCAGAGCTTTGTTGTGATTCTTCCCCGCCGGGGTCAAATCTGCATCCGAAAATCCCAAACCGTTATCAGCAGTCAGGCTTGCTACATAGTTTTCAAATTGGTCGTCTGTAGTTTCTTGTGGGACATATCCATTTTTCAGGAATTTTAACAGGGCTTGGGAATGTGCCTCGGAGCATAGAAACAAAGACATCATGGAAATATTAGAGGGTGTCTGCCCCAACTGTTCCACTATCTTGTAGTAACTTTTTCAGATAATTTTTAAAATCTCCTCCATCTCTTGGGTATACGGGTCCTCAACTACAATATCTTTTGTGGGCGCCTCCGTCCGGGAAGGCTCTGTCATTTTTTCCTTTCCTCGAGTATCAACAATAAGTTTAACAGTAGTAATACGAATGGGTGTAGTGGTGGTTGTCAGAGGTGAGATCTCCAGAGAGAAGATCCTTCCCTTTCTAGTAACTTTACTTGATCCAACAATGTTTGTAACTTCATCATTCTCATTCTCGGTGATCCACAGTTCTTGTTTGATACTATGGTAATACACTTCCTCCCCATAATTCCAGGGCACAACCTTATAAGAAGAATAAGGGACTGGCCCCGGTGTGGTCATAATTAGTGGCGCTATTCTTGGTTCAGCGGAAATCCTAATAGGACCCTTGGAGGTGATCCTAACAGGAGTGTTTGAAATGGTAATGATGGACACGTCTTCAAACTCTTGAGATACACTTTGGGTCAAACTTTTCACGGATGGAGTTTTCTCAAATAGAATTTTGTGGCAATCCATGAGGTGTTAGACACCTTTCTTCAGCCATGTGCAACCATTAGTTTGCGCATCACAATGATTACAGTCTTCAAGGCAGCCTAGAAATACTCCAGCTTTTAACTAATTATTTTTAACAGTCTTCAATGGAGTGGTCAAATCATTGATGGAGGAAACAAAAGAGGTATCTTCAATAGCATTGACACCCTTACCATGACTGGGCATGGGGACGGTGATCACGTTAGGAGTCGGTGGAGGGTCGAATTCAATTGTTTTATTGTCGACCAAGTCTTGGATTTTGTTTTTTAAAGACCAACAATCATTGGTATCATGTCTGGGACTATTTGAATGGTAAGTACATTTTGCATTGAGATTATATTTAGGAGAGATTGTGTTAGGTTTAGAAGGGGGATCTCATAGTGTTACCAAATCAACCTTCAATAAGTGTTACAAAGCTTGAGATAATTGCATATTGATTCTAATAAATTATCTTCTCTGGGCATCCGACCCTTGTTGGTTATTTTATTGACGTGGCCGTTGAGTTGGAGCTGAGTTGGAAATCAATACTGCCCCTATTGAATGATGACAATCATTATTCATACGGCTTCTTGATCCATACACGACATTGGTTTCCTTTTTGCCAGTAAATGAATTTTTCACAGCATTAGAGGTGGAGGCCATGGGTATCTTCCCGCTTTTAATCCTTCTTTCAACCCTTTCGCCAGTTAAGATCAATTCAGTAAATCCGGATGATGAACTCCCAATCAGCAAGTTGAAGAAGGGACCAATTAGTGTTCCCATAAGCATGTCTACCAATTCTCTATCAGTGAGAGGTGGTTGCACCCTGTCAGCCAGGTCTCTCCACTTTTGGGCGTACTCCTTGAAGCCCTCATTTTAACCCATAGTCATGCCTTGCAATTGCACCCGAGTGGGTGCAAGATCAACATTATATTGGTACTGCTTATAGAAAGTAGCAACTGGGTCCTCCCAGGTGTGGATATCAACCCCCTCAAGTTGATAAAACCATTCTAACTGTGTTCCAGATAAACTTTTTTGGAAAAAGTGAACCCATAACTTCTGATCAGTGGTATGTGGTTAAATTTTGCGGATATAAGATCTCAGATGCATCTTAGGACAAGAGACTCCGTCATACTTGGAAAAGGCAGGGACTTTGGATTTATGTAGAATAACTACCCCAGGAACCAACCCTAAATCTCCAAAGTCTAGACCAGGTAATTTTTGAATTTCTACAGCCTTGAGTTTGTCTTCAAGCTGTTTGTATTTCTCGTCCGCTGGTGGGTATTGTTCTTCGGAGTAATCCTCGTCCTCAGAAATTTGGTTATTCCCAACCCCAACGCAAGTGCTTCTAGCATCTTCATTTTGATTATCATCCTCTTCGGAGGAGTCTTCTTCAATTTGAATTTGTCGGCCGGGGCCTTTGAACCTTTTCCCCATGTTGATAATAACTTTCTTCTTGGTCTTCTTCTTCGTGACGAGAAGAGCCATCATTTCTTGCTGACCTTTTATTAGGTTGAGAAGAGTCTCTTGGGACTGAGAGTGTTGAGTCTGCAAGTCCTTGATGGTTTACTCAAGATCCATCTTATACTGAAACAAACAACAAAAAGATAAGAAAACCTGTGTCGGAAGACTGCTCTGATATGATGCATGTTATGCAGATGTAATGTTTTCAAGGACCTTTAAGAGACTTAAATTTGCTTAGCCAAAGAGGAAACAAAACAACAATTACATTAATAAGTTCAAAGATTACAATTGCCCCTTGGGCTTACAATGAAAAAGAAAAAATGTCTCAAAGAAACAGCAAAATGAAATCCTAAAACAAAAGACTCAGGTCTCCTACCGACGCATCCTTTTTGGTGCAATGTAGGAATTCAGGCTTGGCTCCTCGTGAAGTTTCCTTGTAGGCTCCAACACTTTATTCTCACTTCCATAAAATCGAGCTTCAAAGGTGTCTCGTTCCCCCTTGAGTTGAATCCACGACCTTTGCAATTCCTCTAGATTAGTAGGCATGTTAGGATGGAGAATGATGTAAGGAACGTCTCCTTCGGTAATAGGTTCCATAATCATAGGTAGGATGGCTGGATACAACATCATGAGACTTTGAGCACGAGTTCATACCCATTTGAGGTAAGGCTCAAGAGGGATGGAATTTTTATGCCCCAAAGTCTTGCTATCAACCTTGTTTACCATGCCACAAGCTCGTACAAATATTTGACGATAACCTTGGACATCTCTTTCGTAGTCGAATACAAAACCCTAGATAAGTGTATCACGGGGACTGTAATACGGTGGGAGAACTGACTTAGGGGTTTTGCGTTTGATCGCAATTGTTGCGGATAGCAAGAGTCGCCACTGACTTTTCTTTTATCCAATAAGGAAAAGGTGAAAAGAACAGGAAAGACCTTTCGATATTCTTTTCTTGAGTTTGGGAGGTAGGTTATGAAAAGGGAAGGTATTAGAACCCTTTTCATCCGTAGTTATCTACGGGCTCTTAGTTGCTAGCTCACTTTGAAAGTTCTTTGTAAAGTGCCTCCGTTTAGGCGAACTTTATACCTGCGGGGATTCGGTGGAATGGCCTTCAGACATTATCTTGTTTCTTAAAGCCATTAGTAATTGTCTTTCTGTTTTATTTTCTTTTTTATGCGTATATTTATAAGCAGTAATCACGTTCAAATGCATATGTTCAAAAATAATCATTGGACGTTTTTGCAAACAAAACAGGAAAATAAAAATAAATAG
Source organism: Vicia faba (assembly GCA_948472305.1). Classification (NCBI taxonomy): domain Eukaryota; kingdom Viridiplantae; phylum Streptophyta; class Magnoliopsida; order Fabales; family Fabaceae; genus Vicia; species Vicia faba. Next base: position 1,083,552,589 of record OX451735.1, read on the forward strand.
TTTTGCAATTTCAAAGGAATAACTTTGTATTAACTTGAATAAGCGTTTTTGTACAAAGAGACGAACAACCTAGTAAGAGAATGTCATCGTAGAAACTAATACAAAGAAAGACAGCTATGTGAAATAATCCCACGGGGTTCCCATTATGCTATTGCCTTTATGTCTTCGAGTGTCTTATCCTTTTGCTGCTTGTCCAAAGCTGATTGGATTAATTAGTACCGTTTGAGTTTGACAGTTGATACGGAAGGTTGGATGTAAGGTGATCCAACGAGACATAGTTATACGCTTTAAATCCCTCACTTTTTCCTGGACCGCCCTTTCGGGTTTTCAGTCCATCGGGATACCCTTTTTTGCCCAAGTTGCCTTTTCAGGTTTTCGACTTGCCGGGTGTACATATTTTTCATATGTATATCCATAATTTTTGCCCAGAACTTTTGGGTTCTCCGGGATGCCCTTATTTTTTCCTAGGGCAGCCAACCTAACAGGTCATTGTTCATGCGTAGTATCTTTTAACTATGTCCGCGTTTACAGGGTGCGGAAGGTCGTCGCTGTCCATAATGGTTAAAATCATGGCTCCACCAGAAAATATGTTCTTGATCATAAATTGTCCTTCGTATGTAGGAGTCCATTTTCCCATGGGATCACCTTGTGGCAGTATGATGCGCTTGATTACTAAGTCACCAGCCTGATATACCTGACGACTGACCTTTTTGTCAAAAGCTTTAATCATACATTTTTGGCACATCTGACCATGGCAGACAACCGCGAGCCTCTTCTGATCAATCAAGTTCAATTGGTCAAGTTAGGTTTGAATCCATTCGTCTTCATTCAAACCTGCATCCTTCATGATTCTCAATAAAGGTATCTGGACTTCAATCGGTAGGACAACTTCCATATCGTATACCAAAGAAAAAGGAGTTTCCCTTGTTAATGTATGCACCGTGGTACGGTAACCGTGAAGAGCAAATGGTAACATCTCATGCCAGTCATTATAGGTCACTATCATCTTCTGTATGATCTTTTTGATGTTTTTATTAGCGGCTTCCACAACACCGTTCATCTTCGGTCGATAAGGAGAAGAGTTATGATGTTAGATTTTGAATTGCGCACATAGTCCGGTGGTTATAGTATTATTGAGATTGGTACCATTATCTGCAATGATTCTTTTCGGAATACCATACCGACAGATAAGGTTATGTCTGATGAATCGGGCCACAATGTTCTTGGTAACAGAAGCAAATGAAGCCGCCTCAACCCATTTTGTGAAGTAATCAATGGAGACCAGGATGAATCGGTTCCCATTAGAAGCTATAGGTCTGATATCTCCAATCATGTCGATGCCGCACATTGTAAATGGCCAGGGAAAAGTCAAGACGTTCATAGGAACCAGTGGCACATGTACTTTATCAGCATAGATTTGGAATTTGTGATAAGTTCACGAATGCTGATAACAATCTGCTTCCATAGTGGACCAATAGTATCCTGCCTGTAGGATCTTTTTTAGCCATCGTGTACCCACTAGAATGGGTGTCAAAGGTACCTTCGTGTAAATCAGCCATAATATTTTCTGCACGACTCTTGTCTATGCACCGAAGCAAAGTAGAGTCGTGGTTGCGCTTATATAGGATTCTGTTACTGAGGAAGAACTTAGCAGAGAACCTTCTTAGGAACTTCTTATCAGTGATTGAAGCTCCCTCAGGATATTCTTGGGCTTCGAGATATCTTTTGACTTCATGGAACCAATGTTTGTCCACTACTTCTTCAGTATCAATCTCATGACAGTATGCTGGTTCGTCCATCCTCTCAATAGTGATCTGAAGAGCCTCATTATCCTACCTGATTTTGAACATGGACGACACAGTAGCTAGAGCGTCCGCTAGTTGATTTTCCTCTCGTGGAAAATGCTTAAAGGTAATTTCTTCAAAATGTGGGATCAGTGTCAACACATGCTCTTTATAAGGGATGAGATTAGGATGCTTCGTGTCCCATTCTCCTTTGATCTGACTGATTACTAAAGCCGAGTCTCCAAATACACTTAAGGATTTGATCCCCAAATCTTTAGCAGCTCTGAGACATATAATGCACGCTTCATATTCAGCCATATTGTTGGTACAGTTGAAACACATCCTCGCAGTGAAAGGAGTATGACAACCTTCGGGAGATATGATCACAACACAGATGCCATTGCCGAGTGCGTTAGAAGCTCCATCAAAAACCATAGTCCATCGGGATCCTTGTTCAGGTCCGTCATACGGTCTGAGTTCTTTACAATCATTCACCAACATGATGTCCTCGTCCGAGAATTCAAAGTTCATGGATTGATAATCATCCACAGCCCGATGAGCCAAATGATCAGCTAGTACACTTCCTTTTATGGCCTTTTGGATAGTGTACTGAATGTTGTATTTGGTCATGACCATTTTCCATCTTGCTATTCTTCCAGAGAGGGCGGGCTTCTCGAATATGTATTTAATAGGATCTATCTTAGATATCAATAAGGTGGTGTGAGTCAACATATATTATCTTAACCGGCGAGCAACCCATGCCAGAGCGCAGCAAGTTTTCTCGAGCAGTGAATATCTTGTTTCACAGTCGGTAAACTTTTTGCTCAGGTAGTATATTGCATACTCTTTTCGGCCAGACTCGTCATGCTGCCCCAACACACACCCCATTGAATTTTCCAAAATTGTTAAGTACATGATTAAAGATCTTCCCTCAACTGGCGGCATCAAAATTGGAGGCTCTTGAAGGTACTCCTTGATCCTGTCAAAGGAAGCCTGGCATCCGTCATTCTACTTCATTACTTGATCTTTCTTCAGTAGTTTGAAGATTGGCTCACAAGTAGCGGTTAAATGGGAAATGAATCTGGAGATATAATTTAGTCATTCCAAGAATCCCCTAACTTCCTTATCAGTGTGAGGAGCGGGCATTTATCGTATCACATTTACCTTTGCAGGGTCTACTTCAATACCTTTTCCGCTGACAACAAAGCCTAAGAGCTTACTGGATCTTACTCCAAAGCTGCATTTATTTGGGTTCAACCTCAGTTTGTATTTCTCCAGTCTTTTAAATAGCTTCTACAGTGGTCAAGGTGTTCCTCTTGAGTTTGAGATTTGGCTATCATGTCATCAACGTAGACCTCTATCTCGTGATAGATCATATCATGAAACAAAGCTAACATAGCATGCTGATAGGTTGCCCCAGTGTTCTTTAACCCGAATGGCATAACTTTGTAGCAGAAAGTGCCCCACTGTGTGACGAAGGTCATTTTCTCCATGTCTTAAGGTGCCATTTTGATATGATTGTACCTAGAGAAGCCATCCATGAAGGAGAAAACCTTGTGTTGTGCGATGTTGTCAACCAGAACATCAATATGGGGAAGCGGGAAATCATCCTTGGGGCTTGCCCTATTCAAGTCTCTATAATCCACACACATGTGTACCTTGCCGTCCTTCTTGGGTACCAGAACAACATTAGAAACCCATTATGGATAGGAGGTAACAGCTAAGAAACCGGTGTTGAATTGCTTTATGACTTCAGCCTTGATCTTTTCTGACATCTCTGGCTGCATACGATGAACTTTTTGTTTCACTGGAGGGCAATATGCTTTTGTCAGCAAATGATGGACTACGATATCAGTGTCGAGTCATGGCATGTCTTTGTATGACCAGAAAAAGATTTTAACATAGTCATGTAGCATCTGAATTAAGTGCTCCTTAACACTATTCTCCAGATTAGCACCTATCTTGACCTCCTTCTTGTCCTCTTCAGTATCCAAGTTTACAGTCTCAACTGGCTCTTCGTGGGGCTGTATTTCCCTTTCTTCCTGTTGTAACAGTTTAGAAAGTTCCCCTGGTACCTCACAATCTTCCTCACTATCATCCTCGCCTTGGTAGATCGGATTTTCGAAGTCATAATTAGCAATAATAGAACCGTTACCAATGGGATCCCGAGTGGATGTGGATCTGCATTTCGATATGTGAGTGTGTGTAAGAGCATAACTATTTTTGATAAAGTAAAAGGTAGAAAAAGAAAAACAAAGAGCGTAAAATTTGCATGCAAAAATGTCCCATGATTTATTAAATGACATATGAAGATGAAGTAATAACCCTCACAGATAGACCATTGTGCCTCGGGTAAGACACAAATTTTAGAGTTTCAATTGTTTAAATATTACAAGTCCAAAAATTAAAAGACAATTACTCTTAAATATCACAGTCACTATCACTGTCTTCCAATGCATTGACTCCATGATTCCTGATGTATAATGGCGGTCCCCCAGGGCGAGCACGTCAAACAGCTCTTTGGGCCTCCCAAGTAAAACCCAAACCAAACTTGTTAGATTTATAGGGAATGTCCGGAAGTTGACCCCAAATGGTACATCCACCTTCTTCAACTACTGCTTTAGAATCCTTCAGAGAAGCCAATTTTAATGGAGGTCTGGTAATCTTTGGAACCTTAGTAGCAGTCTTGGTTACAACAACCGTCTATGGAACCTCCTCAAAATTCTGACAAGGGGTTTCAATGAACTCACCGTCCATTTTAACATACCTGAAAGAGTTCAGGTGGCTAACCATGTATTCCTCCTCCCCATGAACTGTGATAATCTTTCCCTTGACTGGGTACTTCAACAACTGATGCAAGGTGGAAGTAACAACACCAGCCCCATGGATCTAGGGTCGATCCAATAAACATGAATAAGACGGGCGAATGTCCATCACATAGAAGGTTGAATCAAAAGTCTGAGTACCAACTTTGATAGGGATGTCCACCTCCCCGTGCACCATTATTTTAGAACCATCGAATGCCCTCACCACAATGTTACTGGGGTTCAATGTGAGTCCTTCACAATCTAACCTGTCCAGAGCTTTCTTGGGTAGGACATTCAGCGACAAACCCGTATCCATCGAAACATGAGCTATGGTGGTTCCCCTGCACTCAATGGAGACATGCAGGACATCATTGTATTTCCTTCCCTTGGGAGTTAAATTAGCGTCAGGAAAACCTAGTCCATTATCAGTAGTTAGGCTGGCCACGCAACTTTTGAATTGATCATCAGAGGTCTCTTGGGGCACGTGAGCTTCAGAGCAAAAAATTAAGGCCAGCATTGAGATATTTGAGGGGGTCTGCCCCAACTGCTCCATGATATTATAATCACTTTTATTGATTATCTTTAATATCTCTTCCATTTCCCTTTTAGAAGCCTCAGGGGTGACTTCTGGATGCGCCTTCGTCTGAACAGGCTCAACCAATACCTCTTTCCCCCGTGTCTCGGCCGACTCAGTAACAGGGATAACAGCAGGACTAACAGTAGGAATAACAATGGGAATACTGACAGGAGCAGTGGCAAGAATAATCACAAGAATAACAACATTTTTTGGAGAGATCTCGGGAGAGAAAAATCTTCCGCTTCTTGTAATTTTATTGGTCCTGATGATATTGTCGATGTCGGGATCAGTATCTTCAGCAACTTTGTCTTCAATAGCCAACAAGTCTTGTTTGACGCCATGGTAATAGACGTCAGCCCCATAATTCCATGTAACAACTTTATCCGAGGAATATGGTATTGGCCCCGGCATGGTGATGATCAAGGGAGCAAACTTGGGAACAAATGTAATCCTGAGGGGTCTTTTGGTGGAGACCCTGGAAGGATTGTCAGAAATGGTGATTATAGAGACATCTTCACAACAACTTTTTGTAAGGGGAATTTTTTCGAATAGAATTTCTTTGTTAACCATTAAGCGCTGGACGCCCATTTTTAACAAAAACAACCATTTGGTAGAGACATACATAAGTGGAAACCTTCACCACAGCCCGTAAATAAACCGGCTCGCAACAAATTTTCTTTAACGATCAGAAGAGGAGTAGTTAATTCAACCACAGAGGAAACAAAACGGTCGTCATTAACAACATTGACACCTTGGCCATGTTTGGGCATTGGCTATTTTATTACATTAGGTGTCTCTGGAAGGTCAAACTCAATCTCTTTCGTCTCGATAAGGTCTTATACCTTATTTTCAGAGTCCAACAATCGTTTGTATCATGCCCCGGGCTCTCAGAATGATAGGCACATTGAGCATTCGGGTTGTAGCGAGGAGAAGCAGTATTAGGATTCTCGGGAGCTTCTTTTAGAGTCACTAGATTGGACTTTAATAGATGCGGCAAAACCTGGGATAAGGTTATGTTGATCCGGATGAATCGTCTTATGGGCGCATCCGGCCTGCGTGGATGGTTTCGTTGTTGATTTGATACAGGATTGGAGATCATAACAGCACCTACCATGGGACGATGCTCAATTTTGTTTTTATTTCTCTAGCCATAAGCAGCACTGACCTCCTTCTTTCTAGTGAAGGGTTTCTTCATCATGCTTGAAGATGCATCCCTTTGAATTTTTCGACTTTTAATACCAACTTCTATTCGCTCACCGGTCAAGATCAACTCAGTAAACCCAGCTGAAGAGCTTCCAATGAGATGGTTGAAGAATGGACCAGACAACGTGCCCAAGAACATATCCACCAGCTCTCTATCAAATAAAGGGGGTTGGACTATTCCCGCGAGATCCTTCCATTTATGGGCATAACTTTTGAAACCCTCACCAGAATCCATAGACATACTTTGCAGTTGTGTTCGAGTTGGAGCTTGGTCAGCATTATACTGGTATTGCTTGTAAAAAGCAGCAACCAAATCTCCCCAATTGCGAATATTGGTTCCTTCCAACTGATAGAACTAATCCAACTGCGTCCCTGACAAACTTTCTTGGAAGAAATGTACCCATAGGTTCCTATCAGTAGTATGAAGTTGAATCTTTCTGACGCATGACCTTAAATGTAGCTTAGGACAAGAGACACCGTCATATTTAGAAAATGTGGGGACCTTGAATTTCTGCGGGATGACCACCCCTGAGACCAGTCCTAGCTCTTCAAATTCCAGCCTGGGTACCCTCAGATCTCCATAGCATTGAGGCGATCCTCCACCTATTTGTATTTATCATCATTAGAAGGATACTGTTCTTCAGAGTAGTCAGCTTCATCTTCCTCAGACTCTGGGTTATCATTTCCTTCCTTGTTCTTTCCTTCTTGATTATCTCCTTCCCCTGACGAGGTTGCGAAATCTAGAGCTCGCTTGGCCGGTCCTATGAACCTTCTTCCCAAATTCCAAACACCATCTAGTTTCTTCGCCTTCTTCTTCTTATCTTTGATCATGGAGCCTTCAAGTCCTCTTGTCCTTTAGCCAGAGCCAGGAACATCTGTTGGAATTGAGCATTTTGCGCTTGAAGATCCTTTACTGTCTATTCAATATCCATCTTACTGAAATAAACAGTAGAAAGATAAGGAAACCTGTTATGAAAAAAAACTGTTTGTGTTATGATGAATGAAAATGCATATGCAAATGATTTCAAGGAAACTAGGAGATTTAAATTTGCTTAGACAAAAGGAAACATACATTGTATTAATAAATTAAAGTTGATTACATCATGCCTCTTGGGGCTTACAATACAAAATAAAACTCTTAATATAAAAAGGTCGAGCACATCCTTTTTGGCGCAATGTAGGCGTTCAAACTTAGCTCTTCATGAAGCTGTATCATAAGCTCCAAAACTTTCTTCTCACTCGCGTGGAATTGGGATTCGAAGGTGTCTCGCTCTTTCTTTAGCTGAATCCAATCCTTTTCAAATCTTCAAGAGAGGTAGGCATGTTAGGATAAAGGACAGTTGTTGTACCCCAAAATTTGCCCTCCCTTTTCATCAACATTTTCTTATCACAAGGCTCTTGGAACTCAAGATCAAGTTAGGGTTTGCTCTGCTCAAGACCCCTCCTTGCACTATTGACCCAAATTAGGGTTTTAGTTTGCACAGGGATGTTTTGACCCAAAATTCCCAAAGTGACTTTCATGCTTCATGTTGGACTTACAAGTTTATCCATACCAAATTTCAAGCCTTGATTCCAATCTTTGCCCAGTCAATTGGACAGTTGACCTAGAAATCAGTTGTATTGGGGAAAAAGTCAACTATGGCCAATTGACAGTCAAACCTCATGAATTTTGACCCACATCAACATAATGAACTCACATGAACCATTTGGTCAAGTTTGGATCACAATTCCATAAGAAATTTGATCAGATCACCAAAAGGGCAAAATGGTCATTTTTTGGGTTTTAACTGCACAAATGCAATTTTTGACTGTTTGACCTAACCAATGGCAAACCAAGCTCATATATGGACTCAAGGACTCAATGGAATTTTCTTGACCCATTCAACAAGTTCAAAAGATCTCAAATGCATAGGATTGACAGATGAATTTTTCAGTCAACTGATCAAAATTTGACTGTATACTGAAAAGTCAAACTTTGACTTTTTGATCAAAATCAAGTGCCAAGATTCATTTTTCATCAAGACATGTCAAATTATGAAACTTGTTCATCAAGAAACCCAAAATTGCAAATTAGGGTTTAAAATGAGAAAATTTCATAACTTAGAATTTTTCTAAGTTATGAAACTTCCTTATTTTTTCCTAACTTTGTCCCATTTTTTCACCAAGATGCAAATGGATTCAAACAAAACTTGAAACATGAAAGTTGTAGTCCATTTCAAAATCTACAACTTTGATTCACAAAGTTTTCTCAAAGGAATCTTGTATCTCAAGTTATGATTTTTGGAACAAGGGTGCAAAACATTTTTAACTTAGAGAAATTTTGCCCTATTCTAGGCAGGATTTTTGTCCAACTTCTTGGCCATTTTTCACATGGTTCCACTTGGAGTTTCAATTTGCATTGTAAAGATGTATTGTAGTAAACATTCCAAGCTTTCCAAATTTTCCAAGAACTTCTCAAACACCCTTGTGGTTAGAGAGAATCGAATTTGCAAAGTTGGCCAAAACTCATTCTTGTTCATGGCCAAATATGTTCATGGCAACTTGCATTTTTCAAATCAGCATGGTTTATGCTAGCTTGCAGGCCTCAAAACCAGTTTCACACACCTTAATTTAATGCCAAACTATTGTATTAAGGTATTATTTCATCCATTTGGACATTACATGCTAAACTAATCCTTAATTGGAAAAAGGTGAATTGCCATTTTGATAAAGTGGTGCTTTATGTCAAATACCAAATCCAAGAGGCATGGGGCCATATCTCTGAAGCCAAATCAAATCTACAAGTTACAAGTCTCAAGAACAAGATGTGCATCATAGATTTGGGCATTGTACTGGCTTATATCCAAGAACACACTTTCTTGCTTACATAGGAAGAAACTTTGCAAAACATAGAGAACTCTCAATTCCTGCAAGCATAAGCAAAAACAAACTTTGTACACCTCTTCCATACACCAAAATAGACCTAAGGCACGACTCATCCATCCCTAAGACCTGCTCATACTCAGAATCCCTGTTTTGTTGCAAAACAGGGCAAGTTCTGCAACTTGACCTCCATAACCATATCCACTCGTGCGTTTTTGCTCAAGCCTGTCCAAACACATTCCATATCATCCACACAAACTATCCCAAGCCCTAAACACAAGCTGTAACACCCCTAACCATGTTTGCCATTTTTACTTTCAAGCTGTGCAGGTGAACTTCTACAGCACGACACAGGCAGTTTCAAAGCAAGCTAGGTACTTGGGAAGCATCCTTGGACTTCAGGCAAGCTCAACCAAAGCTCAAACTCCATTGAAGCTACCTACATTGCTCTGTTCGAGTCAAGCTGAAACAGGTAAAACCATGGACTTCTATCTCTTAATCTAGGAAGAGTTAGGCTTAGGTTTGTGAATGAAACATGCTCTACTCATAGCACTGAAGCCATACATATGATTACTTTTCATTTATATTAAGCATGCTGTGAGAATTTTAACCATGAACATTGAAGAAAAATTAGGTCAGAAATTGGGGGTGAAGAAATTCTCCCTGGTTTCTTAGAGTTAGGTCAAGTTTTTTACATATTTGGAATCGTGATTTGATGCTCTACATTATTTGTGTTATGAGTTTTTGCTAAAAGTCAAGGAATCAAGAGATAGCAGATGTAGAAGGAAGCGCGCGTTTTCTTGTTCAAACATGTGCTGGAGGTTGAAGACAGAGTTGACTTGGGCTGGGCCTGAGTCAACTTGCTTTTTACACCCCTTTTTTCCATTTGCACCCCCCCTGGCCCATTGTGTGAAATACTTGTCATTTTTGCATTTTTCTTTTTGATTCTGACTTAATATTTTTTGTTCAAATATAAAAAACATCAAAAATATTTTTCCACACAGTTTTGCATTTATTTGTTTTATTGAACATATATATGTAAATGAATATATTTCCTTTTTATTTAAAACCCTAGAAAATAATACAAATATTTATCTTTTTTTAGTTGTTATTTTTATTTACATTTTGAAAACATTTCCTAAAATATACATTTTTTGTAAATAATTAATATTTTATTTTTTGTACATGTTTAACATATTAAATATATATAATTATACATATACATATTTTATTAAATATTTAGGACAAAAATATAGAAATAATACATTTTTATTTTTATTTAATATTTGAAATCAAAAATACTTTTTTACAATATACTTCTTATTTTTTGTATATAATTAACAAATATTGTATATAATTAATAAATAAATACTATTTATTCAAAAACTAGGGTTTTGCCCTAAATGACAAAAATAATCGAAAATTAACTTTTTTTATTTTGTTTATATTACACATTAAAAAATACTTCCACATACATAAAAAATCATTTTGTGCATAATACATTTTGCATATTTATTGTATTTATTTAAATATTGTACAATTAAATATTTGTATACATTCGATATGGTTGTAATAGCTTAGATTTTATTTCCTTGTCAAATATCCCCCAATGCAAACTTGTATCCCCATCCCCATAATCATTGTTGTAATAGCTTAGCATTTAAATTCCCGCATTTAAAAGCTTTCAATTATGCCATGTTTAGACTTAGGGTTTGTATGCAAAAATCAACCAACAAGTAGCTTGACCTAATTCAAGATAAACATGCATGAAAAACAAACACAATGCACACTTGCACCCCTAGGGTTACTCCACTTGTTGCCTTAAAAAATGGGCCATGGTTGCATGTTAAGTGTCTTTGGCAAAACAAAAACAAATCAAATGATCATAGTCCCTCGATGACGCTATCAAGTTGCCTAAAATGATCAAGTCCCTTGAGAAAATTGCCAAAGATACTTGGCACTATTGCCTCTATGGTCTAAACGATGACCCGCGCCCGTTCCGTTAACATCCTAACACAAGGTTGTTCACCAAATACAATGGTGAAACAACACTGTTAAAAGGGTTAAAACACAAGAAAGATCTTTGAGAAATTTAGGGTAGATAGCTCTTGGTTACTTGACCAAACTTGCAAAACAATCCTTGCCATTTTTCAAAACACACATCACAACACAACTTCAAAACAAACTTTCAAAAACATTGAAACATCTTTTCAAAAAGACAAACACCTTGTAAAACATTCAAACAAGAATTGTTACAATGGTTTCCTAGACAAGGCATCTTTTTCAAAGCATTTTCAAAAACCACACACAAAGCACCATTTCAAACAATTGAAAAGCAAAGGCAAGTGATCTAAGCAAGTAACTAAGAGCCCATGGATAACCATGGATAGAAAGGGTGCTAATACCTTCCCTTTCTATAATCTACTCCCCGAACCCACGAAAACATCTCAAAGGTTTTTCCTGTGCTTTTTAACCTTTCCTTAGGATAAAATAAAAAGCCGGTGGTGACTCTTGCTCAACCGAAACATTTGCGAAAACAAACACAAACCTCAAGTCAGTTCTCCCACCGTATCACAACAGTATAGGAAACATCTCCTTCAACAACAGGCTCCATGATGATAGGTAGGATGGAAGGGTAAGGCATTACGAGACTCTGAGCACGAGTTCATACCCACTTAAGATAATGCTCAAGGGGAATAGAATTTTTGTGTCCCAATGTCTTACTATCCACTTTGTTTACCATTCTCCAAGCTCGTATAAACCTTTAACGGTAGCCTTAATCATCACTCTTGTAGTCGAATACCACGCCTTGGATGAGCGCATCATGAGGACCATCTCTTCATCCATACCCAAATTGTTGCAAATCCAGGCAAGGGTTGTAAGTAATACCTCCCCTAATGCCAAGTAGAGGTACATTAGGGAATTCCCCACAACGGTCAATGACAGTAATGTCTTCCAAGGAACGAGAACACCATCAAATATCCGAATGTTTGAGTGACATCAACCTATTGGACCATCTCAGGCCTTGCTCTTTCTCACAACTGATCTGGGTAGGTGCGAAACAAACCACCTAGATAATAGAAGAGTGCAACACATGAGGGTCCCCCTTATCTTCATGGTGCGAGAGTGGAGAGAATGCAGGATATCTCCCAACAAAGTAGGCACTGGATTGTGAGATATAAATTTTTTGACTGCATTCACATCTATAAGTTGGTCAGGATTAGGAAATAATACCATCCCATAGATGAGAAGAGCCAAGACTTCTTCAAAGGCTTGTAAATACAGAGTATTCCAACAAGAACTTGGCTAGAAACCCTTTGACACCACTTCTTGTTTCCCAGTTAGCCATGACATCAGATTGTTGCAAGTGTAAAGCTCGAGCAATATCCTCAGGGCTCAGATCTCTTTCAATACCGTTGAAAGGTAATTGACCGAGAATAGGAATTCCCAAGAGCTGAGAGAATTCTTCCATAGTAGGCACAAGTTGGTAATCGGGGAAGGTAAAGTAATGGTGCAAAGGGTCGAAGAAATGGAAAAGCACTTTCATCATGTCTTCATCAAAGATTGAGGTAACCAGGTTGAGAAGTCGTCCATGTCTTTTGGTGAATGGAGAATTCTCAGGGACCCTTGATGCTAATTATTTGAGTTGAAAAGGTACTCGTACGAGATTGACTTGGATCATATTCCTGCGAGTGGGAGTCATGTCCTACAAAACAGAACAAAGATGAATCTCGAAATCATTGAAATGATTAGTGTAAAATGCTATGGTATGATGTCATGATGTTATGTACAAGTATATACACAAGCAAATAAAAAAGGTCCGTAGGTTTAGGCTTGCATGAGGTTCATAGGCAAGTACCCTCTTGAAGTTTAGTTGGCTCAACCTGTCCTAGAAAGTAAACGGGTTCTAGGGGATCTCAATATCACTGATCTTTCTTCATTGGGCATTGTTTCAGTGCAAGCCTCTTTATTGGAGACCGAAATATCCCGAAAGTCTGATCTCAATGAGTGTAGTATCGAGTATCAACCAACTTCGGACTGCACCAAAGCTGGCTACCTCACTACTTCCTAATGGCCAAGTTGTTCAATTAAGGTTCTAAAGTCAGCTAGTGTTTCATGACAACACACAGTGGCCCGTATTCTCCTTGAACACTCAAGGGATACCTATACCAACAAATATGTCACACTAACATAGCTATTGCTTTGACCATGTCGGTATACCCCGTACAGTTTCCACAATTTATTGCTACTTACCTAAAAGGTGCCCCAGATCCGGGTAGAGGATCAAAACAAACCCAAAAAAGGAACCATAATGTAAAGCAAGAAAGTCAAACAAAGAAATCAAGTAAAGGTGATCTAGCCATAAGGTAACCCCACTTTTAAATATAAATTCTCCAGCAGAATATCCAGTTCTGTAATATGACGGGAGAACTGAATTGGGGGTTTTGTATTTGATCGCAATTGTTGTGGATAGTAAGAGTCGCCACCGACTTTTCTTTTATCCAATAAGGAAATGGTGAAAAGAACAGGAAAGGCCTTTCAAGATTATTTTCATGAGTTCGGGGGGTAGTGTGATACGGTGGGAGAACTGACTTGAGGGTTTTGCGTTTGATCGCAAATGTTGTGGTTAGCAAGAGTCGCCATCGACTTTTCTTTTATCCAAAAGGAAAGGTGAAAAAGCACAGGAAAGACCTTTGAGATTATTTCTTGATTTCGGGGGGTAGATTATGAAAAGGGAAGGTATTAGCACCCTTTTCATCCATGGTTTTCCATGGGATCTTAGTTACTTGCTAGATCACTTGCTTTTTGTTTGAAATTGTGCTTTGTGTGGTTTTTGAAAGTATTTTGTAAAGAGGCCATTGTTTAGGCAATCTTTGTAATGATTCTCGTTCGTAAGAATGTATACAAAGATGTTGATCTTTTTAAATTTTTTTCAAGTTTGTAAGATGTTTGTATGTGTTTTTTTTGAAAGTAGCAAGGATGTTTGTTTGAAATTGAGGAAGTAATTAGGAGAAATCTACCTACTCAAATGTCTTTTTTGTTCATTTTCTTTTCCTTTGATATTGTTGTCTTACCATTGATTTGGTAAGCAACCCTATCTTTGGATGTTAACGGGACGGGCGTGGGTCATCGTATAACCATGATTAGCGATGTTGCAAGGTATCTTAGCATTATCTTTAGGGACTAAGATCATTTGAAAGGTAACTTAGATAGCATCATCGAGGGACTATGATCTTGTATTTTTGCTTGTTTTTGCTAAGATACCTCACATGCGTAATATAGCCATTTTGTATAAGGCAACCAAGTGGAATAACCCTAGGGGTGATTGTGTGCAAGTGTATTGTTTTCATGCTTGTTTTTTGTCTTGAATTAGGGTTTTTTAAGCATTGATTTTAGTCTTTCCATACAAACCCTAATTACTAGCATTTGTATATAAAAGCGATAAATTGCGGAATTTTAAAGTTACTACGCTATTACAACATTTGTGGGGATGGGGGTGTACAAATTGAGTGGGGATTGCACGAATTTAAACCTAATTATTCTATTACAATCATATTGAATATTGCAAAGTAAAATGTACAAGAATGTAAGGGTAATGTAAAAGAGAAGAAAATCGTTTTTTATGGTTTTTTATGAAAGTTTTTAATGAGTTTTTTAACCTAATTAAAGCTAATTAATTTTGAAGAAAAGTCAATTAATTATTCACAAAACCTAAATCTAAGTTCATTGAAATAATAATAATAAATATAGAAAACCTAAGTCAAATTTAACTTTGTTTAGAAAATGATTTGAATTAAGGTTAATAAAGAAAATATTTTTATATTGTAGAAGAAATGATAAAAATTAATTTAATAAAATAAAAATATTTTTAATTTAATTAAAATATATTTCTTGTGGTTTTTTGGTTTAGGTAAAATAAATATATAAATGAAAAATAATAAAATATGGAAATAGTTGGACAGGGGGTTAAAAAATGGAAATGGGGGTTAAAAATAGTATAAAGGGCGCTGGGCCCAAAATGTGATTTTTTGTTTGAATTCAGCAAAAAAATAAAAATACAAAAAAATAATAAAATAAACGGGTCTGGTTGTGTTGTCATGATAGAGGGGGTGTACTGGATGAAAAATGAGACTGGGCCCAATAGCTTCCCATGCTGGATCTCATGCATGGCTTAAGTAGGGGTGCATTGTGGACGCATAGATCTGGACTGCCTGATGATGATCAAACGATATTGAATGAAAGCCCATGGTAGATATGGTGGATATTCCTGCATGGAATTACAAGGAAACCAAAATGGTGGTGACAAGTATCACCACCTGAGTCATGTTAAATAAAATTTGTTTTTTTAAATAAAACTTAATAATAAGAAAAATAACAATTAGGCACAAATGAAACACAACTTCCCTTCTCTTGTTCTCTTGTCTCTATCTATTTTTGTGTTGGCCGGAAATCTCCCTAGCGACGGTGGGTGGCGGTCGATGGAGGCTCTCACGGCGGCTTGGATTTGATCTTCATTTTTTTACATCGTTTTGTTCGTCTTTCTCTCCTCTATCTTAATCCATGGTGTAGATGGTGCACCAGATTGAGTAGATCGCGAAAGGGGAAGCGAAACCCTAGTGGCTCCGATTGTATGGATCCTTCATTGTTTGGGTGAGATCTTTCCGATTTGTTTTTTTCTTCTTCTATTCACGATTCTGAAGGGTTGATTTAAGAAAATGATGATAATTTTTTTTTAGGGTTTTGTGTTTTGATGCCTTTCCGTATCTTGAAGGTTTTTTGATGGTTATCACTCTGTCTGGTTTTTCTCTCTGTCTATTGGCTTGTGGGCTTTTGTTGTTGTGTTACAAAAAAACATTGAATGGCAATTTTTTGGTTGTGGCTCGACCTTTTTCTCTTTCTCCCCATTTTTGGATGATGATTTTCTTTTATATTGTGACCTTGTTTCACTTTATTTCCTGATACTGACTTGATGGGGGCTTCAGTTTGGGACTTGTCACTTTAAATTCTGATACATCAATATTGTTGTACTTTTGCTATGCTGAATTTGCTTGATTTAAGACCGTACTTACTTGGCTTTTGTACTTCTCTGGTTTTTTGACTTTGTGGCTTATGGCTTTGATAAAACTGTGATGCTTTTACAGCTGAGATTGACAGCTCTTGTACTGTGATGAACATTCTTTCTAAATTCTTTTTCTCTTTACTGTGAACCAAACCAAACATTGTTTTGAGATTTATAGTAAAGTACCCTAGGCCTATGACATGACTTTACAAATTCTGAGTTCAAACAAGATATGAGGCTTTTGCTTACTGACTTGATATTTTCTGATTTCCTCTTTATCTTTTGTGAACCAAATATTTGAGATTTGCAAAAGACTATCCCTAGCCAATGATATATGGTCCTGATTTTTTGTGGAATAATATGTATGAGGATTTTTTGATTATTGCCTGTACTGGTTTTCTGAATTAAACCTGCACTTGTTGCTTGATGAATTCTGGTTTGCACCTTTTAGTTTATTGTGAACCAAACCAAACTTTGTGATTTGCAATACAAATTTTATCGTATGATAAAAGTTAACATGGTTTGAGGCTTTAGAACACAAAACCTCTTTTTTCTGACCTCTTGATACTTTGTTGCCTTTAGGTTTTGTATAAGTTTTATTCTGGCAGCTTGCTGCAGTCTCTCCTAGTGTTTGTTGCAGTTTTGCCATGTTATTATTATTTATTGCCTGTTATGCAGCTTTCCCTGCTGTTTGTTTGCAGCTTGCCATGTTGTTTGCCCTGCTGTTATTTGCTGCCTGCTATGGAGTGTGCCCTACTGTTTGTTTGCAGCTTGCCATGTTATTTGCCCTACTGTTATTTGCTGCCTGCTATGCATCTTGCCGTGCTGTTTGTTGCAGTTTGCCATTAAAATTTGATTCCTAAACCTAGACCCTAATGATGAATTTCTTCTCTTTTTGGTTTACATATCATTTTTTATTTGAAATGCTTGCTAACTTTCTTTTCTTCTTTGTTTCATGAACATGAGGTGTGGGCGGCAAGCGAATATTGGAGGGGTTGTTTGAAGATGAAGCAATGCAAAATTTCTCCCTTTTGTAAATAAAATAAATCTTTGTAATTTATTTCTTTTGTAAACAAAACAAAATTTGTAAATTCACCTTTACTTGTAATGAACACAATGTCCTTTGAATAGATTTGGTGTGATGAAATTATTGTACCAATCTCCAATTCTAATTGAACTTTGAAAATCTTATTTGAATGCTTTGAGTAAAATACCTTGGTTTGGGTAACTTGTACTTCAAACAATCACCAAAATGATCAAACAAAATAAATGCCTTGTACTCCAATCAAACTTCTAAAATAAAATAAATGTTTAAGAATTTAATTCCACTTGGTTAACTTGAATCCAAAAACCATGGTCATTTAAAATAAAAGCCTTAATCTTCAAATTTTGTCCAATGTATAAATGGTAATCAAAATGAGTTCGCACGTCATACTTGATTAAAATGGGACTTCATCGTCTATCAAACATGTTTTAAGAACATTCGTCAATCTTGTAGAATTAACAAACTTCAGCAAATTGTGTTTAAGAACATTTGAAATTTTGAAAACTCAATTTTCTCTGAGAAATACCAAACCCTAATTATTGATTTTCTGCCTAGGAAGAGAATCTGTCTGATCGACCTCTGAGCCAACTGAGTGTACTAGAAACCCTAGGATAGTATCCTGCATGAAAAATTGGAGGGCAAATTTTGGGGTACAACAGGTAGGTTATGAAAAGGGAAGGTGTTAGCACCCTTTTCATCCGTAGTTATCTACGGGCTCTTAGTTGCTTGCTAGATCACTTGCTTTTGTTTGAAAATATGCTTGTGGGTTTGAAAGGTATTTTTAAAAGTGCTTTTGTAATAATTCCCGTCTCTATAAGAATGCATACAAAGAGTTTTGACTTTTGAAAATGTTTCAATTGAAAGTGTTGGTGTAAAAATGGTTCTTTTTGTTGTGAGCAAGCAAGAAACTACGAGCATCCTACCTACTCAAAAGGTCTATGTTCTTTTCCTCCTCCTTTAGATGTTGCTATCTTACCATTGATTTGGTAAGAAGCCCCATCATTAGGTGTGAAGGGACAGGCGTGGGTCGTTTGTATAGTCATAGAAGGCAACCTATGAGACGTTTTAGTAATTTTCGTTTAGGGACTAGATCATTTACCGAAGGCAACATCGAGAGTCATCGAGGGACTACAATCTTTTATTGAGGGTCTTTTCTAAAACACACATACTCGAGGGACATGCAACTAACAAATGCAACTTTCAAAAGCTCTTGAATCCAGGGGTTATCACAAGATCATTGAGCAACAAAATCCAAAGCCTAACTAGTCAGGGTTGGGATTTTCAACATATATGCAGTGAGGATCGAAAGTTAAGGCATGGTCAACTTCCTAGATGGAATATCTACATTTTCCTTTTATTTATATGTACAAATGATATTTAAATGAACAAGTTCGAAGTTTGGAGGAAAAACTTACCTCTTGAAGTGTTTAATCGAAGGAGCTGCAGGTGACTTCCTTGGTGGTGACTGGAACTTTGCTGGAATCTTCCCTAAGCTAGTTCAGTTACTGCTTTGTTTGGCCAGTCACTGAATCTAAGGATGGTATGTGATAGTTGTTGTACCCCAAAATTTGCCCTCCCATATTTCTCAATACATTTCAAGTGAGGCCCTCAAGTTGCAAAAGGAAGTACAAGAGTTGACCAGACAAACTCTCTCCTAAGGCAGTCTACCCCAAATTAGGGTTTCAGTTTGCATCAAGATGCTTGAGTTCAAAGGATCCCAAATGTTCTCAAGATCATCCATGTCAAGTTTCAAGCCTTACAGAGGAAGTTTGCTTAGTCAATTGCTCAAAGGCCTGAAAATCGACTGTGTTAGGGCAAAAGTCAACTGTGGCCCACATACAGTCAAACTTCAATATTTTTGGTCAACATTCTCATTTTGAATTATTATTCATCATTTGATCAAGTGTTTCTCATGATTACTCAAGGATTGCTCACAATTCATAAAAACCCAAAAGTTGCTAAATTAGGGTTTTGTAGGAAAAGTCAACTCAACTTTGACCAAGCATAACTTTCTCATACTTTATAAAAAATGACCCATCCAAAGCTCATTTTGAAGAGGATAGAATTCCCTACAACTCATCTTCATCTACCAAGTTCAAAATATTCACTCACAAGAAGATATAAATTTGGACATTATAGGTCATTTTGGAAAGTCAACAAAAACACCTTTTTTGTCAAAGCTTCATACATGAACATGGAAGACCCAATTGATATGAGACCAAAAGGGTTGCTTATAGGACATATTAAGCTTTCTAAAAAGTCCAAGAACACATCTCTAGGGTCAAAATTGAGGGGTTTATGCATTGGCAAAGTTGACCCTTTTTTCAAAATTGCCAAAAGTCAAATGTGTCTCAAATTGCAATTTTTGTCAAATGTGCCCAACTTTTTATGCTTGCATTGAGTTTGTAACATGACCCACGACCCATGATCCTTCCCATTTGTCATTATTTTATTTTTGTCATTTATTTGGATTTTATTTGAATTAAATCAAATAAAATCAAAATAAA
This sequence comes from Vicia faba, assembly GCA_948472305.1. Classification (NCBI taxonomy): domain Eukaryota; kingdom Viridiplantae; phylum Streptophyta; class Magnoliopsida; order Fabales; family Fabaceae; genus Vicia; species Vicia faba. The sequence goes on from OX451735.1 coordinate 1,083,572,434, forward strand.
ATCAAAATAAAATCATGAAAATATCAAAAACTAATCAAAGCTTGATATTTTATGAATGTTTAGGTTTGTTATACAGCTGGAGATGGAATCAAATCGTGCAAGGATCATTTGGACACAAAAAGATTGAATTTTGCTTGATTTAGAAAGATTTGGCACAATAATCAAATCATGAATCAACAATCTTAATCGAAAAAGATTTGAAGCAAATTTGTAACCTAATTCCTTCTAGGGTACATAAGGGACAATTGCAGATCAGAAACAAAAGGGATGAGAGGCGTGTAAAACACAAAGCAAGTTTCAAAAAAATCAAGAAAAATGGAAAATTGATTTCCACGTTCCAGGCCAATTCAGAATCTTCTAGCCATCCCAAACGTTTGCTGGACATCCCAGGAACGTGTTTCAACCATTAGCAAGCATTCTCGTGCCCAGAAACGCACTGTAAGTGTCCCACAATTTCAATACTTTCTTGAAATTGAATATCACAATTCTGGCACTTTTAGCACGATTTACTTGCATATTCTTAATGCTTGAGTCATTTGCAAGCTAATGGTTGTATTTAATTGCATTTCTATTGACTGCATACCAAGATGCCATGATTAGGGTTCAAGCTTCGTTTTTAGGGATTTTGCACACATGAACAATTGGCCATGGAGAGTGGTACCATGATGCTCGTGAGGTTGCGACGAGGTTATTGGTACCATGGTATTGATTTATCATGCAGGGATAAGATTTTGGAATGGACAAGGGTTATACCTACACCCATTTGTCCGTAGGTAAAAGATCTTGATCTAAAACGACGGAGACGATGAGGAAGATGATAACGCGGCCTTCCCTAATTGGCCAATTCAAAATTCGCGCGTTTTATAATATATTATTTTGTTTTTCCATATAATGATTGTTTGTCATTCTTTGTACAACTAATCAAGCCAACCCAGCTGGTAAGCCCGTAGTGTGATTATGCCAAAGGACCTGGGTTCGATCCCCAGGTCCCAACTTTGCTTTCTATTATTTTCTTTTACATGATCAGGTGCCCATGTGTCCAACAAGTCTACCATGCATCCTTAGTATCCATTCATCCAAATCATCCACACTCCAGATCAAAGGCCTGTCCTTGAGGGACTACTATAGGCATGAGTCAAGTGCATGCACAGGATCTGGAAATTCAAAGCAGGCCAAGTGTTGTTGGGCTTGATATTTGCAATCAACACCCCCTTCTTGCTAGCAACTACCAGGCCCATCCTATTTCTTTTCTATTTTTCTTTTTATTTAATTTCTTATATTTAATTATTTTCTAACACTAATTAATTTCTTTTTTACAAAAAAAAATCATAAAATCAATTCTCACAAATTTAGAATTTAGGTTTTATTTTATTTTACCAAATTTAATTTTATATTAGTTTTAATTTAATTTAGGGTAATTTTAACCTTTTTGTAAATAACTAAAATCAAATTAGAAAAAAAATAGGTTTAGCATGTAATTTAATTTTTATTTTCTTTTCATAAAATAAAAAATACCAAAAATAGGTTGATTTAATTCTAAACTAATTAGTAATTAGGTTTTTTTATTTATTCAATCAAACTTTCTTTTCTCAAAATAATCAAAAACAGCAAAAAATGATTTTCCTTTCAATTAGGTTTAGACGGGGTCAAAACCCTAATTCTCTCGTTCTCGATTCATCGCACGCACTTATTATTTTTACAATATTAATGTAACTGCTCATGGTATGTAATAGTTTAATTAAGATTTTCTTTTATTTATCGTTTTAAGGGTTTTTGGCTATGTAATTAATCCCCTACCCCGAAGCGTTGTAATAGCGTAGTTTTTATTTCTCACATTTTAATTCTCGCAAATATTAATTGTTAGATAATAGGATTGTATGACAAGACTGTATGTTAATTTAAAATGGATAGCAAACCTTAATGAGCAAAGATAATAACTGAAATCAAATCACTCGCACATGCGCACTCCTAGGGTATACTCTCACTTCGGTTGCCTTCGGTAAATGGTCATTAAGTATAGGATGTTTTAGTGGTCACCCTTCTGTCTAAACAAAGATCAAATGTCCCATTCAGAAATGTTGCCTCGGAATGGTTACCTCGGAAATGTTTCCTCGAATATGATCTTAAGACATTAGGGTTATTACTAAGACGTCCTAACATTGCTTTAGTGATCGTACGTCCCTTACGAATTGACCCTTACAAACTCCAACAACGATGCTACCTATTTCTCAATAGTGGGATAGCATTGTCTAAAGGAAACAAGAACAAAAATAATCTTTTTTCGAGTAGGTAGAATCTTAAGTACTTGCTCAAATCAAACTTTTTCACACTTACACTCTTTTCAAACAAAGTTTTCAAAAACACTTCGTAACACTCTTGAGGACTGATACAAGGGTTAAAACGAAGTAAAACAAAACTTTTCAAAACAAACACACACAAGTAATTTTAAAATGATGAGCAAGTACCTAAGAGCCCGTAGAAAACTACGGATAGAAAGGGTGCTAATACCTTCCCTTTCTATAATCTACCCCCCGTACTCAAAATTTCGAAAAAGGAATTTTTCTGTGCTTTTGTCCTTTCCAGTTGGATAAAATAAAAGTAGGTGGCGACTCTTTCTTACCGCAACATTTTGCAAACACAAACACAAAATGCAAACCAGCATTTTCAAAAACAGTCGGTTCTGCCACCGTATCACAATAGTGGTGAGTGAATCGAAGGTTATTCTATAACAGTCTAGGGACTGAATCAAAAGATTATTATGTTGTAGTTGGGGAATGATTCAAAATTTTATTATCTGGCAGTTTGAAGAGTGAATCAAAACGTTCATTTAGTGTATGAATGGGTCTAAGTTTTTTAGAGTGGAAGTGTTTAGGAATGTTTGATAGTGTTTGAGAGAAATTTCTAATTTTCTCACAACAAGAGCTTTTTTGCAACTATCCGGGCCCCCTAAGATGTGTGGTGGAGGCTCTTATTTATAGATGATTTTGGCTGATGTTTGGGAGGGAAAACAAAATAAAATTGAACAAATTGGGTATGTCTTTCTTGTAGTCTTCGAGGTGCAGTCTTGTATGCCATTTTGGTGCAAGAATAGGGGCAACATTACAGGACTTCTTTATAGCAGTTTTGGAGTGTTATGGCCACTACAACAGGCTTGTACTTGGGAGCACATAGGACTTTGGACAACAAGCATATTTTGATATTTCAACCTTTCGTTTTGACTTCATTAGTCCAGCCTTCGACCAGGTCCTTTCCTTAGACAATAATATTTGTTTCCAAATAGCATGTGCCTTTCGAATGGACCCTTTTTGTGCATCCTTCGAAGGGGGCCAAATGGGTGTTCTTCGATTTGAAACATGTATGTGTCCTTTTGAGGGGACCACATGCATCACTTGTAATTCTTCAGATGGGCCACCAAGGTATAACCTTCGATTGGGACACCCATATATGTCATAGTGTAAAAGCTATGCGTATTGAGAGTTTTCAAGAGGGAATCGAAGCTTATATGCAGAAGGTCCCTTGCTTTGTGAGCGCTAGCATGAAGGAAAATTTCTGCCTTGTAAATTTGGCAGACATGCAAGACCATTGGTTTCTGAGTCGAAGGATAGCTGCAAGAGGCCATTGCCTTGTGCTTGATGGCTTGAAGAAGGTCCTTGCGTTGTGAATTGGGGGCAAGCGTAAAAAAGGCACTTATCTTCTAAATCGAAGGAGGCCAGTAGGAAGCCACCAACTTATAAATTGAAGGGCATCAACAGAAGGATTTTCCCCTTTGAATCGAAGGAGGCTATAGGAGACCTTTTCCATGTGCACCAAAGGCCAGCTTGTAAGGATTCACTAGTGTAATCGAAGCTTACATGTAGGAGGTCTCTTCTTGTCCCAATAAGACTGGTATACAGATAGGTGTTCCACTTGTGGATCGAAAGCAAGTTGTTTCAAAGGTATACTTTTCCCAGTCAGAGCTAACACGAAGATAGCCAAGACCCTGTGGGTGCTAATATGAATGCATTGGGAAACTTTTGCCTTGTGTACACTAGCATGATGAGAGCCCCTTGGCTTTGTGGATCGAAGCATGCAAGAAAGAGGCCATTGCTCAATCGAAGGTTGTACTTAGGAGACTAAATGCCCAATCGAAGCTTATATATAGGTAATTATTGCATTGTGAATCAAACAAAACATGTAAGGCCAATGGTGAAATCGAAAGATGTATGCAGGGAACCTAAATGTCCAAACGAGGCTTGCATGCAGGAAGCCCCCACTGGGTGAATCGAAAGAAACCTCCAGAAGGCAATTGCCTTCTGCATCAAAGGAAACTTTCAGAAAGCCATTTTCTTTTGAATCGAAAGAAACTAGTAAAAAGGTCATTTCCTTTTGAATCAAAGGAAACTGTTTCAAAGGGAAACCAAACCCAGTCGAAGCTAATATAGAGGAGAAGATTTAGTCGAAGCTAAGCATGAATCGAAGCAAGCTTATTTTCTTCCATTTTGTCAGAAAAGTCAAATGTATCTACTTTGCTCTTTCAATAGTTTTCTCCTTAAGCTGACGCTTGGAAATCCAATATGATCCACGACAACTTGAGCTGATCAAACCTCGTGCAATTTTGATCCATTAGAAATCTTGTGAGGAATTTCTTAAAGAATTGAGAGGGAAAATTTTGGGGTACAACAGGGACCATCTCTTCGAGCATACCCAAACTGCCGTAATGTAAGAGAAGGATTATAAGTAATACTTACCCTAATACCAAGGAGTGGGACATTAGGGAATTCCCCACATCGGTCAATGATGGTAATATCCCCCAAAGATCGGGAACACCAATGAATATCCGAATGTGAGAGAGACATAAACCTTTGATACCACTCTAAGCCTTGTTCGTTTTTCAAAAAAAATCGAGGAAGGTGCGAAATAAACCACCTAGACAGCAATGGTATACAAAACACAAGGATCCATCTTCTCTTCATTGTACGAGTGTGAAGAGAGTGCAAAATATCTCCGAGCAAAGTAGGCACGGGGTTACGAGAGAGGAAAATTTTGACAATATTCACATCTATAAGTTGGCCTGGATTAGGGAACAGTACCAACCCATAGATTAGAAGAGCCAAGACTTCTTCAAAATCTTGCAAATCCAGAGCCTCCCAAAATAGTTGTTCCTTTTCTATTAGAAACTTATCTAGGAAACCTTTGACTCTGCTCCTTGTTTCCCAATTGGATACAATGTCAAACTGTTGTAAATGTAAGGCTGATGCAATCTTCTCAGGTTGTGGCTCTTTCTCTAGACTGATGAAAGGCATTTGATCAAGAATGGGCACTCCCAATAGTTGAGAGAACTCTCCTATTGTGGGAACTAATTGATAATCAGGAAATGTGAAACAATGATGTTTAGGGTCAAAGAATTGAAAGAGCACACCCATCATTATCTCTTCAAACCTTGAGGTAGCCAAGTTGAGAAGTCGACCATATCTTTTGGTGAACAGAGAGTTTTCAGGAACCCTTGATGCTAACTCTTTGAGTTGAAGAGGCACCTTTACAAAGCTAATTCGGATTGTATTTCTGCGAGTGGAATCCATATCCTACAAAACAGAACAAAGATAAATCCCTAGGTCCTTGAAATGGTTAGTGAAAGTGCTATGGCATGATGTCATGATGTTATGTACAAATAATCATATACAAGCAAAGAAAAACAAGTCTTTAGGTTTAGGCTTGCATGGGAGTTTATAGGTTAGCACCCTCTTGAAGTTTTAGTTGGTTCAACATGTCCTAAAAACTAATCGGGTTCTAGGGAATCTCAATATCATTGATCTTTCTTTATCAATCATTGTCTCAGCATAATCAATCTTTTCTTACGGCCGAAATATCCCGAAACTCCAATCTCAATGAGTGTAGTATCGAGTATCAACCAATCTTCAGTTTTCCACCGAGGCCGACTATATCACTACTTCCTAATGGCCAAATTGTTCAACTAAAGGTTCTATAGTCATTTAGTGCTTCATGACACCACACAGCGGCCCTGTATTCTCCTTGATTCAACACAAAGGATACCGGTACCAACAAATGTGTCACAATAACGTAGCCATCGCTTCAACCATATCGGTCTATGCCATACAATTTCCATGATCTATTGCTACTTACCTAATAATGCCCCCAAATCTGGGTTAAGGATCTATACAAAACCCAAACACCCTTTTAAAATTAAAGTAAGCAAGTCAAACAATGAAAGAATTTAAATGTGAACCAATCTCTAAGGTAACCCCACTTTTAAGTATTTCCCCAACAGAGACGCCAGTTCTGTAATATGGTGGGAGAACTGACTTGGTGTTTTTCGTTTTATCATAATTGTTGCGGATAGCAAGAGTCACCACCGACTTTTCTTTTATGCAATAAAGGAAAGGGTGAAAAGAACAGGAAAGACCTTTTGAGAATTTTCTTGAGTTTGGGGGGTAGGTTATGAAAAGGGAAGGTGTTAGAACCCATTTCATCCGTAGTTATCTACGGGCTCTTAGTTGCTGGCCCACTTTAAAATTCTTTGTAAATGTGTTTGTTTTTGTTTGAAAGTATTTTTGAAAAGTGCCTTCGTTTAGGCGAACTTTGTAATGATTCTCGTCTCTATAAGAATGTATAAAAAGTGTTGACTTTTGAAAAAATTTCATGAAACTGTTGGTGTGTTTGAAAGATGTTTGTTTTTGAAATGTTTGTGAGAAAGCGACTACGAGCGTTCTACCTACTTAAAAGAAATCTTTGTTCTTTTCCTCCTCATTTAGATAGTGCTATTTTAACATTGATTGGTAAGGAGCCATATCATTGGATGTGAAGGGACGGGCGTGGGTCATCGTATAGTCACAGAAGGCAACATTGTAAGATACCTTAGCAATTTTTCGTAAGGGACTAAGATCGTTTCCCGAAGGCAACATTGAAGGCCATCGAGGGACTATGATCTTATCATCGAGGGTCGTTGCTAAAGTATCCCACGTTCGAGGGACATGACTGTTTTAATCAAAGGCAACAAGTGTGAGTTAACCCTAGAGGTGCATGAGTGCAAAGTGTATTGTTTTCATTTAATTTGTCTTGAATTAAGGTTGTCTATTATTTGGTTTTAAGTCTTGTCATACAAACCCTAATTACTAACAATAATATGGAAAGGGATAAATTGAGGAATTTAAAGATCCTACACTATTACAATACTTCGAGGGATGCGGGATACAAATTTACAAATAAGGGTGACAAGTAAAAATAAACCCTAATTACTGTTACAAGGCTTTGACAATTACATAATTTATAATGCAAAATAGTAAAATGCGCAAGAAAATGTAAAGTGAAAAGAAATTGTTTTTTAGGGTTAGGCCATCTCCAAGCAATGCAAATTGTTTAGTGTACCTTTAATGATCCAAAATTATAGCAAAAAATGTCAAAAATCAGTATTTCTTATGCCTAGGCTGACACGGGCCGTGTCGCCGGACACGGTCACCCGTGTTAGTACCTGTTTACACCTCTCTGCACATTTTTCGTTCCAGCCAATTCGACACGGGCACTCGTGTCAGCCCCTGTCCTGCCTGCTTTGCACGTTTCTACTGACATGAGCCGTGTCGTGTGACACGGGCACCCGTGTCAGCCCCTGTCTTACCTCTTTTGCCAAATTTCCAACCCAGCTGAACTGACACAGGCTATGTCGTGTGACACGGGCACCCGTGTCAGCCCCTGGCCTGCCTTTTTGATAAATTTTCTCTTTGATCTGTCCTGTTGTATCCTTTCAAAAGCAAAAGCAAATGATGTATGGATAAAGATATTACAGTTTGATAAATTTTACCTCTTGAAGCAAAAACTTTAGAACATGTACGGATGTTTCTGGGTGCAAAGTGGTGATTGATTGAGCTTCTTTGGACCTCCTAGAAGTTGTTCCAATCCTTACTTTATGCTGAAAGTTGCTGAATCACCCCAACCAAGTCAAGTTGCAAAGTACTGTTTTTGAGTTTAGAAGATGGCGATAATGGTGTTACAGAAGTTGTTCCTGTGTTTGAACAACTTCCATATAATGTATGTGAAGTATTTGGATGATTTGTTTGGGCAAAACTTGCAAGGTGTGAGAGGTCTAAAGATTTGGACTTCAAAGCTCAAAAGTGGAGGTTTTATGGACAATTATGATTTTTTGAGATAATAGGGGTTTTTGAGGGCTTGTTCATCTCTTTCTATCTTGCAAATGATCTCTCTATTTATAGGCAAGAGGCTTTAAGACAAGGGTTGATCAGATTTTCAAGACCACATGTTATGGCTAGGTTGGATTGTAAATGAAGCAAGCTTGAAGGTCATAATTCCAATGCTTTGTACTTTGCTTCATAGAGTTGTTGGATACTTTAAGCATGCTTGTCTAATTTTGTGTGTTGAGTGTGTGTAGAAGGAACAAGTTAGAGGCTCAAGAAGAGCTGACTTTGTAATTAAAGCTACTTTGCAAGAATGGCAATGCTAACTTTGTGCCAAAAATGGAAAGATCACTTGGACAATGCTTAAATCAAATAGACCATAGCTCAAAAGTTTATGTAAACATTAAATTATAGTGATATTTGAAAGTTAGAAGGCCTTCAAAACAAAATTATACAACATAACATGTAGATTAGATTATGTGTTCTTCACCAAAATGACTTGTAATTCAAGAATGGATGCCCAACTTCATACCTTTGGATCTCATAGCTCAAGTATGATAAATTTATGCTCTTGGATGTTTTGGAAAGCTTGAAACATTGTATGCAACTTTCATGTTGACCACTTTGGCTAAATCAAACTGGAACTTGATGAAAATTGGCCAAGATGTTGAGATAAAAACTGACCAAAACCTGTTGAAAATTTCTCTAAGTGTTAGATAAAAATGTCATGACTTCATGAGCCTATATCTTCAAATATAAGCATTTTGGATATCAATCCTCTAATATAAAGTTTTAGAATTCATCGATATCTACAACTTTGATGTTGAAAGTTTTCTTTGAATCGTCTTGCATCTTGGTGAAAAAATGTCATGAAGTAATGAAATTATCAAGTGTAAAAACACTTAGAAAATTTCTAAGTATTGGAAACTTTGACTTTTTGTTGACTTTCTTGATTCTTGATGATCAAGTTTGTTATTTTTGAAGGTCTTGATGAATTTTGATCTTTGAAATTTAATGTTGACCAAAAAGTCAAAGTTTGACTTTTTGTATATCGGTTGACTTTTCTTCAGTTGATCCAAATTTCAACTATCAAACCTTTGGTCCTGAGAAATGATTCTAGCCATGAGATTAGGTTGTTGTGTTTGAGTCCTTTAGATTATGCTTCAATCCATCAGGTCATGTATTAGGTCAAAAGTCGGCGATCAGTCATTCTCAGTTAAGACCCTAATTTAGAGGCTCAATACTTTGGAGGTGAGCTTGTCTGATCAAACTCTTGAGAAACCTTGAGAATTTGAGATCTTTGGTTAGAAATGTCTTGAGAAAAGAGAGGGAAAATTTTGGGGTACAACAATAACCATGATATCATGTCATCAAGGTAGGATATGATATGTTCCTGACCATAGATATCGTGTCATCTATGCAAGAAGGGGTCATGAAAGCTACTCTTAACCAAGATATCATGTCACCGAGGAAAAAAGTATAGAAGGGGAAGTGAATATCCAAAGCGACTAAACACATAACCAAGACATTGAAAATCGAGGTAGGAGATTGTTGTACCCAAAATTTTCCCTCCCATTTTCTTCAAGACATTCTCATGAGGTCTCCATTTGCTCAAGGATTCTCAAGAGCTGATCAGACAAACTCACCTCCTAAGCAAAGGTCTTCAACTAGGGTTTGGTGTTTCTAAAAGAAGATTGGGTTTCAAGGGTCTCAAATGACTTTCATGGTTCATGAATGTTCATACCAAGTTTCATGCCTTGCATCACAAGTTTGCTCAATTAATGGCTCAGATGACTGGAAATCGATTGTATTTGGTAAAAAGTCAACTGTGGTAAAACATACAATCAAACTTCAAGATTTTTTGTCAAAATCAATATTTTGAGGTGATATTCATCATTTTATCAAGGGTTGCCATGATTCCTTAAGGAAATCCCTCAAATCATTAATGGTAAAAAATTGCCAAAATTAGGGTTTTGACAGAAGATCACTGATCATTGACTTTTGGCATAGTGCATGACCTAATGGTTTGAAGCATGATATCAAGGACTCAAATACAACATCTTGACCAAATTACATGGCTTAAAACATTTCCAAAGATGCAAGTGATTGATAGTTGAAGAATTGAATCAATTGATGAAAAGTCAACAATCACCAAAAAGTCAAACTTTGACTTTTTGGTCAACATTTAAATTCAAAAATCAAGAATCATCAAAACATTCAAAATTATAAATCTTGATCATCAAGAATCAACAATGTCAATAAAATTAAGAAAAGTTCAACGAAAGTCAAAGTTGGAGAATTTTCCAACACTTAGAAATTTTTTAAGTGTTTTGTTCTTAACAAAGTCACTACTTCATGGCCATTTTTCACTAAGATGCAAGATGATTCAAGGAAAAATTTCAACATGAAAGTTGTACGGATTGACAAATTCTATAACTTTAGTTGATATACAAAAAATTATTGCATGGAGAGATATAGGCCCATGAAGTCATGATGTTTTTATCTAACACTTAGAAATTTTTTTAACAGGTTTTGGTCAGTTTTTTATCTCAACTTCTTGGCCAATTTTCACCCATCTCCTTATTTATTTAGCCAAAGTGATGAACATGAAAGTTATATACAACGTTTCAAGCTTTCCAAAATGTCAAAGAGCACAAATTTATCATGCTTGAGCTAGGAGATTTGAAGAGATGAAGTTGGGCATCCATACTTGAATAATAGGTCATTTCTATGATAACTATGAGACAAATCTTCATGCCATGCTGCATAATCCCACTTTTCAGGCCTCTAAACCTTCAAATCTATCCATAATAAAAATATTACACATACTTTTGAGCCATGATCCAAGAGATTAAATCTTTATCCAATCCATTTTTCCATTTAAAGGAGAAATGTTAGACTTCCATTTTAATAAAGCATGCTTTTGGAAAATGTCAATGCATTGAGCTTTGTAAAGGTTATATTTGATCACAAGCAAGCTCAAAAGCATGGAGAAAACCCTCTGCATTCAACAACTTCAGAACATGCTTGTACTTGAAGCATTGAAATTATGGAAATTCATCCAACTTGGTTTTTCACTTTCAACCAAACCATAACATGCTATCTTGCAAATCTGATTACTTCAACCTCCCAAAGCTCTTGCCTATAAATATAGAGATTATTTGAAAGCCAAAGAAGAGAGAAAAATAAAGAAGTAACATGCCCTCAAAAACCCCTTTATTCTCAAAAAACCAGAATTGTCCCAAAACCTCCATTTTAAGCTTTGCAGTCCAAATCTTCGAATCTCTCAAACCTTGAAAGTTTTGTCCAAAAAAATCATCCAAATACTTCACATATATCATATAGAAGTTGTCCAAACACAAGAACAACTTCTTAACATCATTATCACCATCTTCCAAATTCAAAAACAGTGCCTTGCTAGTTGACTTGGTTGGGAAGATTGAAACACTTTCAGCACAAAGTAAGGATTGGAACAACTTCAAGGAGGTCCAAGGAGGCTTAATCAATCATAATATTACACCTGGAACAACTAGAAGAGGCTTCCGACTTTTCTCTAAAAGAGGTAAGTTTTGTCAAACTGTGATATCCTTATCCATACATCATTTGCTTTTGATTTCAAAAGAATAAAACAAGACAAATCGCGACAGAAGAGTGAAAATATCCAAAATTCTAAAAAAAATGCTTCAGGAGCCCTGACACGGGTGGCCGTGTCACCTAACACGGTTCATGTCATGGAGAAGACTTGGAAAGGAGGCAAAACAAATTCTGACACGGGCGCCCGTGTCACACAACACGGCCCGTGTCAACTCAACTGGGACTAAAAACATACAAGGGCAATAGCAGATGCTGACGCGGGTGCCCGTGTCACACGACACGGCCCGTGTTAACTCAGCCGATACTAAAAATGTGCAAAGGCAATAAAACAAATTCTGACACGGGTGCCTGTGTCCGGTGACTTGGCCCGTGTCAGCCTAGGTGCTAGAAATCCTTTTTTTTTTTGAAATTTTTGCTGTTAGTTTTGGATTATTAAGGGTACATTGGACATTTTGCATTGCTGGGAGATAACCTTACACTATAAAACTTTTTTCTAAATAAAATACCAAATGTTTTTCTAAAATATTCAGATTTCTTTAGGTTTTACTTAATTAATTTAATTTTCATAAATAAAATTAATTAATCACACTTTGTTTTATTTTAAAAAATTAATTTGTAAATAAAATTAGAATTAAGTCTAACTTTTATTTCACATTTCAAATAGTTTCTAAACAAAGAAACAACAAAATATTTTCTTGAAACACTTATAATTTTAAGGTTTTTTTTGCATCTTTCCCCTTTCTATCTTCGCACATTTGTTTATTTTTCGCATTAATAAAATTATGTAATTGTCAAAGGTTTGTAATAGATAATTAGGGTTTATTGCTTTCCTCCCCCATTCGTAAACTTGTACCCCCATCCCAAAAGCGTTGTAATAGCTTAGGACATCTAATTTCCGAAATTTACTGCTTTCCTTATTATTGTTAATTTAATAGGATTGTATGGAAAGATTAAAAATCAAACTATAGACAACCATAAATCCAAGATAAATTAACTAAAATCAAAACACTTCTCACACACGCACCTCTAGGGTAACCTCACCTGTTGTCTTCGGATAAAATAGTCATGTCCCTCGAACGTAGGATGCTTTAACAAAGACCCTCGGTTAAAAGATCGTAGCCCCTCGATGACCCTTCGATGTTGCTTTCGATAAACGATCTTAGTCCCTTACGAAAATTTCTAAAGCGTCTTACAAGTTGCCTTCTATGACTGTACGATGACCTACGCCCGTCCCTCACATTCAATGATATGGATTCCTACTAACTAATGGTAGAGTAACATTATCTAAAGGAGGAGGAAAAGAACAAAGACTCTTTGAGTAGGTAGATCGCTCGTAATCGCTTACTCACAAACTAAAACCATTTTCACACCTCATACTTTTAAAAATGACTACTTTCAAAACACTTTATAAACACTCTTGAGGACTGATACAAGAGTTATTATAAAGAAAACTGCCTTACATTGGAAATCTCAAAACACTTTCCAAAACAACACTCTCTTTCACGAATATTTTTGAAACAAACATTTTGTATACATTCTCAACGATACGAGAATAATTACAAAATTTCCGCACTTAGGCATATTCAAAATATTTTCAAACATACACAAACACAAAGCATTATTTCAAAGTGAGATAGCAATTAAGAGCCCGTAGATAACTACAGATGAAAAGGGTGCTAACACCTTCCCTTTTCATAACCTACCCCCCGAACTCAAGAAAATTCTCAAAGGTCTTTCTTGTTCTTTTCACCCTTTCCTTTATTGGATAAAAGAAAAGTCGGTGGCGACTCTTACTATCCGCAATATTTGCGAAAAATGCAAAACCCAAAAGTAAGTTCTTCCACCGTATTATAGAACTGGCGACTCTGCTGGGGATAATTACTAAAAGTGGGGTTACCTTAGAGCTAGATCACCTTTAAAATGCTTTACTTGCTTGATTTATATGCTTTACATTTCAGGTTTATGCTTGGGTTTATTTCTTGTATAGATCCTATAGCCGGATCTAGGGGCATTCTAGGTAAGTAGCAATAGATCCTGAAAATTGTATGGCATATACCAATATGGTTGAAATGATGGCTACGTTAGTGTAACACATTGGTTTGTGCTGGTGTCACTTGAGTAAGTCAAGGATAATGCTGGGTTGCCGCGTGCTGTCATAAGCTAAAACTGACCGTAGAACCTTAGTTGACACAACTTAGCCATTAGAAAGTAGTGAAATAGACGGTTTTGGTGCAGACTGAAGTTGGTTAATACTCGATACTATACTCATTGAGGTTAGACCTTCGGGATATTTCGGTCGCAATTTAGATGCTTGTGCTGAAATAATGCCTGAGAGAAAGATCAATTATATTGAGGCTCTTAGAACCCGATTACTTCTTTTAGGACAGGTTGAGCTAACTAAATTTCAAGAGGGTACTTACCTACAAACCCCATGCAAGCCTAAACCTAAGCCCAAACCTAATCGCACCGATGATCTCTCATCATAGCACAACCACACAGAGGCCTTAAGCTCTGATACCCAAGTAGATGTCAGCTCTAAATCTATCTCTAGAGTTCAGAAACTAACATATAATCATCCTAGATAAGAATCTAAGAAATATATGTCTATAACAACTCATATCACTAGCACATAGCAAAAATCTGAGACAACAATCCATAAAGATTTATAAAGCAAGTTTTATATAATGCCATGGGCAACAAATATACATAAACTCAGAGTAAAATACATGTACAAAACCCAAGAAAATAGAAATACATAGAGAGGAGAAAAGATAAACCAAACATCTCCCAGTTTGTCAGCACCAATCAATGAGAAATCCACCTCTAATCATCCATAAGAAAAGCCCTAATGTTGTTATCTAAGATAATCCACTATGTAACACAGTGAGAGAACTGATTTGGTGTTTTGCGTTTGATCGCAATTGTTGTAGATAGCAAGAGTCGCCATCGACTTTTCTTTTATCCAATAAAGGAAAGGGTGAGAAGAACAGGAAAGACCTTTGAGATTATTTTCTTTGAGTTCGGGGGGTAGATTATGAAAAGGGAAGGTATTAGCACCCTTTCCATCCTTAGTTATCTACGGGCTCTTAGTTACTTTCTATATCATTGCTTTTGTTGAAAGTGTGCTTTGTGGTGGGTTTTGAAAGTATATTTGAAAAGCGCCTTCGTTTAGGAAAACTTTGTAATAATTCTCGTCTCTAGGAGAATGTATACAAAGTGTTGAACTTTTGAAAATATTTCATGGAAAGTGTTGGTGCATTTGAAAAGGTGTTTGTGTTTGAAGATGAGTAAGCAACTAGGAATGTTCTAATTTACTCAAAAGTCTTATGTTCATTTCTCTCTTCCTTTGATATTTCTATCTTACCATTGATTGGTAATAAGCATTATCTTTGGATGTAAAAAGGGACGGGTATAGGTCATCGCATAGTCATGAATAGCAATTTTGTGAGATATCTTATCATTTTTCTTGAGGGACTAAGATCATTTGTAAGGCAACATTTGAAGCATCATCGAGGGACTATGATATTGTATTTTTGATTGTTTTTTCTAAGACATCTCACATGCATAACATGACCATTTTCTCAAGGCAACAAGTGGAGTTAACCCTAGAGGTGCATGTGTGCAAAGTGTGTTTGATTGCATGCATTTTTGTATTTTTGATCAGGGTGGTCTACTTGTTGATTTTATCTTGCCATATACCCTAATTACTAACATTTTGTATAAAGTAAAAAAAATGCAGAAAGATAAAATCCTACACTATTACAACCATATTGAATTGCATGAAAATATAAAGGCAAAAATAAAATAAAAGCAAGAAAAAGGGTCTTTCGATTTGGGCAGAAAAAACCCTTCGATTATGCACTTTTTGGCACTCTTTGATTTGGCCTGAAAAGAGTGAAGGCATGAATTTCGATTGGGGGCCTGGGGGTCAGCATGTTATGCCTTTCGATTGGGGCTTCGAGGCCAACATGTTGTGCCTTTCTTCTGGGCCTGGAACCAGCATGGTGTGCCTTCTGGCTGCCTCTTTCATTTGGCCAGGAGGTTGGTGTGGAAGCCAAAAGCTCCGTTTCCTACTTCTTGTCTCCTGTTTCTTTCATTTGAATTTGAATGGAAACATGGCTTAAGGTCATGCCAACATTACCTTACGGTCAGGTTAGTTCTTAAAGCATGTTTAAATGTACAAAGAGTAAAAACCAAGAAGTTTGTTAACCATGAAACATGTTAAAAGGGTGGAAACGAAAAGAAGAACAATAATATGTACATGTTTGAAACGAAAAGGAAGTGTATTTACATGCTATACTGAAAACGAAGAGTTTAAGGCCTAGAGAAAATTACCTTGCTTGAGGTTGAAGCGTGTGTTAGGCTTTGAGTGATTGCCTTGAATATCCCTGGATTCGAAGGGAAGGACCAAGGGTTAGGCCTTTGACACTGGATTCGAAAGAGTAAAACAAGAGAAATGTCCTTCTTGCTGGATTCAGAGGATAGAAAGATGTAAGGATGTTTCAGATTCGAAGGAGACAAGTATTTGGATTCTGGGTTTTTGTTTTTATATGTTTTTAAGTGTTTGAAAATTTGATGGTGTTTGAGAAATTTGAAGATACG
This sequence comes from Vicia faba, assembly GCA_948472305.1. Taxonomy (NCBI): domain Eukaryota; kingdom Viridiplantae; phylum Streptophyta; class Magnoliopsida; order Fabales; family Fabaceae; genus Vicia; species Vicia faba. The sequence continues at coordinate 1,083,588,753 of OX451735.1, forward strand.
CCCCCTCTTCTCCCTTCTTTTTCTTTTTGATCTTTGCAAAGGGTCTCTCTATTTATAGAGAAAGGTTTTGGGAAGTTTGGGAGTAAAAATAATAAAATAAGGCTCAGTTGGAAAGTAAATGTCCACTTGTGCCATGATCCCAAGATGAATGGTTTAGATGGGTTGCTTTATGCAGAAGGAAAACAGGCGCAAGGCTCAAGAAAAACTTTTCTAAAAGTAGTATTATACTATTAAGTGCTAGTGGTCTTGGACAGCAAATGGATAAAAGCCTATTTTAACTTGTATAAACAATTAAATATAGAGTGAGTCATAGGTTTGAGGCCTAAAAATTGGAAACACGTAGCCTAGCCTGTGGGTGTAATGTTCAACTTGATCCTTTGAATCGAATCCTCCATCTTTCCACACCTTTCGACCAGACTAAAACACCATTCGTTCCCACCAGTTATGTGTCCTTCAAATGAACCCAACATGTATTCTTTGAATGAGTCTCTTGTGTGGCCTTCGACTGGGCCTTCTGCATGCTGAAGTGTATACAAATGTTTCAAAGGGGAGTATGCGCCCAGTCGAAACTGGCACAAAGGCAGCCTATGCCTTGTGGATGCTAGCATGAAACAAGTCAGGGCAGGCATAAAGGAGGCCATTGCCTAGGCGAAGCTGGCACAAAGGTGGCAAGTGTATTGTGGTTGAAGGAAACTTTGAAGGAGTCTTGGCCTTGTGCTGAAGAAAAACGGAAGAGGGATACATGCGCTGGTGACACGCTGAGGGGTCTTTTGCCCAGTGGGAGTTTTTGTGAATCGAAGGCCTGTTCGGAGAAGTTCTTGCTTTTGTGCACTGAAGACACACCCAGAGGGATAATTTTCCTGGTAGAAGTAGGAAATAAGCTTGCTCCAAGGAAAATAAATGCTCAATCGAAGCAAGGATCCAACTTGCATGTGGGTAGCTATTGCATTTGTGTGTCAAGCCAACATGAAAAGACATTGGTGCAATCGAAGGAGCACTGACAAGAAGCCCCTTCTCCTTTGGATCGAAGGAGGCTATTTTAAAGGGAAAACATGCCCAGTCAAAGCTTGTGTACTGCAAGCAAGCAACAGTCTAAGGCTTCAGTCGAAGCTTGGAAAATTGAGGCAAGCTTGGAGGAGGTTAGGCGCTTAATCGAAGCCTGTCCAAATACCAAATCGAAAGGCCTTCTAAAATGCCAATCGAAAGACTTTAGCTAAGATGCCAATCGAAGACTCCTTGTTCAAAAAATTTATTTTTTCTTTAATTAAATGCTTGTGACCACCTGTTGTACCCCAATTTTTGCCCCTAAGATCCCTTCATCATACCATATTGATTCAATCACAAAAAGATCACATTAGGTTTTTTTGGGTCTCCCCCTATCTTTAGCTTTGCTCTTTGAGGAATCACCAAGCACCTTGACTTGTTTTATTTTGTGATAATGAATATTTTGTCTTTATTTTCCTTTTAATTAATAAAATGCAATGTTGGTTTGTCTTACTTGTTACTAATGTAGGTAAAGGCAATGAGGTTTAGCAAGTTGCTCCATGGGTTCATGAGTTTATTTCCATGCCCTAGGAAATAAATCTTGAGAAGTCCAAACCTCACCATTGAAGTTGTTTTGGAAGGTATGGCATGGCAAGGTTATTTTGGTTCACTACATCTCCAAGATATTAAGATTGATTCAAAAGTGCAAGGGATTGATTGAATAAGTTGTCATGGTTGGACAAAGTCTTGTTCCCATTGATCACAAGTGCATATTTATATCAATTCTCAAGATACGTAAGTGGTTTTGGTGGCTATGAGTTCTAATTTTCATCCTCAACAAATTATATTTACAAAGCAAGAGTGTTGGTACAAGAAGGTGGTTCAAAATTGTCAAGGTTCCTCCAAGAATTTTCTTGATCTAAGAGCTAGGGTTTTGAACTTCAAATAAGTATATCTTGCTCATATTTTGTTATTTTGGAGTGATTCCAAAGACATACTAATCTTAAAATGGTTTCTAACAAATCACTTCAAAAGTTCCAAGGAGTTTTCATGTGGAAGAAACTTGATGAAGAAGAAAGATTACAAGTCCTCCAGATGAATCCCCAATTTTCCATGTGTGACTTCAAATGATCATAACTTGGTCAATTTTTATCACATTGAGCCCATTAATTTTCCATAATTATCTTGAGGATGTGAACTTTATGCTTTTATTTATATGCAAAGTGAGAAAATGGATGGAAGTTGCCTTAAGAATACAAAAGATTATAGGTCATTTCATGATTTTTTTGCCAACTACAACAATTCATAACTCTCTCAATTTTTGGAGATTTTGAATGGTTCAAGTCCCAAAATTTCATTCATGAGGTCTATTTCATGCCATCTTTTTTGGTCAAGAGCAAAATTCAAGTGTAAGGTCATGTTTGGATGCAAGACATTATAGGTCACTTTGGAAGAAAAACATGAAATATTTCTAAGTATGGAAAGTCAACCTTTTTTCCCAACTTTGACTCAACGCAACTTTCAGCTCAAGCATCCATTTGATTCCATTATTTTTCCATTGTAAAGTTTGTAACCTCATCTTTATAAAGCATCAAGAATCATGCCCCAAGACCCCTTGAGCTGAGAATGCCATTGGATTGAACTTGGTAACTTGGAACTGAAGTTTCCCCATAAGTCAGAATTTGAAGTCTTTGTTTTGGCTTCTAATCACAAGTTTTCCACGCGTTTATGCCTCTAAACATGTTTAATGAAGTTCCAGAATTGGTTAGCATAACAAAACACGCATTTTGGATGAGTTTTGATCAAATTGGAAGTCACACTTTTCTTGTTTGCAACTTCACACCATTTCCCTCCAAACTTCATCATTTCACATGCTTAGACATTCCATTTGATTCCCTATAAATAGAGGGTCATTCCCAATTCATTTCCTCAAGCTTGGATAGCCAGAATCACCCTGCCAAACTTGTTCGATAACTCAAAATTCAACAACTTCGAAATCTATTCTCAAGCCTTTTTCAATCCAATCTTTCCATTAATTCACCTTCCTTGATCTTCCCTGAAGCTAACCATATAATTACGTTCAAGAATCGTGCCCTCTATTGCTCCATAGAAGTCCAGTTTCAGAGCTCTGTAACTCAATTTCAATAGGTAGATTCCTTCATCAATTCTTCAAAACTTTGATATCATTGTGATGCTCTCATCTCCCTAGTTCTAGTCGCAACACTTTCTTTTTACTGGAAACACGTTTTGACCATGAAATTTCAAATCCCTTTTCAAAACTTTTCTTCCAAATTTCTTGAGCTACAATTTATATAAATTTGTCGCAAAGGTGTGGTTGTCTTCATCTTAAAGAGACGAAGCGAATGACATAGGCCTCGTTCTCTAATTTTACAGATTGAGCAACATGGTTTTGGGACTGGCTGGAGGTTGAAGATGACCAACATATTATCTTCCAACCAATGAAGGCACACCATCTGTGTTTTCAAAAATCTGATTTAATTAATGATCCTATGCATTATTCACTAAAGTCCATAACATGCACAACGCGCCAGGTCCACTTGATCTTTTTACTAACGCGTTTTGACATTGATCAGATGGCCCATATTTTTTTGGTTTTTATTTTCTTTTATGATTTTTATATTTAATTATTTTAAACTTCAAAAAATTATAGAAAATTCATTTCAAGTCCAAAAAATCTGAAAAAATTATGAAAAATATTTTTAATTATTCTCTTTCTGATTTTTATTTTTTCATAATTTAATTTTGTGTTTTGGTATTTTTTATAAATTTTCACTTTATTTGATTTGTTTTAAATGTTTAAAAATACTTTTATGCATTTTTAAATTCTGAAAAAATTATGGAATGATCCAATGATATTGTGACAAATATTGGTGACCTTATTTTATTTTTGTTTCTGACTTTGTTATTTTTTATCATTTTTGGTTTATTTAAATCATTTCTTTTAAATTTAAAAAATAGTTTCTGACTTTAAAAATTAGCAAAAAATTTATAAAATCATTGGAGTCCTTTTCTGATTTTTCTATGGTCTTACTTTTTATTTCTTGATTAATTTGAACATAGTTGATATTTTTCTCTTTTATTTCTAATTTAAAACATTTTTTTAAAACATTTTTTTTGTATATATTAAAATGCAATATTATTTTGTGACTATTTTCTAGCTGATCCTGGGTTAAAATTTTGATCATGAACTTTATTAACATCATTGGATCCATGGTGTTGAGTCTAACTCCACAAAAATGGATGAATGATTTTAATAATAGTTTGATTAAATTTAATGCAAAAGTGGTTTGTATATTCTCTCCCACCTCTTTTCATCTCATCCCTTTCTTATTGCACTAAGTGTTATTAGAGCATGATCACTATATTATGTCTTAAAACAAATGGTGCATAAATTGCTATTGTCCGGCCTCAAAATAGGTGCGACTTCTACATAAGTCTACTTACAATTGCTTAACATAGCGCTAAATTTTGTCCCGATTCGAACAAATGATCATTCGTGGCCCAAACTTATGTTTGCAAGCCCAAGAATGTTAATTTGATCTATTTGATCCAATAACTTTGAGATTCATTATGTGGAGGCTTTGGTTCTACTAATCCTCTAATGGATCTACAACACCTTTGGTCAACGCGAATCACTTAAACATCGTTGATCATTAAATGGTACTTATGAGGATTCCAAATGGATGATATACTTGACAAAAAGCAAATGCAACTTATTGTGTGGAGGCTTTGGTTCTACTAATCCTCTAGTGAGTTCCAAATGCAAGTTTCAAGATGATCATCCAACTAACCACTAATCACTAATAATTGACTTTATCTTGCATTTTTATTATATGCCCCTTTTATTTTTATGCACTATTTACTTTAAGGATTTACATTTCATGCCATTTTCATCTTTGCTCATTTGAGCATTTACTTTCTTGTCATTTTTATTTTGCTCACTTGAGATTTTCTTTTCTTTTCTTAAGATACTTAATAATCAATATGAACCATAAAATCCTTAGTGATACTTGGACTATTTGGTTACTATCCTTGGCATTATGGAGCATTGGACTTCTTGGACTTAGGATTATAAACCTTGGCCTATGATTGGAGACCTTGTGACCTTATATGATTATTTTGTCTGGAGATCTTGAGGTTTACCTCAAGATATTGGGTTGTTTGTTTGTTTTGTGTGCAGGTAATTGTGATTATACTCTTTGTTTGTAATCTGGAACTCACCCGTATACAGCCGTTACTCTGCCCAATTTTTGTGAAGACTTAATACACTTGAAGTTTGGTTCTCTCAAGAGGTCTAGTATCTTTGTTTGCTTGGTTTCAATCCAAAGAATGGGAATTCTATATTGACTCATAATTTCAAGTGTTTGCTTCTTGTTGGTTATATGATTCCTATCCCTAGCTTTTATCTTATGCTTTAGGATAGTCTCTTCTTCTCCTCTCATCTTCTTTAATTTCAAAAATATTCTTCCTCCTTTTTAAAACTCTTCTTGTTTTTTAACTTGAACCACTTTCATAGTAAACTTGGACTTAGGTCCATGCATTTTCAAAACATTTTCATGAATAAACCCTAATCAATTTAATAATACCTTGACCATTTTTTGAGAAGACTAAAAGCCAATCAATCTCATTTCAAACCATTTTTCCACTTTGGCTTTTACTTTAAAAAAAAATTTCTCAAAAGATTAGACTCTTGTCAATCCTTGTAGTGATGTAAACAACTATACTTCTACAATGTGTAGTGAAGAGAGATATTTTCCACTTGGGTGTTGAGTGAGGCATTGTTGATTTTAAAATCCATGCCATATCCTCCACTTTGAGATGATGCAAATTCTCCTTCCTCATGATTGTGGATAGTAAGTATGTTTTCCACACGGACAATGACGATGATGTCTTATCTCATAAAATTAACCAACACACTTGTGTTTTAAAATCTTTCAAAGGTGAACTACATGTACCCTGATCCCCTATTTCACAAAAGGTGGTACATAGGCACTAAAGATTCGCAACCACGGTGGGTGAAAAAACCATAAAAATATATTTCTTTTCTCACATCTACCATCCATTTTTTATACAACATTTCATAGCCAAAATATACATATTTTACAAAGAGGTTCCTGTGGAGTACCGTGGATGTTTAGGGTACTAATACCTTCCCTTTTCATAACCAACCCCCTTACCTTGAATCTTTCCACCTCTTTTGGGTTATTCACTCTTTTCCCATTCCTTTGGAAACAATAAAGTGCGGTGGCAATTTTTTATTTTGATCTGTATAAGTCAAGTCAATCCAATGTATTAGTCTTAAACATTTCCACCACTACAGAAAAATAGCGACTTCACTGGGGAAATATTAAACTCTTGTTCGTCCATCCCTAAGTGGGTTGAGACTATCTTTGTTTATGTCTGTATATGTGCTATTGTTGTTTATGTGTTATATGTTGTATATATATTTATCTGGATTTTCCTGGTTTTCAGGGTGCTTGGTGATTACTTATAAGTCATATACCCGGACTTGGGAAAACTTTAAGATAGGACGGACGGTATAGTCATGTTAACTTTGAGGGAGTAATCCCAAAAAAGGAGGCATGAGATCCCCCACTCAGTGGAGGCCCCTTTGACTGTAGTGTCGTTTACCGAGTAATCGGGAAGACGTACTGCTTCCGACCTGGGAGCCTGCTGAAGTTGAGGACCGTAGAATATCTAACCCATATTGGCCTTTTAGGTGTAGTGCGAAAGCTATGACGGAGTAATTCAGAAATAGTTGTCACGCGATACTACGCCCGAACAAGTTTTTCTTGAGAATATTACTAATTACCGAGTTAATCGGGAAGTTGGTAATATCCGAAGGAAGGATGTAGACTCTGGGAACCTCTAGAACCTTGTTCGGCAGGTGATGACTTTTAGACTAATACCTTATGGGTAGTACCTTCGACCTCATGCTCGTGACGTTAAACCTATGAACCCTATATGTGTGATCTTATGTGTGATTGCTGCATCATGAATCTATGCACTCATAAGCATCTTTTGAAGAAATCTTATTTCAAGGGATTTAAGAGTTGACCATTTGTGAATATCTCAGGTACTTTTTAACCATGGATTCTGGAAATAGAAAGACCGGGAATTACAATTTCAACGATCCCAAGATAGATGAGTTGATCAGTCTAACTCCCGAGATTGAGTATTCTGCAGATTTTCGGAAGAAGTGTGGATCCATCATTCCTCTCATGAAGCTGAAGATGAAGGAGGGTATTCTCTTGACCTCGGTCCAGTTCTATGATCTGATGTATCATTTCTTTACTTTTTCCAACTATCAGTTGATGCCTACACTGGAGGAGTATTCTTATCTGTTGGATTTACCCATTACCAATCGTGTTCCTTTTACTAGTTTTAAGGGTGAGCCAAAACCACACGAGATTGCTGCTTTGATCCATCTGAGTAAGTCTGAGGTGGAAGCCCATATGACTACAAAAGGAGGGATTAGAGGATTACCAACTCAGTTCTTACTGGAGAAAGCTTGCTACTTTGCCAGGATGAAGAGTACAGTCGCTTTTGAGGCTATCTTTGCTCTACTTGCTTACGAGTTGTTCTTATTTCCTAATGTGGACAAGTTTGTTGACGTTAATGCTATCAGGCTCTTCATGATCGAAAACCCAGTTCCTAAATAGTTGGGTGATGCTTATTACTCTACTCATCTTCAGAATTCTTACCATGGGGGATGATTATCTATTTCACGCCTCTGTTGTACCAGTGATTTATCTCTCATATGCCTCTGTCTGATGCTTTTTGGGATGTCAAGAAGGAACCCCGTTGGGCTCCTAAGATCATGGAACTTACTCACTCAGATGTTGATTGGTATCATCGATCTTACCAGGATATAGAAATTATTGACAGTTATGGTAGTTTCCCCAATGTACCTCTTCTTGTTACAAAGGGAGGAATGAACTATAACCCTGTTCTTGCACGACGACAACTCGGTTATCCGATGAGGGATAAACCAAATAGTAATCATTTGATTAGTTTCTTTCTGAAGGAGGAAGAAGACCATAGGGAAGCTAGGGAGCATATTGGGAAGGCCTGACGTCACATTCATAAGAGTAGGAAGGATTTGGGACCTAGGGGTGCTGTTTCTTTGGAGCCATATCTTTAGTGGGTCCAAACGAGAGCTATTCAGTTGAAGATGTTGTATTCCCGGGAAACACCTATGCCTGATTTGTTTGTGAAGACCACTCCTCCCTTATTGGATGATCTAGAAGAGCTACAACTTGCTTTAGTCAGGATGCAACAGGAAAATGATTCTTGGAAGAACAAGTGCCAAACTTTAGAGATTTCTTATAGAGTAGATTTGAAGGAGAAAGACGACTTGTTTGAGATTCTTGAGAGACGGGATGTAGTGACCATGAGAGGCAAGGGGATTTATTTTCTCCTGAGCCTCAGTCAGATGCCATTTGCTCACTCCCTAATTCAGGTGATTGGAAGGAGGTTTCCACCAAATATGCGGAAGAAAACCAGAGGTTGAAGGCTCAGATTGCCAGGCTCACAGTGAGGCACCAACATATAGAGTGACCTCCATCAACTTTACTTCTCAGGGTTTTAGATTTTATTTTCATCTTGTACTTGGGATCGTTGAAACATATAATCCATTTTGGAGTTGTTATAATAAATTTTTTCAGTATTTCAAATGCGTTATTACTTTGATATTTGCAATATGTCCATAAATTTTAAATCCCTTGAAATATTAAATAATAAAATAAAATCATGTGCAGTGCATACCATGCATCATATTGCACATATTTCTTGCATTTGTTATGCATATCCAGGTGCCTTACCAAGCTTCTTTACTTTGTTCAACAAGCTGACTCACCACTACAACACTCGGGCTAATTTCAGAAAGAAGATGGACAACTTAGAACAAGAGAATCGTGAGCAGCACGAGGAGGTTTCTGCTTTGAAGGCCGGCATGGCTAATCTTACTGCTCTGATGGAATCTCAGGTGGCTTATCAGAATCAGCCACCGAGTGTCCAACCTCAACCAATAAGGGCAACTACTAAAGCTCCGATAGTTCCCGTATTTACCACTCCAACTATTATTCAGAATCACATGCCTCAAGGTTATCCATGGGGAATGCCATAGAATTTTGCACCTGAAGGTTTCAATCTTGGTCCTCAAGATACTCCAATTGTTCAGACTATTGTTACTCTGGCACCTCCTGTGGTGCATGCTGCTCTTGATGCACCTCCTTCGGTGAATATGGTTCCATTTGTTAACGATGATGTGTGTCGTCCTTTCCCTCCACCGAGTGAAGACTTGGGTCTTTATGACAGAATGGATGATTTTCAAGAGTAATTTGACAGGATGCAGAGGGAGATGAAGGCCCTCAGGGGAAAAGAGTTATTCGGGCAGAATGTGAATGCGTTATGCCTGGTCCCGAATGTTAAGATACCTGAAAAGTTTAAGGTCCCGGAGTTTGATAAGTACAATGGAAATACTTGCCCTCGTGCTCGTCTGGTGATGTATGTAAGGAGAATGTCTACCCATACTGATGATCAGCGTCTGTTGATTCACTTTTTCTAGGATAGTTTGGCCGGTGCTGCGCTGAAGAGGTATATGACTTTGGACAGTGTTAACATCCATACTTTCAATGATTTGAGAGAAGAGTTCATCAAACAATACAAGTACAACATGGACTTGGCACCTGACCGTGATCAACTCAGGGCCATGGTTCAAAAAGACAGGGAATCATTCAAAGAATATGCACGGAGATGGCATGAGGTAGCCGCCCAAGTGATTCCTCCCATGGAAGAGAAGGAGATTACTAAGATTTTCTTGAAAACACTGGGTGCATTCTATTACGAGAGGATGGTAGCAAGTGCGCCAAGTGACTTTACTGAAATGGTAGGAATGGGTATACGCTTGAAGAGGCTGTAAGAGAGGGACGTTTAACGAGAAGTGAAGGATCTGGAGGTGTGAAGAAGCCATCTTATGGGTTTACCAAGAAGAAGGAAGGGGATGCAAATGTTGTTATGCAAGAGAGGAGGGTTAATACTCCTAGAAGGAATTATCAGCATCGTCAGTAAGTCGCCTCAGTTACTCCAGCTGTGGGTGCAGCTCCAACTACCGTTGCTTATCAGAGACCGTCCCAGCAGGGGAATCAAGGGTATAATCAGAGAAGGTAGAGTTATGACCCTATTCCTATGAGCTATACAGAGTTACTACCGACATTGATTTAGAAGAAGTTGGTTCAGACCCAACCACCTCCCTTTGTACCATCACCATTGCCTTGGTATTACAAGGCATACCAAACATGTGCTTTTCATCAGGGAGCACCAGGGCATAATGTTGAGAATTGTTATCCTTTGAAGACTGAGGTGCAGAAATTGGTGAAGTATGGTATTCTATCATTCAAGGATATGGGCCCTAATGTGAAAGACAATCCTCTACCCAAGCATGGAGGAGTAAATGCTGTGAATATGGTGGCCAGTTGTCCAGGCGACTTCCAAATTTTTGATATCAATCTGGTTAAAGGAGATTTGGTGAAAATGCATGCAGACCTCTATGAATTTAGCTACTATACGCATGACCATTCCGTTTGTGCTATTTGTAGTACAGGAATACAGGGTTGCGATAAGATAAAGGATGATTTACAGGAGACGATGGATGAGGGCCTCATCCAATAATCAGGCCTAGGGTAGAGTATGAAGGGGAGGTGCATATGGTTTCTGGATGTCTGGGAGAATTCAGAATTTTTGATGTAGAGTATATGAATGAGGACCTTGTGCAATTTCATGCTACTTTCTGCCATATGGCTGGTCAGGTAGAACACCAGTATGGGTCTTGACTAATTTGCTGCCGGGACTCCCGAGGATGTTCAATTGTGAGGAAAGGTGTTCAGTTTTGTTGGACAATGAAACCATCAAGATTACAAGTCAAAGGGATGATTACCATGAAGTTGATTTGATTGAGGTTTGCTTGATTGAAGAAGAGTCGGATGAAGAGTATGCCTCTTAGATGAGTATTTCTCCTCATATGAGGATTTGTTTTCCAGAAATGACTCAACAATGACTGATTGTGTTGAAGAAGGGATAAACCGTCATTGTACCTTATTTTGGGGCACCCGTCCATCTTGAAGTTGAATATTATAGCAAGCCAGCTGTTACCCCATTGGTGATTAGTTTTCCGGGTTCTATCCCCAACAAGTCAAATAAGGCTATACCCTACAAATACAACGCTACAATCTTAGAGGATGGAGTGGAAGTTCCCATCCAGCCAATGCCTGATGTTGGAAATATTGTTGAAAATAGCGGGGTGACCCGCAGTGGTCGTGTGTTTGCACTAGTTGTTCAAGGGGATGTTAGTGTGTTGCACCCCAAAATTTACCCTCTTGAGATTGGCTTGTGTTTCATCATGAATATCATATTGCATTGCATTCATACATTATGATGGGATCAAAGTATTTTGGTTTTCAAGTCTTCCTCAAGCTTTGAAGAATGATTGCATTGACAAGTTTCTCAAGTATAACTTTATCATCTAAACCTCTAGATCTTTCAAGCTCAAAAGTTATTACATATCTCAAGATGCTTTATCAATCTCTTTGGATCATCAGAGGATTGAAGTTTGTGTTTATTTATAAGAGGAATCTCTCTTGTGATTCACCAATCAAATTAGGGTTTTACTTGATCAAGGCTATTGATAAATGTACAATTCTTGATTTGGAAGCTACAACATCTCATTGGTATTTGAAAAGTCTTTGTACAAGAAATTGGCCAAGATGTCCAGAGGATTTGAAATTCTGAAGATGATTCATCAGTCTCCTAAGGTGTTAACCAAAACTAGGGTTTGGGATTTCATCAAGTTTTATTGAGAATTTTGAAGTGAAACTTTGTACATGGCCTTTTTATGTTTGAAAGATCATATGTTTGGAGTTTTGATCATCAATTTTGAAGGGAAGTGGATCAATTGATTCAGAGGGGAAAAATGGTCATTTTGGTCAAAATCAGTCAAAGTCAAGGTTGACTAGGTGAACTTTTGGCCAACCATCAATTCAAGGATGTAATTTTCATATTTCAAGTCCATTTTGATCATTGGATCAAAGAGATTGAGGTTTGGGTGGAAACTTGCTCATGAAGAAACCCTAAAAGTTTATAATTTTGGAAAATAAGGACTTAACTTCAAAAATTCATATTTTATTCACCTTTGATAAAAAAATGCAAATGAAACATGCTTGGAAATATAAGAGGATGATCTTTCATCTCCTTTTTGTCTCATGTCCAAATTAGCAAGGAATCAAGAATTATGGTCTTTGGAAGTCACAAAATTATAAGTCATTTTCCAAAATTAGTGAATTTCAAGCTCAATTTTGAGAAACTTAATGAATTCAATTGCAAACACTCAAAACTAGGGGATTGTATATATTTTCAATACCTTTCCAAATTGTATTCATTTGTGTCAAAATTCAAAAATATGAGCAAGTTATAGCCTTTGGAATTTTGAGGCATTTTATTGAATTTTGACAAATATGCAAAATGGCCATTTCTTGCAAACTCAAGTTTTAGCCATTCCTTTTGCTTCTAATCAAGCCCATGAGCAATTTGTGACATGCTGAGGCCCATTACACTCATCATTTCGTGCCCATATGCTTCATGAGCTTTCTTGGATGAAAAAAAATACAAAAACATGCTCAATTTTGCAAAGTCACCAACACTTCTTCATTTCAAACAATCATGAGCTGGCACTTTAGGCATGTAATTCTGACTTCATTTGGCTCACAAGACACACAAAAGTAAAGCAAATGCACGAGTGAAATGCAGATTCCATGTGCATCTTCATTTTTGGCCAAAACTTCCAAACTTACCCTCCATCAGTTTTGAGTTCCAAATACCACTTCTATTCTCTTACCTTTGTGCTATATAACAAGAATCAAGGCTCATTTATGAAGGAGGGGGCTTATAATCGCTACATTGCAAATTTGAACATCTTGGAAGCATCTCTGCAAATTGCTTAGAATCTCTCTTCTCCTTGGATCATTCTTCAAAATTCTTGGTGATTCAGCTTCAGTGAAGTAAGGAGATCAAGCCTACACCATTGGATTGCTTCTGGAGTGAAGGAATCGTGTTTCCAGATTTCACATCCATGTGAGTTTCTTGAACTTTGATTTATGTGTTTCAGCTTGAATTGAGGATGCAAATCATGTTCATTAAGTTGCTAGCTGGCCAATCATTATGATTGGTGTATACTTGAGCTTTGATTCAAGAAGAATTGTTGAAATCGTGTTCATGACTTTGATGTTTACAGTGAGTTTTTCCAGTTTTTGAGACTTTATTTCTTGATCCATGCTTGATCTTTGAGTTTGATTCAAATTGCATCATGTAGTATGATATTCTAGCTTTAAATTGCACTTGATTTCATGGATTTTGGTTAAGAAACAAGCATGATTGATGGATCTGAACATAGGCTCATGAACTATGGTATTGCACGCGTTTTGCCCTATGCTGGAGGTTGAAGATGAAGTGAGGTGGCGCGCTGTGATTTTCCTGTTTCAAATTATCATGCATTTTTCATATTTTTGTTTTAATTGATTTTCTAATTTTTGTTTCTTGATTAAAACAATTTAAAAAATTCTGAAAAAATTCTCACAAGTTCAAAATGATTTCTTCTAGCGTGTGTAATTTTATTGGAATTTTTAAAAATGTTTTGATTGGTTTAAAAATTAATGGATTTAAATAATTGTTTGTTTAGGGATTATTTTTGTTTTAATACTTCTTTGACCTAAAAAATTCAAAAAAAATATTTTGAGCTCATAAAATAATGTAGAATTTGATTATAAAATTTGTTTATCATTTTTTCCATTTTTGATTATAAATTTAATTTGAGAAGTTCATTTTGAATTTTTTCTTTATACTTTTCATTTTAAATATTTCCATTAATTCAAAATCCTCAAAAAAAATCATGAAAGCTTATTTTTAATCATAGAATCTGAATATATTTTTATTTTGACCTTTTGTGATTTTTGGCTAGGGTTTGAATTTTTGCCCTTAAATATTGATTTAATTGTTAATTGTTTATATAATTTTTATTTTAATATTTCCTTTAATTAAAAAATTCCAAAAAATCAGAGATGTGTGTTTTTAGTTATAATATTTGAATATAATTTTGGTTGGACTTTTTTCTTACTTTTGTTTAGAATTTTATTTTGAGATGTGATTATTGGATTAATTGATTAATTGTTTGAATTTTATTTTATTTTAGACTTCTCCTTAAATCAAAAAATGTGAAAAAAATATGTATTCTGACATTTAGGGTTTATTTGTGATTTGTATGATCTTGGTTTGAATTGTTTGAATTTTGATCTTACTTAATCAATATTTAAGATTAAAAGTCAAAAATTAGGGTTTTGTTGCTTAATGTGCAAGTTTCTCTTTCAAAACCATTATGCCCAGAATTTCAATAGAATTCAAGTCTTGATTAGGGTTCATGAATGTGTCGAGGGTCTGAAAACCATTTTTCTTGAATTGTTTGATTTGGTTTGACATTTTTCCACAAATTATTTTGAAAACTTGTCTAGTGTGGTAGTTTTACCAACTAGTTTTGAACTTTGGGCCTCATTGGATCCCTTCCTCAATCATTCATGAAATTAAGGCTTGCTTTCTGACTTCTACACACTTCAAATATGCTAAGAATTTTTTGGTTTGATTTATTGATCCTTGTTTCTATTTTTGATGTATTTTTGAAGTGAAGGTACCCAATTGATGTTACATATCTTGTTGCATATTGTTTGATGGCCAATGAACTTGAGTGAGGCCTATGATTGGGCACCTAATGATCATATTAAATATGCTTCCTTTAAAATAAACTCAAGCCATTTCACTTAATTCCCCATGTTTGAATGTTTGAACCTTCTAATGCCTTGTGTGGGATTCATTTTCTATTGTGTTTGTGAGTTGTGGTTAAATTAATTGTACAGGATTGAAATGTGTTTTCCCCTAACATCCATGGTCTTTGATTGTATTCTTTTCAAGCTCCCATGATACTTGATTGATGTTCAATTGTCAATTCAATATGGTGATAAATAGGAGCAACATTCCTCTGATTCTTTTGACCTAATTGTGCATATGCCTGTTTATTTTCTGTCTATCATACCTAATGCTTTGATAATTGTTATCATGTTTTCCTCATTTCCTCATGTTTCATCCATCCCTTATGTGAGTCATAATTCACTTTATGGAATATTAACTTGGTTGTTGAATGTGCGAGGTACTTTGAGAAAAGTTTTCCAGTATTGACTTGGGGGCTATTGTGTTTCACTTTATTTATGGAACACCATTTGTTATGTTTGCCCTACTCTTGTGCTTGGCATATTTGATAGTCTATGCAGGATATACACATATGATTATGAATGCTATACATTGCCCATGAGATCTGTTCATATTTGAAAATCTCAATACTTATATCTGGATGGCGTAATTTTTGACTTGATTTGTCTACTGATGCCAGCTTGCTTGAAGTTCTTTGGGTTTCTTTTATTCTTGCTCAGTTGCTACAGATAGTTATCCGTTTGGTATTTCACTATTTCCTTTCTTCCATTTTCATTTTGCATAGTTCTCTGATTGCATGATGGGACCTCTGTTGCTGATATATGTCAGGAGGCCCTCTGGTTTTTTGTCTGATACATGTATTGTGTTTGCTTTTGATCGACGAGTCACTCAATTTAGAAATTGAGATCACGACTTCGCTCTCAGTGCATGTTCCCTATAGGATGTTTATTGTTTTTATTCTTTAATTGTTGATCGATGAGTCACTCAATTTAGAAATTGAGATCACGACTTCGCTCTCAGTGCATGTTCCCTATATGATGTTTATTGTTTTTTCTTCTTCAATTGTTGATCGATGAGTCACTCAATTTAGAAATTGAGATCACGACTTCGCTCTCATTGCATGTTCCCTATAGGATAGTTTTGTTAAGCTTCCTTTAACATGTTAATTAAGGTAGGGTTTTCCTTTATCCTTAACCTTAGGGCCAACCATTTTTTGATAACATTAGGACTAGAGATTAGGATAGTCTCCCCTAGTTGTTTTCTTTTCCTTTGCATTTTGCATCTTAAGATAAAAACTGTTTTCTTGGCAAATCATAAAATACCTCTAATAAACTCAAACCCTTCTTCAAGGTAAAAGATACAAATCAATCTTATTTTGTCTGTGTGCCTCTTGGCTTTGTTTTTAAACCTGGTTTACCGATGTTTTGCCATCGCACATTTGTTTGAAGCCGATGTTTCGCCGTCACACATGTTTGTTATCCTACTTTGATTCTCAATATCATTGTTAGGTGTGATGTTTCGTCATCCAATTTATTGATGTTTCACCATCTTTGCCATGATATCTTACTACCTTTTAGCCTATGTTTCACCATCACACATTTGTTTGAAGCCGATGTTTCGCCATCACACATGTTTGTTATCCTACTTTGATTCTCAATATCATTGTTAGGTGTGATGTTTCGTCATCTGATTTATTGATGTTTCGCCATCTTTGCCATGATATCTAACTACCTTTTGGCCGATGTTTCGCCATCGCACATTTGTTTGAAGCCGATGTTTCGCCATCGCACATGTTTGTTATCCTACTTTGATTCTCAATATCATTGTTAGGTGTGATATTTTGTCATCCGATTTATTGATGTTTTGCCATCTCTGCCATGATACTGTGTTATCTTTTATCCGATGTTTCGCCATCGCACATTTGTTTGAAGCCGATGTTTCGCCATCACACATGTTTGTTATCCTACTTTGACTCTCAATGTCATTGTTAGGTGTGTTGTTTTATCATTTGATGTTTCACCATCTTTGACATGTTACTATGTTACTATTCAGTTGATGTTTCACCATCTCATTTGTTTGTTGTTTTATTTGATGTTTTGCCATCTTGACTGTTTTTGTTGTCTTAAATAACTAAAAAACACAAAACAACCAAAATATGTAAGCCGAACTACGGCTGCTCTGATTCCTTAAAAGGGATACTTAGGCATTGGGGTAGGGCCCGATCGAGCACAACTTTTTATTTTCCCTACATTATTTTATTTTTCCTTCGCATGCATTCCCTTTTTAGCTTTAAGCCATAGACATAGGTTTTTACCACACCTATTAGATTAGACAACAAGAGTGGATACCGTAGAGTACTACGGGCGTGTGGGGTGCTAATACCTTCCCATTGCATAACAGACTCCCTTACCCGATCTCTCGGTCGAAAGACCGTGATTTCTCCCTTTCCATGTTTTTTCAATGTTTGCCTTTCCCTTTTGGAGGGATAAAAGACGTTCGATGGCGGCTTCATTGATGTTTCATTACATCCAGATGACAGGTTCCGGCCGCGTTGTTTCATAGTGCTGGAAAAAAATTGTTGAGAATGTTGAACCCAAGAAGGCTACGGGTGAGACTAGTGGGGCTATGTTAGAGAAAGAAGTGGATGATATTTTAAAGATAATTAAGATGAGTGACTACATAATTGTAGATCAACTACTGCAGACTCCTTCAAAAATATTTATCATTGCTTTATTGATGAACTCATCTGCTCACAGAGAATCCTTGATGAGGGTATTGGACCAAGCTTTTGTGTAGAGTGACATGACAATAAACCAATTCAGTAGCATAATAGGGAACATTTTGTCATGTAATAACTTGAGTTTCTGCGATGATGAATTACCAGATGAAGGAAGGAATCACAACCAGGCCCTCCACATCTATATGAATTGCAAGAATGATTCACTATCCAATGTGCTGTTTTTGAATGTTATACCGAGGAGCACTCTTATGAAGTTGAAATATCAAGGAACGCCTATGCGCCCGAGTGGCATAATTGTGAAAGCGTTTGATGGATCAAGTAAATTTGTTATTGGTGAAGTGGACTTGCCTATTCATATAGAACCACATTTATTTCAGATAACTTTCTAGGTCATGGACATTGTTCCCGCTTATAGCTGTTTGTTGGGACGGTCGTGGATTCATGAGGCATGGGCTGTCACTTCAACTTTACACCAGAAACTGAAATTTGTACGTGAAGGGAAAGTAGTAATCATAAATGGGGAATAAGCATTATTGATATCTCATTTGTCCTCTTTCACCATTGTGGAGGAGGATGAAGCTGCTGTTGGAACCCAGTTCCAAGCCTTACCCATTGACAACATAAGAGGAAATGAGAATTCTATGGTTTCGCTTAAGGATGCACAACAAGTTATACGTAAGGGTCATAGTGAAGTTTGGGGACAGATTGTGGATCCACCTGTAAACAAGAATAGAGCCAGCTTGAGGTTCTCTTTGAATAATGACAAAGGTAAGAGCATGAGTCTGAAGTCTGCTGCAAGCAGGTATCAAGACATCTTCCGTAGCGGGGGTTATCTTCATCCAATTGTTTCTGGGATTAATGCCATTGTGGAAGATGAAGTAGAGCAGGAAATGCCGAATTATGTGACACACAGAGTTAGGGTTCAGAACTGGATCACCATTGATGTTCCCTCTTGTATACATGTTTCAAAGTAATTTGATTTGTTATTCTTTTTGAAAATCTTTCACTCTGCCCAAGGTGGAAGTATTAATGTTGTAGGGCTTATCTGTTTGTTGTGACTTTTAAAATCAATAATAAAAATTGTCTTTGTTTCCCAAATTGTGTCTTTATTTTCTGCTTTTTCTTGGAAAATGGTAATAAAAAAAAACCTTTCAAAATAAATAATAATTGAAATTCAATCTGCATGATCACTTGTTATATGTGTCAGTTTCTAAAAGTTATCATAAATCATATGTGCAGATTAAATTAAAAAACCCGTTGAATACAATGACCCTGCACCCTCTCCCAACTTTGAGTGTCCCGTGTATGGGGCCGAAGAAGAAGACTATGATGAGATTCCAGAAGAGGTCTCACGATTGCATGAGCACGAGGAAAATACCATTCAACCATATAAAGAGCCATTGGAAGTGATCAATTTGGGTTCAGAAGAAGATCCGAAAGAAGTCAAGATTGGAGTATCGCTGCATCCTGATATGAATAGCAGGTTGATTGAGCTGTTGAAAGAGTATATGGATATTTTTGCTTGGTCTTACCAAGATATGCCTGGTCTAGATATAGATATTGTGGAGCACCGTTTACCGTTGGAACCAGAGTGTCCGCCAATCAAACAAAAGTTGAGAAGAAATCACCCAGATATGGCAGTAAAGATCAAAGAGGAGGTTCTAAAGTAGATTAATGTTGGTTTTCTTGTGATGTCAGTGTATCCTCAATAGATTGCCAATATTGTCCCAGTACCGAAAAAAGACAGAAAAGTCCGCATGTGCGTAGATTACAGAGATCTAAATAAAGCTAGTCTAAAAGATGATTTTCCATTGCCACACATTGATATGTTAGTGGATAGCACAACAAAATTCAAAGTTTTCTCGTTCATGGACGGATTTTCCGGTTATAATCAAATAAGAATGGCTCTAGAGGACATGGAAAAAACAACGTTTATCACACCATGGGGAACATTCTGTTAGAGAGTGATGCCCTTCGGGTTGAAGAACGCTGGTGCAACGTACCAGAGGGCTATGACAACCCTATTCCATGATCTGATGCATAAGAAAATCGAGGTATATGTTGATGATATGATTGCTAAATCCTAAACTGAAAAAGGGCATGTAGAAGATTTGTTGAAGTTGTTTCAGCGTTTGAGGAAGTATCGTCTCTGCTTGAATCTAAATAAATGCACCTTCGGTGTTCGATTAGGAAAATTGTTGGGTTTCATTGTTAGCTAGAAAGGAATTGAAGTTGACCCTGATAAAGTCAAAGCAATTCAAGAGATGCCAGCACCAAGAAATGAAAATCAAGTCAGAGGGTTCCTCGGGCGTTTGAATTATATTTCCAGATTCATTTCCCACATGACTGCAACATGTGAACCGATATTTATGTTGTTAAAGAAAGACCAAGGTTGTGTATGGATGGATGACTTCCAAAGGGCATTTGAAAGTATTAAAGAATATCTGCTCGAACCTCCTATCTTGCTCCCTCCTGTCGAAGGAAGACCATTGATTATGTATCTGACAGCGTTAGATAATTCGATGGGTTGTATTCTGGGACAACAAGATGAAACAAGAAAGAAAGAGTTTGCCATTTATTATCTCAATAAAAAGTTCAATGATTGTGAGTCACGGTATTCCATTCTAGAAAAGACATGTCGTGCTCTAGCCTGGGCAGCGAAATGTTTGCGGCAGTATATGTTGAATCACATTACTTGGTTGATCTCCAAAATGGATCCACCTGGCAGATGTTTCTATCTGAATATGATATCGAATACCGCACTTAAAAAGCTATTAAAAGCAGTGTGTTGGCAGATTATCTTGCTCACCAACCAGTGGAGGATCATCAGTCTGTGGAGTATGATTTCCCTGATGAGGATGTGATGTTCCTGAAAGTAAAATATTGTTATGAACCATTGCCTGAGGAAGGTCCGAATCCTGAATCTCATTGGAGTTTGATATTTGATAGAGCTGTGAATGCTTATGGTAAAGGAATTGGTGTTGTGATAGTAACTCCACATGGATCACACATTCTTTTACTTCAAGGTTGACCTTTGATTGTACTAATAATATGGCAGAATATGCGGTTTATATCATGGGTCTTGAGGAAGCTATTGATCTCAGAATTAAAATTCTTGACGTGTATGGCGATTCGACTTTGGTAATAAATCAGATTAAAGGAGAGTGGGATACTCGTCACCCTGGCTTGATCCCCTACAAATATTATGCTAGAAGGTTGTTACCCTTCTTTAATAAAGTTGAATTCCATCATATTCCAAGAGATGAAAATCAAATGGCGGATGCTCTGGAAACTCTGTCTTCTATTTATCAATTGAATTATTGGAATGATATGAAGAAGTGAAAAACACAAGAAGGGGGGGGGGTGAATTGAAACTTAAAATCAAAAGTAGTAGACACGATATTTTTATCCTAGTTCATTTGATCTCAAACTACTTCAGTCCATCCACCAAGGTGATTTCGCCTCTCTCCAACGAGGGCTTAATTCACTAATAAAAAATAATTACAAATCTACTTTGACAACTGCCAAAGTCTTCTTGAGTACAACCGCAACCCGGTTTATCTAAAGGAAAATAGCTTAATCAAAAGAAAATGATTTACTGTGTACTATTGTTTTCCGTTACAAAAATTGTATCACTACTGTGATATATTACACAATTTGAGAGTATAATAGAATATGAATATTTGCAGCGTTTAAGATATATGAGCAGTCGTAGGTGAAAATCGTAAATGATTTGTCCTTTAAGCTTGTTTATATAGGCTTGGAAATCTGTCCAACATAAAACGTGATAATGGACACTCAATGCACTTTCCATACTGAGAAGATTCTTGTCTGAATGAAGCCGTTGCATATGATACTGTCTTTATTGAAAAGTAACGCTTCCGAATAATAGGATCTTGCATGCTGCTTTTGCTTCAGAACTTTGATGACTCATAGATATGAGGATCTGTTGGCGTATTAGACTTATGTTCAGAGTCAGAGTATGTTTTACTTCAACGCAGATTCTGATCATCATTCTTCAGAACATTCTGATTAACTCAGCTTGAAAGCTTCTATAGCTTAACTTCTGATGCTGTTTCAGTCAGAACTTCTGTATAAAAAATAACACAAATTTAGAGTGCATATTTGTTCTTTGTGTTTGTTATCATCAAAACTCTAATTAAGGGTTGTAGAATCAAACTATGTTCTAACAATCTCCCCCTTTTTGATGATGACAAAAACTAGGATTTTCAATAAAAATATAGAACAAAAAACTTAAGAGAGTCTCCCCCTGAGTTGATTACTCAGATAGAGATGAGTTACTTCCCCGAAGTTCCTTCTCGTCAGAGCTTTTGATGCATCTCCTTCTGTTCTTATCAGAATATGTTCCTGTTCAAGCTTTCAAAAAAACATAGAAGTTAAGATATTCAGAATGTTTGAGACTTTGTATCGGTATACTGTTATGGAAAATATCTTGCGTTCTCCCCCTTTTTGTCAGGTATCAAAAAGCAATATAACCAGAGTCAAAAAGATGATTTGTATTGAAAACAGAATGCAATGACATTTTTTAGAATTAAAGAGGATAATATGAAGAATACAAATAATAACTTAAAGAAAATCTAAGAAGGAGGCAGAAGTCGTGTGAACAACACTTCCAACAAGCTCTTAATCTAAGTGCTTGATTCTTACTGCTTTCCCAGAATGTCTTTGATTTCTTTTGTTGTATCTTCTTACCTGTCCAATATATCCCTGATCTCTTTGTTTGTGTCTTCTTGCTTATCCATTCTGGCGTGGATTAAAGCATTCTCCTTTTTCAACTCTTCCAGAGTTTGTATGACTAGAGACGAAGCTGGTGTATCTTCATGGGTTGCATGTTGTTCAGAACACTCATCAGCCTCTTCTGATTGAACAACTTCTTCTGTTTCAATTTCCTTTTCTGGAGCAGTAGTCAGAGGGTGACTATCAGAATTTTGTTCAGTGGCTTCTGAAGGTTAGTGCTCTTTCCAAGGAGCATTTTCCAGTAAAAGAGTTTCTTTCTTGTCCCAGTGGCTTAGAAATTTATCTTTGAAGGCTTTCAGCTGATCATTGAAGTTCTTCTGAGCCATCTCATAGCTTAATTCTTTCAGCTTCTGGGATTCAGAGTTGAACCATTTTCTGAATCTATCCCACAGAGAATCAGAAGCAGCAGGATTAGAATTATCTTGACTTGCTTGCTTCAAAGAAGTAACCTATTCCTGTATTTCTGTTTCCAAAATCAATAGGTTCTTACTAACATCTGATTTAGTTAAGGTTGGTTTGGGTTTGGGAATGGCTATTTTATTTGAGGTGGAAGCTAGATGGTCCAGCGCTTCTAGATTAATGACAGTTCTGAGATGATCAGCTGGACGGTTAATTGGTGAGGGAGTAGAGGAATCAGAAATCAGGATTGGTGAATGAGGAGTTTTTGGTGGTGTGGATTCATATGGTGAAGGTATTTATGGAATATCATGAATGGAGAGAGGTAAACAAACTGTAAGAGGTTCTATCATCCCAAGAATTGGCGTAGTGGTATCAGAGTCTGAAAGGGAGTCTTCTGATTGGTTTGCGGTAGCGTCTTGGATTTTTGGTTCAGGTGTTTCAAAAGATGGATTTTCAGATTGAGGAATGAGGGGGTTTTGATGTTCTGGTTGAGGAGAGTGTGGTTATGGATTTTCTGGTTGTTAAATTTGAGTGTTTGGATTTTCTGGGATTGGTGAGGAAAAGTCTTGATCAAATAGTTCAATATCAGAGAAAACTCTTGCAAGTTCTGGTTGATTTTGATCTGGATTTGGATTAGGGGAGTGAGGTTCATTAAAGAAATTTCCAAGAGTTACAAATGGGTAAAACTCTATGTCAAAATCCTCAAACGTTTGAGGTGAAGGATTTTCTGTTGGTTGAGGGGGAATGGTTTCAGATGTTGGAACAACCATTGATTCTACAACAGAAACAAAAGATGTGTTACCTTTATTTTCGCAGCTTTGGGTGTCCTCTGAGAGGATCCTTCTCCTGCTGCCTTCCTCTTTCTGGATTTCTTTAGCACAACCTCTAGAGCTGGCTTGTGCAGGTCATGGATGTTGATTTCTGGAATAGTCCCATCTTCCTTGCAAGCTTCAAGGTATCTGACTATAATCTCTGGAGAGGCATCTATCTCAGAGAATAATGGAAAATCCTTCAGAGGGATTCTCCTAAAAGTGATGACCTCATGAGAAGCAATTGTTGGTTCCTTCTTAATGCTTTCAATAATCTTCATTTTCTTCAGATTCTTGGCATTCAGTGGTTTCCCAACAGTTGCTTCTAGAGTGCTGATTTCTTGAGCCTCTGTCAGATGTTCTATCAGCCTGTTTTCCGTCAGAATATTTGAAATCAGTCTTCCCAGAGGAATCCAATCCCTCTTAGTTCTTTCTTCTTCTCTTGTCTCTTTCACACTTGTTCTGAGATGGTTGAAGAGTAAATGTGGAAGATTTATTTTGGTCTTCTTTGGAATAAAGTATAACAGAAACTGCTGATCAATGTTGATGTAGTCAGGAGAGCTTGTAGGCTTCTTGCGATTGATACATCCCAGAATAATTCTAGCCTAGATTCTGTAATGATATTTCAAGTCTCTGATCTTGTTGGATGGCTGTCCAGAAGTGAAAATGAACCTAGTAATGGATTTTAGGTCAGAATACTTATCAGCCATATCAATGCATCTGACTCCGCCGTCATTGTATCCAATGAGTTTCCCAATCAAGTCTTCTGTAATCACTATCTTCTTCCCCATAACATATGACGTGACCTGGTGGTTGGATGAAGTAGCATGAATCCAAAAATCTTTAACAAGAATGGGAAAAGTTGGACCCAACAGACGATCAAAGTATCCGTTCTATCCCCGTACAGTTACATCTTCATACAGATTAGACCCGTTTTCTTGTAAACTTTCAAAATCGATGATCAATTCACAGAGAACTTCAAGGTTGTCGACCAGAGTGAGCAGTGTTATAATGGGCTCCTCATAATGTTCTGTTGATGAAGAACCAGGAGCACTGTTGATATTCTTGAGGCTTGATGAGGATGCCATTGTTCACATGGATTCTTTGAAGAAAACTGATAGAAAGGATGTTTTGAAAAACTAGAGAAAGAGAGAGTATTGAAGGTGGTAAAACGTGAATGAATGAAATAGTAAATTGAGTTTATATAAGCACTTTTGAAAACTTAATCAGTAAGAAAGAGAAAGTAAGTAATGATTATAGTGAATTAATGAAACCTGAAATTAGGGGATTTAGTGAGATATTAAACAATTACCAATAACAAGTGTCTCAATGCATCCAATAAGAGCCTTGGACCCTTCAGAATTTGAACGCGTGTTCAGCCTCAGAAGGTAGCTTGTGAAAGGATGACAAATGTTTGATGATGTGAACTGCATGCCTCTATCCTTAAAATGAAAAGTTCAGATCTTCATAGATAGATTTTGAGGCAACTGTACTCCTAATTTCTGAAGACAAGTTGATCAGATGTTCACAGAAAACAATAAATTTCTGAGGGTTAGAGTATGCAAATAAAACATTTTATTCTGGACACAATTTCATGCTGAGATGTTTCAGAATGAAATTGAATCTATCTTCAGAAAGGGGTTTTGCAAACACATCAGCCCATTGATGGTCTGTGTCAATAAATTTTAAAGTGATAATTCATTTCTGAATATAATCCCTAATAAAATGATGTTTTATTTCTATATGCTTAGCCCTAGAATGCAAAATGGGATTTCCGGATAGACATATGGCAAAAGTGTTATCATAGAAGATAAGGATGTTACTCTCAAATATGTTGAAGTCTTCAAGTTGACTTTTCATCCAGAGCATTTGAGTGCTACATCCAGCAGCTGCTAAGTATTCAGTGCTGTTGACAATGCTATTGTGGATTGTCTCTTGCTGGTCCATGAGATCAGGTTGTCTCCCAGAAACTGGCAGCTTCCAGAAGTTCTTTTACGCTCTACTTTGTCTCCAGCAAAGTCAGCATCACAGTATCCTACTAAGCTATATTCATTAGATTTTCTATAAAACAAACCCAGATTAGTAGTACCTTTCAGATACTTGAAAATTCGCTTAACTGCTTTAAGTGAGATTCTCTAGGATCTGATTGGAATCTAGCACATAAGCAAACACTGAATAAAATATTAGGCCTTGAAGCCGTCAGGTAGAGGAGAGATCCAATCATACCTCTGTAGATCTTCTGTTCTACCTTTTTACTTACCTCTTCCTTTTCCAGAATGCACGTGGGATGCATTGGAGTCTTTGAGGGCTTACATTCTGAGAGGTCAAATTTCTTCAGAAGTTCTCTGACATATTTGCTCTGATGAATGTAGGTTCCTTCTAGAGTCTGGTTTATCTGAATGCCCAAAAAGAATTTAAGTTCCCCCATTAAGCTCATCTCAAACTCTGCCTGCATGCACTTAGAAAATTCTCTTCCCAGAGAAAGTTTAGTACATCCAAAAATAATATCATCTATGTAAATCTGACAAACTAAAATGTCATTCTTAAATGTCTTACAAAACAAGGTTGTGTCCACTTTCCCTCTGGTGAATTCCTTTTCTAATAGGAAGTTACTTAGCCTTTCATACCAAGCTCTGGGAGCTTGTTTCAGACCATAAAGTGACTTCTTTAGTTTGAAAACATAATCTGGGTGTTTGGAATTTTCAAACCCAGGGGGTTGGTGCACATATACCTCTTCATCAATGTAACCATTTAAGAATGCACTTTTGACATCCATCTGATACAAAGTGATGCCATTATTTACAACAAAAGAGATTAAGAGTCTAATAGATTCTAACCTGGCGAATGGAGCAAAGGTTTATGTATAGTCTATCCCCTCTTACTGACTATAACCTTGTGCCACCAGTCGTGCCTTGTTTCTGATGACTTCTCCTTGCTCATTCAATTTGTTTCTGAACACCCACTTTGTTCCAATGACGTTGAATCCTTTTGTTTTGGGAACCAGATCCCATATGTCATTCTGGTGAACTGGTTTAATTCCTCCTGTATTTCCAGAATCCAATCATTGTCTAGAAGAGCTTCATCAATTGTTGTTGGTTCAATCAGTGAGACCAGTCCCATGAGGGATTCTTCAGAGTTTATGAATGTTGATCTTGTTCTGATTGGATAATCCTTCTTTCCCAGGATCTTATCTTCTGGGTGAGCTATGCTGCTTCTGGATAACCTTTTCTGGAGTTGATCAACAGAAGGTACTGGAACACTTGTTACATTTTCTTCTGAAGTTGTTGGAGCGTCTCTGTTGGAAACTTCTGATGAGTTGTCTTTAGCACCTGTGAATTCAACTTCTATATCTGCAAAAGATTCATTCTGCATTGACTTTTGAGGGTCAAGCTTATCATCAAATCTAACATTGATTGACTCTTCAACAATCTGTGTTTCTGTATTGTATACTCTATACCCTCTTGAGCGTTCAGAGTATCCTAACATAATACACTTATGTGCTTTAGAGTCAAACTTGTTTAGATGATCTTTAGTATTCAGAATAAAACATGTGCATCCAAAAGGATGGAAATAAGAAATGTTGGGCTTTCTGTTCTTCCAAAATTCATATGGAGTCTTTTCCAAAATAGGTCTAATAGAGATTCTATTATGAATATAACACGCTGTGTTAATTTCTTCTTCCCAGAAGATCTTAGCAATGTTAGTCTCATTGATCATGGTTCTGGCCATTTCTTACAATGTTCTGTTCTTTCGTTCTACAACTCCATTTTGTTGGGGAGTTCTAGTACAAGAGAAGTCATGCGAAATGCCTTTTTCATTAAAAAATTTTTCAAATTTTTTATTTTCAAATTCTCCACCATGATCACTTCTGACTTTGACAATTCTAAGATCCTTTTCATTCTGAACTTGGTTACAGAAGGCAACGAACACAGAATGTGACTCGTCCTTGTGTCTTAAGAACTTTACCCATGTCCATCTGCTATAGTCATCTACAATCACTAACCATACTTCTTGCCACTAACAGACGAAGTTTTCACTGGTCCAAATAAGTCTATGTGCAGAAGTTCTAATGGCCTATAGGTGGAAACAACATTTTTAGCTTTAAAAGCAGGTTTTGCAAATTTTCCTTTCTGACATGCTTCACACAGAGCATCTGAGCTGAACTTCAGATTAGGAAGTCCTCTGACCAGATTGGGTTTGTTAATATGAGATATTCTTCTCATACTAACATGCCCCAATCTTCTGTGCCAGACCCATTGCCCGTTGTTAACAGAAAGAAGGCATTTTACATTCTGACTTTTTAGTTCAGAAAGTTTTATCTTATAAATGTTGTTTTTCCTCTTTCCATTAAACACGATAGTTCCATCTTTCTGACTAACAACTTTGCATGAATTTTGATTAAAGATTATATCATAACCGTTATCACTTAATTGACTTATGGATAACAAGTTATGCATCAATCCATCAACTAAAAGAACATTATTAATAGAAGGAATATTACCATTACCTACTATTCCAGAGCCAATGATCTTCCCTCTTTGGTTGCCTCCAAAGCCCACATAGCCTCCAGATTTAATTTCTAGGCTTTGGAACATATGCTTTCTTCCCGTTATGTGTCGAGAGCATCCAGAGTCCAGGTACCATGACTGGTGTTTTAGTCTTGCTGCTAAAGATATCTTCTACATATATAAATTTGTCCTTAGGTACCCATATATTTTTGGATCCTAGTTTGTTAGTTTTACCAAAATTCTGTTTAAATTTTGGTTTAGCAGAATAATCATTGCTAGTGTATTTCAAGTCATGTGTGTGCCCATATGTGAAGTGGGATTTTAGTGGTGTGCGTTTAATAACTAGGTCCATGACTTTATTAGGTGGAGATACCTTACCTTGGTATCCTATTCCTTTTCTGCCATTCCTGCTAACTCCATAGATCATTGAAGCCATCTTGCTTCTATATATGTTTTTATCCAGAAACTTCTGAAAGCTGTAATCATACTCTTTGATGATCTTATCAGCATTACTCGGAGTCTCTGAGATTATTTCCTTCTGAGAGTTTTGTAAATCATTTTCTAATTTTAAAATCTTTTCTTTTAACTCAGAATTTTATAATCTAAAACTCTCAGTTTCTTCAGAGTCAGAGACAAGATCCTTTTTCAGGTTCTTGAATTTGACTCTGATCTGCTGATACCTTTCCAGAATTTCATTCAGACTTTCTGCAAGTTTAACTTTAGTAAAGTTAACAGTGAAATCAGGAAATACCTCTTCTGTGTCTGATTCTGAGTCTGAACCAGAAGCTTCGCTGTCTTCTGTCACATTTTCCATAAGAGATATGTTGGCTCTTTCATCATCTGACTCTGAGTCAGCATCAGAAGTGTCTGAATCGTCCCATGTTGCCATGAGGCTTTTCTTCTTCTCCTTGAAGAACTTATTTTTGGGCTTCTCCTTCTGAAGCCTTGGACAATAACTTTTGCAGTGCCCTAGTTAATTGCACTCATGGCAGATGATGTCTTTGTTATTTGACTTTCTGTGACCAGAGGAAGCTTCAGATCTTCTGTGTCCAGAGGAGGACTCAGACTTTCTGTATCTGGAGGAGGATTCATTCTGATTCTATGATCTTCTCGGGTTTCAGAATTTTCTTTGTCTCTGCTTCCATAGCTGATTGACCCTTCTGGAGAGAAGATACAATTTGTCTTCTTCTGATGAGGATCCATTAGAAGTTTCTTCCATAGCCTGCAAAACCTTAGAATCAAGTTTTTTTGTTAGATTTTAATGCTAAAGGCTTACCTTGTTTCTGAGGCTCGTCTTCTTCTAGCTCTATCTCATGACTTCTGAGGGAGCTAACAAGTTCCTCCAGAGATATCTTGTTGAGATCTTTAGCCATCTTAAGTGCAGTGACCATTGGCCTCCATTGCTTTGGTAGACTTTTGATAATTTTCTTTACGTGATCAGCAGTAGAATATCCTTTGTCAAGAACTTTCATCCCAACAACAAGAATCTGGAATCTTGAGAACATTGCTTCTATGGATTCACTGTCTTCCATCTTGAATGCTTCATATTTCTGAATGAGCGCAAGGGCCTTGGTTTCTTTAACTTGTATGTTTCCTTCATGCGTCATTCTTAGAGAGTCAAACATGTTTTTGGCTGTCTCTCTGTTTGAGATCTTCTCATATTCTGAGTATGAGATGACACTGAGAAGTATTGTTCTGGCTTTATGATGGTTTCTGAAATCACGCTTTTGCTGGTCAAATATCCTTTTTCTATCTATCTTCTGACCACTTTCATCCACTGGATGTGTGTATCCATCAATTACCATGTCCCATAGATCATCATCATGAGCCAAAAAGAAGCTCTCAATTCTGTCTTTCCAGTAGTCAAAATTTTCTCCATCAAAGACTGGAGGTTTGCCGCTGATTCTGTCCTTGTCCTCATGATAGTCATTGTTGATGTTTTGGCTTGGTCCCACCATAGTGTTTTTCTAAACATTGGATCTTGTACTGACACGGTTAAGTGTATGAACTCAGAACCAGGCGCTCTGATACCAATTGAAGAAGTGAAAAACACAAGAGGGGGGGGGGGGGGTTGAATTGAAACTTAAAATCAAAAGCAGTAGACACGATATTTTTATCCTGGTTCATTTGATCTCAAACTACTCCAGTCCACCCGCCAAGGTGATTTCGCCTCTCTCCAACGAGGACTTAATTCACTAATCAAAATTGATTACAAGTCTACTTTGACAACTGCCAAAGTCTTCTTGAGTACAGCCAAAACTCGGTTTATCTCAAGGAAAATAGCTTAATCAAAAGACAATGATTTACTGTGTACTGTTGTTTTTCTTTACAAAAACTGTATCACTACTGTGATATATTACACAATTTGAGAGTATAAGAGAATATGAATATTTGCAGCGTTTAAGATGTATGAGCAATCGTAGGTGAAAATCTTAAACGATTTGTCCTTTAAGCTTGTTTATATAGGCGTGGAAATCTGTCCAACATAAAACGTGATAATGGACACTCAATGCACTTTCCATACTGAGAAGATTCTTGTCTGAATGAAGCCGTTGCATATAATACTGTCTTAATTGAAAAGTAACTCTTCAGAACAATAGGATCTTACATGATGCTTTTGCTTCAGAACTTTGATGACTCAGAGATATGAGGATTTCTTGGCGTATTAGACTTCTGTTCAGAGTCAGAGTATCTTTTACTTCAACGTAGATTCTGATCATCATTCTTCAGAACATTCTGATTAGCTCAGCTTGAAAACTTCCATGGCTTAACTTCTGATGTTGTTTCAATCAGAACTTCTGTATAAAAAATAACACAAATTTAGAGTGTATATTTGTTCTTTGTGTTTGTTATCATCAAAACTCTAATTAAGGGTTGTAGAATCAAACTATGTTCTAACATGATATACCTCGAATTATGGGTAAGTGACTGGATAGGCCCGCTCATGTGTTTAAAACAGACGAGGTAGAAGATGAGAAGCCTTGGTATTATGATATCAAGAATTTTCTCCAGACTCAGGAATACCCGATCGGTGCATCGAATAAAGATAGAAAGACATTGAGAAGATTGGCTGACAGTTTCTTCCTCAGTGAAAATGTGTTGTATAAAAGAAATTATGACATGGTCTTACTCAGATGCGTGGATAGACACGAAGCAGGCATGTTGATGCATGAGGTTCATGAAGGTTTATTTAGAACTCATGCCAATGGACATTCGATGACTAAAAAGATGCTAAGGGCAGGTTACTATTGGCTGACAATGGAATCTGATTGTTATAATTTTGCAAAGAAGTGTCATAAATGCCAGATTTATGCAGATAAAGTCCATGTGCCTCCGACACTTCTCAATGTCATTTCTTCCCCGTGGCCTTTCTCTATGTGGGGTGTTGACATGATTGGGATGACAGAACCCAAAGCTTCGAATGGGCACCATTTTATCCTGGTAGCAATTGATTACTTCACCAAGTGGGTGGAGGATGCTTCATATGCCAATGTCACTAAGCAGGTGGTTGTACGCTTCATCAAGAATAATCTTATATGTCGGTATGGTGTGCTGAACAAAATTATCACCGACAATGGCTCGAGTCTGAACAATAAAATGATGACAGAACTATATGAAGAATTCAAGATTGTCCATCATAATTCCTCTCCGTACAGGCCAAAGATGAATGGGGCTGTTGAAGCTGCTAATAAGAATATCAAGAAGATCATCCAGAAGATGGTTGTTACTTATAAGGATTGGCATGAAATGCTCCCTTTTGCTTTGCATGGATATCGAACATCTATCGCACTTCAACATGAGCAACCCCGGTCTCCCTGGTGTATGGAATGGAAGCTGTACTCCTAGTCGAGGTTGAGATTCCCTCTTTGCGTGTGATAACGGAAACCAAGTTGACAAAGGCTGAATGGGTCCAAAACCGGTTTGACCAATTGAATCTGATCGAAGAGAAGAGAATGACAGATTTGTGTCATGGACAATTATATCAGAAAAGAATGAACAAAGCTTTCAATAAAAAGGTCAAACCTCGTGAATTCAGAGAAGGCGACCTCGTGCTCAGGAAGATCATGTCTTTCAACACTGATTCTAGGGGCAAGTGGACTCCCAATTTCGAAGGCCCATATGTTGTCAAGAAAGCCTTCTCTGGCGGTGCATTAATTCTTGAAACTATGGATGGCGAGGAGTTCCCACGTCCCATGAATGCTGATGCAGTTAAGAAATACTTCGCCTAAAGAAATAAAAGAACAGCTCGCTAAGTTGAAAACCTGAAAGGGCGGCTTAGGCAAAAAGGAGCGTCTCGGTAAGCCGAAAACCCGAAAGGGCGGTCTAGGCAAAAGTTAGAGACATAAACAGAATAAATTTCCTGCTAAGTTTAAAACCCGCAGAGGCAGCTTAGGAAAAAGTTAGGGACTTTCTTGGCAAGTAACTGCATCATGCAAGATCTGATCATTGAAGCAACAATCTTCTTGAATCCTCATCATACTTCAACGGAAGCTGCTGCTCAGGATTTCAAAAGTTGTTAGAGGGGATAATGGTCATTGTATCTCAATGTATCTTTTCCATTATATATTACCATTTTCCGAACTTTGTAATCATCTATGGAGTCTCGCCATTCGCAGACTACCATTCTATTAATAAAGTTTGAGCTGTTACCCAATTCTTTGTGTTTCTTATTTTATTTAGCTTGCAAAGACTCCATTTATTATTGATAATAAATTTCAAAGAAAAAATATTAAATAACAAAATTGATTTTTCAAAAAGAATTTACAATTTGATTTTACTTTAGAATTTGTGATACGAAAAGAAAAAAACAACAACAAAAATGGTGATCCCAGGAATGGACAAACTCCAGTTGTTTTAAGAAATTTTTGTTCCCCTCAGGAAGGTTTACTCAGGATGATTCGCCGTATTGGGTTCGTGACTCCAGTATCTTCGGTCAAGTTTGGATTCATTTCTCCTCTTTTCTGAGTTTTTATGATGCGAAGTTTCAATCCGAGATTTCTCCAGTGAGGTTTTTGTTCGGTTTAATGGAAGTTCCTTTTCTAGAGAAGTTGGTACCATAATCACTCTTGAAGAACGCAGGTCCTCGGTTTCTCTTGTGAAGAACATATTGTGGTTTTCCCTTTGAGGATGAGGTGTTAACCTCCCCAATGAAGTGGTCCTGAATTTCCCAGTGAATGTTTTGATGATTTGGTGTCCATCTGCTTTACTTGAGATTGGTTTTGCAATCCCCAGTACAAGTGTTACTTTTGAAAACATTTGTTTCCCCGGTGAAGCCTGGAGAAGGATGTTTTATCCCTGTATCTGTACTATTCTGTCACTTTGTTTTGTTTACTTCCGAATTATGTTTCTCCCCAGTAAAGCTAAAGCAGGCAGTAGGTTTTGTTTCCTCAGTTGGCATTTACTTTTTCTTGGAATGATCATCTTGGATGTGATTTAGTCGAGTGTTGTTTGTTCTCGAGGTGGTTTTGCCTAGTTACTCCCAGTGTTGTATATCTGTTTTGTCAGCATACACACGATAACACTCATACATTCATACACATATCATTCATAGCTAAAATTGGCAAATCATTATTCATTAACATTTGTTAATATTTTTGTTGACATATCACCCTGTTTTGCAGAGTTACGTTGTCCTCTCTTCAATAGAGTGTTGGCCTTAAGTAGAAAGCGTACATTCTTTCAATTTTTGCATTGAGTTATCTCTCGTGGAAGATTTTTTCTTTAGCCTTCCTGTACAACTCCTTGTTTGGATGCATTTAGTTTTCCATCTTGAGTTTATTTCTCAAAGGATGTATTTTGGTTGACTGTTTCATTCTAGTTTATTTCTGGTTTGAATCTTTGGTTCCACAACAATATTATTCACTTTGGATTTCTGAAAGCTTCGAGTTTTGGTTTGTGCATTTATTTTGCACGAGAAGACTTTATCTCCTCAGCAGAAATATCGTGGCATTTCCCCAAGAAGTCATATTTCATTCCCCAGGAAACCATAATGTTCTTCCCAGAAAGTCATTTCTTTTTAGAATCCTCCATGACAATAAGTAGCAGGTCTCTTTATTTAAGCAACTTGTGCTTACCTGTAAAAGTCAACGTAACTTTTTTTTTTTGCTATCTCCTCTATGAGTGGATAGTTTGCAGTCTGTCACCAGTTTACGCCAGTGGATGGCAAGACTTTCAAATTCACAGAGACAATTTGTTGTGAAATCTTTGCAGGTGATGGTCTCTTTATTTGAGGCAGTTTATATATTATCCTTTCCAGGCAGAGTGCCTTGGTTAAAGAAGAAGTTGAGACCCTTTCTAGGTGAAATACCAGAATTTTGGGGAAACTTGTTATCTTTTTGCTACCTTCAGTGAATGTTGGTAGTTCATCATCAGTGAACGGCGGTGCTATGGTATATTTTCTCTCTACCTTCAGTGAAAGTTGGTAGGTCATAGACAGTGAACGTCGATGATTGTTATCTTTTTGCTACCTTCAGTGAATGTTGGTAGTTCATCGTCAGTGAATGGTGGTGCTATGATATATTTCCTCTCTACCTTCAGTGAAAGTTGGTAGGTCATCGACAGTGAACGTTAATGATTGTTATCTTTTTGCCACCTTCAGTGAATGTTGGAAGTTCATCGTCACTGAACAGCAGTGTTATGATATATTTTCTCTCTACCTTTAGTGAAAGTTGGTAGGTCATTGGCAGTGAACATCGATTATTGTTATCTTTTTGCTACCTTCAGTGAACATTGGTAGTTCATCATCAGTGAACGGCGATGCTATGATATATTTTCTCTCTACCTTCAGTGAAAGTTGGTAGGTCATCGACAGTGAACATTGATGATTGTTATCTTTTTGCTACCCTCAATGAACATTGGTAGTTCATCGTCAGTGAACGGCGGTGCTATGATATATTTTCTCTCTACCTTCAGTGAAATTTGGTAGGTCATCGACAGTGAACTTCAATGATTATTATCTTTTTGCTACCCTCAGTGAATGTTGGTAGTTCATCATCAGTGAATGGCGATGTTGTGATATATTCTCTATCTACCTTCAGTGAAAGTTGGTAGATCACCATCAGTAAAAATTGGTAGGTCATCGGAAGTGAATATCGATGATTGCTATCTTTTTGCTACCTTCAGTGAACATTGGTAGTTCATCTCCAGTGAACGGCAATGCTCTGATGTATTCTCTTCCTACCTTCAGTGAAAGTTGGTAAGTCACCGGCAGTAAACGTCGATGGTTCTTTCTCTCTGCCTTCAGTAAACGTTGGTAGCTTCGGCTTCAGTGGAAGTTGGTGTATCCTTTGACCATTTTACCATCCTCTCTGATTCAGTTTTTTTATCCACCAGTGACTTATTTTCCTGGTTGGGTTACTCTCTTGTTTCTTTATTTTTTGTTACATCCCCAATGGTGTTTTGCGTCTCTTTGGTCTTGTTCATATGCATTCATGCTCATAAGCATTACATGGTGAAACAACCGGCTGCACAATCAACTGATAATGAAATCAATGAAGTCGACATCGAGCGTTTTTTATCCCACATGAAGGGAAAGGTAAACATCGAGTAAAACTGAGAAGGGAGAAGTCATAGTCTTGCAACCGAGAGATCGGGTAAGGGAGTCTGTTACGCGAGGGGAAGGTATTAGCACCCCACACGCCCGTAGTACCCTACGGTATTCACTCTTGTTGTTCTAATCAAAGGGTGTGTTTCAAATCTATATGTAAACTGTACAGGAAATGCATGCAAAATAAAAGAGAAAAGAATGTAGGGAAAATGAAAAGTTGTGCTCGCTCGGTCCCTACCCCAATGCCTACGTATCCCTTTTAAGGAATCAGAGCAGCCGTAGTTCGGCTTCAAAATGTTTTTGTTGGTTTGTATTTTTTTAATGAACAATATTAATTTCGCCTTCTGCCGCAACTCGACCTTTGGAGATTTACGCGTTAGCACAGAAGTGAATTAACACATTCTTTTGAAAAGAGTTTGAAAGAAAAGCCCGAAGACACAAAAGAGTTTACATTGGTTGATATTTTTTACCTTGAAGAAGGATTTGGAAGTTGTTAGATGTTTTAATATTTTTTCAAAGAAAAAAAAGGAAGTTTTTGTTTTAATGCATGGATGCAAAAGAAAGAAAAATAATCTAAGGGAGACTAACCTAGATTTATCCCTAATGTTATCATACAATGATTAATCCTAAGGTTGAGTTTTGAAGGGAAATCTCTACCCTAAGTTGACATGCTTGGATAACAATCCTAATGTCTATCTCAAATCATCATCTATAGATGAATCAAGAAGTCCTAAAGGAGCATAGCAATGGTCTATCACCTAAAACTGTGTCTATCTCGAATCATCATCTATAGTCGAATCGAGAACTCCTAAGGGAACGTGTCGAGGGTATGTCATTTCCAAAACATGCCTACAAAGATGAAATCAAACAGGTAAGCCAATAAGCTCCAGAGAATACAACTAGAGAGATCCTATCTAGGCTAGCATACCAAAGAAAGTCTAACAAAACTATCCTATAGGAAATATGAAATGAGAGCGAAGTCGTGATCTCAATTTCTAAATTGAGTGACTCATCGATCAATAAGAAATCAAGGAAAGCGAGAAAATCCTATAGGGACCATGCACTGAGAGCGAAGTCGTGATCTCAATGTCTAAATTGAGTGACTCATCGATCAATAAGAAAACAAGGAAACACGCACAAGCACAATACATATAGCAGATAAAATGCGGAATGCCTGCTACAGGTCTTTAAACAGCGACTTCGAGCACACGCTCTTTATTTCCTGCTTCCTACTTCTCATGATCTCTAGAAAGCGATAAATATTGAGAATAAATGGAAGAGTTTTATACCAAACGGGCAAAGGTTCGTAACGTAGCAAGCGAAAATAGAGAAACCCTGAAACTCCAAGCAATCTGATGAAAAAGAAAACACGGTTGTTACTCTTCAAATCCAGACCAAAGCACATTAAAAAATCTTTGAACACTTCAACGAAATCTCTTGATGATGAAGACTAACAACTCCAACATCTGTAGATCTTGCTGCAACTTTCAGCTATCATTTCCTCTTGCGGTAGTGCCATGATGGAAGAGGGCGAAATGGATTTCAAACATTTGTTACGGTGGCGCTGCGAAGTTCTTCTTCAAGAGAGAAAGAAAAGATTTTTGTTCTGTGTCAAGAGAGAGAGAGTGAATAATGTTGTTATAGAGAGTGAGAGTAGTCCTTCCAGGTTCTGTTATCCTTAAGAGAGAGATAACAATTTGGTTATCATTGAGAGTGAGAAAACCATTCTGTTACCATTGAGAAAGAGAGAGTGATTCTGTGTTGTAAAAGAGAATGAAATGAGAGAGAGAGCGTGAATTTATTTTCTGTTATGGTGGTTAATGTCACCGAAAAAGAAAGAGAGAGTGGGAGTGTTACTGTCTTGAAGAGAGTGAGGTTGTTGCAATGAGAGAGAAAGTTTGTTACATTCTGTTATGTATGGCCAAAGAGAGTGAATAAAATTTTGTTGTATTCATATTCATGTATGCAACCCCAATTACTGCATGGACATGTCAGATGCTGATTAACATATTATTTGTATTAGATTTTCTATTTACACCCATTCATACTCACAATACTTTGAAGTTATGTTATTTTCTCTTTGTTGTATTTTAATATGAAGGGAAATAGCTACCGAGACGAGGCTAGAGGAAAGACACGCAAATGCTGAGTTTTGGATTTATTATTCTTAACGGTTAATTTATATCCACATATTTTTTACCTCTAAGCTTTTATATTATGTTAAGTGTGAACAAAATATGAGATGGATAAATTATTTGCATGAAAGTATTACTTCCTGCATGATATAATACATTTATATCAGTAGCTTTCTTTTCTCAAAAAATATGTTTAACACGCATGGCAATGCAACCTCCTTTGAGCTCGTATATCTCGAACTATAACACTCCTCACGATACAACCTTAGCATCACTAAAAAGAGGACACATCAAGGAGTATTTTTTATGTTGGCCTCGCGTCGAAACATCACTCGTAGCATGCCTTAAAATGAACCTAAAGTCATGAAATCATAACTAAAATAAATACCGGCAATTCTGTTATTACCGGTGATTATCCATCAGTGCTCCAACCTCCACTTTATGGTTCAATAACTTGAAATATATCATTCTTCAAGATGAAGTATCAACATAAAAGTTGAAGAGTGAATTTCCCTAAACAACATTCATGTTGCAAATTTCTTGAAATAATACTCGAAACATACTAAAAAATGATCGCGAAGCCGTGGTATCATAACTGTCCGCCGTAACTGGAAACTCATCATGCAGAACTCAATTCCATCACCATGATTTCAAAATCTCGCAACTTCCCCAATAATGATCCAAACGCCGCAAACTTGATACCGTTAGAAAGAGAACAAATGATAGAACAAGTTTATAGCTTGCCTCCAATCTGGAAACGGCCTTAATCATAAAGAAAAATGCCATGAATATATGCCTTGCAACTGCTCGACAAAATGACAGGCTTGGCATGGCAAGTTCTATGCGTGGCACATGCATCTTGTCATCTTCAATCTTCCTACTTTGCGCTTCGATATTTCTTTCCACGATGCACAAAACGAGACAAAGTTTGAACCTAAAACGAAGAGTGTGTAACACACTCCAACTTTCATGTTCGACATATTTCGAAACGAGAAGTAAATCCACGATAAAAACGTCCTAAACATGCGCTTGCCACCTGCTCGATGAAATGCTGGCCAGGCAAGGCAAGTCGTGGCAGCATTTCACCTTTCAAGCCTTCAAAACATAAACATCGTAACTTTCTCTACGAACCTCCAAATAGTACGATTCTTGAATCAAAATCGGAGAGGAGAATCTGATCTTCAACTTTCACGTTTGGAGATTTTGCATCTGAGTCTAAACGGGACCTTAAAAATAGCCATGAAGTTTACCATATTTTGAAAAATCTTCTAAAAATTATTAAGAGCCCATATCACTAAAAATGCGAGAAACTTCAAATTCGGTCGATTCTTTCGATTTTTCCCAACAACTCAACAAATTTCCTCACGTTTGGACCTTTATCAATGATCTTGACCAAAAACTCATTTAGTCGATTTTTGAATTTTGTTGACCTTTGCTCATACACGCTTAAATCTCTTTTTATTCAATTGACCCCGATTCTTCTGATAAAAAACGTGGAGACCAGCAAACCACATGCAGATACTTTTAATGTAGATAGAAAAAAACCACGAGACCATTTTAGACTTTAAAAGATCAGTTAAACCACACCATCGATCAAGAATACTGATTGCGTCGCAAAGATTGGAGATGTTGACCATAACTCCTAAACGTTAATCCAACTGGAACATCCTGAAGCACTCTTGTAGCCACATGCCTCATGACTTGAGATGATATTTGAGATGAAAAGACTTCGGATACGCGACCTTTGAAGATAAATATTCTTATTTAAGGCAATATTTACTTATCCAGCCAAACCCTTGATTATATGTCCTCGAGTTAACGCAATGCAAGTGATGAATATGATGGTGGAGTATAAGCTGTTTCGCTTACAAGTAAGAGGGAAAATTTCGGGGTGAAACAGCTGCCCTTATTTAATCGTCTTAAACCTGAAGGTGAGATTGACTCTAGCCTTTCGAACATTTAAGGTGGGAGAAGATTAAATACTAAAAAGAACCCGTAAATTTGCACTCTGGAGCCAGTCAGGTATTATTATATTTAGGTTTTCTGTATTTTCTATTTTTAGCTTTTCATCTTCCCTTTTTTTTTATTACAATGGTTATCAGAATAATTCTCTTGGATGTCAGGTTAAGGTTAGACATACACAAGAAAGAGACTGACCAAAGAAAGCTTTACCGAAAAGACGCAAATCGAAGGCAAACTTACTGGGGACACAAATAAACATTGACTCTGAACAGAACACCGATAAAAGGCGAACTTACAAAGAAAAGAGACCAAACGAATGGGACCTTTGACAAATGATACCGGCCAAATGTGGATTTAAGGGGAAAGAACATCGATCAAGGGAGAACTTTCAACATGAAAAGAGAACAGCCGAAGGTGACTCTTAACAAATGATACAAGCCGAAGGTGGATCTTAGGGGAAAGAACACCGATCTAGGGCGAACTTTCAACATGAAAAGAGAACAACCGAAGGTGACTCTTAACAAATGTTACCAGCCGAAGGTGGATCTTAGGGGAAAGAACACCGATCCAGGGCGAACTTTCAACATGAAAAGAGAACAACCGAAGGTGACTCTCAACAAAAGATACCAGCCGAAGGTGGATTTGATGGGTGCCAGCCGAAGTTAGACTTCATGATAGAGAAACCAACCAAATGAGAATCTTCATCAAGGAATACTATGTTGAAGGTAGATTCCTAAGAAAAGAACTCCAATCAAAGGCGAACTTACAACTGAAAAGAGACCAGCCGAAGGGGACTCTCAACAAAAGGTACCAGCCAAAAGTGGATTTTAAGGGTAAAGAAACCAGCCGAAGGGGAATCTTTAACAATGAAAAGAGACCAGCCGAAGGGGACTCTTAACAAAAGATACCAGCCGAAGGTGGATTTTAAGGGTAAAGAAACCAGCCGAAGGGGAATCTTTAACAATGGAAAGAGACCAGCCGAAGGAGACTCTTAACAAAAGGTACCAGCCGAAGGTGGATTTAAAGGATGCCAATCAAAGGCGAACTCACAAGGGATAAAGATATGCATATCTGGTCATAGTTAGATACACAAGAGAAAAATTGAGCATCAAGAAACAAATGTTTGGAGTTGATAGTGAATGCAAGAATGAGACTAACTGAAGAAAGCCCCAACAAGAAAGGACGCATTCACCTAAACAAGGACGCCAGAAAACTGGACTTTGAAGAGACACTGAAGGACTCTTAACAGAGAGAGTTAGCTAAGTTAACGACAGGAGAACCCGACTAACGCAAATAAACCAAAGACAAGGAACCGACTAAGCAGAACCTTCAGAGAGCACCGATCGAAGGTGAACTCTACAAGAGAAAGAGACCGGTTAAAACAGACTGTAACAAGGATTGCCAAAACACGTTGGGTTTCGATAGGTTGCAAATACTCAAGAACTACAAAATCCCTCAGGCCAAAGATAGGGTGTAATTCTTCAAGAGTGACAATTATCTGAATCACCACACACCAAGTATGGATACTCAAATACTTGAGAAGCAAGAAAGGCTATACATCGACTATTACTCTCACTCTAAACGCAAAACAAACACGGGTAAGATAACCAAAAACTTGCAAGGGAAAGCGCAAACCACAAACTTACTATGGAAATGGAGAAATACAAAAGACCCGCCTAGTGGTGAATCATAACAAACTCCGTTGGGGAAACAAAATAGAATCACCCCAGGCTTGATGTGGGGATAAATCAAATCTGAGTGCATAACAATCTGGTTACCACATGTGAGCACAATTGGCTTATACTCATGCATGTTTGAATTTTTTTAGCGTAATGCTCCATACAATGGAAATACTACACGTTTTGGTAGATGCAATGTAATGGTGCATGTTTAGTAATGCACTAGGGAAATCACATCACATTCGGCTGCTGGGAAGACAATGAACCTCCGAACGATTATTCTTGCACATCTGATCTTCTGTAGAGAACATGCGATATGAACTTCAATAGGAAACCGAGATTCGAAACCATCAACCTCGAACAATTGATAACATTGAAGAAATAACTTCCTGGGAGTAATACTGCAAAAATAAATTGCTGTTTCAGAGAAAATCTTGAATTCTAATCAGACTCCCAACTTCTTGGGGGATAAATTCTTTATCTACTGTTAGAAAGAGGAGAGCTTTGCTGAGGATGAAAGCTTTCTCGCGTAAAATATCTTGACGAAGATAACTTCTACCGGGGAGTATATAAATTCTCAAATAAAAAGAATTCTACTCAGACCACATTGGGGATAACAACACCTGGGGAGAAAAAAAATCTTCACTTAAGGAAGAAACTAACACCTTGGGATAAAAACTCCATTGGGGATATTTCAACAGAATCTTTTATCATCGGGGATGAAAGAGTTATGACTGACACTCTCATATAAACCACATTGGGGAGATAGGATACTCGCTCCACTAGGGAAATAAAACTCGCTCCACTGGGGAATAATAGATAAATTACTCCAACAGGTTCTCGAAAATTGACTTCAACTGGGGATGAAGACTATCTCTTACACTAGGGAGCCGAAAACTTTAGGTGGTAACATCAACAATACCCATCGCACTAGGTATAGCTATCTCTGTAAGATTCAAGCCGACAAGAAGTTCTGTACTGGTAGCAGAAATCATTTCATTGCGGATGATGGTCGTCTTCATGAGGATAACAAACTAGAACCCCTTAATGGGGAGAACAAGTGCAAAACCTCGCCAGGGAAGCCATAGAAAGTCGACTTTAAAGGGGAGTATATCAAGAATCTCCGATTGGTGAATAAAACATGATTCTTCCGAGAAAACCTGGAAATGAACAGACTACACTGAGAAGGAGGAATACTCGGGCGAGAGTATGCCTTCACTGGGGAAAATACTGCAAAAATAAATTGCAGTTCAGGGAAAATTTCGAACTCTGATCTAACTCCCACCTTCTTAGGAAAAAATGCAACATCTCTTTCCAAGGATAAAGAGAATCTCGCTGGGAACTGGGACCTTCTGATGTAAGTCTTTGATAAAAGTGACTTCAACTGGGGAATCAAAGAAATTTTTTGAATAAAATAATTCTACCCAGGCCACACAGAGGATACTACTGTCGATGGTAACAATATTCACTTGAGGAAGAGAAAGGCATCTTTGAACTATAAGCTTGAGGTTCGGAACTCCACCGAGGGAATATTTCAGCAATACACCATCACTGGAGATGAAAGAATTTCTAAACGGAATTCGTCCCTGTACACTGCCCTAGAAAAATAGAAGACCTTCTCCACTGGGCATAACAAACATGTTAATCAAACATCTCTTTAAGAAAACCTGACTTGGACAAACTTTCCTAGGGAGAAAAGATATAACCTTCATTGAGACGATGAATGACAACCTCACTAGGGAGATAAATGCCGACCACAAAGATGCAAGGTATCGACTTCAAGAGGATATAACAAAGGTATCTAGTCTA
Organism: Vicia faba; assembly: GCA_948472305.1. Taxonomy (NCBI): domain Eukaryota; kingdom Viridiplantae; phylum Streptophyta; class Magnoliopsida; order Fabales; family Fabaceae; genus Vicia; species Vicia faba. Next base: position 1,083,631,909 of record OX451735.1, read on the forward strand.
AAGAAGCAATCCTTCCCAGATTCTTAGAAAAGAGTAGACTGCATTGAAGAAAAAAGATTGTATAGAATCATGTTGAAATACACTTCTTTGGAGATCAGCCCTCTGGAAGGGACACACTCTTAAATAAACGCTTATCAAGAGTGTTGACTTCAGTGGGGATTAAGCAGGGGTATACTTTCACTGGAGATAAGGAATTTTGTCTAGGCGAGAGTAGGCCTTTACTGGGGATACAAGATTCTATCTCGAGAAGAAGTGAGCATTCACTGGGGAAATTGAATCCCATTCCGCAAAAATCCTCATGTTGGTCACATACAGACCTTTCTTAATTCACTGGCTGGTATGCTTCTTGTCATAAAATACCAACAATACTTTCACAATAGAAAATCGTGGAAATATGCCCCATGCATGGAATGACAAACTTCACTGATGAATAAACAATTTGAACTACCAATCAATGGGTAAAAAAATGCGATACAAGATTATAACTTCATCATGTCAACTCCGAGGAGGAATGCCACTGGAAAATGGACTTTGGAGAAGCTGCTACAAAAATAAATTGTAGTCCACTGAAAAGAAATCATCTTGACTTCAAACAGCTTCTAAATTTCTGGGGGGAAGATCCATTCTCCTCCTGCAGAGAACTAAGGATGATTTGCTGGGGAATAAAGATCTCTGAATAGAAACCCCTTTGAAGATAGACCTTTGTCAAGTAGCAGTAGATCTTTTACTGGGGAGAGGCGTCCTCCTATGAAGCGACATTTCCATCACGCCTTGTGCGGGTAAACAACCTCAAGTGATCTTGCGTTACTGCTCGTATCCTACCGAGGATAACGATCCACACTTCAACTGGAGATAATGATCCTGACTTTTGATGAAGGAACATCAATAAATGGACTTAAGTCTCTAATGAGCCAAGGATAACGATCTTTACTTCCCAACATGCTTTTCAAATTCATAAATTGTTTGGCCCGTGCCTGGACTTAATATGATCAACCCTTGAAGAGAAGAAAATTCCCCTGCATAATTTCTTGCCCAGTCTGTAAGGCTTTTGAAGAAGATTGCCTTAATAAGACTTTCTGAGATTTGTACCACTGAAGATAAACTGCCCCAATATTGTGAACTTCGGAGCATACGGCCATTGGCTGACCAAAGTTAGACATGGTTTCAACCATGCTTGAGTGAATTGTCATGCATCTGTAAATTCTGAAAATATTTTCCTCTAATCAACAGATTCTCGGAGAAGTTTGTCAAATCTCGACATAATTGCCCCAGTTTGATTGCACTTTAAGGGATAAAATCTCGATTTGAATGCCTCATGTTGGCTGAATACCTACTCGACAAAGTATTCAACATGCTTTCCCTTGCTCAACAGAGTCTCGACAAACCTTTTCTTTGTCTCATGCTCGGAGAGAGATGAGAAGTTCATAGAGTTTTGGAGACAACACAACCCTAGGGTGGCTGGTTTATATCTTGAAAGTAGGTTAGTACACGACTATACTTCTCAACTTGGACTGTTTCATTCTCTAACAGATACTTGAAGGCAATACATCCCTCGGGACCAACTGACAGTAATGCACCGCTACTCAATAGAGACTTTGGGCAATCAAACTTTTGAAATTTTCTTCAGATCATTTCTCAAACTGGTATTCTTTCACTCAACAGTCAACAAAAGTTCTGCCCCAGATTAAGATCATTCTCGCAAACGATTTACCTTTCAATACATCCTAAAGCAATTTGTCCATTGGGATAATCAAACTTTCATCTGATGCTAGTTATGCAAGTGTTGCACACCAAAATTTGCCCTCTCATGTTTTCCAAAGTCTTCCCCCTACATGGTTGACCAGAAACCCTTGCCTAAGGAAAAAGAAAATTTTTGAGTGGTACTTTAAGTACCTTTCGATTGGCATTCTGAAAGGCCCTTCGATTGGTACTTTGAAGGGACACTTCGATTGGCATTATGGACAAGCACTTCAATTTGCATTCTGAAAGACCCTTCGATTGGGATTCTGAATGAGCCTTTCGATTGGCACCCTGGGCCAGGCCTTCGATTGGCATGCCAAGGGATCCTTCGATTTAGCATTGTGTCAAGGCAGCTTCGACAGGCATGTTAACCATGTCCTTCGATTAGCATGAACATCACCTTTCGATTGGCCTGTTAACAAAGCCTTTCGACTGGCCTGTTAACAAAGCCATCAAGAGGGCACTCAAAAAACATATCCAGGTACACTGAACATGAGAAAATGGCATGTTTCCCTTGCAAATATAGAAATGATTAAATGCTGATTGTGGATTTAATTCATGAGTTAAAGGCCAGATTCTTGCCTTTTCTGTTCCTAAAGGGCTGATTCGACCAGAGTGACTCTTTTCAAATCAAGCAGTCGAAGCAGAAGTAGTCCATTCGAAGGAGGCAAATCAATACCAATCGAAGAGTAGGGCCTGAAGGCATTCGAAATTCAAAAGTGTCCAGGTTCATTCAAGAGACATAAATATTTCAAAAAAGGAAATTATTTAATGTGTCTGATTCTTGTCTCATGGCTTTAATGGCCTGGTTAAATGCTGTCTCTTGCCGTTACTAGACCCCCACACTCCTATAAATACAGGGCCAACATACAGTGCAAAGGGTGGAACAAAACCATTACGAAAAAACACACAACAGGAGAACAAAAAAACATTGGAGTTACGCTGCCAAAAGTTGTCAACATTTTCAGAAGTGTTCCAGGCCAAAGCAACCCTTCAACAAAAGCATCCATGCCCATAAGCCCCAAATCAAAAGTGCCTACATCCAGGAAGTGCCCAGATCGAAGGTGCCTACATCCAGGAAGCGCCCAAATTAAAAGTCCAATCTGCTGGTAAAAAAGGGTAAACTATCCAACCTCATATTTGCATAGTATATCCATACTAGTTGTTACCTTTGATTTGCCATCCTAGACAGGATCGAAAGGCCTGGGTTTGGCGCCCAGATCATGTTCTTCGTTTGCCAACACTTGCTGCAGACATAGCCTGAAGAGACCCAGCAAGCGCAGGATCGAAGGACCTGGGGTTCAATACCCAGGCCCTGTGTTTTATTTCGCTAACATACTTTTGCAGGTATAGCATCCCAGATCGAAGGAGACACCTTCTCTGGATCGAAGCTTCCCATAGTCCTCCTGGATCGAAGAAGGCATTTTTCCAAGGATCGAAGGGAAATCCCTTCCCTGGATCGAAGGCTGTTCATGCCCACTTCCTGGCCCAATCGAAAGAACCATGACTCTGTCTGGATCGAAGCTGCCATTCCCTCCTTGGGTCGAAACTCCTTTTTTTCCCTGGATCGAAGGATTCCCCTTGTATTTTATTTTTGTTTTCATTGACATCTTTTTATATTTTTAATTAACATTAAAATAAAATCAAAAACACAAAAACATTAGGCTAGTTTTTTCTATTAAATTAACTTTGTTAATTAATCATTTAATTATCTTAACATTTTTTCCAAAAAAACTAAAATTAAATAGATTTAGGTCATTTTCACAAAATAAAATAAAACAACAAAAAGATTTTATTTCCCCAATTTTTGGATATGTAAATAATCCCCCTCCCCGAAGCTTTGTAATAGTGTAGGATTTACAATTCCTGCACTTTAAATTCCTATACATATATTAACTATTTAGATGTATGCTAACTAGGCTATGCATGACAAGATTAACTCTTAACTTAAAATCAACAGTAGCTCACCATGACATGCAAGAATAATATAACTGGAAATTGACACACTTGCACATGCCACTCCTAGGGTACACCTCACTTGGTTGCCTCAAACGTGGTCATTGAGTATAGGAAGTCTTAGAGGTCGCCCTCCTGTCCAAAGATCAAAGTTGCCTCGAAATGGTTGCCTCGGAAAAATGATCTAAGATATTAAGGTTACCACTAAAGCGTCCTAACATTGCTTTAGTGACCACACGTCCCTTAAACCGAATTGACCCGAAAACTCCAACGATGATGCTACCTACTCCTCAATAGTGGGATAGCATTGTCTAAAGGACGTTTGCACAATTAAATTCCTTTTTGAGTAGGTAGAGGTTCTTAAGTACTTGCTCCTTTTAAAACAAAACAAAACTTTTCACACTTACACTTTTCGAACAAAGTTTTCAAAACACTTCATTACACTCTTGAGGACAGAATCAAGAGTTAAATCGAAGTTTCAAACAAAAACTCTTTTCAAAACCCACAATCACAAAGAAAAGCAAACCTTTTGAAAACATAGTGAGCAAGTACCTAAGAGCCCGTGGATAACCACAGATAGAAAGGGTGCTAACACCTTCCCTTTCTATAATCTACCTCCCGAACCCGAGAAACAATCTCGAAAAGGAATTTTGCTGTGCTTTTGTCCTTTCCTTGTTGGATAAAATAAAAGATGGTGGCGACTCTTGCTTATCGCGACATTTTGCAAAAACAAACGCAAACGCGAACCAGCATTCCAAAAACAGTCAGTTCTCATTCCCACCGATCACAGAACTGGCGACTCTGCTGGGGACATTATAAGTGAGGTGTACCTTAGGATTAGATCACTTGTGTTTTCAATTGTATGCTTTGTATGCTTTAAATTTTGTGGGTTTGTATCGGAGTTCTATAGATCCTAACCCGGATCTGGGGATACCCTTTAGGTAAGTAGCAACAAACTGTGAGGGAACTGTGCAGGGTATACCGACATGGTTGAAACAGTAGCTACGTTGATGTGGCACTTTGGTGAGTACCGGTAACCCTTGAGTTAAGTCAAGGAGAGTACGGGGCCGCCGCGTGGTGTCGTGAAGCATCAATTGACCTTAGAACCTTACTTGACCATCTTGGCCTTTTTTAGGGGTAGTGAGATGACTGACTTTGGTGCAGTCCGAAGTTGGTAGATACTCGATACTACACTCACTGAGGATTGTTTTCTTGGAATATTTTGGTCGCTAGTTCAGTGGCTAAACCAAAACGATGAACATAGAAAACAATCCAATGATATTGAGCTCCTTAGAACCCAGTTACTATTTATAGGACATGTTTTGAGCCAACTAAACTCAAGAGGGTACTTACCTATGAAACGTCATGCAAGCCTGAAATCTAAGGGCTCTTTATGTGTGACTTGTGTGCCTTCAAACTTGAACTACTTGCACATTCTTGTTATCTGACAACATGAGTTCCTTGCAGGTTTTGTTTACAGTCCTTATCCAATAATTTGGACTTATTACAGGGATTACTTACATCACCTCACACTTTTGCTTAAACGCATAGCATACACATCATAACATCATGCCTTAACATTTATTTAACCATTTCAAGGATCTCAAGGGTCTGTGATGCAGGTTATGGTAAATCAAAAGTCTAGCAAGAGGCAAAGGGGATTTATTTTCCTCTAGCCAAGGTTGTCTAGAAATCCAAGCACGATAACTTGAGTCAGGGGCTATGACCCACTCGATATGGTGAGCTTGACTCTTGAAGAAGGACTCTCAGCAACATGAAGTTCCTTCAATCAAGCTACCAGATTCAGATTCTAACAGTTTCTTGTTTACCCCGCGAGATCCTTGGAAACACTGCATACATATATCATACATATCATTGCATAACAGGTCTCCCAGTACAGGTCTCTTATCTTCTTCACTGTTTATTTCAGCAATCATCATGTCTACTGAACCTTCAACCGAGCAAGCTATCAAGGCCCTCCAGGCCCAGAATGCCCAATTTCAAGAGTTAGCCATGAGCCTAGCTAAGGGTCAGCAGGACCTGAAGAACCTGATTCTGAAAGAGAGGAAGAAGAAGAAAAAGAGGACCATCCTGTTCAATACTGGACGCAGGTTTGGAAACGGGCTGCATAACGAAGTTGGTCTGACCACCCCATCTGAAGGGAAAGATTGTCCACAAGAAAGGAGGGCTCCTAGCCCTGAATTCTCTGACAACGAGACGGACTATGATGAAGAACAGTATCCTCCTGCTGAGGATAAGTACAAACAACTGGAAGACCGTTTGAACGCTATGGAGATACAGAAGGTGCCCGGTCTGGACTTCGGAGATCTGGGCCTATCATCTGGGGTGGTGATTCCCCATAAGTTCAAGGCACCTACCTTTGCCAAGTATGATGGAGCTTCCTGTCCCAAGCTGCACCTCCGGTCATATGTGAGGAAGATTCAACCCTATACTGCTGATAGAAATCTCTGGGTTCATTTCTTTCAAGACAATCTCTCAGGGACTCAGCTTGAATGGTTCTGTCAACTGGAAGGAGCTAACATCCACAACTGGGAGGACCTTGCTGCTGCTTTTTACAAGCAATACCAGTATAATGCCGACCTTGCTCCCACACGTACTCAGCTTCAGGGTATGTCTATGGGTACAGGCGAAGGCTTTAAGGACTACGCTCAGAAATGGAGAGATCTTGCTGGAAGAATCCAACCCCCTCTGTCTGATAGGGAGTTGGTGGACATGTTTCTTGGGACTTTGTCTAGTCCCTATTTCAAACACTTGATCGGAAGCTCTTCAGCCAGATTCACCGAGCTAATACTGACCGGCGAAAGGGTCGAAGCTGGCATCAAAAGTGGGAAGATTCAAGAAGCTACACCTTCTGATGCTCAGAAAAAGCCCTACAATGGGAAGAAAGAGTCCAACGCTGTGTATGGTCAAAAGGGTCGTCATGACCAATACGTAGGAGAAATCTTGATCTCTAATCCTACACCTGCTCAACAAAGACAGGGGCATCAGCGTAAGGAGGTCGCGCCTAAAAGACAATTCACTAAGATCAACATGTCACTGGGTCAAGTGCTACAACGCCTGTTGGAGGCAGAGCTGATTACATTAAAGCCTCCTCTCCGGAACCCAAATACTTCCGCTCCTACCTATCATCCCAATGAAAGGTGTGCATACCACTCTGACAGTCCGGGACATGACACAAACAACAGTTGGGCTCTGAAGAACAAGATCCAAGACATGATTGATGCCAAGGAGATCAAGTTTGACCCTCCGGAGACTCCAAACATAATCACTGCTCCTATGATGAATCATTGAAAGCTTTAGTTCACTTGAATTTTCAAGTTGTAATCTCTTTGTTATTCAAACAATTATCTATTAATGCCAAACTTTGTTTCATTAATGCATTGCATATGTTTGTCTTGATTTGATCCAGTCATTTTAATTACATTTAAACTATGCTTTTTACTCACTTTATGACATTCAACTCTTGCTAAAAGTTACAAGCCTTTAGAGGGAGGATGACGAAACAATGCCATAATCTCATATAGTACGCTTTTGGACAGACCTTGCTAACGATGTACAGTCATTTCTTTCAAATCCTAAACACTGGAGTTATAAGGAAGATAATCCCTAGTCAACCCCTTCGAGCCAAAGAAGTAGGAGTTTTCTATTTTAAACACAAATTGAAACCTTTAATTTAAACCTGGGGCAGGGTAGTCTCTCAGTTAATTCAAAAGGATGCGCATTGAAGTCGCAAAACTCTCAGTTCATAATACAACGAACGACATCAAAAGCATTCCTCTAGAATCAAAAGACAGTGGTGGTTCCTTATCTCATAGGCAGTCAATCTCTCAAAAGAACAAAGCCCACTGAGCCAAAACCTATAAAGGAGGCTTAAGAAAGCTGGGGCATCCCGCTGACTGTAATCTCGAAAACAGAAACAGTCAGGCAAAAATTAGGGATAACAAATCAAAAGAACGAGGTCACTACAAATCCTCAACATGAAAAATGTTGCAAAAATGATGACTGCCTTCCAACAAATTCAACTTGTGTGAACCATCACCAAAAACGTCGTTCCAGATTCAAATAGTCGACGCACAATTAACTGAGTTTAGGATTGAAGAACATCACGAAGAGCGAGTGGGTACAAATATACTTTGAGCCTTTATCCTTTGTTTCTTAAACCGTGAACCAAGCCACGTTACAACCCTTCAAAAGTCCTAACTGAAGCATGGGTTAGTTCGAAAGCATACTGTTACAAAAGGTATCCTGACTCCTGTAAGGCTTTGCCCTAAATCTTGTGTTGAATTTGTCTTATAAAAAGTTTTCTGCTAAAAAACGCATTTTTCAAAACTTCGAGACAAGCATAAACTTTGCATTATTTGAATATCACTGTTTGCATTTGGCTATTTGTTTGACAACAGAGAAATTCACACAACGAATATCCGATGAACGAAAGCCCTCTCAATGAACAAAATCACTTCAAAAAGGATGACACTTCCATTGACAAATCTCCCTCCAATCAAGGGGCATGGCATGATCATTGTCCATCACCTGGGACAGTCCAGTCAAGATTTCAAGGAAATCTCTGAAGAAGTGCAGAGTAACCAGGGGAAAGTCTCCATCTCCGTCACTTGAGGCATTGAACATCAATCTCAGTGAAGGGTTACGTACAATTAAACATTTTCTGGAAATGTCCCAAGCACTTGCTACTAGGGGCAATGACAAATCTCCCCAAAATCCTTTTCATAACATGACATCCCAGTAAGGGTTTAATCTCTGAAAACCTTTCCCCAGCTGAATCAACCTCAAGAATCCTCGAGGACTTCCCCCAACGAAGATATCACCTCTCTAGCGGACTGACGATAGGGTTTATTTCCCCAACAACGCCAGGATGCCCCAGCTTGGGTTTGCTTCTCCGACTACTACAAATCAAAGGACCACAACTCCTCTTCCCCAGTAGACTACTCTACAATCCCCAGCAAGTTACTGCGAAACATGGACCTGACCAGATATCAGTTCAACTTCGACTCCCCGATAGAGCAATAGACGACTAAGACTCCTAAACTCTTTTCCCAAGCATACTCCCCACAGAGTTTTCAATATCCCCCAGTGGGGTTCTCCTCAAACAACAAAGCAGGGATCCCCAGTGGAAACATTTTGAGCAAAGTCCAAGACAAAATTACACTTCAACATTCATATCATATGCATACAAAATGCATATGACACAAATCTCATTTTATTTTGAGAACATCATTACACAATGCATACATCATGACATTGCATACAACTAACTCTTTACCTTTTCAGGAAAGATCAATCAACAGGCAAAGATCATCATCTTCTGAGATCCCTTCTAGAGACAGTTCATATGCGACCCAGATATGGCTGACATTCTGATACTTATTCCAGATTCCTTCTAGAGACGGTTCAGATGCGATCCAGATATGGCTGACATTCTAATACTTATTCCAGATTCCTTCTAGAGACAATTCAGATGCGACCCAGATATGACTGACATTCTGATACTTATTCCAGACTCCTTCTAGAGACAGTTCAGATGCGACCCAAATATGGCTGACATTCTGATACTTATTCCTGATTCCTTCTAGAGACGGTTCAGATGCGATCCAGATATGGCTGACATTCTAATACTTATTCCAGATTCCTTCTAGAGACAGTTCAGATGCGACCCAGATATGGCTGACATTCTGATACTTATTCCAGACTCCTTCTAGAGACGGTTCAGATGCGACCCAGATATGGCTGACATTTTGATACTTATTCCAGACTCCTTCTAGAGACAGTTCAGATGCGACCCAGATATGGCTGACATTCTGATACTTATTCTAGATTCCTTCAAGAGACAGTTCAGATGCGACCCAGATATGGCTGACACTCTGATACTTATTCCAGACTCCTTCTAGAGACAGTTCAGATGCGATCCAGATATGGCTGACATTCTGATACTTATTCCAGATTCCTTCTAGAGATAGTTCAGATGCGACCCAGATATGGCTGACATTCCGATACTTATTCCAGATTCCTTCTAGATATAGTTCAAATGCGACCTAGATATGACTGACATTCTGATGCTTATTCCAGACTCCTTCTAGAGACAGTTCAGATGCGACCCAGATATGGCTGACATTCTGATACTTATTCCAGAATCCTTCTAGAGACAATTCAGATGCGATCCAGATATGGCTGACATTCTGATACTTATTCCAAATTCATTCAAATTACAGTCCAGATACGATCCAGATTCAGATGTCATTTTGTCACTCATTCAAATACATTTCAGATACGCTCCAGATGCAGACGCAATTCTGACAATCATCCAGACTCAACTCCATTCTCCAGCAACTCTGGGATTTATTTTCCCAGCTAAAACATCACACTTCCCTACATCATAGTGTGGACGAGTACTATAACCTCAACGGTATACTCCACTGAGCACGAGTCAGTTCCTAGATCTTGATGTTCTCCTCCGTCATAGTGTGGACAAGTTCTATAACCTCAGCGGTATACTCCCGGTGGGCACGAGACAGTTCCTAGATCTTGATGAAGATGCTTCCCCCCAATTGAATTATGAACAGGTTCTTAAAAACTCAGCTGAAGCATTCTCTCAGTTGAAGTACAGGCAGGTTCCTAAATGTCAACAAAGTTAGACTTCCCCAGTGGAATCTTCTACAACAACAGGTATGCAAGTTCTCGCTAAGGAATCTCTTATGCGATCGACACTTCTGTAGATGGCATCTATAAGCCCATCCTCCTACCAACAATCTCCAAATGGCATCTGTAAGCCCATTCCTGACATCATAATGCTGATACTACACCATGCGAGTGCAAATTTCTGGGCAATCTAGTGTTCAATCATCTTCCACCTTCGGATCACGAAAGGCTCGAAAGCCAATCTATATCCTCAGGTTTAAGAAAATTGAACAGGGGAAACTGTTGCACCCCAAAATTTACCCTCTCATGTTTTCCAAAGTCTTCCCCCTACATGGTTGACAAGAAACCCTTGCCTAAGGAAAAAGAAATTTTTTGAGTGGTACTTTAAGTACCTTTCGATTGGCATTCTGAAAGGCCCTTCGATTGGTACTTTGAAGGGACACTTCGATTGGAATTATGGACAAGCACTTCGATTTGCATTCTGAAAGACCCTTCGATTGGGATTCTGAATGAGCCTTTCGATTGGCACCCTGGGCCAGGCCTTCGATTGGCATGCCAAGGGATCCTTCGATTTAGCATTGTGTCAAGGTAGCTTCGACAGGCATGTTAACCATGTCCTTCGATTAGCATGAACAACACCTTTCGATTGGCCTGTTAACAAAGCCTTTCGACTGGCCTGTTAACAAAGCCATCAAGAGGGCACTTAAAAAACATGTCCAGGTACACTGAACATGAGAAAATGGCATGTTTCCCTTGCAAATATAGAAATGATTAAATGCTGATTGTGGATTTAATTCCTGAGTTAAAGGCCAGATTCTTTCCTTTTCTGTTCCTAAAGGGCTGATTTAACAAGAGTGACTCTTTTCAAATCAAGCACTCGAAGCAGAAGAAGTCCATTTGAAGGAGGCAAATCAAGACCAATCGAAGAGTAGGGCCTGAAGGCATTCGAAATTCAAAAGTGTCCAGGTTCATTCAAGAGACATAAATATTTCAAAAAAGGAAATTATTTAATGTGTCTGATTCTTGTCTCATGGCTTTAATGGCCTGGTTAAATGCTGTCTCTTGCTGTTACTAGACCCCCACACTCCTATAAATACAGGGCCATCATACAGTGCAAAGGGTGGAACAAAAACATTACGAAAAAACACACAACCGGAGAACAAAAAAACATTGGAGTTACGCTGCCAAAAGTTGTCAACATTTTCAGAAGTGATCCAGGCCAAAGCAACCCTTCAACAAAAGCATCCACACCCATAAGCCCCAAATCAAAAGTGCCTACATCCAGGAAGTGCTCAGATCGAAGGTGCCTACATCCAGGAAGCGCCCATATTAAAAGTCCAATATGCTGGTAAAAAAGGGTAAACTATCCAACTTCATATTTGCATAGTATATCCATACTGGTTGTTACCTTTGATTTTCCATCCTAGACAGGATCGAAAGGCCTGGGTTTGGCGCCCAGGTCATGTTCTTCATTTTCCAACACTTGCTGCAGACATAGCCTGAAGAGACCCAACAAGCGCAGGATCGAAGGGCCTGGGGTTCAATACCCAGGCCCTGTGTTTTATTTTGCTAACATACTTTTGCAGGTATAGCATCCCAGATCGAAGGAGACACCTTCTCTGGATCGAAGCTTCCCATAGTCCTCCTAGATCGAAGAAGGCATTTTTCCTAGGATCGAAGGGAAATCCCTTCCCTGGATCGAAGGTTGTTCATGCCCACTTCCTGGCCCAATCGAAAGAACCATAACTCTGTCTGGATCAAAGCTGCCATTCCCTCCTTGGGTCGAAACTCCTTTTTTTCCCTGGATCGAAGGATTCCCCTTGTATTTTATTTTTGTTTTCATTGACATCTTTTTATCTTTTTAATTAACATTAAAATAAAATCAAAAACACAAAAACATTAGGCTAGTTTTTTCTATTAAATTAACTTTGTTAATTAATCATTTAATTATCTTAACATTTTTTCCAAAAAAACTAATATTAAATAGATTTAGGTCATTTTCACAAAATAAAATAAAACAACAAAAAGATTTTATTTTTAGAGGTTATTTTCAGATTCACGCGCATTTATTTTATTGTATTTGCGTATTGGTTTGTAATAACTTAGCTAAGACTTTTACTTTACTACTTTTATTTCCCCGATTTTTGGATATGTAAATAATCCCCCTCCCCGAAGCTTTGTAATAGCGTAGGATTTATAATTCCCGCACTTTAAATTCCTGTACATATATTAACTGTTTAGATGTATGCTAACTAGGCTATGCATGACAAGATTAACTCTTAACTTAAAATCAACAGTAGCTCACCATGACATGCAAGAATAATATAACTGAAAATTGACACACTTGCACATGCCACTCCTAGGGTACACCTCACTTGGTTGCCTCAAACGTGGTCATTGAGTATAGGAAGTCTTAGAGGTCGCCCTCATGTCCAAAGATCAAAGTTGCCTCAAAATGGTTGCCTCGGAAAAATGATCTAAGACATTAGGGTTACCACTAAAGCGTCCTAACATTGCTTTAGTGACCACACGTCCCTTAAACCGAATTGACCCGAAAACTCCAACGACAATTCTACCTACTCCTCAATAGTGGGATAGCATTGTCTAAAGGATGTTTGCACAATTAAATTCCTTTTTGAGTAGGTAGAGGTTCTTAAGTACTTGCTCCTTTTAAAACAAAACAAAACATTTCACACTTACACTTTTCGAACAAAGTTTTCAAAACACTTCATTACACTCTTGAGGACAAAATCAAGAGTTAAATCGAAGTTTCAAACAAAAACTCTTTTCAAAACCCAGAATCACAAAGAAAAGCAAACCTTTTGAAAAAATAGTGAGCAAGTACCTAAGAGCCCGTGGATAACCACGGATAGAAAGGGTGCTAACACCTTCCCTTTCTATAATCTACCTCCCGAACCCGAGAAACAATCTCGAAAAGGAATTTTGCTGTGCTTTTGTCCTTTCCTTGTTGGATAAAATAAAAGACGGTGGCGACTCTTGCTTACCGCGACATTTTGCAAAAACAAACGCAAACGCGAACCAGCATTCCAAAAACAGTCAGTTCTCATTCCCACCGATCACATCAAGCTTACTTAATGTTTAAGCACTTGTTCATATGCAAATAATGTTTACTCTAAGAATAATAATTCTAATGCAGAGCTCGTGTTTGTCTTGAAGTTTAATAAACTTTTCTTGAAAAGATTAAACATAAAAATTTTTATGTGAAAGAAGGTAAAAGATGGAATGATACCAACTCAAAAGTTTTAGCAATCCTCCTAGGGGTCAGATTACCGTATTCTCATTACAGTGCACTTTCGAATCAACACATGCTTCAGTTAGGACTTTTCAGGGTTGTAACGTGGCCTGGTTCACGGTTTTTAGAAAAAAAGATTTAAGACTCAACACTATTTGGTGCCCACCCATTCTTCATGATGTTCTCCAATCCTAAATTCAGTTAAACCAATACGAGCGCTCATCTCTCAAGAAGAGTTTACAATGGTGGAATAGTCAAGCGAGGTTTTTTAGACATAGCAGTCACTCACCTCTTTCGTTCTTAGTACTTCTGGACACACGACTTTATTCTTTGTGGAAGATCTTTATTTGGTAATCCCCTTTTTCTTTTCGCGCTTTTTGCTTTCTTTTTGTTTTCCCTAACTTTTGCCTGGGCAAATTCCTTTTGAATTTTGATTCTGAAGTCCAGCGGGAAGCCCTAACTTTTGCCTAAGCGACTCGTTTTCCAAGTTTCGACTTAGCAGGGCTTTTTGTCTCTTTCTTTCATCATTTACTCTTTTTTGAACCAGTCGTGTGACTTTGAGTCGTTTTTGACTTTGTTGGAGGTAATTGTGACTGCCTGAGTCTTTGGTAGACGAGGGATAACTATTGTTGTATCGTCATCTTTTGACTCCTTGATGTGCGGGAGATAACCATTGTGGTATCGTTCTCTTTGATGCACACTACTGATATATGAGAGTTAACCATTACGGTTTTTACTTTCCTTAGCCTTTTGATGGATAACCATTATTGTATCCTTAGGTGTTGACTCCATATGAGTTATGACCGCTCGATCGGATCAACTGAAATCTACCCTACTCCAGGTTAAATGTGAGGGTTTTTTCTGAAAAGAAAAGAAACTCCTACTTCAAGGCTCAAAGGGGTTGACGAGGGTCTATCTCCCTTATATCTCCAGTGTTTAGGAATTGAAACAAGGCCTGTACATCGTAAGCAGGGTTTTATTCAAAAGCACATCGTTTGAACTTTTTGGCATATTACTCATCATCCCCCCTCCAGAGATTTTTTATTTAACAAGAGTTAAGTATCAAAAAGCAAATAAAAACATTAATGAGTGAATACAAATGGATTAATTCAAGACAAACATATTCAATGCATTATGATTAGTATTAAAAAGATAAGCAAGTTCTGCATACAAGAAAGTAATGAACCAAGACAAGGGAGATTAAATAATGAGAATTCGAATGTAATTTGAAAATTCCATGTTGAGGAGACTAGTCTCCGTAAGGACTTATTGCTTCAGGAAGTCCACTTGGTAATCTCGCATTACATCTCTGGATGATTTACACTCTTGAGTTGAAACAAGTGCCCACCACATTTTCAATAAGAATATCTTTAGGTCGCGAGTACAAGATTCTGGCCCAATAGGAAATTCACGTTGGTCGTGCCTAGGTCTTTAGCTTGTTTATTGGCACCCTTCCTGCTATCAGATCTACAATACCTGCGAAGATGAGAATCGCAACAACATGCCTCGAGTGTGGGATGGTTACCCCAGCTATTATTTTGAACACCTGATACTTCGAGTAACCATTGATGTCATGTGCTGTAAAGCTTTAATGTTTCAAATGCATTGTTTATTGAAAATGTTGAACGTCTTTTGTTATCAAAACGGGAGAAAAAAACCAAAAACAACTCGATACAATTTGAAAACACTTTTATTGAATGATTGGCCTGTAAATAGGCATTTACATCAAAAAGCAATTCTTCGAAAAGTAACAATTGCATGCGAAGTGTATAGAGAGAGGACAACAAGAATGGAAATGTGAGTGAAGATTCGTCGAGTACAACTCTATTACAACCCTCATGACCTCCACATTCTTCAATAACTTGTTTTCTAAACGACTGATTGGACTATTTCTTTGTCCTGAGCCGATCAACCCAACGACCTTTTACGCGAAATATTTCTTCACTACATCTGCGTTAACAGGGTGAGGGAAATCCTCTCCATCCATAGTTGTAAGCATCATAGGTCCTCCTGAAAAGACTTTCTTCACAAAAAAGGTCCATCATAGTTGGGAGCCCATTTACCTCTAGCGTCTGTGTTGTTAGGAGGCAAGATCCTCTTTAGCACAAGATCATCAGCTTGGAAATTCCGCGGACGTACCTTCTTGTCTAAAGCTTTCTTCATCCTCCTCTGATATAACTATCCATGGCAAATATATATCAATCTCTTCTCGTCAATGAGATTCAGCTGGTCGAATCTATTCTGAACCCATTCAGTCTCATCCACATGAAAATTTTTATGTACAAAATTTACAATATATACAACGAACAAAACTCCTCAAGCTAAACACGACAAGCTTTCGGAAAACACAAATTGACATAACAAAATAAATACAAATAACGATATGAAAACCTGGTGAAAATGAATTAACAAGTTGAAAAGTGAAGATTTGAAATTTAGAACATTTCCTTTTTTCAACTTGTTAAAACACAAATCACGATACACATAAACAAATACAAAAAAACATGCTTGTTTTACGTCGTAAGCTCGATGCCTTTATTGTGCGAGCTAGTAACCTCCTCTTGTCATGCCATGGTATTATCACACCATGCAAACCTAAAGAAAGTGTCCTAACAATCACACAACAAACGTTAAGAATACGAGACAATTCACAACAATACATAAAAACACATATATGCACAAATATCATATACAAGTTAATATATAATTTCTATACAACATATACATTAATTACAAAACTCAAAAACAAAGAAATTATCGCAATGCGAAAACAATAGAACAAATCCCCGACAACAATGCTATTTTGTTGAAAGCGGTGTAGGGTAAGCAATAAAAGTTTTGGAAATATTAATCCGGGAATTTATCGTGTCCACAAAGATTGGTTATTGAATTGCCATTTGAAAAATCTCTCGTTAATGAGTTTGGGGATAAATGGGTCTGTAAAGAAAATGTTATCAACAGAAAATAAATGTAAACAAAAGTAAAAACTAAGGAAGAACTTATCAAGCATGCATATACTCCAGTCATCACAGACTTAAACCTACCAACCAGTTATATTCAACCTAACAATATTCATCAATGTCACTACGTGCCACTCACAACCTAAGTCATTTCTAACACAAATTGAGAGACTTAATGTATCACCAAGAAAATGATCTCTCTACCTCCTTAACAACACAAAAGATAACTATATAATTGCACTGACGATCTCTCAGCACATCACAACCACAGAGGCATTAAGCTCTGATACCCAAGTAGATGTCAGCTCTAAATCTATCTCTAGAGTTCAGAAACTAACAGTTAATCATCCTAGATAAGAATCTAAGCAGTATATGTCTATAAAAACTCAAATCCTTAGCACAAAGAAAAAATATAAGACAACAATCCACTAAGATTTATAAAGCAAGTTTTATATAACACCATGGTGTAGCGGTAAAAATGTTTAAGACTAAGCCATTGGATTGACTTGACTTATACAGATCAAATAAAAATCACTACCGTGCTTTATTGTTTCCAAAGGAATGGGAAAAGAGCGAATAACCCAAAAAGAGGGGGAAAGATTCAAGGTAAGGGGGTTGGTTATGCAAAGGGAAGGTATTAGCACCCTAAAAATGTACGGTATTCCGCAGGAACCTCTTTGTAAAATCTGTATATTTTGGCTATAAAATGTTGTATAAAAATAGATGGTGGAGATGAGAAAAGAAATATTTTTTTATGATTTTTGCACCCACCGCGATTGCGAATCTTTAGTGCCTATGTACCACCTTCCGTGTAATAGGGGATCAAGGTACACGTAGTTCCTCTTTAAAATTTTTAAAACAAGTGTGTTGGTTAATTTTATGAGATAAGACATCATCGTCATTGTCCGTGTGGAAAACATAATTACTACCCACAATCATGAGAAAGGGGTATTTGCATCATCTCAAAGTGGAAGATATGGCTTGGATTTTAAAATCAACAATGCCTCACTCAACACTCAAGTGGAAAATATCTCACTTCACTACATATTATAGAAGTATAGTTGTTTGCATCACTACAATGATTGACAAGAGTTTAACATTTTGATAAAATTTTTAAGATAAGATCCAAAATGGCAAAATGGTTTGAATGAGATTGATTGACTTTTAGTCTTCTCACAAAAATGTCTAAGTATTGTTAAATTGATTAATGTTTATGAAAATATTTTGAAAATGCATGGACCTAAGTCCAAGTTTATTATGAAAGTGGTTCAAGTTTATAAACAAGAAGAGTTTTCAAAGGGAGGGAGAAGATTTTTGAAATTAAAAAAGATAGGAGGAGATGAAGAAACTGTCCTAAAGCATAAGGTAAAAGCTAGGGAAAAGAACCATCTAACCAACAAGAAGCCAATACTTGACATTATGAGTCAAGATATAATTCTCATTATTTGGATTGAAACCAAGCAAGCAAAGATACTAGACGTCTTGAGAAGACCAAACTTCAAGTGTATTAAGTCTTCGAAAAAAATTGGGCAGAGTAACGGCTGTGTACGGGTGAATTCCAGATCACAGACAAAGTATGTAATCACAATAACCTGCACACCAAACAAACAAACAACCCAATATCTTGGGGGTAAACCCCAAGAGCTCCAAACAAAATATCAATTAAGGTCATAAGGTCTCCAACATAGGCCAATGTGTCTAATCCTAAGTCCAAGAAGTCCAATACTCCATAATGCCAAGGATATTAACCAAATAGTCCAAGTGTCATTAATGTTTTTTATGGTTCATGTTTATTATTAAGTATCTTCAAAAGGAAAATAAAAGCTCAAGTGAGAAAATTAAAAATGGCATAAAAATTAAATGCTCAAATGAAAAAAAGATGAAAATAGCATGAAATGTAAATGCTAAAGTAAATGGTACATAAATTAAAGAGCATAAAATAAAGTCAATTGTTATAAGTTAATGGTTAGTTGGATGACCATCTTGAAACTTGAATTTGGAACTCATTAGAGGATTGGTAGAACCAAAGCCTCTCAAAAACAAGTTGAATTTTTTTTTTGTCAAGTATATCACCCATTTTAAGAAACCTCAAGGAAACATTTAATGATCAACGATGTTTAAGTGATCCGCGTTGACCAAAATTGATGAAAATTTGTTAGAGTATTGGTAGAACCAAAGCCTCCTAACAATGAATCTCAAGGTTATTAGATCAAAGGGTTCAAATTAACATACTTTGGTTTGCAAACATAGGTTTGGGCCATGAATGATCATTTACTCGATTTGGGACAAAATTTAACGCTATGTTAAGCAATCTTAAATGGACTTATATAGAATTTACACCTATTTTGAGGCCGGTCAGTAGTAATCCATGTACTTCATGTTTGGATAAATGATATAGAGATCATCATCCCATAACATGTAGCACAAATAAAAGGAAAGGGGTAAGATGAAGAGGGAGGGGAATGATAAGCTAATTTGGATCACTACCTCAAATTTCTTTTCATCTTTAAATTCAATCACTCATCTATATGGATTAAAGTACTAAACATATCATTAATCCAAAGCACCAAAAATGAATTGAATAATTCACTCTTTGATAGATTTGAATTAATGAACATTTATCCAACTTAATTTACACCCAAAGTCCATTGAATTTAAAGATAAATTGGAAATTAAAATTGCAATCCAAATCAACAATTAAAAGGAGTGAGTAGAAAAAGATAGATGGATCAAAACAGGCCCAAAACAAGGCAGAAAAAGCATTTTGGCACTGTTACAATCGATTGCGCTCAGACAACAATAGATTGCATCAGTGCATTTTTTTTAAAAATGCAAAATTTTGTTGTGACAATCGATTGCATTATTACAACAATCGATTGCACCCTGTTAAAATCAGAAAAACAACATTTCAAAAGGCCAAATTCTTGTTCAAACTTTCCATGAAACACCTTATGATCATGGATTCAATTGAGCACGAAAATTCCATCAAATAATGAGAAAATAGAACCAATGAAATCACAAAACAATACTTAATGAATCACACCCAAAGATCAACAAGAGATCACATTGTGAAAGATGAAAAATCCAACTTACCAAAGGTAGATCTTGAGAATTATCAAAACAACTTCAAGATTTTGCTTCAATTTAACCCCCAAAATCAATTGCCCAAGCTTGGATGTAGAGAATTGATGAAGAAAAAGTGTTTGGATAAAGGTTTAGCTCAAATATTAGTAAGCTTCAATGCAAAGCTTACTAACTTTTTTTTTTGAAAATGGAGCTTTGAGTGAATTTGGTAGATGGAGAAAATTGAGAGATTTTTTAGCAAAATGAGTTTAGCTATCAAAAGCTTGTGATTTGAATGAAATGAGGGCTCTATTTATAGAGTTTAGGATTGGAATTAGTGGTGGTTTGGAGTTTGGTTTGGGAAATGAAATTAGGCTTGGTAATTAATTCTTGGAGCCAAAATGTGAATTAATGATATATCTTTCAAAAATTGGAACCAAAATTTGAATTAATGAATATTTTTCAAAAAAAGAAAAATTGGAGCCAAAATTTGAATTAATGATATATCTTTAAAAAAATGAAGAAAAATTGGAGCCAAAATTGACAAGCTTGAAATTGATGATTTTTTCAAATTTTCACTTTGTGCAATCGAATGCACTCTGGGCTCAATCGATTGCGTCAGCGTATTTTTCAAAAATGGCGCAAAATACACTTTGTGCACTCGATTTCACTCTAAGAGCAATCAGTTGCATCATTGAAAAAAATGAATTTTTTATATATATATTTTTTGCAAATAGAGATTTTAGGAAAATAATACCGGAAAATTTTATTTGTTAGATGCTTTAACTCGGTACCTACAAAACACAAATATGCAAAGACAAAGACAAATATTTTTTATATTCTTACTAGAAGTTAGTCAACAACACATATACAAAATATACCACCAAGGTGCTTGGAGATCCCTCAAGAGCAAACTTAAAGATAGGAGATAGAAAAAGATGAACAACCAACCCTAATGTGATTTTGTTGCATTGAATTGATATGATATGATGAAGGAAACTTAGGGGGGAAAATTGGGGTACAACAGCTGCCCTTATTTAAGTGTCTTCTATCCAGAGATACGAAGGTTAAAATCTTCATGTCGACGCGATTAAAGATACTTAAATATAAAAGCAAGCCCTATTTTTGGCCCTAAGATACCGTGTAATGCTTATGATTATAAATGCAGATGAACAAATCTAAAGGGGACGCAAGACACCACTAGGGCTGTAAAAAGTAAAAGGGGAAACAAAAGGAAAACTTGACCAGGAAAATAAATCATTGGTGAAGGAAAGACAAGCCTCTGTTGGGGGTAATGTCTAAGATAAGATCCAAAGCATCGTCAATCTTAAGAGAGTAAAGGATGATGGTGACCGACAGATGACTGCGAACTATCCAATCTTTGAGGGGATAGAAAAAAAGTAACGTCGACTCACTGGAGAAAGAGATGGTTAGATAATACCAGTAAACCTCAAGATGTACCCAATATTTATAACTGCGAACAGATGAACTTCCATTGGAGTAATATAATCTCGAAGATGAACTACCTTCCATAATGACAAGGCTACCATCCACCGGAATAAAAATCTCAACAACAAACTACCTTCCATAATGACAAGGCTACCATCCATCGGAATAAAAATCTCAACAACAGACTACCTTCCATAATGACAAGGCTACCATCCATCGGAATAAAAATCTCAACAACAGACTTCCTTCCATAATGACAAGGCTACCATCCATTGGAGTTAAAAATCTCACAACAAACTACCTTCCATAATGATAAGGCTACCATTCATTGGAGCAAAAATCTTCATAACAAACTCCTTCCAAAATGACAAGGCTACCATTTATTAGATCAAAAATCTTCACAACGAACTAACTTCCATAATGACAAGGCTACCATTCATTGGAGAAAAATCTTCACAACGAACTACCTTCCATAATGACAAGGCTACCATTCATTGGAGCAAAAATCTTCACAACGGACTACCTTCCATAATGACAAGGCTTCCATTCATTGGAGAAAAAATCTTCACAACGAACTACCTTCCATAATGATAAGGCTACCATTCATTGGAGCAAAAATCTTCACAACGAACTACTTTCCATAATGACAAGGATACCATTCATTGGAGAAAAACCTTCACAACAAACTACCTTCCATAATGACAAGGCTACCATTCATTGGAGAAAAAATCTTCACAATGAACTACCTTCCATAATGACAAGGCTACCATTCATTGGAGCAAAAATCTTCACAACAAACTACCTTCCATAATGACAAGGATACCATTCATTGGAGTAAAAATCTTCACAACGAACTACCTTTTATAATAACAAGGCTACCATTCATTGGAGCAAAAATCTGAATCTTCTCTGGGAGTTATCAGATCCATTGGGGGAAGTACAAGTTGCTCAAATAAAGAGTCCTACCACTTGCTTCTATGAGGAGGAAATGCAATAAAGACTTTCCTATAGGAGGAAATATGGCTTCTTGGGGAAAGAGATGAAATTTCTTGGAGAAATGCCAATAAATTCTTACTGAGGGGATAAACTCTTCTTGTGTAAAAATAAATACACATTCTCAAACTAAAGCTTAAATCTTTCCAAGATTCGAATAATAATGTTGCTAAGGGTATCCATTCCAAACAAAAATAAACCGGAATGAAGCAGTCAACCAAAATACATCTCCTGAGAAACAAACTCAAGAGAGAATCTCATTCCATCCAAACAACGAGTCGAAAATAAGGCTGAAATAAAATTCTCCCACGAGGGATAACTCAGTGGGGAAGTTGAAGGAATATACATTTTTGCTTAAGGTTGATACTCTATTGGAGAGATATTAACATAACTCCGGATAAATCACAAACACGATGGAAATTCCATAAGATAGTAAGCACCAACCAAGGAAACAAATCCTTATTCTATAGCTTAACTTTATTGGGGAGGCACAAGATCAATCAAAACAACAATGTAACATCTTCCTCCGAGCTTCTACTGGGAAACCATACAAACTTTGAAGGTGGGGGGAACAAAATGTTTGAAATTCATACTTTTCCCAGGGTTGACTTCACTGGGGAAGAACATTATCACCTTACTGAGACATCAGTTGTGGATGATATACTGACTTCATTGGGAAGGATAATACTATATTGGCGAATAATACTTCAATATACATTCTCAATAATGAGAGTGATAATTGCACCAACATCTCCAGGGAGGAATTATGAAAACCTCACAGGGCAACAAATTCAGAAAAATATGTCGTCTCAACATCACCTGGGGAATTTCAATCACTAAAGCAAGAAAAACTTCAGGGGATTTTAAATACAATCCAGCACTCGGTGGGAGAAAACCCAAAAAGTTGATAACCATCTCAACACTCCTTTAATAAAACGCTGCCCTTGCCTGGCTGTCGAGCAGATAAACAAAAAGCCAATGCTACCGAAAGGAGACGATTCATAAATGAATCCAATCTCAGCATGTACGGGGAGAAAATACTTTTTTTAAATGAGTGAAGCCTTCATTAGGGAAACTTGGATAAAGTCTTCATTTTATGCAAACCTTTGGGTTTCATCCGTCCATGAGATCACTAATTTTTTCCTCCTTGTACCATAAAATTTAAAGCAATTTGTAAATTCTTTTCAAAAAAATAATTTTGTTATTTAATTTGTTTTCTTTGATCATTACTATCAATAATAAATGAAATCTTTATAGGCTGAATGAAATAAGAATTGTAAAGAATTGGATAAAAGGCTCAAATTTTATTAATATAATGGTAGCCTGCAAATGGCAAGACTCCATAGATGATTACAAAATTTGGAACATGGTAATATATATTGGAAAAGATACATTGAATTACAATGACCACCATTCTCTCTAGAAACTTTGAATTTATGAGCCGAAACTTTGGTTGAAGAGTAGTAAGATCCAAGCAGATTATTGCCCCATTGATCAAGTCTTGTCTAATGTAGTTACTTTCCAGAAAATCCCTAATTTTTCCTAGGTTTCCCTTGCGGGTTTTCAACCTACCGGGAAAATTTATTCTGTTTATGTCTTTAGTTTTTGCCTAGATCGCCCTTCCGGGTTTTCGGCCTACCGAAACGCTCTTTTTTGCCTAAGCCGCCCTTTCGTGTTTTCGTCTTAGCGAGCCACTCTCTTTTGCCTAAGCCTCCCTTTTGGGTTTTTGTCTTAGCGAGCTATTCTTTTATTTTTCTAGGCGAAGTATTTCTTGAATGCATCAGCATTCACAGGACGTGGGAACTCCTCACCATCCATTGTCTCAAGAATCAATGCACCGCCAGAGAAGGCTTTCTTGACAACATATGGGCCTCCAAAATTGGGAGTCCACTTTCCCCTAGAATCAGTGTTAAAGTACACGATCTTTCTGACTACGAGGTCACCTTATATGAATTCACGAGGTTTGACCTTCTTATCAAAAGATTTCTTCATTCTCTTTTGGTATAATTGCCCATGACACAAGGCCGTCATTCTTTTTTCTTCTATTAAATTCAACTGGTCAAACCTGTTCTGGACCCATTCAGCCTTCGACAACTTGGCTTCCATTATTACTCACAAAGAGGGAATCTCAACTTCAATGGGGAGAAATGCTACCATGCCATATACAAGAGAGAACGAGGTTTCCCCTCTTGAAGTGCGTACATATGTTCGATACCCATGTAGAGCAAAAGGGAGCATTTCATGCTAATCTTTATAAGTAACCACCATTTTATGGATGATTTTCTTGATGTTATTATTGGCTGCTTTAACCGTTCCATTCATCTTTGGCCTATAGGAAGATGAATTATGATGGACAATCTTGAATTCTTTACAAATTTCTGTCATCATCTTGTTATTCAGATTCGAGCCATTGTCGGTGATAATGCTACTTGGCACACCATACCGACATATGGGATTGTTCTTAATGAAGCGCACTACCACCTTCTTAGTAACATTAGCATATGCAGCAACCTCCACCCGTTTGGCGAAGTAATCAATTGCCACTAAGATAAAACGACGCCCATTCTTGTCCGTATAAATTTGGCACTTATGGCACTTCTTAGCAAATTTGTAATAGTCAGATTCCATTATCAGCCAATAGTAACCTACCCTTAGCATCTTTTTCGCCATTGAATGTCCATTGGAATGAGTGACAAAGGAACCTTCATGAACTTCATGCATTAACATGTTTTCTTCGTGTCTATCCACACGTCTGAGCAAGACCATGTCATGATTTCTCTTGTACAACACATTTTCACTGAGGAGAAAGCTTCCAGCCAATCTTCTCAATGTCTTTCTATCTTTATTCAATGCACCAATCAGATATTCATGAGTCTGGAGAAAATGTTTGATATCATGATACCAAGGTTTCTCATCTACTACTTCCTCTGTTGTAAATACATGAGCAGGTCTATCCAAACACCGAACTGTAATCCGAGGTATATCATTCCAAGTATTAACTTGATACATAGAAGCCAAATTTTCCAGAGCATCCGCCTTTTAATTTTCATCTCTGGGGATGTTATAGAATTCAACCTTATTAAAGAAGGGTAACAATCTTCTAGCATAATCTTTGTAAGGGATCAAGCCATGGTGACGAGTATCCCATTATCCTTTAATCTGATTTACTACTAAAGCTGAATCGCCATACACATCTAGAATTTTAATTATGAGATCAATAGCTTCTTTGACACCCATGATACAAGCCTCATACTCTGCCATGTTATTGGTGCAATCGAATGTCAACCTTACAGTAAAAGGTATGTGAGATCCATGAGGAGTGGTAATCACATCACCAATTCCTATACCATAAGCATTCACAGCTCCGTCAAATATCATTCTCCAATGAGACTCAAGATCAGGACCCTCCTCAGGTAATGGTTCATCATAATCTTTTACTTTCAAAAACATCACATCCTCATCGGGGAAATCATACTTCACAGACTGATAGTCATCTACCAGTTGGTGAGCAAGATAATCTGCCAGCATGCTACTTTTAATATCTTTTTGAGTGCGATATTCAATGTCATATTCAGATAACAACATTTTCCAACATGCAACTCTCCCAGTGAGAGCGGGATTTTCAAAAATGTACTTGACTGGATCCATTTTGGAGATCAACCAAGTAGTGTGATTAAGCATATACTGCCGCAAATGTTTTTCTGCCCATGCCAGAGCACAACATGTATTTTCCAGCATGGAATACCATGAATCACAATCAGTAAATTTTTACTGAGATTATAAATGGCATATTCTTTCTTCCATGTTTCATCTTGTTGTCCTAGAATACAACCCATGGAATTATCTAACACTATCAGATACATAATCAAAGGTCTTCCTTCAACAAGAAGGAGCAAGATAGGAGGTTAAAGTAGATACTCTTTGATACTTTCAAATTCCCTTTGGCAGTCATCTGCCCATACACAACCTTGATCTTTCTCTAACAATTTAAAGATCGATTCACACGTTGCAGTCATGTGGGATATGAATCTAGAAATATAATTCAAACGCCCGAGGAACCCTCTGACTTTCTTCTTAGTCCTTGGAGCGGGCATTTCTTGAATTGCTTTGACTTTATCAGGGTAAACTTCAATCCCTCTTTAGCTGACAATAAAACTCAAAAATTTCCCTGATCGAACACCGAAGGTACATTTATTTGGATTCAAGCAGAGACGATACTTCCTCAAACGCAAAAACAATTTCAATAAATCTTCTACATGCCCTTCTTCATTCTGGGATTTAGCAATCATATCATCAACATATACCTCAATTTCCTTGTGCATCAGATTATGGAATATGGGTGGCATAGCCCTCTGGTACGTTGCACCTGCGTTCTTCAACCCGAAGGGCATCACTCGGTAATAGAATGTTCCCCATGGTGTGATAATCGTTATTTTTTCCATGTCCTCAGGAGTCATCCTTATTTTATTATATCCAGAAAATTCGTCCATGAACGAGAAAACTCTGAATTTTGCTGTGCTATCCACTAACCTATCAATGTGTGGTAATGGGAAATCATCTTTTAGACTAGATTTATTTAGATCTCTGTAATCTACGCACATGCGAGCTTTTCCGTCTTTCTTAGGTACATGCACAATGTTGGCTATCCATTAAGGATACACTGATGTCACAATAAAACTGACATTAATCTGCTTTAGAACCTCTTCTTTGATCTTTACTTCCATGTCGGGGTGAGTTCTTTGCAACTTCTGTTTGATTGGTGGGCACTCCGGCTTCAGCGGAAAATGGTGCTCTACAATTTCTTTATCTAAACTAGGCATATCTTGGTAAGACCAAGAAAATATGTCTACATATTCCCTTAACAGTCTAGTCAACCTGCTCTTCACGTTAGGATGCAATAATGCTCCAATCCTGACCTCTTTTGGCTCTTCTTCTAAACCCAAATTGATTATTTCTAATGATTCTTTATGTGGCTGAATAACATCTCCCTCGTGCTTGAGTAATTGTGAGACCTCTTATGGAATCTCACCATACTCTTCTTCTTATGCCCCTAACATAGGATATTCAAAGTTGGGAGAGGGTGCAGGGTCATTGTATTCAACGAGTTTATTATTTAATCCACACATATAATTTATGATTTCTTTTAGAAACTGACACATATGTCAAATGATTATACAGATTTGTTTTCAATTATTATTCTATTCAAAAGGGTTTTTTATTATTACCATTTTCCAAGAAAAAGCAGAAAAAATTAAAAAAAAAACACAACTTAGGAAACAAAGACAACTTTTATTTATGATTTTAATGATCAAATCAAAAAGATAAGCCCATACAATATTAACTTTTCATTTCGGGCATAATGAAAGCTTTTGGAAAAGAAAAATCAAATTACTTTGAGACATGGATGTAAGAAGGAACATCATAAGTGATCTAGTTCTGGATTCTGACTCTAGGTGTCACATAATTCGGCATTTCCTGATCTTATTCACCATTCTCAATAACATTAACTCTAGAGACAGTTGGATGGAGGTAGTCTCCACTGCGAAAAACATCATGATAACTGCTCATAGTAGACTTCAGCTTCAAACTTTCATTCTTTCCATTCTTTACAGAGAATCCTAAACCAGCCCTATTCTTGTTTACTGGAGGATCAACGACCTGTCCCCATACCTTGTTTGGCCCGTTGCGCACAACATGCTGAGCATCATTTAATGAAACCATAGAGTTCTAATTCCCTCTTACATTATCAACAGATAGAGCTTGGAAATGTGTCCCCACGACAGCCTCATCTCCTTCAACAGCACTGAAAGATGATAGGTGAGATATCAGTAATGCTTGCTTCCTATTTATAACAACCACTTTGCCTTCGCGCACGAACTTCAGATTTTGGTGCAAAGTGTAAGTGACAACCCATGCTTCATGTAACCATGGTCTTCCCAGTAGACAACTATATGCGGGTACAATATACATGACCTGGAAAGTGATCTGGAACAGATGCGGGCCTATGTGAATATGAAGATTGACCTCCCCAATAACTGACTTCCTTGACCCGCTGAAAGCTTTAACAATAATGCCACTTGGGCGCATAGGAGCCCCTTGATATTTCAACTTCATCAGTATACTTCTTGGTATCACATTTAAAGCAGATCCATTATCAATCAGCACATTGGATAATGAATCATTCTTGCAGTTCATAGAGATGTGGAGGGCCAAAATGTGATTCCTTCCTTCATCGAGCAGTTCATCGTTGCAGAAACTCAGGTTATTACATGATGTGATGTTCCCTACCACACTGCTGAATTGGTCTACTGGCATATCACTTTCCATGAAAGCTTGGTCCAATACACTCATCAAAGATTCTCTGTGAGCAGCAGAGTTCAACAATAAAGCCAAGATAGATATTTTTGAAGGAGTCTACAATAACTGATCCACAATTCGGTTGTCACTCATCTTAATTATCTTCAAAATATCACCCACCTCTTTCTCTAGAGTAGCACCACTGGATTCACCTGTAGCCTTCTTTTCTTTAACATTTTCCACATTCTTCTTTCCAGTGCTAACATCCCCACGAACAACCGGTGCAAAAATACGACCACTGCGGGTCATTCTGCCAGTCTCGGAAATATTCTCAACATTAGACATTGGTTGTATGGGAACTTTTATACCACCCTCTAAAGTCGTAGCATTATACTTGTACAACACAACTTTGTTGGATTTGTAAGGAACAGGCCCTGGTAAGAAAATCACCACAGGGGAAACAACTAACTTCCTACAGTATTCAATTTCAACAGGGTCAGAATCATTGAAACACGGCACAATCAAATTCACACCCCCTTCAGACAATCTTGTCATCAAAGATTCATCACCAGAGAACAAATCCTCATATGAGGAGAAGAATTCATCTATAGAAGCATACTCATCATCATCTGATTCTTCCCCAACCTCAATATCGTTAACCTCATAGTAATTATCTATTTGCCCTGAAACCTTGATGGTTCCAATATACAATAAAAATTGAATACCTTTTCTTACAATTGAACATCCTCGGGAGTCCCGACAGCAAATTCGGCAAGATCCATATTGATGTTCTACCTGACCAGCCATGTGGCAGAAAATAGCATGCATTTGTACGAGATCATCATTCATGTGCTCCACATAAAATATTCTGAACTCTCTGGGGCATCCAGAAACCATATTTACTTCCTCCTCATACTCTGCCCTAGGCCTGATTATATGGATGAGGCCCTCATCCATCATCTCTTACAAATTAATCTTTTTCTTTTCACAACCTTGTATATTAGTACTACAGGTACCACAACCAACATGGTTATGAGTGTAGTAACTAAACTCGCAAAGGTCAGCATGCATCTTTACCAAGTCCCCTCTTACTAGGTTAATATCATAACTGCGAAAGTCCCCCAGACAACCAGCAACCATGTTAACAACATTCATTCCTCCGTGTTTTGAGAGAGGATTATCTTTTACATTCAGACTAACATCTTTGAAGGACAAAAGGCCAAATTTAACCATTTTTTGTACCTCGGATTTCAGAGGATAACAGTTTTCCACATTATGTCTCGGTGCACCCTGATGGAAAGCACATGTTTGGTCTGCCTTATAGTACCAAGGTAAAGGGGATGGTACATCTAGAAGTGGCCTAGTCTGGACCAACTTTTTTTGGATCAACCCTGTGTAGCGGTAGAAATGTTTAAGACTAAGCCATTGGGTTGGATATACTTCATACAAATAAAAATAAAAATCTCCACCGCGCTTTATTGTTTCCAAAGGAATGGGAAAAGAGAGGGAAAGATTCAAGGTAAGGGGGTTGGTTATGCAAAGGGAAGGTATTAGCACCCTAAACATCTACGGTACTCCGCAGGAGCCTCTTTGTAAAATCTTTATATTTTGGCTATGAAAAATGTTGTATATAAAAAATGGATGGTGGAGGTGAGAAAAGAAATATATTTATTTTATAATTTTTGTACCCGCCGCGGTTGCGAACCTTTAGTGCCTACGTACCACCTTTTCGTGCAATAGGGGATCAGGGTACACGTAGTTCCTCTTTTAAAAATTTAAAACACAAATATATTGGTTAATTTTATGAGGTAAAACATAATAGTCATTATCCGTGTGGAAAACATACCTACTACCCACAATTATGAGAAAGGAGAATTTACATAATCTCAAAGTGGAGGATATGGCTTGGATTTTAAAATCAACAATGCCTCACTCAACACCCAAGTGGAAAATATATCTCTTCACTACATATTGTAGAAGTATAGTTGTTTGCATCACTACAAGGATTGACAAGAGTTTAATCTTTTTTGAGAAAAGTTTAAAGATAAAAGCCAAAGTGGCAAAATGGTTTTAAATGAGATTGATTGACTTTTAGTCTTCTTACAAAAAATGTCAAGGTATTATTAAGTTGATTGGAGTTTATTTATGAAAAATGTTTTGAAAATGCATGTACATAAGTCCAAGTTTATTATGAAAGTGGTTTAAGTTCAAAAACAAGAAGAGTTTTCAAAAGGGGGAAGAAGATTTTTGAAATTAAAGAAGATGGGAGGAGAAGAAGGGACTATCCTAAAGCATAAGGTAAAAGCTAGGGATAAGAAACATCTAACTAACAAGAAGTCAATACTTGACATTATGAGCCAAGATCAAATGAGAAAGTGGTTCGAGTTCAAAAACAAGAAGAGTTTTCAAAAGGGGGAAGAAGATTTTTGAAATTAAAGAAGATGGGAGGAGAAGAAGGGACTATCCTAAAGCATAAGGTAAAATCAAGGGATAAAAACCATCTTACCAACAAGAAGCCAATACTTGACATTATGAGCCAAGATAGAATTCGCATTCCTTGGATTGGAACCAATCAAGCAAAAAAAATACTAGAACTCTTGAGAGAACCAAACATCAAGTGTATTAAGTCTTCACAAAAATTGGGCAGAGTAACAGCTGTATACGGGTGAATTCCAGATTACAAACAAATGGTGTAATCACAAAAAACTACACACAAAAACAAACAAGCAACCCAATGTCTTGAGGTAAACCTGAAGAACTCCAGACAGAATAATCAGATAAGATCACAAGGTCTCCAAGATAGGCCAAGGTAGTCCAAGAAAAGTCCCATGCTCCATAATGCCAAGGATAGTAACCAAATAGTCCAAGTACCATTAAAGATTTTTTTAGGGTTTATGTTAATTATTAAGTATCTTAAGAAAGGAAAAGAAAAGCTCAAGTGAGCAAAGTAAAAATGCCAAGAAAGTAAATGCTCAAATGAGCAAAGATGAAAATAGGCATTAAATGTAAATGCTAAAAGTAAATGGTATATAAAGCATAAAAAAGAATAAAAGCATAAGGTAAGACAAGTCAATAATTAGTGGTTAGTTGGATGACCATCTTGAAGCTTGCATTTGGAACTCATTAGAGGATTGGTAGAACCAAAGCCTCCACACAAAAAGTTACATTTGCTTTTTGTCAAGTATACCATCCATTTGGAATTCTCACAAGTACCATTTAATTATCAACGATGTTTAAGTGATCCGCATTGACCAAAGGTGTTGTAGATCCATTAGAAAATTGGTAGAACCAAAGCCTCCACACAATGAATCTCAAGGTTATTGGATCAAAGAGATTAAATTAACATACTTGGGCTTGCAATCATAAGTTTGGGCCACGAATGATCATTTATTCGAATTAGGACAAAATTTAGCGCTATGTTAAGCAATCATAAGTGGACTTATATAGAATTCACACCTATTTTGAGGCCGGTCAATAGCAATCTATGCACCATTTGTTTTGAGACATGATATAGAGATCATGCTCCAACAACATCTAGTGCAATAAGAAAGAGATGAGATGAAGAGCGATGGGGAAAAATATACAAACCACATTTGAATTAAATTTTAATCAAACTATTATTAAAATCATTCATCCATTTTTGTGGAGCTAAACTCAACACCATGGATCCAATGATGTTAATAAAGTTCATGATCCAAAATCTAATCCAAGATCAGCCAGAAAATAGTCACAAAATAATATCACATTTTAATATACACAAAAGGGTTTAAAAATAATGTTTAAAAATAGAAAATAAAGAGAAAAATATCAACTATGTTCAAATTGATCAATAAATGAAAAGTGAGACCATAGAAAAATCAGAAAAAGGCTCAAATAATTTTACAAATTTTTTGGTAATTTTTTAAAGTCAGAAACTATTTTTAAAATTAAAATAATTGGGTAAAATAAACAAAAAATGGTAAAAAAAATAGTAAATTCAGAAACAAAAATAAAATAAGGTCACCAATATTTGTCACAATGTCATTGGATCATTCCATAATTTTTTCAGAATTTAAAAATGTATAAAAGTGTTTTTAAACATTTAAAACAAATCAAATAAGTGTAAAATTTATAAAAATACCAAAACACAAAATTAAATTGTGAAAAAATAAAAATTAGAAAGAGAATAATCAAAAATATTTTTCATAATTTTTTTCAGATTTTTTGGACTAAAAATGAATTTTCTATGATTTTTTTGAAATTTAAAACAATTAAAATATAAAAATCAGAAAAAGAAAATAAAAGTAAAATATGTGGACCATTGGATTAGAGTCAAAATGCGTTAGTAATCAAATCCAAGGGATCTGGCACGTTGTGCATATCATGGTCATTAGTGAATAATGTACAAAATCATTAATTAAATCAGAATTTGAAAAAAAAACAGATGGCACACCTTCATTGGTTGGAAGATGAAACTTTGGTCATCTTCAACCTCCAGCCATCACGAATTGCAGGTCTCTCAAATTGTAAAATCAGAAGCTCAGACATATGTCATTCGCTTCGTCTCTTCAAGACGAAGACAACCACACCCTCGCGCCAAATTTATATAAACTGTAGCTCGAGCAATTTGGAAGGAAAGTTTTGAAAAGGGATTTGAAATTTCATGGTAAAAACATGTTTCCAGTAAAAGGTAAGTGTTGCAACTAGAACCAAGGCAATGAGAGCAACACAATGATATCATAGTTTTGAAGAATTGATGAAGGAATCTACCTATTGAAGTTGAGTTGCAGAGCTCTAAAACTGGACTTCTATGGAGCAAGATAGGGCACGATTCTTGAATGTAATTATGTGGTTAGCTTCAGGGAAGATCAAGGAAGGTGAATTGATGGAAAAATTGGATTGAAAAAGGCTCGAGAATGGATTTTGCAGTTACTGAATTTTGAGTTATGAAACAAGTTTTGGCACGGTGATTCTGGATATCCAAGCTTGGGAAAATGAATGGGATAGTTCATGTATTTATTGGAGAAGCGAATGAGATGAAAAGGAAGAGTGAATGATGCATTTTGGAGGGAATTCATGCAAACCTGATGCACGAGTGAAGTGTGATCCAAACTTCACCAAAACTCATCCAATCCTTGCGTTTTGATGCGCTAATCCACTTGAGAAAGTTGGCTAATCATGTTTAGACCCAAAACGCATACTAATTTGAGGTTTAGAGGTTGTAACATGAAATTCAAATTCTGACTTGCAAGGAAACTTCAATTCCAAGTTACCATTTTTGAAACAATGGCATTCTCAGCTAAAGGGGTCTTAAGGCATGATTCTTGATGCTTTAGAAAGATGAGGTTACAAGCTTTACAATGGAAAAATAATGGAGTTAAATGGATGCTTGAGCTGGAAGTTGCATTGAGTCAAAGTTGAAGAAAAAGGGTTGACTTTCCATACTTAGAAATATTTCAATTTCTTCTTCAAAAATGACCTATAATGTCTTACATCCAAACATGGCCTTCCACTTGGAATTTTCTCTTGACCAAAAAATATTCCATGAAGTAGATCTCTTAAATGACATTTTGAAACTTGAATCATTCAAAATCTCCAAAATTTGAGCAAGTCATGACTTGGTGAAGTTGGCAAAAAATCATGAAATGACTTATAATCTTTTTCATATTTAAGGCAACTTCCACCCATTTCCCACTTTGCACATAAAAGAAGGAATAAAGTTCACATCTTCAAGATCATTATGGAAAAAGAATGGACTCAAGGTGATGAAAATTGACCAAGTTATGACCATTTGAAGTCACACATGGAAAATTGGGGATTCATCTGAAGGACTTGTAATCTTGCTTCCTCATCAAGTCTCTTCCTCATGAAAACTCCTTGGAAATTTTGAAGTTTTTTGTTAACAACCCTTTGAAGAGAATGATGTATTTGGAATCACTCAAAAATACCAAAAGTTGAGCAAGATATACTCCTTTGAAGTTCAAAACCCTAGCTCCTAGATCAAGAAAATGCTTTGAGGAACTTTGACAAGCTTGAACAAACTTATTGTACCAACATTCTTGCTTTGTGAATAAAAGTTGTTGAGGATGATAATGAGAACTCATAGCCACCAAAACCACTTCCATATCTTGAAATTTGAGAGAATTATGCTCTTGTGACCAATAGGAACAAGGCATTGTCCAAACATGACAATTTCTTCAATCAACCCCTTGTACTTTTGAGTAAAATCTAATAACCTTGAAATGTGATGAACCAAAGCAACCTTGCCATGCCAATTCTTACAAAACCAAACCAATGGCAAGGTTTGAACTTCTCAAGCTTTATTGACTATGGCATGGAAATAAACTCATGAACCCATGGGGTAATTTGTTAAATATCATTGCCTTTACCTACATGGATAATAAGCAAGACAAACCAACATTGCATTTTATTAGTTAAATAAAGAAATCAAAACAATATTCATGATCACAAAAGGAACATAGGTCAAGGTGCTTGGTAATCCCTCAAAAGGACAAAATTAAATGTAGGGAGGGGAACCAAGAATCCTAGTGTGATCTTGTTGTGAATGAATCAACATGGTATGATGAAGGGATCTTAGGGGCAAAAATTGGGGTACAACACCCTGGAAGTAGTTCTGCATAACTCTTAGGCATAAAGTCAAAAGGTTCTCTTCTCTGATTCTTCCTTGACTTCCTTGAGGGGCAGGTCTTTGATAATCAAGTATAGCGGGAGCCGGATTCACAACTGGATTTACTGAGGCAATCTGTTGGTGGCGCTGATAATTTCTTCTAGAAGTATTAACCCTTCTCTCTTGACTAACAAAATTTGTTTCCCCTTATTTCTTCTTAACAAATCCAAAAGATGGCTTCTTAACATTACTGGAAATTTCATTCTTTGTGAGACACCCTTCTCTCACAGCCTCTTCCAAACAAACGCCCATTCCCACCATTTTAGTAAAATCACTGGGTGTACTCGCCACTATCCTCTCATAGTAGAATGCACCTAGTGTCTTTAGGAAAATCTTGGTCATTTATTTTTCTTTCATTAGAGGAATCACTTGGGTGGCTACCTTACGCCATCTCTGGGCATATTCTTTGAATGATTCCATGTCCTTTTGGACCATGTCCCTGAGTTGATCACAGTCAGGCGCCATGTCCATGTTGTATTTGTATTGTCTGATAAACACTTCACCTAAGTCATTAAAAGAATGAATATTGGCACTGTCCAAGCTCATATACCATTTCAACGCTGCACCGGTTAGACTGTCTTGAAATAAGTGGATCAACAGGCGCTGATCACCTGTATGAGTAGACATTCTTCTTACATACATCACCAATTGAGCACGAGGGAAAGTATTTCCCTTGTACTTTTCAAACTCCGGTACTTTAAACTTTGCAGGCATCTTGACATTGGGAGCCAGACACATGTCATTCACATTTTATCCAAATAACTCTTTTTCCATGAGAGCCTTCAATTCTTTATGCATTTTGTCAAACTGGTCTTGAAAATCATCCATTCTATCACAGAAGCCCAAGCTTTCACTTGGTGGAGGAATAAGACGATACACATTATCATTAGCAAACAGGATCACATTCACCGAGGGTGCTGTAACATAGTGAATCTCGTTTCTAGCAGCAGGGGTGACATGCACCACATGAGGTGCGGGAGCAGTAGCATTCTGAGTAAGTGGAGAAATATGATGATCCTAATTAAAACCTTATGGCACAAAGTTTTCTGGAACCCCCCAAGGATATCCCGGAGGCATACGATTCTGAACAACAGTTGAAGTAGCAGATGTGAGAACAGTTAGAGCTCCAAAAGTAACCATTGTCTGCTGAGGCTGAACACTCAGTGGATGATTCTGAGAAGCTACCAGAGATTCCATCAGATCAGTGAGATTGGCCATGCCGACCTTCAGAGCAGAAATTTCCTTGTGCAGCTCGCGATTCTCTTATTCTAAGTTGTCCATCTTCCCTCTAAAATTAGCTCGGTTATTGTACTGGTTTGACAACTTGTTGAACGAAGTAAAGAAGCTTGGTAAGACACCTGGATATGCACAACAAATGTAAGAAGTATGTACAATATGATGCATGATATGCAATGCACATGATTTATTTTATTATTATTATTATTATTTCAAGGGACTTAAAGATTTATAGAAATCATTGCAAATATCAAAGTAATAACACATTTGAAATACTAAATTTTTTTATTATAACTTCAAAATAGATTAAAAGTTTCAATAATCCCAAGTACAAGATGAAAGTAAAGTCTAAAAGCCTAAGAAGTAAAGCTGATGGAGATCACTGTATACGCTGACGCTTCCTGGTAAGTCTAGCAATCTGAGCCTTCAACCTCTGGTTTTCTTCCGCATATCTGGTGGCAACCTCCTTCCAATCACCTGAATCAGGGAGTGATCAACTAGAACCTGATTGAGTCTTAGGGGAAAATAAATCCCCTTGCCTCTCCGCCATCTCTACTTCCCGACTCTCAAGAATATCTATCAAGTCATCTTTCTCCTTCAAGTCTGCTCTGTAGGGAATCTATATAGTTTGGCACTTATTCTTCCAAGCTTCCTTTTCCTGCTGCATCCTGACTAAAACAAGCTGTAGCTCTTCCACATCATCCAATAAGGGAGGAGTGGTCTTCACAAACAAACCAGGCATAGGTGCTTCCCGAGAATATGACATCTTCAACTGAATAGCTCTCGCTTGAACCCACTGAAGATAAGGCTCCAAAGAAACAGCCCCCTAGGTCCCAAGTCTTTCCTACACTTCCTGTGAATGTGACGCCAGGCCTTCGCAATCTTCTCCCTAGCTTCTTTATGGTCTTCTCCCTCTTTCAGGAAAAAACTACTCAAATGAATACTATTTGGTTTATCCCTCATCGAATAACCAAGCTGTCATCGTGCAAGAACATGGTTGTAGTTAATTCCTCCCTTTATACCAAGAAGAGGTACATTGGAGAAACTACCAAAATTATCAGCAATATCCACATCATGATAAGCCTGATGATACCAAACAATATCTGAGTGAGTAAGTTCCATGATCTTAGGAGCCCAACGGGGTTCCTTCCTGACATCCCAGAAAGCATCAGATTGAGGCAAATGAGAAATAAACCACAGGTACAAAAGAGGCGTGTAACAAATGATCATACCCCCATGATAAGAACCTCAAATATGAATAGATTAATAAGCATATCCCAACAATGTAGTAACTGGGTTTCCAATCATGAAGATCCTTATTGCATTAATGTCAACAAATTTGTCCATATTAGGAAATAAGAACAACCCGTAAGCAAGTAGAGCAAAAATGGCCTCAAAAGCGAATGTACTCTTCATCCTGGCAACGTAACAAGCTTTCTCCAATAAGAACTGAGCTGATAATCCTCTAATCCCTACTTTAGTAGTCATGTGGGCTTCAACCTCAGACTTCCCCAGATGGATCAAAGCAGCAATCTCATGTGGTTTTGGCTCACCCTTCAAACTAGTAAAAGGAATACGATTGATAATAGGCAAACCTAACAGATAAGAATACTCCTATAGTGTAGGCATCAATTGATAGTCAGGGAAAGTAAAGAAATGATACACCGGATCATAGAACTGGACCAAGGTCGAGAGAATACCCCCCTTCATCCTAAGCTTCATGAGAGAAATGATGGACCCATACTTTCTCCGAAAATCTGCAGAACACTCAATCTCGGGAATCAGACTCATCAACTCATCTATCTTAGGATTTTTGAAACTGTATTTTCTGGTCTTTCCTTTTCCAGAAGCCATAGTCAAAAAGTACCTGAGATATTAAAAAATGGTCAAATTTTAAGTCCCTTGAAATAAAATCTCTTCAAAAGATGCTTATGAGTGCATGGATGCATGATGCAACAATCACACACAAGATCACAAACATAGGGTTCATAGGTTCAATGTCACGAGCATGAGGTCGAAGGTACTACCCATAAGGTATGGTCTAAGAGTTATCACCTACCGAACAAGGTTCTAGAGGTTCCCAGAGTCTACATCCTTCCTTCAGATATTACCAACTTCTCGATTAACTCGGTAGTTAGTAATATTCTCAAGAAAAACTCATCCGAGCGTAGTATCGCGTGACAACTATTTCCAGATTACTCCGTCATAGCTTCCACACTACACCTAAAAGGCCAAGATGGGTTAGATATTCTACGGTCCTCAGCTTCAGCAGGCTCCCAGATCGAAAGCAACATGTCTTCCCGATTACCCAACAAATGACACTATAGTCAAAGGGGCCTCCACTGAGTGGGGGATCCCATGTATCCTTTTTTGGGTTTACTCCCTCAAAGTTAACATGACTATACCGCCCGTCTTGTCTTAAGTTTGCCCAAGTTCGGGTATAAGACTCATGAGTAATCACAAAGCACCCTGAAAACCAGAATAATCTAGACAAAGATATACACAACATATAATATATAACACATAATAACATATATACAAATATAAACAAAGATAGGCTCAACCCACTTCGGGATGGACCAACAAGAGGTCAATATTTCCCTAGTGAAGTCACCATTTTTCTGTAGTGGTAGAAATGTTTAAGACTAAGCCATTAGATTGACTTGACTTATACATATCAAAGTAAAAATCACCACCGCACTTTATTATTTTCAAAGGAATTGGAAAAGAGCGAATAACTCAAATAGAGGGGGAAAAGATTCAAGGTAAGGGGGTTGGTTATGCAAAGGGAATGTATTATCACCCTAAACATCTACGGTACTCCACAGGAACCTCTTTGTAAAATCTGTATATTTTGGCTATAAAATGTTGTATAAAAATAGATGGTGGAGATGAGAAAAGAAATATTTTTTTATGATTTTTTCACCCGCCGCAGTTGCGAACCTTTAGTGCCTACATACCACCTTTCATGCAATAAGGGATCAGGGCACACATAGTTCCTCTTTAAATTTTAAAAAAAATGTGTGTTGGTTAATTTTATGAGATAAGGCATCATCGTCATTGTCCGTGTGGAAAACATACTTACTACCAACAATCTGGAGAAAAGAGTATTTGTATCAACTCAAAGTGGAGGATATGGCTTGGACTTTAAAATCAACAATGCCTCACTCAACACCCAAGTGGAAAATATCTCACTTCACTACATATTGTAGAAGTATAGTTGTTTGCATCACTACAAGGATTGACAAGAGTCTAATCTTTTGAATTTTTTTTAAAGATAAGAGCCAAAATGGAAAAATGGTTTGAATGAGATTGATTGACTTTTAGTCTTCTCACAGAAATGTCTAAGTATTGTTAAATTGATTAATGTTTATTTATGAAAATGTTTTGAAAATGCATGGACCTAAGTCCACGTTTATTATGAAAGTGTTTCAAGTTTAGAAACAAGAAGAGTTTTCAAAAGGAGGGAGAAGATTTTTGAAACTAAAGAAGATGGGAGGAGATGAAGAGACTATCCTAAAGCATAAGGTAAATGCTAGGGAAAAGAACCATCTAACTAACAAGAAGCCAATACTTGACATTATGAGTCAAGATAGAATTCTCATTCTTTGGATTGAAACCAAGAAAGCAAAGATACTAGACCTCTTGAGAAGACCAAACTTCAAGTGTATTAAGTCTTCGAAAAAAAAAAGGCCAGAGTAACGGCTGTATACGGGAGAATTCTAGATAACAGACAAAGTATGTAATCATAATAACCTGCACACAAAACAAACAAACAACCCAATGTCTTGGGGTAAACCCCAAGAGCTCCAGACAAAATATCAATTAAGGTCACAAGGTCTCCAACATAAGCCAATGTCTCTAATCCTAAGTCCAAGAAGTCCAATACTCCATAATGCCAAGGATAGTAACCAAATAGTCCAAGTATCATTAATGTTTTTTATGGTTCATGTTGATTATTAAGTATCTTCAAAAGGAAAAGAAAATCTCAAGTGAGCAAAATAAAAATGGCATAAAAAATAAATTCTCAAATGAGCAAAGATGAAAATAACATGAAATGTAAATGCTAAAGTAAATGGTACATAAAGTAAAGAGCATAAAATAAAAGCATAAAATAAAATCATAACATAAAGTCAATTGTTAGAAGTTAATGGTTAGTTGGATGACCATCTTTAAACTTGCATTTGGAACTCATTAAAGGATTGGTAGAACCAAAGCCTCTTAACAACAAGTTGCATTTGCTTTTTGTCAAGTATATCACCCATTTTAAGAAACCTCAAGGCAACATTTAATGATCAACGATGTTTAAGTGATCCGTGTTGACCAAAATTGATGAAGATCCATTGGAGGATTGGTAGAACCAAAGCCTCCTAACAATGAATCTCAAGGTTATTGGATCAAAGGGTTCAAATTAACATACTTGGGCTTGCAATCATAGGTTTGGGCCACAAATGATAATTTACTCGAATCGAGACAAAATTTAGCGCTATGTTAAGCAATCATAAGTGGACTTATGTAGAAGTCGCACCTATTTTGAGGCTGGTCAATAGCAATATGTGTACTTCATGTTTGGATAAATGATATAGAGATCGTCATCCCCTAACATGTAGCACAAATAAAAATAAAGGGATAAGATGAAGAGGGATGGGAATGATAAATTAATTTGGATCATTACCTCAAATTTCTTTTCATCTTTAAATTCAATCACTCATCTATATTGATTAAAGTACTAAACATATCATTAATCTAAACCACCAAAAATGAATTTAAAAATTCACTCTTTGATAGATTTGAATTAATGAACATTTATCCAACTTCATCTACACCCAAAGTCCATTGAATTTAAAGAGAAATTGGACATTTAAAATTGCAATCCAAATCAACAATCAAAAGGAGTGAGTAGGAAAAGATAGATGGATCAAAACAACCCTAAAACAAGGAAGAAAAAGCATTTTGGCACTGTTACAATCGATTGTGCTCAGACAGCAATCGATTGCATCAGTGTATTTTTTTAAAAAAAACTCAAACTTTTGCTATGACAATCGATATCATTATTACAACAATCGATTGCACCCTGTTAAAATAAAAAAAAAACATTTCAAAAGGCCAAATTCTTGTTCAAACTTTCCATCAAACACCTTATGATAACAGATTCAATTGAGCACGAATGGAATCACAAAACAATGCTCAATGAATCACACCCAAAGATCAACAAGAGATCACATTGTGAAAGATGAAAAATCCAACTTACCAAAGGTGGATCTAGAGAATTATTAAAACAACTTCAAGAATTTGCTTCAATTCAACCCCAAGAATCAATTGCCCAAGCTTGGATGTAAAGAGTTGATGAAGAAAAAGTGTTTGGATGAAGTTTTAGCTCAAAGATTAGTAAGCTTCAATGCAAAGCTTACTAACTTTTTTTTTTTGAAAATGGAGCTTTGAGTGAATTTGGTAGATGGAGAGAATTGAGAGATTTTTTAGCAAAA
Source organism: Vicia faba (assembly GCA_948472305.1). Lineage (NCBI taxonomy): Eukaryota > Viridiplantae > Streptophyta > Magnoliopsida > Fabales > Fabaceae > Vicia > Vicia faba. The sequence goes on from OX451735.1 coordinate 1,083,673,681, forward strand.
TGAGTTTGGCTATCAAAAGCTTGTGATTTGAATGAAATGAGGGCTCTATTTATAGAGTTTAGGCTTAGGATTAGTGGTGGTTTGGAATTTGGTTTAAGAAATGAAATTAGGCTTCGTAATTAATTCTTGGAGCCAAACTTTGAATTAATGATATATCTTTCAAAAATTGGAGCCAAAATTTGAATTAATGAATGTTTTTCAAAAAAAGAAAAAATTGGAGCCAAAATTATAATTAATGATATATATTTAAAAAAATGAAGAAAAATTGGAGCCAAAATTGACAAGCTTTAAATTGCTAATTTTTTCAAATTTTCACTCTGTGCAATCGATTGCACTCTGGGCTCAATCGATTGCATCAGTGTATTTTTCAAAAATGGCGCAAAATATACTTTGTGCAATCGATTGCACTCTAAGAGCAATCGATTGCATCAGTGAAAAAAATGAATTTTTATATGTTTTTTTTTGCAAATAAAGATTTTAGGAAAATAATACTGGAAAACTTTATTTGTCAGATGCTTTGACTCGGTACCTACAAAACACAAATATACAAAGACAAAGACAAATATTTTTTATATTCTGATTAGAAGTTAGTCAACAACACATATACAAAATATACCATCAAGGTGCTTGGATATCCCCAAGAGAAAACTTAAAGATAGGAGATAGAAAAAGAGGAAGAATAAGCCCTAATGTGATTTTGTTGCATTGAATTGATATGATATGATGAAAGAATCTCAGGGGCAAAAATTAGGGTACAACAGGCAACATATATACATAAGTTCAGAGTAAAATACATGTACAAAACCCAACAAAAGAGAAATACATAGAGAGGAGAAGAGATAAACCACAAATCTCCCGGTTTATCAGCGCCGATCAATGAGAAATCCACCTCCAATCATCCATAAGCAAAGCCCTAATGTTGTTATCTAAGCTAATCCACTACAAAAACGAGGTGGATGGAGTTGAGAGAACAAAAATATCACCGAAAACCAACACCTTCCAAAATGACAGAAAATGAAAATATAAAGAAGCTCTGATCCGCAGCCATCGCCCGACGAAATAAAAGCATCGCCCAACGATAGCTCTTATATAAAAGGCCTAGGAAAAGCCACTTCCTTAACTGAAACAAATATCCTTCTTTGCCCGACGATCACAATTTATTGCCCAGCGATTCTCCTTAATTTCGCCTGGCGACGCAGCAGTGAAGCAAGGCAGAGAATTCATCAAAATTGGTCTTCAAATTTCGCACGGCGATACATGACAGGAAGGCAACTTCTGTTGATTTCTCTGCAACTTCAAATGGCCTCCAATCTTGGCCTTATTCCTTTATTGATCCAAAAATGCATCTTGGAGCTTTATTCCTCATTGCTCCAACAATACTCAAATACCTACAAAATAAATACAAAACTATCAAACAATACACTTTATACAAGAAAACACATTATACACAAACTAAACGTATTTACACAAAAGTCGGGTCTATTCAACAATATTAACAAACAAAAAGTAGTTAAGTGCAACAAAAATTATATACAAAAATAGCTACAATTTGCACTTATCACCCATTCGACATCGTGAGCTTGATTCTCGTAGAAGGAAATTCAATGATAGGGAGTTCTTCAATCAAAGCTGCAGTCGGACTCAACTTCTAATATTTTCTTGTGTTTACTCCTCGAGATCCTGGAAAACATCGCATTTACATAACATGCATCATCTCATAACTGGTTTTCCCATATAGGTTTTCTCATCTTCTTACTGTTTACTTCAATATAAGATGGCCCTCGAACAGACCGTCATAGATCTCCAAGCTCAAAATGCACAATTCCAGGAAATTTTCCTGAACCTATCCAGGGGGAAAGAGGAATTGAAAGTACTACTCACTGAGAGCTTGACCAAGAAGAATCCTGAAAACAACAAGGATGACCCAGTTGGAATAATTGCAGGCTGAGATGGCAACGATGAGCATCCAGATGATGGGTCAGATGGCTCTTATCCAAAACCTAGCTCGGGGGCAAGAAGAGTTGATAATTCTCATCAACAAACTTCATCAAGACAAATACAACTATATGGGAAGAACAACTAGAATTGGGAAACAAGTAATTAATCAACCTTTGATGAGACAAGAAGTTGGCTTGGTTAAAAGTAGGCTTTTTCGGATTGCTACTACATCGCAAGTCCAACAACGACCTCGCCAACAATAACAGGGTAGTCAGCATAAGTAGGACATGCCCCAAAGACAATTTACCAAAATCAATATGTCTTTGGCTCAAGCATTGCAACACATGTTGAAGACGGAGTTGGTTACGTTGAAGGACCCTCTTCAGAACCCCAATACTTCCTCTCCCCGTCACAATCCTAATGTAAGGTGTGCATACCACTCCAACAGTCCTAGGCATGACACTTACAACTGTTGGGCGTTGAAACATAATATTTAGGACCTGATTGACGAAGGAATCATCATGTTCATGCAAGATGGTCAGATCAAGTTCTTCTGTTATCCCCCAAATGTTGAGGCTGCAAGGCACACCATTTAAAGTGTCAAGTTTAGGCAGATAAGCTTTTTGTTCATTCAAATTTTTGTTTGTAATTTCTCTAGTTGATTCAAACACTTATCTTAATGTCAGACTTTTGGTTGTCCTTATTAATGCATTTCATATGTTTGTCTTGAATTAATCCATTCGTTTTCACTATACTTAAATTATGCTTTTACTTCCTTTTTTGATATTCAACTCTCGGTTAAAAGCTATAAGCCTTTAGAGGGAGGATGATGAAAACGATACCATAATCTCATACAATATGCTTTTGAAATGGACCTTGCTGATGATGTACAAGCGTTGTTTCAAATCCTAAACAGTGGAGTTATAAGGAAGACAATCCTAGTCAACCCCTTTGAGCCTAAGAAGTATGAGTTTTCTCTTTCGTATAAATTGAAACCTTTAATCATAACCTGGGGCAGGGTAGTTTCTCAGTTAATTCAAATGCACATTCAGTCGCAGGCTTTCACTTCATACACAACAAATAGCATCAGAGACATCTTTCCAAATCAAAAGACGGTGAAGGTTCCCCGTAAAACAGGCAGTCATCATCTTTCAAAAGAAGAGCCTGCTAAGTCAAAACCTATGAAGGAGACTTAAGAAAAAACGGGGGCATCCCGCTGACCGTAATCATAAAAGAAATATTTCAGGAAAAAGGTAGGGATAATAAAATCAAAAATAGGTCGCTATAAGTCCTCGAAAACAGAAAAATGTTACAAAAATGACTACCTTCTCAAATAAACTTAACTTATCCGAACCATCAAAAAAATATCATTCCAGATTCTGTTGGGAGATAAATGCACAATTAACTGAGTATAGGGTTGAAGAATATCATAGAGAGCAGGTCAGGTACAAATAAATTTTGAGCCTTTATCTTTTGTTTCTTACAAATGTGAACCAAGCCATGTTACAACCCTTAAAAGTCCTAATTGAAGCATAGGTTAGTTCGAAAGCATATTGTTATGAAAGGTATCCTGAATCCTATAAGGCTTACTATAAATCCTGAGTTGAATTCATATTCTTACAAAAAAATTTGTTTATTAAAATGCATTTTCAAAAACTTCAAGACAGACATAAGTTGTGCATTTTAAATACACTGTTTGCATATAACTAATTGTTCGATAACAGAGAAATTCGCGCGACGAATATCCAATGAACGTAAATCCTCTCAATGAACAGAATCACTTCAAATGGAAAGACACTTCCAATAACAAACCTTCCATAATCAAAGGGCATGACATGTTATTTTCTAACTCATTTGTAGTAGTCAAGTCGAGATTCAAATAGTCTCTCAAAAGTTCTAAATAGCCAGGGGAAGATCTTCATCTGAATCACTTGGGACATGTTACATTGATCACGGGTTTCAGCAAAAGCCACTATGAAATTTGAATATTCGATATCACCAAATTGCTTATCCATGTCAGCAGTATCAAATGGTGTCGTTCTGCCGTGACAGTTCTTAGAAAAATACTGAAGAAGGTCAAGACTATCAGAAACTTGGCAATCTATGGTTGATCAATGACTTCAAACATCGGGTGCACCAGACTAACCCCATGGGAAAATGAACTCCCGTATACGAAAGGTCACATACGATCAAGTAAACATTTTCTGGCAGTGCTACAACACTTACTACTATGAACATGAACATAGTCAAAAGATACTACACATAAAAGAGACCCGCTAGGTTGGCTGACCTAGGAAAAATAAGGGCATCCCGGCGAACCAAAAGGATTTAGGAAAAATTAGGGATATATATAAAAGATTGTACACCTGGAAAGTCGAAAACATGAAAAGGTAGTTTGGGCAAGAAAGGGTATCCTGGTGGACTAAAAACCGGAAAGGGTGTCCCGTTATCTCATCACTTGTCTACCAATAGAAGATTTATCATCCTGATCAACATTTACCAAGGGCTCTAGAAATTGAGATAAGGTTCAAGCCATCCATAAATCCTCACAGAGCAATCTCCACAGGATTATCCCCACAGATTTGTCTTCACAAGTTCATCTTCAATGAAGATACCTCTCCCGCAATTTCACTAGTAGAACCCCCCAACAGATAAAAGAATATGATCTTTTTCTCGATAATATCACCCACCTATGGAGTTTAAATCAGTAAAAATCATGGAAGTTCTCTTCCCCGGTTGAGTTTATTCCTCTAAAACTGTAAAACCGCCTGCAAATTTCTTCTCTCCAGCAGAGCTTATTTCCTCAGTAGAGTATTTCTCCATCAACAAGGTTTATTTCCCCAACAAGTTTTATTTCCCCAATAGGTTACAATCTCCCTAGCTTGAGTCAATTCCTCAGACTGCTATGAATCACCGACAAAATTCCTCTCCCAGTGAAGTTGCCACTATCCCTAGAGAGTTGCTATGAAACCTGGAACTAGACCAGATATCAGTCAACTTTATCCTCCCAGACGAGTTGGAAGGTTATCTATCTCTTTTATCCCCAATCGGGGTATACAAGAATTAAAATTCCCCAGACGAGACAAAAGGTTATCCATCTCTTTTATCCCCAGTTAGGGTATATAAGCATTAAACTCCCCAGACGAGTCGGAAGGTTATCCATCTCTTTTATCCCCAGTCAGGGTATATAAGAATTAAATTTCCCAGTAGAGTGATGAATGACTAACATTCCTGAACTCTTCTCCCCAAACAAAAGTCAATATTCCTCAGCGGAGTTTCCTCAAACAACAAGTAGGAATCCCCAACAGAAGCATTCTAGACAAGGTTGAAGATTGCACATGTTCTTCATCCCCAGCACCAGTCATGGATTTATTTTCCCAAACAAAAATACTGCACGTGTTTACAAGTACACTTCAACAACATTTCACATTCATACATCAGAGCATATGCATACGAAACTCATATATAACAACCTCATTTATTTTGAGAATATCATTACGCAATGTATTTCATGCATCATGACATTGCATACAAATAAATCTTTACCTCTTAAGGAAAAGTCAATCAACATACAAATATAATCAACAATTCTCAAATAGGTCCAAGATTAATTCCCAAAACAAGACGGGGCAACTATCTCTACGACCAACAAAAAGCAGGTTCCAGATTAATTCCGGAAACAAGACACGACAACTATCTAGATGACCAACCACAAATTAATTCCTGAAGCAATATAGGGTAACTATTTGTGAAAAACAGATTTTAGATTAATTTCCGAAACAAGACGGGACAACTATCTATGTGACCAGGTCAGAGATTAATTCCAGAAACAAGATGGGGAAACTATCTCTACGACAAAAAAAAAGTAGGTTCCAGATTAATTCCTGAAATAAGACAGGGCAACTATCTGGATGACCAGCCACAAATTAATTCCTGAAGCAAGACAAGATAACTATTTGTGAAAAACAGATTGTAGATTAATTCCCGAAACAAGACAGGGCAACTATCTACTTGACCAGGTCAGAGATTAATTCTCGAAACAAGACGGGAAACTATCTCTACAGCCAACAAAAAGCAGGTTCCATATTAATTCCCGAAACAAGATGGGGCAATTATCTAGATGACCAGTCACAGATTAATTCCTGAAGCAAGACATGGCAACTATCTGTGAAAAAACAGGTTGTAGATTAATTCCCGAAACAAGATGGAGCAACTATCTACATGAACAGGTCAAAGATTAATTCCCGAAACAAGACGGGACAAGTATCTCTACGGCAAAAAAAAAGCAGGTTCCAAATTAATTCCCGAAACAAGACAGGGTAACTATCTGGTTGACTAGCCACAAATTAATTCCTGAAACAAGACAGGGCAACTATCTGTGAAGAACAAATTGTAGATTAATTTATGAAATAGGACGGGGCGACTATCTACATGAACAGGATTGAAGATTAACTCCTGAAACAAGACGAGGAAACTATCTTTCTTTCTTTATGGTAAGACGAAGATCAATTCCCAAAACAGGACGGGGCAACTATCTTTATCACCAAGTGGTATGAACTACTGAAACAGGACGGGTTTACCAACAAAAACAAATTGTAGATCAATTCCCGAAAAAGGACGGGGCGACTATCTACATGATGAACACCTCCTTCAAAGACCTTTTCTAGATCAAATTAAATCAAGTGTAGGTTTATTCTGATACTTCTTCCAATTAAAGACAGGAATAGACATCTTCTGGCTCAGATTAAATCAAGCGTAGATTTATTCTGATACTTTTTCCAGTAGATATTTTCTGGCTCAGATTAAATCAACCATATATTTACTCTGTTACTTCTTCCAATTAAAGACATGCATATACCTCATCTAGCTCAGATTAAATCGAGTGTAGATTTATTCTGATACTTCTTCAATTGAAGTCAATAGGTTACTTTGGATGTCATATATAAGCCCATCTCCAACAAATCTCCACCACCTCTCCAAGTGGCATCTTTAAGCCCATTCCTAGTATAATCAACCAAAAGTGTTACTTCGTGCATAAGTGAGTGCAAATTTCTGGGCACTTATGTGTTCAATCATATTCCACCTTCAAGTCACGAACGGCAGACATGCCAATCTAACTCTTCAGGTTTAAGAAGATTGAACAGGGGCAGCTGTTGTACCCAAAAATTTTCCCTCCCATTTTCTTCAAGACATTCTCATGAGGTCTCCATTTGCTCAAGGATTCTCAAGAGTTGATCAGACAAACTCACCTCCTAAGCAAGGGTCTTCAACTAGGGTTTGGTGTTTCTCAAAGAAGATTTGTCTACAAGGGTCTCAAATCACTTTCATGGTTCATGGATTCTCATACCAAGTTTCATGCCTTGCATCACAAGTTTTCCCAATCAATGGCTCAGATGACTGAAAATCAACTCTATTGGGTAAAAAGTCAATTATGGTCAAACATACAGTCAAACTTCAATATTTTTTTGTCAACATAAATATTTTGAGGCGATATTCATCATTTGATCAAGGGTTGGCCATGATTCTTCAAGGAAATCCCTTAGATCATCAATGGTCAAAAATTGCCAAAATTAGGGTTTTGACTGAGGATGACTGATCATTGACTTTTGGCCTAGTGCATGACCTAATGGTTTGAAGCATGATCTCAAGGACTCAAATAAAAGATCTTGACCAAATTACATGGCTCAAAACATTTCCAAAGATGCAAGTGATTGATAGTTGAAGAATTGAATCAATGGATGAAAAGTCAACAATCACCAAAAAGTCAAACTTTGACTTTTTGGTCAACATTGAAATTCAAAAATCAAGAATCATAAAAACATTCAAAATTATCAATATTGATCATCAATAATCAACAAAGTCAATAAAATCAAGAAAAAGTCAACGAAAGTCAAAGTTGGAGAATTTTCCAACACTTAGAAATTTTTTAAGTGTTTTGTTCTTAACAAAGTCACTACTTTGTGGCCATTTTTCACTAAGATGCAAGATAATTCAAGGAAAACTTTCAACATGGAAGTTGTAGGGATTTATGAATTCTACAACTTCGTCCTTGAGGGTTGATATCCAAAACATGATTGTATTGAGAGATATAGGCCCATGAAGTCATGATGTTTTTATCTAACACTTAGAAATTTTTTTAACAGGTTTTGGTCAGTTTTTCATCTCAACTTCTTGGCCAATTTTCACCCATATCCTTATTTATTTAGCTAAAGTGATTAACGTGAAAGTTATAGACAATGTTTCAAGCTTTCTAAAATGTCCAAGAGCACAAATTTATCATGCTTGAGCTAGGAGATTTGAAGAGATAAAGTTGGGCATCCACACTTGAATTATAGGTCATTTCTATGTTAACTATGAGACAAAATCTTCATGCCATGCTGCACAATCTGACTTTGTAGGCCTCTAAACCTTAAAATCTATCCATAATCATAAGATTACACATACTTTTGAGCCATGATCCAAGAGATTAAAGCTTTATCTAATCCATTTTGCCATTTAAAGGAGAAAGGTTAGACTTCCATTTTAATAAAGCATGCTTTTGCAAAATGTCTATGCATTGAGATTTGTAAAGGTTATATTTAATCACAAGCAAGCTCAAAAGCATGGAGAAAACGCTTTACATCCAACAACTTCAGAACATGCTTGTACTTGAAGCATTGAAACTATGGAAATTCATCCAACTTGGTTTTTCACTTTCAACCAAACCATAACATGCTCTCTTACAAATCTGATTACTTCAAACTTCCAAACCTCTTGCATATAAATATAGAGTTCATTTGCAAGCCAAAGGAGAGAGAAAAAGAAATAAGGAATAAGCCCTCAAAAACCCCTTTACTCTCAAAAAACCAGAATTGTCCACAAAACCTCCATTTTTGAGCTTTGAAGTCCAAATCTTTGAATCTCTCAAACCTTGCAAGTTTTGTCCAAATAAATAATCAAAATACTTCACATACATCATATAGAAGTTGTCCAAAAATAAGAACAACTTATGTAACATCATTATCACCATCTTCCAAATTCAAAAACAGTTCCTTGAAAATTGACTTGGTTGGGAAGATTCAAACACTTTCAGCATAAAGTAATGATTGAAACAATTTCAAGGAGGTCCAAAGAGGCTTAATCAATCATAATGTTGCACATGGAACAACTAGAAGAGGCTTCAGACTTTTCTCTAAAAGAGCTAAGTTTTCTCAAACTGTGATATCCTTATTCATACATCATTTGATTTCGATTTCAAAAGAATAGAACAAGACAAATTAGGGCAGAAGAGTGCAAATATCCAAAATTCCAAAAAAAATGCTCTAGAAGCCCTGAAACGGGTGGTCGTGTCACCTGACACGGGCCGTGTTAGGGAGAAGACTTGGTAAGTAGGCAAAATAGATTCTGACACGGGCACCCATGTCACCCGACACGGTCCATGTCAACTCAGCTGAGACTAAAAATGTACAAGGGAAATAACAGATGCTGACACGGGTTCCCATGTCACACGACACGGCCCGTGTCAACTCAGTTGGGACTAAAAACGTGCAATGGTAATAAAACAGATTCTGACACGGGTGCCCGTGTCCGATGACACGGCCCGTGTCATCCTAGGCGCTAGAAATCCTAACTTTTTTGAAATTTTTGCTGTTAGTTTTGGATCATTAAGGATACATTGGACATTTGTCATTGCTGGGAGATGACCTAACACTATAAAAATTTTTTCTAAATAAAACACCAAAACATTTTCTAAAATATTCATATTTCTTTTGGTTTTACTTAATTAATTTAATTTTCATAAATAAAATTAATTAATCACACTTTGTTTTATTTTAAATAATTAATTTGTAAATAAAATTAGAATTAGGTCTAACTTTTTATTTCACATTTCAAATACTTTCTAAACATAGAAACAACAAAATATTATCTTGAAACACTTAAAGTTTTTAGGTTTTTTTGCATCTTTCCCCTTTCTATCACTGCGAATTTGTTTATTTTTTGCATTAATATAATTATGTAACTGTCAAAGGTTTTTAATAGATAAATAGAGGTTATTACTTTCCTCCCCCATTCATAAACTTGTACCCCCATCCCCAAAGCGTTGTAATAGCGTAGGACATCTAATTTCCGAAATTTACCACTTTCCTTATTATTGTTAGTTTAATAAGATTGTATGGCAAGATTAAAAATCAAACTCTAGACAACCATAAATCCAAGATAAATTAACTGAAATCAAAACACTTCTCACACACGCACCTCTAGGGTAACCTCACTTGTTTTCTTCGGATAAAACAGTCATGTCCCTCGAACATAGAATGCTTTAGAAAAGACTCTCGGTTAAAAGATCGTAGCCCCTCAATGATCCTTCGATGCTGCCTTCGGTAAATGATCTTAGTCCCTTACGACAATTGCTAAAGCGTCTTACAAGTTTCCTTCTATGAATGTACGATGACCCATGCCCGTCCCTCACATCCAATGATATGGCTTCCTACTAACTAATGGTAGAGTAGCATTATCTAAAGGTGTAGGAAAAGAACAAATACTCTTTGAGTAGGTAGATCACTCATAATCGCTTTCTTACAAACTAAAACCATTTTCACACCTCACACTTTCAAAAATGACTACTTTCAAAACACTTTATAAACATTCTTGAGGATTGACACAAGGGTTATTATAAAGCAAACTGCCTTACATCGACATTCACAAAACACTTTCCAAAACAACACTCTCTTTCCCAAATATTTTTGAAACAAACATTTTGTATACATTCTCAATGATACGAGAATCATTACAAAATTTCCGCACTTAAGCATTTTCAAAATATTTTCAAACATACACAAACACAAAACATTATTTCAATGTGAGCTAGCAATTAAGAGCCCATAGATAACTACAGATGAAAAGGGTGCTAACACCTTCCCTTTTCATAACCTACCCCCCGAACTCAAGAAAATTCTCAAAGGTCTTTCCTGTTCTTTTCACCCTTTCCTTTATTGGATAAAAGAAAAGTCGATGGCGACTATTGCTATCTGCAACATTTACGATAAAACGTAAAACCCGAAAGTCAGTTCTCCCACCATATTACAGAGATAAAAGATAATATGAAAAATCAGGCAGCAACAACATTGACCAACACAAGCTCAAAACAAAGTGTGGGGGTTTGGCTGCAGAACCCTTTTCCACTTAACCAACTCGATACAAGAGTAAGAAAACTCCAAAGTGTCGACATACCACGCGAGCTAAGGATGACACAGACTAGAAATGGTGGGGTCGATTGTGAACCTTTACTCCACATGCCTTCTTTGAGGACTTATAAATGGGGAATGGGAATGGGACGCCTCTCTGAGGTCTTTAGCACAAATGCAAAATGCGGAAATCGCCTACTTCGAGGTAGGTCTTTAAACAATCACAAACATCGTTAGAAAACAAGTGCGGAATACCTTCTAAAGGACTTTAAACAATGACTTCGAGCACAGACTCTTTATTATCCTATTTCTCATGATATCTAGAAAGCGGTAAAAGAGTGCAGAAAGGAAACATATAAGAAGCATACCAAACGAATATCAATCCGTATATGCCAAGCAGTAGCAAAAGAAACCTGAGAACTTTGCAAGCAACTAGCATCATCAAAACAAATCAAATCAGACTATGCGTCGAAGCATTAATAAGAACAATTAGAATGTATGTCAGATACATCCTAAAACCAGTCAGTGAACTTGCATAAGATAACAGTCCAGACAAGCAAAAATAATGCACAATGATATGTACATATAATACGGAGTGTGTGTCATACATATCCGAGTACCAACAATACACATGCACAAGATATCAATCCAGACAAGTATATGAAACGGAATATATCAAACACATCCGAGTAACAAACAATATACCTGCACAAGATAACAATCTAAAAAAGTGATAACAAAATCTCATCTCATGTATATGAGAAGAAAAAAATCATGTGTATCGGACGCAAGCTCAAACCACAAATCAATGGCGTAAGTGTGCCTCTTAATCAAATAATTAAGCGATAATTAAGTGACCAAAAGCCATCTCAAAGTACCTTGCACAATTAACAAACATGTTAGAAATAACAAGGAGACATAACCGAAGTTATGTATTTACATCATTAGCTAAATCAAGGATGAATAATAAATAAATGGAATCCAAATATGCATTGGAACATTGATATAAAGAACGGGGAAGCATGCAATTAAAACATGAATTAAACCGAAAAACACACTGGAATTAAGGAAACTTCATCACAAAGGTTCATGAACGAACGATAAAATGTAAACACACATTATAAGAAAGTTACAACGCAATGTATATGTCAAAAGGGACAAAATAACACTATGTTAAAAAATTAGGCGCACAAAATGTCAGAAGGAAATCGCATGAAAAACGCACGGTAGCTTCCAAACGTACCAACAAACTCAAAAAAGTATATGCCTCAAATTAAATCCAAGCGCAAGTGCTACTTCCAAATCCCGGGCATAAACTCCATAATATGTGAAATCTCACCGAAAATCGAATCAAAACGAGCCAAAGTCGATACCGGTATCAACCAATTGATTAATTAAACTCCACAAAATATTATTCAAGAATTAAACTCAAATGCACATGCAAAAAGTAAGTTCTGGACAACCAAATATCCCTTTATGAAATGTAAAAAATATCAGCTCAAAATCAATTTCAATTGATACCGGTATCCACCGTAAGCTAAACAAAGATCAATTATGTATCAGACATAAATTAAATCCATTATTTACACACTTTTCCACTACAGGACATCACTATGTAACTACATAAAATAAGCCGGAAAATGGTATCGAAACCACCAAAATTTACCAACAACGGTCATGAAACAATTAATTATGTACAAGAAATCAAAAAATGAAGACAAAAACAAATATGTATATGATAAAAGAAATTCCGAACAACAACTCCACACATTACAGAATGCACAAAATACCAGAATAAAATTAACCAAAAATGCTATCGGTAGCAACCATATACCAACACAAAGCGCCTATGTATCAGACAAAATTAAAACACAATTTGGAACACATGCATACTCTCCGGGAAGCACTATTCATGAGTCGATGAATGTTCAAAATTTGGTTTTCAAAATGAGTGTTAACTCATGAATCATGGCCTAGAAGCTTCAAATAGTTATTGAAAGTTAAATCCGCATTAGGAACATGCTTTTCCAATCACAAAAGATAAAATTCAAGTGTTAACACAATTTTTGAATAAAAAAGTTTTATGTGGAAAAATTGAATTACCATTCAATTCAACTCAAAATTTATGTTAACTCATGAATTTTCAAATTATCAACATAAAAAATTCAATCAAAAACAACAATCCCGTATCGAAACCAACATCCACAAAATGCAACCGTGTTAAAACTCCAAGTTCTCTTGAATTTATCGAAACTCAACTAATTCCAGATTTCTGTATTATTAAACAATTCAAGAGATCAACAATTCCAACGATTCAATATCCCATGAGACAAAATTCAACAATTCAAAGAACTAACGAATTCAAGAAAACAAAAATTCTAATTGTTGTACCCCAAAATTTTCCCTCCCATTTTCCTTCAAGATATTCTCATGAGGTCCTCAAATGCTCAAGGTTGCTCAAGAATTGATCAGACAAATTCTCCTCCTAAGCAATGGGTCCACAACTAGGGTTTTTTGTTTCACAAGGAATATTGGGTTTTCAATGTCTCAAGTTGTTTTCAAGGTTCTCCATAGTTCTTCAAGATTGATCATGTCAAGTTTCAAGTCTTGCATAACAAGTTTGCTCAGTCAATGGCTCAGATGACTGAAAATTAACTACATTGGGTAAAAAGTCAATTATGGTCAACATACAATCAAACTTCAAGATTTTTGGTCAACATCAACATTTTGAAGTGATATTTATCATTTTATAAAAGGTTGATCATGATTCCTCAAGAAAACCCTCAAATCATCAAAAGTCAAAAGTTGTCAAATTAGGGTTTCCTTAGGAGAAGTCAACTGAACTTTGACCAAGCATAACTTTCACATGCTTCATCATATTTTCCCCAACCAAATCCCATTTTGAAGGAAATTAAATTCTATACAACTTTGTATCTCTATTCTCAAGTCCAAAAAATGCATCAATTAAGAGATATAAGCCAATACATTACATTTCATTTCAAAAGTCAACAAAAAGACACTCTTTGTCAAGGAAATTTACATTATGATAAATTCTTCAAAAGAAAAAAATGGTTAACATAGAGGTTGTATAACATATCTTGAGATTTCCAAAAAGTCAAAGATCACTTTCAAAAGATAAAAATTGAGTGAGTTATGATCATTGCAAGTTGGAGCATTTTTAGCAAATACATGAAGACCAAATTGAGCAAACTTGATGTTTTGGACTATTGGGCCATGTTTTGAGGTCCAAACGCGTGTTATACTCTCGATACACCTCAGAATTCATTCATACACCCTATGGCCTTATTTTATTTTATTTATTTTTATTATTTTTTATTTAATTCATTAATAATATAAAATAATATAAAATAAAATTATATCTTATTACACAAGGGTCCAAGCCCATCTGTTTATTCCCTAAAAGTTCTCTATATATTCAGGCATCAAGATAAGAACAAGCACGCGGATCCTTGCCTTCAAAAGTTGTCAAAATTTTCCAAATATTTTCAAGAACCCTAAAATTCTCAAACCCTTATTACACTACCTTTCACCACAAGCTTGCAATTCTGATCAATTCCATTCAATCCCAGGGTAAGCATGGATCATTTATAATGATCCAAATGGCAGAAAGTACTTATGTAAACATCACGATTTCATCCATATTTAAAATTCTGTATTTTTTATTTGACCGCATTCTAATGTTTACTAATGTTTGCTATGTGTTCATGAGGTCTCATAATGCTGAATAGAGCAATCGCATGGGTCCCATGCATGCTAGAATGCAAAACACCATGTTTGCTCCGATCGAATTTGCTTGCTTCTAAACTCATGATCCAAGTACTTTTAGCTAAAACTAAGCCCATATTTGGATTCAGGAGGGTTGAATTAGGGGGGATAGGATGTTTTGGATCATTAACCATTTGAATTTTACAAGTATTCAATTCACAGGTCGCCGGAGAAGACGATCAGAGCTAGGGCTCTGGCGCTTCTCCGACCAATATATTTGATTATATAATATATATTTATGGTTCTAGTTATATGAACAGATGAAACAGCTACCCCAGTGGTAAGAGAGGGGGTGATAAGGCATTTGTACTTGTTGTACCCCAAAATTTTCCCTCCCATTTTCAATCAAGACATGCCTCTAGAGGTCCTCAATTGCTCAAGGATGACCAAGAATTGACCAGACAAATTCTCCTCCCAAGGCAATAAACCTCAAACTAGGGTTTCAATTTCAAGAAAGATGTACGAGTCTAAAGGATCCCAAATGTTCTCCATTGTCTTAATATGTCCTCAAGATCGTCCATGCAAAATTTCATGCCTTGAGCAATAAGTTTGCTCAGTCAACTGCTCAAATGTCTTGAAATCAACTATACTAGGTCAAAAGTCAACTGTGGCCCAAATACAGTCAAACTTCAAGATTTTTGGTCAACATCATTATTTTGAATTATTATCCATCATTTGATCAAGGGTTGATCATGATTCCTCAAGAAATTCTCCTAACTCATCAAAATTCAAAAATGGCAAATTAGGGTTTCTATAGGAAAAGTCAACCAAACTTTGACCAGGCATAACTTTCTCATACTTTACCATAAATTTTCCCTACAAGGCTCATTTTGAATAGAATCCAATTTCATACAACTCCTCTTCATCCCTCAAGTTCAAGAAATGCCTCAATCAAAAGATACAAGCTCAGACATTATAGGTCCTTTCAAAAAGTCAACAAAAACACCTTTTGGGCCAAAGCTCCTTACATGAACATGGAAGATCCAATTAAGGTGAAACCAAAAGGGTTATTTAGAAGAAATCCTAAGATCTCTAAAAAGTCTAAGAACACCCTCACAGGGTTAAAATTGAGAAAGATGCACATTGCTAAAGTTGACCAATTTTATGAAAATGCATAAAAGTCAATGTGAGCAAATTGTATCTTTTGGACTAATGGGCGTGGTTTTTGGATCTCAACCATACCCATGAACTTATTTAGGATATTTAAATCCATTATTTTATTTTTATGAGATTTGTTTGTATTTATTTGAATTTTTATTCATTTAAATATAAAAAAATCAAATAAAATAGTGAAATAATGAAATAAAATCCAAATATTTGTTTTAGGATCATATCATAAGTCTAGAATCAGATGATCAATTCAAGATTTCGTGCAAGGGTTGATTGGAAGAAAAAAAAGCATGTTTTGGCCAAGTTTAGAAACAAAAAATCCAAATTGCAAATCAAATCTTCCTTTCACAAATCTTCAAGATTCTATCCAATTTTGTTAACCTAATGCATTCTCATATATATGTACAACATTGCCAGACCAAAAGAGAGAGGTTTTTCCGCATAGAATACACATAAGAAGTTCCAAATATTTGACAAAAAAGTGACAATCAGATTGATATTTGCAGAAGGTTTCATGGAGCTTTGACATTTGCAATCCATTCTTGGGGACGTTTTGAAGCTAACAACATCATTCTCATGCATCAAAGCATCCAGAATCACCACATACATAATCACGGTTTGCACATATTTTTCTAAAGTCGATTTTGATCATACTTGCATTATAAATAGGTTTTGATTATTCATTATTGTTTGTATGAGCATTTAGAATGTATTTGAATACTTAATTTCCAGTTTTGATACATATATGACAAACTGCCATTGTTAGGGTTTTAACCTTCATTTTAGGGTTTTAAGATGGAGGAAAAATTGGACCTAACAATGGATACCATCATGCTCAGAGGATCAAACCCAATTGATCCATGACCTTGAATTGGATTTATATTTCCTGTTGTGAATTTTTGAAATGTGCAGGGTTTTAGTGACTGATTTAGTCCGTAGGTAAAAGTCCTTAAGCTAAAACGATGGATGGCTGAAAATGATGAAGGCGTGGCACAGCCTGATTGGATCATTTGAATCAGCGCATGTGTTTTGCATAAAAGAAATTTCTGACATTTATTTTGGTTATATTATTTTATGTTTGCTTCATATAACGAATGACCCCTTGGCTCAGATGGTAGAGGAAGCGCTTGGCAAAGGGAGAGACCTAGGTTCGATCCCCAGGTCTAGAATGTTATATTTTTCTAATTCATTTCTTGCAGATTCAGTGTATTACACTCCCAAGTGCGCACCATGGGCCAACCACATCATCAACATCAGATATATCATCCCCAGATCCAACGCCCCTGGAAACGCTTCCACACCATGGACCTCCATACCACTACAACATTGGATCAGGCGCAAAGTTTGTGGGCCAGCCAGACATGGGCTTTGCAAAAATTCAAACAACACCCTCCAGATTGGGTTTACACCCCCCTTCAGGTCCATTTTTCTTTTCTTTCTATTATTCTTATTTAATTTCTTTGTCATTTTAATTATTTCAAAAACCATTTTTTTTCTCTAAAAAATCAGAAATTAGGATTTAGAGTTTTTTTAATAAAAATATATTTTGCAATTTAATTAATTTAATTAAATTTTAACCTTATTTCATTAATTAAAATTAATTAGACAATTAGGTTAAAGTTCAAATTTTTTTTCATAAAATACCAAAATATTTTTAATGAGCAATTAGTTTATTTTCTTTAGGGTATAGAAATTTTTTTCCGTCTTAATTTTGCGCGCTATTATCTTTTCCATACGATTTATTTTTTTACCACTTATGTAACTGCGCCTGATTTGTAATAGTTAACTAGGGATTTTTTATCTTCGCATATTTACTTTTTGTTCATTACTTATGTATCTACACCAAAGCCATGTAATAGCGTAGGACTTTATTTCTTGCTTTTTCTTTACATGCTTGTATATAATTATTAGCAACTTAGGCGTGCATGACAAGAACCAATTAATCAGTAGATCACTAATCACAAGATAATCATAACTGAAAAACACACTGTTGCACACTTGCACCCTTAGGGTATACCTCACTTGGTTGCCTCGGAAATAATGGTCATGTCCTTCGAACTTAGGGGTATCTTAGCAAAGACCCTCGTTATAAAAGATCATGGTCCCTAAACGTCCCTCGAGTTGCCTACGAGAAATGATCTTGTCTCTCGATGTTGCCTATATGATGACAGTTCCTTCGAATGCTAAGATATGCTTACATTTTGCCTTCGATGACCATAGTGTCCCTTACGATAGTCCCTAAACATCCGACGATAGGGCTACCTACTCACTAATAATAGGATAGTACTATCTAAAGGGTAGGAGGAAAAGAACACCCTTTTTCGAGTAGGTAGATGACTCTTAAGTACTTGCTCAAACCTAAAATTTTCACACTTACACACTTTCAGAAAAATCTTTAAAAAAAAATGCTTTATCACACTCTCGAGGAGTGATACGAGAGTTACCATAAAGAAAACAAAAATCCTTCAAAACACACAAACATAAACAGTTTTCAAAAATGAGCAAGTACCTAAGAGCCCGTGGAAAACCACGGATGGAAAGGGTGCTAACACCTTCCCTTTCCATAATCTTTCCCCCTTACTCAGAAAATATCGAAAAAGGTTTTTTTCCTGTTCTTTTCACCCTTTCCTTTGTTGTATAAAAGAAAAGTCGGTGGCGACTCTTGCTTATGGCAACATTTGCAAACAAAAAATGCAAACCAGTATTAACAGTCGGTTCTTCCACCGTATTACAGAACTGGCGACTCTGCTGGGGAATATTATAAAGTGGGGTTTACCTTATGGTCTAGATCATTTTAAAATTGCTTCTTTGCTTGTTTTGATTGCTTTATTTTTAAGGGTACTATTTGGGTTATTATAGATCCTACACCCGGATATGGGGAAACCTTTTAGGTAAGTAGCAATAGATTGTGGAGACTGTGCGGGGTATACCGACACGGTTGAAGCGATGGCTACGTTGATGCGACACTTTGGTTGGTACCGGTAGCCCTTGAGTTAATCAAGGAGAATACGGGGCCACTGTGTGGTGTCATGAAGCGTTAACTGACCTTAGAACATTTAATTGAACAACTTTTCCATTAGGATGTAGTGAGATGGCCGTCTTTGGTGTATTCCCAAAGTCGGTAGATACTCGATGCTACACTCATTGAGACTTGACTCCTGAGTTTTGTTTGGTTGCGAGTCAGTTGCCTATCGAACGAAGCTTGTGGGAAAGGTCAGTGATATTGAGATCCCTTAGAACCCAGTTACTATTTATAGGACAGGTTAAACCAATCCAACTTCAAGAGGGTATGACCTTAAAACCCATGAAAGCCTTAAACCTAAGGTCTTTATAAGATTTGCTTTTGTTTGATATTTCTGTGATTTCTTAGCATAATCATACACATCATGACATCATGCCACAACATTTCCTTAACCATTTCAAGGATCTCAAGGGTTTGTGATGCAGGTTATGATAAATCAGACAACTAGCAAGGGGAAAAGGGGATTTATTTTCCTCTAGCCAATGCCGTCAAAAGATCAAAACTCAACAAATTGAGTCAGGGGCTATGACCCACTTAATATGGTGAGCTTGAATCTCTTAGAAGGACACTCAAGGATACGAAGTTCTTCAATCGAAGTTGAAAATTATGACATTTTCTTATTTACCCCGCGAGATCCTTGAAAACATTGCATACATATATCATACATATCATTGCATAAATAGGTGTCATAACAAGTTTCTCATCTTCTTCGCTGTTTATTTCAGCAATGGCTCTGGAAAAAATAGTGAAGGATCTACAGACTCAGAATGTGAAGTTTTAACAGATGATCATGGTTCTGGCCACGGGGCAAGAGGAATTGAAAGCCCTGATTGTTAAAGACAAGACTAAGAAGCCAATGAGGACAACTGGTGTGGTAAATCTGGGAAGGAGATTCAAAGGACCGCTAAGGCAAGTGGTTGAGCTGACATCTTCCTCCAAAGAAGGAGATAATCAAGAGGGGGAGACAAGAGAAGAAGACCCTAGTCCGAGGGAATCTGATAATGAGACTGATTACAATGGAGAGCAGTATCCTCCGACCGACGAAAAGTACAAACAGCTGGAAGAGCGTCTGAGTGCATTGGAAATCCAGAAGGTACCTGGGCTAGATTTTGAAGAGTTGGGTTTGGTTTCTGGGGTTGTCATCCTGCAAAAGTTCAAAGTGCCAGTATTTGCCAAATATGATGGGGTTTCATGTTCCAAAATGCACCTCTGATCTTATGTGAGGAAGATCCAGCCTCACACTGCTGACAAGGACTTATGGTTCCACTTCTTTCAGGATAGTCTATCCGAAACTCAATTAGAATGGTTCTACCAGCTGGAAAGGACCAACATCCGTAATTGGGAAGACCTGGTCGCTGCTTTCTACAAGCAGTATCAGTACAACGCAGACCTTGCTTCCACCCGTACTCAACTCCAAAGTATGTTTATGGGTTCGATCGAGGGCTTTAAAGACTACGCTCAGAAGTGGAGGGACTTAGCTGGAAGAGTCCAGCCTCCCTTGTCTGATAGGGAGTTAGTGGATATGTTTCTGGGTACCTTGTCTAATCCATTTTTCAATCACCTGATTGGAAGCTCTTCAGCCAGCTTCACTGAATTGATTTTGATGGGAGAAATTGTGGAAGCTGGAATTAGGAGTGGCAAGATCCAAAAGGATGCACCCTCCAGTGCAGTAAGGAAGCCATTTGCTGGGAAGAAAGATGTTAGTGTTGTGTACAATCAAAGGAACTAGGAAAAAATTGAACACCGTCCAACGGCAGGGGCTATTATGATCTCTAAACCTCCACCTACTCAACAAAGGAACAATCAGCCTAGAGCAGAAAGGCCGGTAAGACAGTTTACCCGGATAAATATGACTATGTCTCAAGTTTTACCACCATTTTTGAAGTCCAATCTGGTAACTTTGAAGGAAGCCCCGAAGAATCCTAATACTGCCTCTCCCCGCTACAATCCAAATGCGCGATCCGCCTACCATTCTAAGACTCCGGGGCATGACACGAATGACTGCTAGGCTTTGAAGAACAAGGTGAAGGATCTGATCAAGGACAAGGAGATTGAATTTGATTCCCTCGAGACTCTCAACATCATAACGGCACCTATGCCCAAGCACGGCTCGAGAATCAATGCTATTAATGTTGTCTCCGCCATATAAGATGCTGACAATGAGTATGACGTGGATAGTTGGATCTTCCCTACTACCGACAGTGGACCCAGTAACTGGACGGAAAGAGACTTTGTACCGATTACTTCTATTCAGAATTAATTGTCTTTCTTGTTTTTTGGATATGTAATAAACAATATAACTTTATGGCAATGTGTCTTACCCAGGGCACATTAGTTTATTTTTGAGGGTTATCATGTTTCATTTTCATATGGCATTAATAAAGCATTGGACATTTATTGCATACAAATTTTGTGCTCTATGTTTTTCTTTTCTGCTTTTTACTTTGTCTATACAGCTATGCTCTTACACACACTCACGTATCGACTGCAGATCCATATCCACTATAGATCCCATTGATAACAGTTCTGCTATTTCCAATTATGACTTTGAAAATCCGATCAACCAAGCCAAGGACGAAGGTGAGGAAGATTGTGAGGTACCTGGAGAACTTGCTAGGCTGTTACAACATGAAGAGAGGGCTATAAAGCCTCATCAAGAGCCAGTTGAGACAATAAACTTGGGCACAGAGGAAGACAAAAAAGAAGTCAAGATCGGTGCAAATCTGGGGATTATTGTCAAATAGTAGTTGATACAGATGTTGCATGATTATGTCGAGATCTTTTCTTGGTCATATGAAGACATGCCAGGACTGGATACAGATATTGTGGTTCACCGTCTTCCAACTAAAGAAGATTTCCCTCCGGTAAAGCAGAAGGTACGTCGTATGCGTCCTGAAATGTCAAAGAAGATCAAAGCAGAAGTTATGAAATAGTTCAACGCTGGGTTCCTAGCTGTCACCTCTTATCCCAAATGGGTTGCCAACGTAGTTCCGGTGCCTAAAAAGGACGGCAAGGTACGGATGTGTGTGGACTACAAAGATTTGAATAGGGCAAGCCCCAAAGATGACTTTCTGCTTCCCCACATCGACATTCTGGTTGACAACACCGTGCAACACAAGATATTTTCCTTCATGGATGGTTTCTATGGTTTGCAATCCATTCCTGGGGACGTTCTGAAGCTAATAGCGTCATTATCATGCATCAAAACATCCAGAATCACCATATACATCATCACGGTTTGCACATATTTTTCTAAAGTCGATTTTGATCATACACGCATTATAAATAGGTTTTGATTATGCATTACTGTTTGTATGAGCATTTAGAATGTATTTGAATACTTAATTTCCAGTTTTGATACATATATGTCAAACTGCCATTGTTAGGGTTTTAACTTCGTTTTAGCGTTTTAAGATGCAGACAAAATTGGACCTAACAATGGATACCATCATGCTCGGAGGATCAAACCAATTGATCCATGACCTTGAATTGGATTTATATTTCCTGTTGAGAATTTTTGAAATATGCAGGGTTTTTAGTGACAAATTTAGTCCATAGGTAAAAGTCTTTAAGCTAAAATGACAGATGGATGAAGAAGATGAAGGCGTGACACACCCTGATTGTATCATTTGAATCAGCATGCGTTTTTTGCATAAAAGGAATTTCTGACATTTATTTTGGTTATATTATTTTATGTTTGCTTCATATAACGAATGAGCACCTGGCTCAGATGGTAGAGGAAGCGCTTGGCAAAGGGAGAGACATGGGTTCGATCCCCAGGTCTGGAATGTTATATTTTTCTATTTCATTTCTTGCAGATTTAGTGTATTTCACTCCCAAGTGCGCACCATGGGCCAACCACATCATCACCATCAGATCTATCATCCCCAGATCCAATTCCCCTGGAAACGCTTCCACACCATGGACCTCCATACCACTACATCATTGGATCAGGCGCAAAGTTTGTGGGACATCAAGACCTGGGCTTTGCAAAAATTCAAACACCCTCCAGATTGGGTTCACACCCCCCTTTAGGCCCATCCTTCTTTTCTTTCTATTATTCTTATTTAATTTCTTTGTCATTTTTAATTATTTCAAAAATCATTTTTTTTTCTAAAAATCAGAAATTAGGATTTAGAGTTTTTTTAATAAAAATATTTTTTGCAATTTAATTAAATTTTAACCTTATTTCATTAATTAAAATTAATTAGAGAATTAGGTTGAAATTCAAATATTTGTTTTCATAAAATACCAAAATATTTTTAATGAGCAATTAGTTTATTTTCTTTAGGGTTTAGAAAATTTTTTCCGTCTTAATTTTGCGCGCTATTATCTTTTCCATACGATTTAATTTTTTTACCACTTATGTAACTGCGCCCAGTTTATAATTTAAAATCAAGCTTCTCAAATGCACTTCTGTTTTGATGAAGACAAACCATGATTGACAAAGAAGGCAAAGATTATTGGTCAAGCTAAAAGCATATGTGGATAAAGTCTTCAGTTCAAGCACTTAGCAAAATTTCAAGGTATAATGATAATACTTACTTTGAACTTAAGACATAGATGCTTAATGGTCAAAAGAAATATTTTATATTGTCCAAATCCGTACTCAAGTTTCTCTAAGCTAAAAATCAATTTTTACTTGAGTGCAATCGATTTTCACATTAGTGCAATCGATTCCATGCTTCAATTTTTCAAATATTTTGCTATTGTTTCTAAGTGTAATCGATTTGCACATTTATGCAATCAATTGCACTCAATCATTTTTTGCTACTGACTTCACATGCAATCGATTTACACTCTTCTGCAATCGATTGCACACTCAAAATATTTGAAATTCTAGCTGTTAAAACCCCGTGCAATCGATTTACACAAAGGGTGCAATCAATTGCATGCTGCACAATTTTGAAAAACAACAGCTTTACACATGCCTGTTCATAACACCATTTCATGGAAACCTTTCACTCAATCTTGGAAATTGTTCATGATTCATTTACAGAACTTTATGATGTTTCAAAAAGGTTCTATGAACATATAAATACTTATTTTCAAAATCATTTCAACACCTCTTCCAGTTATATTTTCTGAATTTTCAAAAAACAAACTCAAGCTGTTATACATTTTCATACACAAGTTTTCTGCACACTTTCACATATTGTTAACCAGAAAACTTTGAGCATTATATATCTTGAGTCATTGTATACTATTATCATTGGAAGATAATATCAATTCATTGATTAAATCACTCAAAGTGATCATTGCTACTCAAACTCACTCAAATCAAATATTGCTTGATAGTTGCTTATTTTTCAGGATTGTTGGAAATAAGTTTAAGTGGTTTTATAAATCTTGTTTTTCCAGGATTGTTGGATACATGTGAAGTCACTTTGAGAGGATTGTTCTCATTGTTGACATAGTGAAAATCCAAGAGGATTTTTCTTGGTCCAAGAGGATTCTTATTGGTTTTGGGTAGTTCTTGTTTAAGTTTTCCACAATAAGGAAATCTCTTTCATGTTTAAAGGGGACTGGAGTACTCTCGGACTGTGAGGGGAACTAGGATATATCTATTATATCTCTTTATTTTTCTGCACTTTACTATTTCATAAACTCACCATAATCCAGAAAAATAACATCCATCATCACTAAAACCATAATTTTTTAAAGTACCTAATTCCCCCCCCCCCCCTCTTAGGCGCACTTCGTACTTACAATTGGCATCAGAGAAGGTTATAGGTAACCTGTTCCTAAAAGATCCAGAATGGCTTCCGCAAATCAAAATCATGTTTTCAGAGATGATGGTAGTAACAATAAGCCTCCTCTACTTTGTGGTGAATATTTTGACTTTTGGAAAATACGCATGAAGGCACATCTAGAAGCACAAGAAGAATAAATATGGGATGCCGTTGAGAATGGTCCATTTATCCCTATAACGGTAATCAATGGTGCTGGCTCATCAAAGCCTAAAACTGCATGGTGTTGTACCCCAATTTTTCCCCCTAAGATACCTTCATCATACCATGTTGATTCATTCACAACAAGATCATACTAGGATTCTGGTTCCCCTCCCTATATTTAGCTTTGCCCTTTTGAGGAATCACCAAGCACCTTGACTTATGTTCTTTTGTGATCATGAATATTTTTTGTCTTGATTTCTTCTTTTATCTAATAAAATGCAATGTTGGTTTGTCTTGCTTGTTATCCATGTAGGTAAAGGCAATGGGATTTAACAAGCTACCCCATGGGTTCATGAATTTATTTCCTTACCCTAGTCAATAAAGCTTGAGGAGTTCAAACCTCACCATTGGTTGAAATGGCTTGGCAAGGTTATTTTGGTTCACCACATTTCAAGGTTATCAAATTTGGTTGAAAAGTACAAGGGGTTGATTGAAGAGGTCGTCATGCTTGGACAAGGCTTTGTTCCCATTGGTCACAAGTGCATATTTCTCTCAATTTTCAAGATATGGAAGTGGTTTTGGTGGCTATGAGTTCTCATTATCATCATCAACAACGTCTACTTACAAATCATTTGTGTTGGTACAAGAAGTTTGTTCAAAATTGTCAAAGTTCCTCAAAGCATTCTCTTGATCTAAGGAGCTAGGGTTTTGAACTTAAAAGAAATGTATCTTGCTCATATTTTGGTATTTTTGAGTGATTCCAAAGACATCATTCTCTTCAAAGGGTTATAAATAAATAACTTCAAAAGTTTCAAGGAGTTTCCATGAGGAAGAGGCTTAATGAGGAAGAAAGATTACAATTCCTCCAGATGAATCCCCAATTTTCCATGTGTGACTTCAAATGATCATAACTTGGTCAATTTATATCACCTTGAGCCCATTCTTTTTCCATAAGGATCTTGAAGGTGTGTACTTTATGCCTTATTTTATGTGCAAAGTGAGAAAATTGATGGAAGTTTCCTTAAAGATGCAAAAGATTATAGGTCATTTCATGTTTTTTTGCCAACTTCAAAAATTCATAACTCTCTCATATTTTTGAGATTTTGAATGGTTCAAGTTTCTAAATGTCATTCAAGAGATCTACTTCATGGCATACTTTTTGGTCAGGAGCAAATTCCAAGTGGAAGACCATGTTTGGATGCAAGATATTATAGGTCATTTTTGAAGAAGAACTTGAAATATTTCTAAGTATGGAAAGTCAACTCTTTTTCTCCAACTTTGACTCAACACAACTTTCAGCTCAAGCATCCATTTAACTCCAATATTTTTCCATTGCAAAGCTTGTAACCTCATCTTTCTAAAGCATCAAGAATCATTTCCTAAGACCCCTTGAGCTGAAGATGCCATTGGTCAGAAGTTGGAAATTTGAGACTGAATTTTTCACCAAGTCAGAAGTTTGAAATCCTTGATTTGGCTTCTAAACACTTTGTTTCTACGCGTTTTTGCTTCTATACATGTTTAGTGAACTACCAGAAGTGATTAGCATAGCAAAACGCGCGTTTTAGATGAGTTTTGATAAAGTTTGGAGTCACACTTTCCTTTTTTGCAACTTCACACGATTTCCCTCCAAACTTCATCATTTCATTTTATTCCCTATAAATAGAGGGTCATTCCCCATTCATTTTTTCAAGCTTGGATAGCCAGAATCACCCTGCCAAACTTGTTCCACAACTCAGAATTCAGTAACTTCAAAATCTATTCCCAAGCCTTTTTCAATCAAATTTTCCATTAATTCACCTTCCTTGATCTTCCCTGAAGCTAACCATATAATTACATTCAAGATTCTTGCCCTATACTGCTCCATAGAAGTCCAGTTTCAGAGCTCTATAACTCAACTTCAATAGGTAGATTCCTTCATCAGTTCTTTAAAACTCTAATATCATTGTGATGCTTTCGTTGCCCTGGTTCTAGTCGCAACACTTACCTTTTGCTGGAAACACGTTTTGACCATGAAATTTCAAATCCCTTTTAAAAACTATATTTCCAAATTGCTTGAGCTACAACTTATATAAATTTGGCGCGAGGGTGTGGTTGTCTTCGTCTTGAAGAGACGAAGCGATTGACATAGGTCTGAGCTTCTGATTTTATAGTTTGAGAGACCTGCAAATCACGTTGGCTGGAGTTTGAAGATGACCTACGTGTCATCTTCCAACCAATGATGGCATGCCACTTGTTATTTTTGAAAATCTGATTTATATTTCATTCTGTACTTTATTCACTAATGACCATGATATGCACAGCGCGCCAGATCCCTTGGATTTGATTACTAACGCTTTTTGACTCTCATCCAATGGTGCATATATTTTTACTTTTATTTTATTTTATGATTTTTATATTTTAATTGTTTTAAATTTCAAAAAATCATAGAAAATTCATTTCAAGACCAAAAAATTATGAAAAATATTTTTGATTATTCTCTTTCTGATTTTTATTTTTTCACAATTTAATTTTGTGTTTTGGTATTTTTTTATTATAAATTTACACTTTATTTGAATTTTTTTTAAATGTTTAAAAATACTTTTATACATTTTTAAATTCTAAAAAAATTATGGAATGATCCAATGATATTGTGACAAATATTGGTGACCTTATTTTATTTTTGTTTCTGACTTTGCTATTTGTTTAATCATTTTTGGTTTATTTTACCTATTTATTTTAATTTTAAAAATAGTTCATGACTTCAAAAATTACCAAAAAATTTATAAAATCATTTGAGCCCTTTTCTGATTTTTCTATGGTCTTACTTTTTATTTCTTGATTAATTTGAACATAGTTGATATTTTTCTCTTTATTTTCTATTTTTAAACAATCATTTTTAAAACCTTTTGTATATATTAAAGTGTAATATTATTTTGTGACTATTTTCTGGATGATCTTGGGTTAAATTTTGGATCATGAACTTTATTAACATCATTGGATCCATGGTGTTGAGTTTAACTCCACAAAAGTGGATGAATGATTTTAATAATAGTTTGATTAAATTTAATTCAAAAGTGGTTTGTATTTTCTCTCCCACCCCTCTTCATCTCATCCCCTTCTTATTGCACGATATGTTGTTGGAGCATGATCTCTATATCATGTCTCAAAACAAGTAGTGCATAGATTGCTATTGACCGGCCTCAAAATTGGTGCGACTTCTATATAAGTCCTCTTACGATTGCTTAACATAGCGCTAAATTTCGTCCCGATTTGAATAAATGATCATTCGTGGCCCAAACTTATGTTTGCAAGCCCAAGTATGTTAATTTGTTCTCTTTGATCAAATTAACAACTTGAGATTCATTGTGTGGAGGCTTTGGTTTTACCAATCCTCTAATGGATCTACAACACCTTTGGTCAACGCGGATCACTTAAACATCGTTGATCATTAAAGGGCACTTGTGAGAATTCCAAATGGATAATATACTTGTCAAAAAGCAAATGCAACTTGTTGTGTGGAGGCTTTGGTTATACTAATCCTCTATTGAGTTCCAAGTGCAAGCTTCAAGATGGTCACCCAACTAACCACTAATTATTTACTTGTTTTACTTTATACTTTTATTTTTTATGCTTTATGTACCATTTACTTTTAGCATTTACATTTCATGCCATTTTCATCTTTGCTCATTTGAGCATTTACCTTGTCATTTTTACTTTGCTCACTTGAGCTTTTCTTTTCCTTTTTAAGATACTTAATAATCAACATAAACCCTAAAAATCTTTATGGTGCTCAGACTATTTGGTTACTATCCTTGGCATTATGGAGCATGATTAGAAACCTTGGCCTATCTTGGAGACCTTGTGATCTTATCTGATTATTTTGTCTGGAGTTCTTGAGGTTTACCTCAAGACATTGGGTTGCTTGTTTGTTTTTGTGTGCAGATTTTTGTGATTACACCCTTTGTTTGTAATCTGGAATTCACCCGTATACAACTGTTACTCTGCCCAATTTTTATGAAGACTTAATACACTTGAAGTTTGGTTCTATCAAGAGGTCTAGTATTTTTTTTGCTTGATTGGTTTCAATCCAAGGAATGGGAATTCTATCTTGGCTCATAATGTTAAGTATTGGATTCTTGTTGGTTAGATGGTTCTTATCCCTAGATTTTACCTTATGCTTTAGATAACCTCTTCTTCTCCTCCCATCTTCTTTAATTTCAAAAATTATCTCCCTCCTTTTGAAAACTCTTCTTATTTTAAACTTGAACCACTTTCATAATAAACTTGGACTTAGGTCCATGCATTTTCAAACATTTTTATAAATAAACCATAATCAACTTAATAATACTTTAACATTTTTTTGTGAGAAGACTAAAAGTCAATAAAATTTCATTTCAAACCATTTTTCCACTTTGGCTTTCATCTTTAAACTTTTCTAAAAAAAAGAAGATTGAACTCTTGTCAATCCTTGTAGTGATGCAAACAACTATACTTCTACAATATGTAGTGAAGAGAGATATTTTCCACTTGGGTGTTGAGTGAGGCATTGTTGATTTTAAAATCCAAGCCATATCCTCCACTTTGAAATGATGCAAATTCTCCTTTCTCATAATTGTGGGTAGTAGGTATGTTTTCCACACGGACAATGATGATGATGTTTTATCTCATAAAATTAACCAACACATTTGTGTTTTAAATTTTTAAAAGAGGAACTACGTGTACCCTGATCCCCTATTGCACGAAAAGGTGGTACGTAGGCACTAAAGGTTCGCAACTGTGGCGAGTGAAAAAATCATAAAATAAATATATTTCTTTTCTCACCTCCACCATCCATTTTTATACAACATTTTTATAGCCAAAATATACAGATTTTACAAAGAGTTTCCTGCGGAGTACCGTAGATGTTTAGGGTGCTAATATCTTCCTTTTGCATAACCAACCCCCTTACCTTGAATATTTCCCCCTCTTTTTGGGTTATTCGCTCTTTTCCCATTCCTTTGGAAACAATAAAGCGCAGTGGCGATTTTTATTTTGATTTGTATAAGTCAAGTAAATCCAATGGCTTAGTCTTAAAACATTTCTACTGCTACACAAGGGAAAAAGATGATAAAAGGAAGGC
The DNA here is from genome assembly GCA_948472305.1 of Vicia faba. NCBI lineage: Eukaryota > Viridiplantae > Streptophyta > Magnoliopsida > Fabales > Fabaceae > Vicia > Vicia faba. The sequence continues at coordinate 1,083,703,693 of OX451735.1, forward strand.
TCTCTATGATAAAAAGGCAATAAATCTTCTTCAAGGTGCACTTAGCATGGATGAATTCTTTCGTGTCTCGGCATGCAAAACAACAAAAGAAATATGGGATACCTTGGTACAAACTCATGAAGGAACCGTTGAAGTTAAAAGATCAAGACTAAACACATTGAGTCAAGAGTATGAATTATTTCAAATGCAGCCCGGAGAAACCATCCTTGACCTACAAAAGAGATTCATGTACTTGACAAATCATCTAAGTGTTCGTGGTAAGACTTTGACGAATGATGAACTAAATCTGAAAGTACTTAGGTCCTTAACTAGAGAATGGCAACCAAAGGTAACGATAATTTTAGAAAAGAAAAGTCTCTCCTCCATGACTTCCGCAACGTTGTTTGGGAAACTTCAAGAATATGAAACGGAACTCGAAAGACTTGAAAAACATGAAAATCAAGAGAAGAAATCCAAGAATATTGCTTTAAAGATAGATTCCAAGGAAGTTGAAAAGGAAGACAATCCGGAAGAAGATGAAAATTTCATGCTTCTAGTTAAAAGGCTTGGTTAGTTCTTTGGTAGAAATGACAAATCCTTTTCTCATTCAAAAGGAAAGAAACAATTCAAGAAAAAGGAAGCTTCCACATCAACACAAGAAGTCACATGTTATTAATGTGGTAAGCAAGTTCATATCAAGTCGGATTGTCCGAAACTCTCCAAGAAAGGTGGCTATAAAAGCAAAAAGGGATTCAAGAACAAAAAGGCCTATGTTGCATGGGAGGATAATGAAATAAGTTCCTCATCCGATTCCGATAGTGATGAAAGTGCAAATCTAGCATTGATGGCCTCACACCATTCCGATGATGAAGACAATGAGGTTAGTAATGAATTTTCTCTTTTTGATAGTAATGAACAAGGTTCTATAGATGAACTATTAAACGAATGCAAAATTTTGTATAAAACTATTGCATCTCAAAAGAAACAACTTTCATATTTAGAAGAAAAATGTGAATCTATGGAAAAAGATTTCAAAGAAGAAAAACAAAAATTAAGTGATGAACAAAAATAGAATTTTGTATGCAAAAATTGTGAATCACTCTCTTTCCAAATTATCCAATTAAAAAGAGTCATTGAAAGATATGAAAAACGACAAATTGGATTGGAAGGTGTTCTTAGCCAACAAAGATACTCCAATGCTAAAAGTGGACTTGGATATTCAAAGTTTTCAAAACCAAATTCTAATAAAACTATCTTTGTTAAGGCTAGTGACCAATCATCCAAAGAGAAAGTGAACAAACCTAAAACAGTTCATCACTTTCCTAAAAAGAAAACATTTCCTAAGAATAAATCTTATCCTTCTAGATATAGAAGTAACTTTGAACCTACTTGTGTTTATTATGGTATTAAAGGCCATACACCTAATGCTTGTTATGTTAGAAACTTTAGTGTGGCATGTGGGAATTATGTGTGGGTAAAGAAAGGCACTAATTATGAAGGACCCAAATAAACTTTGGTACCTAACAAAGCCTAATTTGTTTTGAAGGTATGCTTGAAGACCACATGAAATCTTTGGTATCTTGATAGTGGTTGTTCAAAGCATTTGATAGGAGACTTAAACCAATTTTCAAATCTAGTTCTGAAGGACAAGGGTTTTGTTACTTATGGAGACAATAATAAGGGAAGAATTCTTACCAAAGGAAAAGTTGGTGCTCCACCTTTCACATCCATTGAAGATGTTCTTTATGTTGAAGGACTAAAGCACAATCTTCTTAGTATTAGCCAACTTTGTGACAAAGGCTTCAAGATCAAGTTCATCAAGGATGAATGCTTGATAGAAGACGAAGTCACACATGAGGTTATACTTAAAGATAAAAGAATCAATAATATATTCATGATTTCCCTTGACGATCCATCTTTTAAGGTAAAATGTCTCATGGAAAACAAAGATGATTCATGGCTGTGGCACAAAAGAATTGCTCATATTCACATGGAACACTTGAATAAACTAATCAAGAATGATCTTGTCATTGGGTTGCCTAAGAGAAATTTTGTCAAAGATAGACTTTGTGATGCTTGTCAAAAAGGGAAACAAACAAAATCAACTTTCAAATCTAAGAATGTGGTGTCTACTACAAGGCCACTACAATTGTTACATATGGACTTATTTGGTCCATCAAGAACAAGAAGTTTCAGAGGTAATGTATATGCTTTGGTTATTATTGACGATTTCTCTAGATATACTTGGACATTCTTTTTAGGGCATAAAAGTGATGCATTCAAGGCATTCAAGAAGTATGCTAAACAAATTCAAAATGAGAAGTCTCTAACAATTGCCTCCATAAGAAGTGATCATGGCGGAGAATTTCAAAATGCTCTATTTGAAGAATTTTGTGGAGAACATGGAATATCTAACAACTTCTCGGCACCAAGGACTCCTTAACAAAATGGAGTGGTGGAAAGACATAATAGGTCTCTTGTAGAACTTGCAAGAATGATGCTTAGCGATTCAAATCTTCCAAAATATTTTTGGGCCGATGCGGTGAGCACGACATGTTTTTTTAGAAATAGAGTTAACATAAGACCGATCTTGAAGAAAACTCCATATGAACTCTTCAAAGGGAGGAAACAAAACATTGCTTTATTTCAAATTTACGGATGCAAATGCTTTGTCTTAAACAACTACAAAGATAACCTTGTTCGGCAGGTGATAACTTTTAGACCAGCACCTTATGGGTAGTACCTTCGACCTCATGCTCGTTATGTTGAACCTATGAACCCTATATGTGTGATCTTGTGTGTGATTATTGCATCATGCATCCATGCACTCATAAGCATCTTTTGAAGAAACCATATTTCAAGGGATTTAAAGGTTGACCATTTGTAAATATCTCAGGTACTTTCTAACCATGGATTCTGGAAAGAGAAAGACCAGGAAATACAGTTTCAAGGATCCCAAGATAGATGATTTGATCAGTCTAATTCTCGAGATCGAGTGTTCTGCAGACTTTTGGAAGAAGTATGGATCCATTATTCCTCTCATGAAGCTGAAGATGAAGGAGGGTATTCTCTCGACCTTGGTCCAATTCTATGATATGTTGTATCATTGCTATACTTTTCTCGACTATCAGTTGATGCCCACACTGGAGGAGTATTCTTATCTATTGGATTTACCTGTTACCAATCGTGTTCCTTTTACTGGTTTGGAGGGTGATCCAAAACCACATGATATTGTTGCTTTGGTTCATCTGCGGAAATCTGAGGTGGAAGCCCATATGACTACTAAAGGAGGAATTAGAGGATTACCAGCTCAGTTCTTATTGGAGAAAGCTCATTACTTTGCCTGAATGAAGAGTACAGTTGCTTTTGAGGCCATCTTTGCTCTACTTGCTTACAAGTTGTTCTTATTTCCTAATGTGGACATGTTTGTTGACATTAACGCTATCAGGATCTTCATGATTGGAAACCCAGTTCCTACATTATTGGGTGATGCTTATTACTCTATTTATCTTCAGAATTCTAATCACGGGGGGATGATTATCTGTTGGACACCTCTGTTGTACCAGTGGTTTATCTCTCATATGCCTCAGTCTGATGCTTTTTGGGATGTCAAGAAGGAACCCCGTTGGGCTCCTAAGATCATGGAACTTAATCACTCGGATATTTATTGGTATCATTGCGCTTACCAGGGTATAAAGATTATTGACAATTGTGGTAGTTTCCCTAATGTAACTCTTCTTGGTACAGAGGGAGGAATTAACTATAACCCTGTTCTTGCACGACGACAGCTCGGTTATCCGATGAGGGATAAATCGAATAGTATTCATTTGAGTAGTTTATTTCTTAAGGAAGGAGAAGACCATAGGGAATCTAGGGAGTAGATTGTGAAGGCCTGGCATCACATTCATAAGAGGAGTAGGAAGGATTTGGGACCTAGGGGTGTTGTGTCTTTGGAACCATATCTACAGTGGGTCCGATTGAGATCTATTCAGTTAAAGATGCCGTATACCCGGGAAACACCCATGCCTGATCTATTTTTAAAGACCACTCCCCCCTTATTAGATGATCTAGAAGAGCTGCAACTTGCTTTAGTTAGGAAGCAACAGGAAAAGGATGCTTGGAAGAATGAGTTCCAAACTTTAGAGAGTTCATATAAAGCAGACTTCAAGGAGAAAGACGAATTGATTGAGATCCTTGAGAGTCGAGCGGTAGAGTCTATGGAGAGGCAAGGGGGTTTATTTTCTCCTAAGCCTCAATCAGGTGCTGATAACTCACTTCCTGATTCAGATGATTGGAAGGAGGTTGCTACCAGATACGCGGAAGAAAACCAGAGGTTGAAGGCTCAGATTACTAGGCTCACGGGGAAGCGTCAGCATATAGAGTGATCTCAATCAGTTCTATTTCTTAGGTTTTTAGATTTTATCTTGTACTTGGGATCATTGAAACTTGTAATCAATTTTGGAGTTGTCATAATAAAATTTTTCAGTATTTCAAATGCGTTATTACTTTGATGTTTGCAATATGTCTATAAACTTTAAATCCCTTGAAATATTAATAACAAAATAAAATTAATCATGTGCATTGCACATCATGCATCATATTGCACGCATTTCTTGCATTTTTTTACGAATATCCAGGTGTCTTACCAAGCTTTTTTACTTCGTTCAGCAAGCTGACTCACCACTACAACACTCGGGATAATTTCAGAAAGAAGATGGACAACTTAGAACAAGAAAACCGCGAGAAGCGCGAGGAAGTTTCTACTTTGAAAGCCAACATGGACAATCTGACTACTCTAATGGAAACGCTGATGGCTGCTCAAAATCAGCCACCAAGTGTTCAACCTCAACCAACAAGGGAAACTACTAAAGCTCCGACTATTCCTGTATCTGCTACTCTAGCTGTTGTTCATAATCGCATGCCCCAAGGTTATCCATGGGGAATGCCAGAGAATTTTGCACCTGAAGGTTTCAATTTTGGTCCTCAAGATACTCCAGTTGTTCAGACTATTGTTACACCTGCACCTCCTGTGGTGCATACTGCTCCTGTTGCACCTCCTTCGGTGAATATGGTTCTGTTTGTTAATGATGATGTGTGTCGTCATTTCCCTCCACCGAGTGAAGACTTGGGTCTTTATGACATAAGGGATGATTTTCAAGAGCAGTTTGACAAGATGTAGAGAGAAATGGAGGCCCTCAAGGGAAAAGAGCTATTTGGGAAGAATGTGAATGAGTTATGCTTGGTCCTGAATGTTAAGATACCTGCTAAGTTTAAAGTCCCGGAGTTTTAGAAGTACAAGGGCAACACTTGCCCTCGTGCTCATTTGGTGATGTACGTAAGGAGAATGTCTACCCATACTGATGATCAGCGCCTACTGATTCACTTTTTCTGGATAGTTTGACCAGTGCTGCGCTGAAGTGGTATATGAGTTTGGACAATGCCAATATCCATACTTTTAATGATTTGGGAGAAGAATTCATCAAAAAATACAAGTACAACATGGACATGGCGCCTGACAGTGATCAAATCAGGGCCATGGTTCAGAAAGACAGGGACTCGTTCAAAGAATATGCATAGAGATGGCATGAGGTAGCTGCCTAGGTGATTCCTCCCATGGGAGAGAAGGAGATGACTAAGATTTTCTTGAAGAAGCTAGGTGCTTTCTACTAAGAGAGGATGGTAGCAAGTGCGCCAAGTGACTTTACTAAAATGGTAGGGATGGGTATTTTCTTAGAAGAGGCTGTAAGAGAAGGCCGTTTAATGAAGAATGAAGGATCTGGAGGTGTGAAGAAGCCATCTTATGGGTTTACCAAGAATAAAGAAGGAGATGCAAATGCTATTATACAAGAGAGGAGGGTAAATAATCCTAGAAGGAATTATCAGCGTCATCAGCAAGTCACCTCAGTTACTCCCGTTATGAGTGTCGCTCCAACTACCGTTGCTTATCAGAGACCATCCCAGCAGGGGAATCAAGGGTATAATCAGAGAAGGGAGAGTTATGACCCTATTCCTATGAGTTATAAGGAGTTACTACCGGCTTTGATTCATAAGAAGTTGGTTCATACCTGATCATATACCGCCATACCATCACCATTGCCTTGGTATTACAAGACAGACTAAACATGTGCCTTTCATCAACGAACACTAGGGCATAATGTTGAGAATTGTTATCCTTTGAAGACTGAGGTACAAAAATTGGTGAAGTCTGGTATTCTACCTTCAAGGATGTGGGTCCTAATGTGAAAGACAATCCTTTACCCAAGCATGGAGGAGCAAATGTTGTGAATATGGTGGCCAGTTGTCCAGGCGACTTCCAGATTTTTGATATTCATCTAGTTAGAGGAGATTTGGTGAAAATGCATGCAGACCTTTGTGAATTTAGCTACTATACGCATGACCATGCCGGTTGTGCTATTTGCAGTACAGACATATAGGGTTGCGATAAGATAAAGGATGATTTACAGGAGATGATGGGTGAGGGCCCCATCCACATAATCAACCTAGGGCAGAGTATGAAGAGGAAGTGAATATGGTTTCTGGATGTCTTGGAGAATTCAGAATTTTTGATGTAGAGTATATGAATGAGGACCTCGTGCAGTTGCATGCTACCTTCTGCCATACGGTTGGTCAGGTGGAACACCAATATGGATCTTGCCAAGTTTGCTGTCGAGACCCCCGAAGATGTTCAATCGTGAGGAAGGGTGTTCAATTATTGTTAGGCAATGGAACTATCAAGGTCACAAGTCAGAGGGATGATTACCATGAGGTTGATATGATTGAGGTTTGTTTGCTGAAGAAGAGTAAGTTGAAAAGTATGCCTCCGCAGATGATTATTTCTCTTCAGACGAAGATTTGTTTTCCAGAAATGACTTATTGATGACTGATTGTGTTGAAGAAGGGGTAAAAGTCATCGTGCCTTGTTTTGGTGCACCCGTCCATTTTGAAATTGAGTATTATAGCAAGCCAATTGTTACCCCATTGGTGATTAGTTTGCCGAGTCCTATACCCTACAAGTCATATAAGGCAATGCCTTACAAATACAGCGCTACAATCTTAGAGGATGGAGTGGAAGTTCCCATGTAGCCAATGTCTGATGTTGGGAATATAGCTGAAAATAGCAGGGTGACCCACAGCGGTCGTGTGTTTGCACCAGTTGTTCGAAGAGATGTTGGTGCTGGAAAGAAAATTGCTGAAAATGATGAACCTAAGAAGGCTACCGGTGAGACTAGTGGAGCTACGTTAGAGAAAGAAGTGGATGATATTTTAAAGATAATCAAGATGAGAGACTACATAATTGTAGATCAGCTACTGCAGACTCCTTCAAAAATATATATCTTAGCTTTATTGATGAACTCCTCTGCTCACAGAGAATCCTTGATGAGGTTACTGGACCAAGCTTTTGTGGAGAGTGATATGCCAATATACCAATTCAGCAGCGTAATAGGAAACATTACGTCATGTAATAACTTGAGTTTCTGCAATGATGAATTACGAGATGAAGGGAGGAATCACAACCTGGCCCTCCACATCTATATAAACTGCAAGAATGATTCACTATCCAATATGTTGATTGATAATGGATCCGCGTTGAATGTTATACCGAGGAGTACGCTTATAAAGTTGAAATATCAAGGAATGCCTATGCGCCCGAGTGGCATCATTGTGAAAGCATTTGAAGGGTCAAGGAAATCAGTTATTAGTGAATGGACTTGCCTATTCATATAGGACCACATTTGTTTCAGATAACTTTCCAGGTCATGGACATTGTTCCCGCTTATAGTTGTTTGCTAGGACGGCCGTGGATACATGAGGCAGGGGTTATCACTTCAACTTTACACCAGAAGCTAAAGTTTATACATGAAGGGAAAGTAGTGATCATAAATGGGGAACATGTATTGTTGATATCTCATTTGTCCTCTTTCAGCATTGTAGAGGCGGATGAAGCTGCTGTTGGAACCCAGTTCAAAGCCTTATTCATTAACAACATAAGAGGAAATGAGAACTCCATGGTTTCGATTAAGGACGCGCAACAGGTTCTGCATAATGGTCATAGTGAAGTTTGGGGAGGAATTGTGGATCCACCTGTGAACAAGAATAGAACTAGCTTGGGGTTCTCTTTGAAGAATGACAAAGGTAACGACATGAAGCCGAAGTCTACTGCAGGCAGGTATCAAGACATCTTTCGTAGCAGGGGTTATCTTCATTCGACTGTTTCCAGAATTAACGCCATTGTAGAAGATGAAGCAGAGCAGGAAATGCCAAATTATGTGACACACAAAGTTAGGGTTCAGAACTGGATCACCATTGATGTTCCCTCTTGCATACATGTTTCAAAGTAATTTGTTTTGTTAATATTTTTGAAAAATCTTTCACTCTGCCCAAGGTGGAAGTATTAATGTTGTAAGGCATATCTGTTTGCTGCGACTTTTAAAATCAATAACAGAAGTTGTCTTTGCTTCCCAAATTGTGTTTTTATTTTATTTTCTGCTATTCTTGGAAAATGGTAATCAGAAAAAACCTTTCAAAATAAATAATAACTGAAATTCAATCAGCATTCTCACTTGTTATATGTGTCAGTTTCTAAATGCAATCACAAGTCATATGTACAGATTAATTAAAAAACTCGTTGAATACAATGACCCTGCACCCTCTCCAAACTTTGAATGTCCTGTGTATGGGGATGAAGAAGAAGATTATGATGAGATTCTAGAAGAGGTATCACGGTTGCTTGAGCACGAGGAAAATACCATTCAGCCATATAAAGAGCCATTGGAAGTGATCAATTTGGGTTCAGAAGAAGATCTGAAGGAAGTCAAGATTAGAGCATTGCTGCATCCTGATGTGAAGAGCAGGTTGATTGAGCTGTTAAGAGAGTATATAGATATTTTTGCTTGGTCTTATCAAGATATGACTGGTCTAGATAGAGATATTGTATAGCACCGTTTGCCGTTGAAGCCAGAGTGTCCGCCAATCAAACAAAAGTTGAGAAGCACTCACCCAGATATGGCAATAAAAATCAAAGAGGAGGTTCTAAAGCAAATTAATGTTGGTTTTCTTGTGACATCGGTGTATCCTTAATGGATTTCCAATATTGCCCCAGTACCAAAAAAAGACAGAAAAGTCTGCATGTGCGTAGATTACAGATATCTAAATAAAGCTAGTCCAAAAGATGATTTCCATTACCACACATTGATATGCTAGTGGATAGCACAGCAAAATTAAAAGTATTATCTTTCATGGACGGATTTTCCGAGTATAATCAAATAAGAATGGCTCCAGATGACATGGAAATAACAACGTTTATCACACCTTGGGGGAACATTATGTTACAGAGTGATGCCCTTCGGGTTGATGAACGCTGGTGCAACGTACCAGAGGGATATGACAACCCTATTCCATGATCTGATGCACAAGGAAATTGAAGTATATGTTGATGATATGATTACTAAATCCCAGACTGAAGAAGGGCATGTAGAAGATTTGTTGAAGTTGTTTCAGCGTTTAAAGAAGTACCGTCTCCGCTTGAATCCAAATAAATGCACCTTCGGTGTTTGATCAAGAACATTGTTGGGTTTCATTGTTAGCCAGAAAGGAATTGAAGTTGGCCCTGATAAAGTCAAGGAAATTCAAGAAATTCCAGCGCCAAGAACTGAAAAGCAAGTCAGAGGTTTCCTCGAGCATTTGAATTATATTTCCAGATTCATTTCCCACATGACTGCGACATGTGAACCGATCTTTAAGTTGTTAACAAAAGATCAAGGTTGTGTGTGGACGGATGACTGCCAAAGGGCATTTGAAAGTATTAAAGAATATCTGCTTGAACCTCCTATCTTGCTCCCTCCTGTAGAAGGAAGACCGTTGATTATGTATCTGACAGTGTTAGATGAATCCATGGGTTGTATTCTGGCACAACAGGATGAAACACGGAAGAAGGAGTTCGCCATTTATTATCTCAGTAAAAAATTCACTGATTGTGAGTCGCGGTATTCCATTCTAGAAAATACATGTTGTGCTTTGGTCTGGGCAGCAAAGCATTTGCGGCAGTATATGTTGAATCACACTACTTGGTTGATCTCCAAAATGGATCCAATCAAGTACATTTTTGAAAATCCTGCTCTTACTGGGAGAATTGCCTGCTGGCAGATGTTGTTATCTGAATACGATATTGAATACCGGACTCAAAAAGCCATTAAAAGTAGCGTGTTGGCAGATTATCTTGCTCACTAACCAGTGGAGGATCACCGGTCTGTAGAATATGAATTCCCCGATGAGGATGTGATGTTCTTGAAAGTGAAAGATTGTGATGAACCATTGCCTGTGGAAGGTCCTGACCGTGAATCTCCTTGGAGTATGATATTTGATGGAGTTGTGAATGCTTATGGTAAAGGAATTGGTGTTGTGATTGTCACTCCTCATGGATCGCACATTCCTTTTACTGTAAGGTTAACATTTGATTATACTAATAATATGGACGAATACGAGGCTTTCATCATGGGTCTCGAAGAAGATATTGATCTCAGAATTAAAATTCTAGATGTGTATGGTGATTCAGCTTTGGTAATAAATCAGATTAAAGGAGAATGGGATACTCGTCACCCCAGCTTGATCCCTTACAAAGACTATGCTAGAATATTATTACCATTCTTTAATAAAGTCGAACTCCATCACATTCCTAGATATGGAAATCAAATGGCGGATGCTCTGGCAACTCTTGCTTCTATGTACCAAGTGAATACTTGGAATGATATACCCCTAATTATGGTTCCACATTTGGATAGGCCCTCTCGTGTGTTTACAACATAGGAGGTAGCAGATAAAACCTTGGTATTATGATATCAAGCATTTTCTTCAGACTCAGGAATACCCTATTGGTGCATCGAAGAAAGATAGAAAGACATTGAGAAGATTGGCAGGCAGTTTCTTCCTCAGTGAAAATGTGTTATACAAGAGAAATTATTACACGGTCTTGCTCAGATGCATGGATAGACACGAAGCAGACATGTTCATGCATGAGATTCATGAAGGTTCATTTGGCACTCATGCCAATGGACATTCGATGGCTAAAAAGATGCTAAGGGCATGTTATTATTGGCTGACAATGGACTCCGACTATTATAAATTTGAAAAGAAGTGCCATAAATTCCAGGTTTATGCGGACAAGGTCCGTGTACCTTCGACACTTCTCAATTTGATTTCCTCCCCGTGGCCTTTCTCTATGTTGGGTATTGACATGATTGGGATGATAGAACCCAAAGCTTCGAATGGACACTGTTTTATCTTGGTAGCAATTGATTACTTCACCAAGTGGGTGGAGGCTGCTTCATATGCCAATGTTACTAAGCAGGTGGTTGTGTGCTTCATTAAGAATAACCTTATATGTCGGTATGGTGTGTCGAGCAGAATTATCACTGACAATGGCTCAAATTTGAACAACAAGATGATGATAGAACTATGTGAAGAATTCAAGATTGTCCATCACAATTCATCTCCATACATGCCAAAGATGAATGGGGCTATTGAAGCTGATAATAAGAATATCAAGAGAATTATCCAGAAAATGGTTGTTACTTATAAGGATTGGCATGAAATGCTTCCTTTTGCTCAACATGGATATCGAACATCTGTCTGCACTTTAATAGGAGCAGCCCCGTTCTCCCTGGTGTATGGAATGGAAGCTGTACTCCCTATCGAGGTGGAGATTCCCTCTTTACGTGTGATAATGGAAACCAAATTGACAGAGGCTGAATGGGCCCAGAACAAGTTTGACCAAGTGAATTTGATTGAGGAGAAGAGAATGACGGCTTTTTGTCATGGCCAATTATATCAGATAAGAATGAAGAAATCTTTTGATAAAAAGGTCAAACCTCGTGAATTCAGAGAAGGCGACCTCGTGCTCAGGAAGATCATGTCTTTCAAAGCTGATTCTAGGGGAAAATGGACTCCCAATTTTGAAGGCCCGTATGCTGTCAATAAAGCCTTCTCTGGAGGTGCATTAATTCTTGAAACTATGGATGGCGAGGAGTTCCCACGTCCCATGAATGCTGACGCAGTCAAGAAATACTTCACCTAAAGAAATAAAAGGTCAGCTCGCTAAGATGAAAACCCGAAAGGGAGGCTATGGCAAAAAAATAGCATCTCGGTAGGCCGAAAACCCGAAAGGGAGGTCTAGGCAAAAATTAGAGACATAAACAAAATAAATTTCCCGCTAAGTTGAAAACCCGCAAGGGCAGCTTAGGCAAAAATTAAGGACTTTCTTGGCAAGTAATTACGTCAGACAAGACTTGATCGTTGAAGCAACAATATTCTTGGATCCTCACCATTCTTCAACAGAAGCTGCTGCTCAGGATTTCAAAAGTTGTTAGAGGGGATAGTGGTCATTGCATCTCAATGTATCTTTTCCATTATATATTACCATTTTCCGAACTTTGTAATCATCTATTGAGTCTCTCCATTCGCAGACTACCATTCTATTAATGAAATTTGAGCTTTTACCCAATTCTTTGTATTTCTTATTTTATTTAGCTTACAAAGACTCCATTTATTATTGATAATAACTTTCAAAGCAAAAGATTAAATAACAAAATCGATTTTTCAAAAAGAATTTACAATTTGCTTTTACATTGGGATTTGTGATGAAGCAACGACAACAAAAATGGTGATCCCAGAAATGGACAAACTCTAGTCGTTTTAAGAAGTTTTTGTTCCCCTCGGGAAGGTTCATGCAAGATGTTTTTTCCGTATTGGCTTTATGACTCCGATATCCTCGGTCAATTTTGGATTCATTTCTCCTCTTTTCTGAGTTTTCATGATGTGAAGTTTCAACCCGCATTTTCTCCAGGGAAGTTTTAGTTCGGTCGAATATAAGTTCTTTTTCCAGAGAGGTTGGTACCATAATCACTCTTGAATTATGAAAGTCCCTGGTTTCTCTAGTGAAGGACGTATTGTGGTTTTCCCTTTGTGGATGTGTTGTTAACCTCACCAATGAAGTAGGCCTGAATTCCCCAGTGAATGTTTTGATGTTTTGGTGTCAGTCTGCTTCACCTGAGACTGGTTTTACAATCTCCAGTAGAAATGTTACTTTTAAAAACATTTGTTTCCCCAGTGAAGCTTGGAGAGGGATGTTCTATCCCTGTATCTGTACTATTTTGTCACTTTGTTTTGTTTACTTCTAGATTATGTTGCTCCCCAGTAAAGCTAAAGAAGCCAGTAGGTTTTTGTTTCCTCAGTGGGCATTTAATTTTTCTTGGAATGATCATCTTGGATGAAGTTTAGCCGAGTTTTGTTAGTGCCCGAGGTGGTTTTTCCTGGTTACTCTCGGTGTTGTATATCTGTTTTGTCAGCATACGCGTGATAACACTCATACATTCATACATACATCATGCATAGATAAAATTGGCAAATCATTGTTCATTGACATTTGTTAATATTTTTGTTGACATATCACCCTGTTATGCAGAGTTACGTTGTCCTCTCTTTAATAGAGTGTTGGCCTTAAGCAAAAAGCGTATATTCTTTCAATTTCCCCACTGAGTTGTCCCTCGTGGAATATTTTTGCTTCAGCCTTCCTGTACAACTCATTGTTTTGATGGATTTGGTTTTCCCTCTTGAGTTTATTTCTCAAAGGATGTATTTTGGTTGACTGTTTCATTCCAATTTATTTCTGGTTTGAATCTGTGGTTCCGTGACAATATTATATACTTTGGATTTCTGAAAACGTCATGTTTTGGTTGGTGCATTTATTTTGCACGAGAAGACTTTATATCTTCAGCAGGTATATCGTGGCATCTCCCCAGGAAGTCATATTTCATCTCCCCAGGAAGTCATATTTCATCTCCCCAGGAAGTCATTATTCTTTCCCCAGAAAGTCATTTCTATTTACAATCCTCCATGACAACAAGTAGTAGGTCTCTTTATTTGAGCAACTTGTGCTTCCCTGTAAAAGTCGACATAACGTTTTTTTGCTATCTCCCGTGTGAGTGAATAGTTTGCAGTTTGTCATCAAATTACACCAATGGATGGCAAGACTTTCAATATCACAAGAACAACTCATTGTGAAATCTCGGCCAGTGGAAGTCTCTTTATTTGAGACAGCTTATATATTACCCTTTCCAGGAAGAATTCCTTGGTTAAAGAAGAAGTTGAGATCTGTTCTAGGGGAAATGCCCGAATTTTAGTGAAACTTGTTATCTTTTTTCTACCCTCAGTGAACGTTGGTAGTTCATCGACAGTGAACGACGGTGTTATGATATATTCTATTTCTACCTTCAGTGAAAGTTGGTAGGACATCGGCAGTGAACATAGTTGTTTGTTATCTTTTTTCTACCCTCAGTGAACGTTGGTAGTTCATCGTCATTGAACGGCGTTGTTATGATATATTCTCTTTCTACCTTCAATTAAAGTTGGTAGGACATCGGCAATGAACGTCGATGTTTGTTATCTTTTTTCTACCCTCAGTGAACGTTGGTAGTTCATCGTCAATGAACAACAATATTATGATATATTCTCTTTCTACCTTCAGTGAAAGTTGGTAGGACATCGGTAGTGAGCATCAATGTTTGTTTTCTTTTTGCTACCCTTAGTGAACATTGGTAGTTCATCTTCAGTGAACTGCGGTGTTATGATATATTCTCTTTCTACCTTCAATGAAAGTTGGTAGGACATCGGCAGTGAGCGTCGATGTTTGTTATCTTTTTTCTACCGTCAGTGAATGTTGGTAGTTCATCGTCAGTGAACGGCGGTGTTATGATATATTCTCTTTCTACCTTCAGTGAAAGTTGGTAGGACATCGACAATGAACGTCGATGTTTGTTATCTTTTTGCTACTCTCAGTGAATGTTGGTAGTTCATCCTCAGTGAACGGCGGTGCTATGATATATTCTCTTTCTACCTTTAGTGAAAGTTGGTAGGACATCGGCAGTGAACTTCGATGTTTGTATCTTTTTGCTACCCTCAGTGAACGTTGGTAGTTCATCATCAGTGAACGGCAATGTTATGATATTTCTTTTCTCTTTCTACCTTCAGTGAAAGTTGGTAGGACATTGACAGTGAAAGTCGATGTTTGTTATCTTTTTGCTACCCTCAGTGAACGTTGGTAGTTCATCGTCAGTGAACGGCGGTGTTATCATATTTCTTTTCTCTCTACCTTAAGTGAAAGTCGGTAGGACATCGGCAGTGAACATCGATGTTTGTTATCTTTTTGCTACCCTCAGTGAACGTTGGTAGTTCATCGTCATTGAATGGTGGTGTTATGATATTTCTTTTCTCTCTACCTTCAGTGAATGTCGGTGGGACATCGGCAATGGACGTCGGTGTTATTATTATTTTTCTCTCTACCTTCAGTGAACATCGGTAGCTTCGCCTTCGGTAGAAGTTAGTGTATCCTTTTACCATTCTACTATCCTCTTTGATTCAAGTCTTTTGATCCACCAGTGATTTATTTTCCTGGTGGGGTTGCTCTCTTGTTTCTTTATTATTGTTACATCCCCAATGGTGTTTTGTGTCTCTTTTGTCTTGTTCATATGCATTCATGATCATAAACATTTGCATGGCATCTTAGGGACAAAAATAAGGTTTGTTTTATATTTAAGTATCTTTAATTGCGTCGACACGAAGATTTTTAACATTCGTATCTCCGAATAGAAGAAACTTAAATAAGGGCAGCTGTTGTACCGTAATTTTTGCCCCTAAGATCCCTTCATCATACCATGTTGGTTCATTCACAACACGGTCATACTAGGATTCTTGGTTCCCCTCCCTATATATAGCTTTTCCATTTTGAGGAATCACCAAGAACCTTGACTTATGTTCTTTTGTGATCATGAGTATTTTTTGTCTTGATTTCTTCTTTTAACTAATAAAATGCAATGTTGGTTTGTCTTGCTTATTATCCATGTAGGTAAAGGCAATTAGATTTAACAAGCTACCCCATGGGTCCACGAGTTTATTTCCATGCCCTAGTCAATAAAGCTTGAGGAGTTCAAACCTCACCATTAGATTTGTTTGGAAGAAATGGCATGGCAAGGTTATTTTGGTTCACCACATTTCAAGGTTATCAAATTTGGTTGAAAAGTACAAGGGGTTGATTGAAGAGGTTGTCATGCTTGGACAAGGCTTTGTTCCCATTGGTCACAAGTGCATGTTTCTCTCAATTTTCAAGATATGGAAGTGGTTTTGGTGGCTATTATTTCTCATTATCATCCTCAACAATTTCTATTTACAAATCATTTGTGTTGGTACAAGAAGTTTGTTCAAAATTGTCAAAGTTCCTCAAAGCATTCTCTTGATCTAAGGAGCCAGGGTTTTGAACTTCAAAGAAATGTCTCTTGCTCATATTTTGGTATTTTTGAGTGATTCCAAAGACATACTTCTCTTTAAAGGGTTATAAATACATCACTTCAAAAGTTTCAAGGAGTTTCCACGAGGAAGAGGCTTAATGAGGAAGAAAGATTATAAGTCCTCCAGATGAATCCCCAATTATCCATGTGTGACTTCAAATGATCATAACTTGGTCAATTTTTATCACCTTGAGCCCATTCGTTTTCCATAATTATCTTGAAGGTGTGAAATTTATTCCTTCTTTTATGTGCAAAGTGAGAAAATGGATGGAAGTTTCCTTAAAGATGCAAAAGACTATAGGTCATTTCATGATTTTTTGCCAACTTCAACAATTCATAACTCTCTCAAGTTTTTGAGATTTTGAATGGTTCAAGTTTCAAAATGTCATTCAAGAGACCTACTGCATGCCATCTTTTTTGGTCAAGAGCAAATTCCAAGTGGAAGACCATGTTTGGACGCAAGACATCATAGGTCATTTTTGAAGAAGAACTTCAAATATTTCTAAGTATGGAAAGTCAACTCTTTTTCTCCAACTTTGACTCAACACAACTTTCATCTCAAGCATCCATTTAACTCCATTATTTTTCCATTTCAAAGCTATAACCTCATCTTTCTAAAGAATCAAGAATCATGTCCTAAGACCCCTTGAGCTGAGAATTCCATTGGTCAGAAGTTGGCAATTTGAAACTGAATTTTTCACCAAGTCAGAAGTTTGAAATCCTTGATTTGGCTTCTAAACACTTTGTTTCTGCGCGTTTTTGCTTCTAAACATGTTTAGTGAACTTCCAGAAGTTTGAAGTTTTAGATGAGTTTTGATCAAGTTTGAAGTCACACTTTCCTTGTTTGCAACTTCACACGATTTCCCTTCAAACTACATCATTTCACACGCTTGAACAATCCATTTGATTCCCTATAAATAGAGGGTCATTCCACATTCATTTTCTCAACCTTGGATATCCAGAATCACCCTGCCAAACTTGTTCCACAACTCAGTATTCAGTAACTTCAAAATCTATTCCCAAGCCTTTTTCAATCCAATTTTTCCATCAGTTCACCTTCCCTGAAGCTAACCATATAATTACATTCAAGAATCATGCCCTATATTACTCCATAGAAGTCCAGTTTCAGAGCTCTGCAACTCAACTTCAATAGGTAGATTCCTTCATCAATTCTTCAAAACTCTGATATCATTGTGATGCTCTCATTTACCTGGTTCTAGTTGCAACACTTACCTTTTGCTGGAAAAACATTTTGACCATGAAATTTCAAATCCCTTTTAAAAATTTTCTTTCCGAATTACTTGAGCTATAATTTATATAAATTTGGCGCGAGGGTGTGGTTGTCTTCGTCTTGAAGAGACGAAACGATTGGCATAGGTCTGAGCTTCTGATTTTACAGTTTGAGAGACTTGCAAATCACGTTGGCTGGAGGTTGAAGATGACCTACGTGTCATCTTCCAACCAATGATGGCACGCCACTTGTTATTTTTGAAAATCTGATTTATATTTGATTTTGTACTTTATTCACTAATGACCATGATATGCACAGCGCGCCAGATCCCTTGGATTTGATTACTAACACGTTTTGACTCTCATCCAATGGTCCACATATTTTTACTTTTATTTTCTTTTCTGATTTTTATATTTATATTGTTTTAAATTTCCAAAAATCATAGAAAATTCATTTCAAGTCCAAAAAATCTGAAAAAATTATGAAAAATATTTTTGATTATTCTCTTTCTGATTTTTATTTTTTCACAATTTAATTTTATGTTTTGGTATTTTTTATAAATTTACACTTTATTTGAATTGTTTTTAAATGTTTAAAAATACTTTTATACATTTTTAAATTCTAAAAAATTTATGGAATGATCCAATGATATTGTGATAAATATTGGTGACCTTATTTTATTTTTGTTTCTGACTTTGCTATTTTTTTTTATCATTTTTGATTTATTTTACCTATTTCTTTTAATTTTAAAAATAGTTTCTGACTTCAAAAAATTACCAAAAAACATATAAAATCATTTGAGCCCTTTTCTGATTTTTCTATGGTCTTACTTTTTATTTCTTGATTAATTTGAACATAGTTGATATTTTTCTCTTTATTTTCTATTTTTAAACAATAATTTTTAAACCCTTTTGTATATATTAAAGTGTAATATTATTTTGTGACTATTTTCTGGATGATCTTGGGTTAAATTTTGGATCATGAACTTTATTAACATCATTTGATCCATGGTGTTGAGTTTAACTCCACAAAAGTGGATGAATGATTTTAATAATAGTTTGATTAAATTGAATTCAAAAGTGGTTTGTATTTTCTCTCTCACCCCCCTTCATCTCATCCCCTTCTTATTGCACTAATTGTTGTTGGAGCATGATCTCTATATCATGTCTCAAAATAAGTGGTGCATAGATTGCTATTGACCGACCTTAAAATAGGTGCGACTTCTATATAAGTCCACTTACGATTGCTTAACATAGCGCTAAATTTCGTCCCGATTCGAATAAATGATCATTCATGGTCCAAACTTATGTTTGCAAGCCCAAGTATGTTAATTTGATCTCTTTGATCCAATAACCTTGAGATTCATTGTGTAGAGGCTTTGGTTTTACCAATACTCTAATGGATCTACAACACCTTTTGTCAACACAGATCACTTAAACATCATTGATCATTAAATGGCACTTATGAGAACTCCAAATGGACTTGACAAAAATCAAATGCAACTTATTGTGTGAAGACTTTGGTTCTACTAATCCTCTAATGAGTTCCAAATGCAAGATTCAAGATAGTCATCAAACTAAGCACTAATTATTTACTTGTTTTACTTTATGCTTTTATTTTTTTATGCTTTTATTTTTTTATGCTTTATGTACCATTTAATTTTAGCATTTACATTTCATGCCATTTTCATCTTTGCTCATTTGAGCATTTACTTTCTTATCATTTTTACTTTTCTCACTTGAGCTTTTCTTTTCCTTTTTAAGATACTTAATAATCAACATAAACCCTAAAAACCTTTAATGGTACTCGGACTATTTGGTTACTATCCTTGGCATTTTGGAGCATGGGACTTTTCTTGGACTTAGTATTAGAAACCTTGGCCTATCTTGGAGACCTTGTGATCTTATCTGATTATTTTGTCTGGAGTTCTTGAGGTTTACCTCAAGACATTGGGTTGCTTGTTTGTTTTTGTGTGCAGGTTTTTTGTGACTACACCCTTTGTTTGTAATCTGGAATTCACCCGTATACAATTGTTACTCTGCCCAATTTTTGTGAAGACTTAATACACTTGAAGTTTGGTTCTCTCAAGAGATCTAGTATTTTTATGCTTGATTGGTTTCAATCCAAGGAATGGAAATTCTATCTTGGCTCATAATGTCAAGTATTGGCTTCTTGTTGGTTAGATTGTTCTTATCCCTAGCTTTTACCTTATGCTTCAGATAGCCTCTTCTTCTCCTCCCATCTTCTTTAATTTCAAAAATTATCTCCCTCCTTTTGAAAACTCTTCTTATTTTAAACTTGAACCACTTTCACAATAAAATTGGACTTAGGTCCACGCATTTTCAAACATTTTTATAAATAAACCCTAATCAACTTAATAATACTTTAACATTTTTTATGAGAAGACTAAAAGTAAATCAAATCTCATTTCAAACCATTTTGCCACTTTGGCTTTCATCTTTAAACTTTTCTCAAAAAAAAAAAAGATTGAACTCTTGTCAATCCTTGTAGTGATGCAAAAAACTATACTTCTACAATATGTAGTGAAGAGAGATATTTTCCACTTGGGTGTTCAGTGAGGCATTGTTGATTTTAAAATCCAAGCCATATACTCCACTTTGAGATGATGCAAATTCTCCTTTCTCATAATTGTGGGTAGTAGGTATGTTTTCCACACGGACAATTTCGACGATGTTTTATCTCATAAAATTAACCAACACATTTGTGTTTTAAATTTTAAAAGAGGAACTACGTGTACCCTGATCCCCTATTGCACGAAAAGGTGGTACGTAGGCACTAAAGGTTCGCAACCGTGGCGGGTGCAAAAATCATAAAATAAATATATTTCTTTTCTCACCTCCACCATCCATTTTTATACTACATTTTTATAGCCAAAATATACAGATTTTACAAAGAGGTTCCTACGGAGTACCATAGATGTTTAGGGTGCTAATACCTTCCCTTTGCATAACCAACCCCCTTACCTTGAATCTTTCCCCTTCTTTTTGGGTTATTCGCTCTTTTCCCATTCCTTCGGAAACAATAAAGCGCGGTGGCGATTTTTATTTTGATCTGTATAAGTCAAGTCAATCTAATGGCTTAGTCTTAAAACATTTCTACCGCTACACATGGGACAAAGATGATAAAAAGAAGGCTCTTTATGATAAAAAGGCAATAAATCTTCTTCAAGGTGCACTTAGCATGGATGAATTCTTCTGTGTCTCGGCATGCAAAACAACGAAAGAAATATGGGATACCTTGGTACAAACTCATGAAGGAACCGTTGAAGTTAAAAGATCAAGACTAAACACCTTGAGTCAAGAGTGTGAATTATTTCGAATGCAGCCCGGAGAAACCATCCTTGACCTACAAAAGAGATTCATGCAGTTGACAAATCATCTAATTGTTCTTTGTAAGACTTTGACGAATGATGAACTAAATCTGAAAGTACTTAGGTCCTTAACTAGAGAATGGCAACCAAAGGTAACGACAATTTCAGAAAAGAAAAGTCTCTCCTCCATGACTTTCGCAACGTTGTTTGGGAAACTTCAAGAATATGAAACGGAACTCAGAAGACTTGAAAAACATGAAAATCAAGAGAAGAAATCCAAGAATATTTCTTTAAAGATAGATTCCAAGGAAGTTGAAAAGGAAGACAATCCGAAAGAAGATGAAAATTTCATGCTTCTAGTTAAAAGGTTTGGTAAGTTCTTCGGTAGAAATGACAAATCCTTTATTCATTCAAAAAGAAAGAAACAATTCAAGAAAAAGGAAGCTTCCACATCAACAAAAGAAGTCACATGTTATGAATGTGGTAAGCAAGGTCATATCAAGCCGGATTTTCTGAAACTCTCCAAGAAAGGTGGCTATAAAATCAAAAAGGGATTCAAGAACAAAAAGGCCTATGTTGCATGGGAGGATAATGAAATAAGTTCCTCATCCGATTCCGATAGTGGTGAAAGTGCAAATCTAGCATTGATGGCCTCACACCATTCCGATGATGAAGACAATGAGGTTAGTAATGAATTTTCTCTTTTTGATAGTGATGAAAAAGGTGATATAGATGAACTATTAAATGAATGCGAAATTCTGTATAAAACTATTGCATCTCAAAAGAAACAACTTTCATATTTAGAAGAAAAATGTGAATCTATGGAAAAAGATTTCAAAGAAGAAAAACAAAAATTAAGTGATGAACAAAAACATAATTTTGTATGCAAAAATTGTGAATCACTCTCTTTCCAAATTGTCCAATTAAAAAGAGTCATTGAAAGATATGAAAAAGGCAAAATTGGATTGGAAGGTGTTCTTAGCCAACAAAGATACTCCAATGATAAAAGTGGACTTGGATATTCAAAGTTTTCAAAACCAAATTCTAATAAAACTATCTTTATTAAGGCTAGTGACCAATCATCCAAAGAGAAAGTGAACAAACCTAAAATAGTTAATCACTATCCTAAAAAGAAAACATTTCCTAAGAAGAAATGTTATCCTTCTAGATATAGAAGTAACTTTGAACCTACTTGTTTTTATTGTGGTATTAAAGGCGTTACACCTAATGCTTTCTATGTTAGAAACTTTAGTGTGGCAAGTGCGCATTATGTGTCGGTAAAGAAATGCACTAATTATGAAGGACCCAAATAAACTTGGGTACCTAAAAAAGCCTAATTTGTTTTGCAGGTATGCTTGAAGACCACATACAATCTTTGGTATCTTGATAGTGGTTGTTCAAAGCATATGACGGGAGACTTAAACCAATTTTCAAATCTAGTTCTAAAGGCCAAGGGTTTTGTCACTTATGGAGACAATAATAAGGGAAGAATTCTTGGAAAAGGAAAAGTTGGTGCTCCACCTTTTACATCCATTAAAGATGTTCTTTATGTTGAAGGACTAAAGCACAATCTTCTTAGTATTAGCCAACTTTGTGACAAAGGCTTCAAGATCAAGTTCACCAAGGATGAATGCTTGATAGAAGACGAAGTCACACATGAGGTTATACTTAAAGGTAAAAGAATAAATAATATATTAATGATTTTCCTCTATGATATGTTGTATCGCTATACTTTTCCTGACTATCAGTTGATGCCCATACTAGAGGAGTATTCTTATCTATTGGATTTACCTGTTACCAATCGTGTTCCTTTTACTGGTTTAGAGGGTGAGCCAAAACCACATGATATTGCTGCTTTGGTTCATATGCGGAAATCTGAGGTGGAAGCCTATATGACTACTAAAGGAGGAATTAGTGGATTACCAGCTCAGTTCTTATTGGAGAAAGCTCATTACTTTGCCTGAATGAAGAGTACAATTGCTTTTGAGGCCATCTTTTCTCTACTTGCTTACGGGCTGTTCTTATTTCCTAATGTGGACATGTTTGTTGATATTAACGTTATCAGGATCTTCATGATTGGAAACCCAGTTCCTACATTATTGGGTGATGCTTATTACTCTATTTATCTTCAGAATTCTTATCACAGGGGGATGATTATCTGTTGGACACCTCTGTTGTACCAATGGTTTATCTCTCATATGCCTCAGTCTGATGCTTTTTGGGATGTCAAGAAGGAACCCCGTTGGGCTCCTAAGATCATGGCACTTACTCACTCGGATATTTATTGGTATCATTGAGCTTACCAGGGTATAGACATTATTTACAGTTGTGGTAGTTTCCCCAATGTACCTCTTCTTCGTACAGAGGGAGGAATTAACTATAACCATGTTCTTACACGACGACAGCTCGATTATCCGATGAGGGATAAATCGAATAGTATTCATTTGAGTAGTTTCTTTCTTAAGGGAGGAGAAGACCATAGGGAATCTAGGGAGTAGATTGTGAAGGCCTGGTGTCACATTCATAAGAGGAGTAGGAAGGATTTGGGACCTAGGGGTGTTATGTCTTTAGAGCCATATTTGTAAAGACCACTCACCCCTTATTAGATGATCTAGAAGAGCTGCAACTTGCTTTAGTTAGGATGCAACAGGAAAAGGATGCTTGGAAGAACGAGTTCCAAACTTTAGAGAGTTCATATATAGCAGACTTGAAGGAGAAAGAAGACTTGATTGAGATCATTGAGAGTCGAGCGGTAGAGTCTATGGAGAGGCAAGGGGATTTATTTTCTCCTAAGCCTCAATCAGGTGCTGATAACTCACTTCCTGATTCAGATGATTAGAAGGAGGTTGCTACCAGATATGCGGAAGAAAACCAGAGGTTGAAGGCTCAGATTGCCAGGCTCACAGGGAAGCGTCAGCGTATAGAGTGATCTCCATCAGTTCTATTTCTTAGGTTTTTAGATTTTATCTTGTACTTGGGATCATTGAAACTTTTAATCCATTTTGGAGTTGTCATAATAAAATTTTTCAGTATTTCAAATGCGTTATTACTTTGATGTTTGCAATATGTCTATAAACTTTAAATCCCTTGAAATATTAATAACAAAATAAAACTTAATAATATGCATTGCACATCATGCATCATATTGCATGTATTTCTTGCATTTGTTACGAATATCCAGGTGTCTTACCAAGCTTCTTTACTTTGCTCAGCAAGTTGACTCACCACTACAACACTCGGGATAATTTCAGAAAGAAGATGAACAACTTAGAACAAGAAAATTGCGAGCTGCGCGAGGAAGTTTCTACTTTGAAAGCCAACATGGACAATCTGACTACTCTGGTAGAAACTCTGGTGGCTGCTCAGAATCAGCCACCAAGTGTTCAACCTCAACCAACAAGGGCAACTACTAAAGCTCAGACTGTTCCCGTATCTGCTACTCTAGTTGTTGTTCATAATCGCATGCCCCAAGGTTATCCATGGGGAATGCCAGAGAATTTTGCACCTGAAGGTTTGAATCTTGGTCCTCAAGATACTCCAGTTGTTCAGACTACTGTTACACCTACACCGAGTGAAGACTTGGGTTTTTATGACAAAATGGATGATTTTCAAGAGAAGTTTGACAAGATGTAGAGAGAAATGGAGGCCCTCAAGGGAAAATAGCTATTTGGGTAGCATGTGAATGAGTTATGCCTGGTCCCGAATGTTAAGATACCTGCTAAGTTTAAAGTCCCAGAGTTTGAGAAGTACAAGGGCAACACTTGCCCTCGTGCTCATTTGGTGATGTATGTAAGGAGAATGTCTACCCATACTGATGATCAGCGCATGCTGATTCACTTTTTCTGGATAGTTTGACCGGTGTTGCGTTGAAGTGGTATATGAGTTTGGACAGTGCCAATATCCATACTTTTAATGATTTGGGAGAAGCATTCATCAAAAAATACAAGTACAACATGGACATGGCGCCTGACAGTGATCAAATCAGGGCCATGGTTCAGAAAGACAGGGAGTCGTTCAAAGAATATGCACAGAGATGGCATGAGGTAGCCGCCTAGGTGATTCCTTCCATGGGAGAGAAGGAGATGACTAAGATTTTCTTGAAGACGCTGGGTGATTTCTACTAAGAGAGGATGGTAGAAAGTGCGCCAAGTGACTTTACTAAAATGGTAGGGATGGGTATTCGCTTAGAAGAGGCTGTAAAAGAAGGCCGTTTAACGAATAATGAAGGATCTGGAGGTGTGAAGAAGCCATCTTATGGGTTTACCAAGAAGAAAGAAGGAGATGCAAATGCTGTTATACAAGAGAGGAGGGTAAATACTCCTAGAAGGAATTATCAGCATCATCAGCAAGTCACCTCAGTTACTCCCGTTATGAGTGTCGCTCCAACTACCGTTGCTTATCAGAGACCATCCCAGCAGGAGAATCAAGGGTATAATCAGATAAGGGAGAGTTATGACCCTATTCCTATGAGTTATACAGAGTTACCACCGGCGTTGATTCAGAAGAAGTTGGTTCAGACCTGATCACATCCCGCCGTACCATCACCATTGCCTTGGTATTACAAGGAAAACCAAACATGTGCCTTTCATCAGCGAACACCAGGGCATAATGTTGAGAATTATTATCCTTTGAAGACTGAGATACAGAAATTGGTGAAGTATGGTATTCTACCTTTCAAGGATGTGGGTCCTAATGTGAAAGACAATGCTCTACCCAAGCATGGAGGAGCAAATGTTGTGAATATGGTGGCCAGTTGTCTAGGCGACTTCCAGATTTTTGATATTCATCTAGTTAGAGGATTTGGTGAAAATGCATGCAGACCTTTGTGAATTTAGCTACTATACGCATGACCATGCCGGTTGTGCTATTTGCAGTACAGACATATAAGGTTACGATAAGATAAATGTTGATTTACAGGAGGAAACAAAACATTGCTTTCTTTCACATTTTCAGATGCAAATGCTTTGTTTTAAACAACGACAAAGATAACCTTAGTAAGTTTGATGAAAAATCCGATGAAGGTATTTTTCTTGGCTACTCTCTTTCTAGTAAGGCATATAGAATCTATAACAAAAGAACTTTAACAATTGAAGAATCAATGCATGTATCGTTTGATGAAACTAACCCCTCCAAGGAGGATAATATTGTTTGTAATGATGATGATGAAATACTAGAGGGACCTCAAGAAAATACTTCCAAAGATCAACCAATTCAACATGAAGAATCATCCCAACAAGAATCAAATCTCAACGATCTACCAAAAGAATGGAGAACTCATAGAGATCATCCTATCGATAAAGTAATTGGTGATATAAGTCAAGGTGTGACAACAAGACTAAATCTCAAAGATGCTTGCCTAAACATGACGTTTGTATCTCAAATTGAACCTTCCAAAGTTGATGATTCCTTAGGCGATGACCAATGGATTATCGCTATCCAAGAAGAATTAAATCAATTTGAAAGGAATCAAGTTTGGGAACTTGTCCCTAGGCCAAGCAACAAACACGTTATTGGAACAAGATGAGTGTTTAAAAACAAACTTGACGAAAATGGAATAATTGTTCGGAACAAAGCAAGGTTGGTAGCACAAGGCTACAATCAAGAAGAAGGAATAGATTTTGAAGAAACTTTTGCTCCGGTTGCAAGGTTAGAAGTTTCGTCTCTTTCTTTCATATGCTTGCTCATTAAATTTTCAGTTTTTCCAAATGGATGTCAAAAGCGCATTCTTGAATGGATATATCAATGAAGAAGTCTACGTTAAGAAACCCTCGGGGTTCGAAGATTTTAAGAATCCATCTCATGTATTTAAATTGAGAAAAGCTCTCTATGGGTTGAAACAAGCACCAAGGGAATGGTATGATCGGTTAAGCAATTTCTTATGCGAAAAAGGTTTTGAAAAGGGTAAAGTTGACAAGACCTTGTTTATCAATAAAATCAAAGATGACACTTTGCTAGCTCAAGTCCATGTTGACGGTATCATTTTCGGATCTTCAAACCAAGAAATGTGTGAAGAATTTTCAGTAATGATGCAAGCAGAATTTGAGATGTCCATGATGGGTAAAATGAATTATTTTCTTGGACTTCAAATCAAACAATTAAAATATGCCATCTTCATCAACCAATCCAAGTATTGCAAGGAACTTTAGAAAAGATTTGACATGTATAACTGTAAGGCAATGTCTACACCAATGGGTTCCGGTACATATGTTGATCAAGATGAATCAGGTGTTTCCATCGACATTACAAAGTATCGAGGTATGATTGGATCCTTATTATATTTGACGGCAAGCCATCCTGACATAATGTTTAGTGTTTGTCTATGTGCTCACTTTCAAGAAAATCCAAAAGGAATCTCATCTCATGACGGTGAAAAGGATCATGAAGTATCTCAAAGGGATAACAAATGTCAGATTATGGTATCCTAAAGGTAGTGTTTGCAACTTAGTTAGTTATTCTGACGCGGATTATGCAGGATGTAAAACTGATAGAAAAAGCACAAGTGATACTTGTCACATCCTTGGAAATGCATTAGTATCATGGGCTTGCAAGAAACAAGCATGCGTTGTTCTTAGCACGGCCGAAGCAGAATATATTGCAGCGAGTAGTAGTTGCGCTCAAATTTTGTGGCTCAAACAATAACTTCGTGACTACAGACTCGATCTAGGATGCATTCCTCTACGGTGCGACAATACAAGTGCAATAAACATTACGAAGAATCCGGTCATGCATTTAAGAACCAAACACATAGATATATGACATCATTTCCTTCGTGATCATGTACTTCAAGGAGATGTCCTAGGTGACATTTGTAGATACTCATAATCAACTTGCCGATATCTTCACTAAACCTTTGGCAAGGAACCGTTTTACAAGATTCGACGAGAGCTTGGCATTCTTGATGAACACGACATATAAGGTGATTTCTATCCTTGTTATGATTTTATATATTTGTTTTAACCTTTCTATATATGAATATATATGTTAAGTGGTGTTTAAGTTTAAGAAAAATATGTTTTCGGTCATTTTTAGTTGATGCAAATCGATTGCACAATAGTGTAAATCGATTGCTCACTGAGTGTTTTTAATTTTGACCTTTCTGTTTCGGTGCAAATCGATTGCACTCTGTGCATTTCAATTTTATTTTACTCCTGTTTTATGTGCAAATCGATTGGATCTGTATGTAAATCGATTGCACCCACTGTAACATGCTTTTATGACAAAAATATTTGTTGGTCAAAATTCCTCTCTCTCTCTCTCTCTCATATTCCCAAGCTCATCTCTATTATTGAAAAGCTAATTAAACTTCATTACATATAATACAACCCACTCATTTATATTTACTCACAAATCATATCCAAACTTCAGCTCATCAAACATCCTTCTCTCAAAAACCTAAAACCTTCAAAACCCTAAAAACACATTACCCATGGCTTCAAGGCAAAAAAGAAAGGCGTCAGCTTCAGAGAAAGGGAAGAAAAAGGTTGGTTCATCCTCTAAGAATCCATTAATTTCATCTCTCACCGAAGAACAAGAAGCAAGATTTACAAAGGATTTTCAAAGAAAGATAGTGTCCAATCCTAAATATGGTATCCTATCATCCTTTCCCCAGGAATGTTTCTCTTTTCAAAACGATTTAACTGCTTATGGACTAGAACCATTAATTTCATCATTTGGTCCATATTATCCGGATCTGGTAAGAGTATTTTTCAGTAATTTAACTCCTCACAAAGGCAAGATGGTGAAATATGTGTTGGGTACTCAAATATCTCAAACCCCTGAGATTATTAGTGAGATTCTACATATTCCCTACACTGGAAGCTCTTTGTACGACCCTGAAAACGAGGCATGGGATGACTACAGGAAAAAGGAATTTTATTATAACATTGGGAGATTAAGCGAAGCTGAATTCCGTGCCAAAAGGCTTCGTGTTCTAGGCGGAGTGATTCCCTCTAGAGACTCATGGAGTGCAGGTAACTTTTAAATAGACGATCAACTATTTCATTATTTTATTGTTTATATTATGTTTCCACGGGCTAGAAACCACTGCACCGTGACTGACCTAGAAATGCAGCTGATCTATGCAATAAAGAAAGGAATAAGTGTTAATTGGGCAAGGCTCATAATGGTTCATATGCTGAGAGTTGATGCAAAATCAAAATTTCTACCATATGCTTACTTTGTTACATTAATTATGGAAGAATTTGGAGTTGATTTTGATGGGTTTGAGAAATTTAATACGGATCTAAATCTGCATAAGATTTCAATCAAGAATGTTGACTCAAGAATGGGTGTTCATTATAATCCGGAAACAAAAACTATAACTTACATTGGTGAAGATGTGGTCGATGATGAAGGGAACGATCAAGAAGTTAAAGGTGGTGAAGCTGTACCTCCTCCACCTACTGCTCCCTATGGTCCAAGCAATCAAGATCTTATAGACTTCATGTCTCAACAATTTGCTTCCATGAATACCAACATCAACAACCAATGGAATGCTATCAACGATTCTACAATAACCCGGATTAATGACTTCCGTACAGATATGAATCAACAATTTTCTTACCTTTACTCTCATCTTCACATTCCACCGTATGACCTAAATAATCCAGCTGCACCTCCACAATATTACACAGAACCTCCTCTACAACAACAATTTCCAAATCAAGGATCTTAGTTATATAAAAACCAGGACATGAATCAACCATCAAGTTCTGTCCAACTTTATTATGTCTACTGTTTTCTGGTATGTCCTTGTTCAGTTATGCTACGTTTTGTTTGTTGTTAAATTTCTTTGTAATCGTTATGTTACTATGTCTATGACTATTTATGATGCATGATTAATTAAGTTTTCTCTTCAATATTGCTTTATTACTGTACATTTTTGCATCTTTCCCTTCTTTTTGATTATGTCAAAGGGGGAGAAGGATGTGGTACTTTATGCTCGTATATTTCCTTGTCTTAAATTTTTAAGGTAGTCTTCAACCAAGATGAACAAATTCAAAGTATTCCAACCTTCTCATACAAAGGGGGAGTTATACATCTTAGGGGGAGAAGCTTTTTTTGGAAATTACAATGCATCAAGAAAGATCGTTTGTCATCATCAAAAAGGGGGAGAATGTAAAATCAAGCTTCTCAAATGCACTTCTATTTGGATGAAGACAAACCATGATTGACAAAGAATGCAAAGATTATTGATCAAGCTAAGAGCATCTGTGGATAAAGTCTTCAGTTCAAGCACTTAGCAAAATTTCAAGGTATAATGATAATGCTTACTTTGAACTTAAGACATAGATGCTCAATGGTCAAAATAAATATTTTATATTGTCCAAATCCTTACTCAAGTTTCTCTAAGCTAAAAATCAATTTTTACCTGAGTGCAATAGATTTGCATATTAGTGCAATCGATTGCATGCTTCAATTTTTCAAATCTTTTGCTATTGTTTCTAAGTGTAATTGATTTGCATGTTTATGCAATCGATTGCACTCAATCATTTTTTGCTACTGACTTCACATGCAATTGATTTACACTCTTGTGCAATTGATTGCACACTCAAAATATTTGAAATTTTAGCTGTTGAAACCCCGTGCAATCGATTTACAGAAATGGTGTAATCGATTGCATGTTGACGATTTTGAAAAACAACAGCTTTACACATGCATGTTCATAACACCATTTCATGGAAACCTTTCACTCAATCTTGGCAATTGTTCATGATTCATTTACAGAACTTTATGATGTTTCAAAAAGGTGCTATGAACATATAAATACTCATTTTAAAAATCATTTCAACACCTCTTCCAATTATTTTCTGAATTTTCAAAAAACAAACTCAAGCTGTTATACATTTTCATACACAAGTTTTCTGCACACTTTCATATATTGTTAACCAGAAAACTTTGAGAATTATATATCTTGAATCATTGTATACTATTATCATTGGAAGAGAAGATCAATTCATTGATTAAATTACTCAAAGTGATCATTTCTAATCAAACTCACTCAAATCAAATATTGCTATATACTTGCTTATTTTTCAGGATTGTTGGAAATAAGTTTAAGTGGTTTTATAAATCTTGTTTTTCCAGGATTGTTGGATACAAGTGAAGTCACTTTGAGAGGATTGTTCTCATTGTTGACATAGTGAAAATCCAGGAGGATTGTTATTGGTCCAAGGGGATTGTTCTTGGTTTTGGATAGTTCTTGTTTAAGTTTGCCACAATAAGGAAATCTCTTTCATGTTTAAAGGGGACTGGAGTACTCTCGGACAGTGACGGGAACCAGGATATATCGATTGTATCTCTTTATTTTTCTGCACTTTACTCTTTCATAAACTCACCATAATCTAGAAAAATAATATCCATCATCACTAAAACCAGAATTTTTTAAAGTACCTAATTCACCCCCCCCCCCCTCTTAGGGGCACTTCGTACTTACGTATAATAGTTAACTAGGGTTTTTTATCTTCACATATTTACTTTTCGTTCATTACTTATGTATCTACACCAAAGCCTTGTAATAGTGTAGGACTTTATTTCTTGCTTTTTCTTTACACGCTTGTATATAATTGTTAGCAACTTAGGCGTGCATGACAAGAACCAATTAATCAGTAGATCACTAATCACGAGATAAACATAACTGAAAAAACACACTGTTGCACACTTGCACCCTTAGGGTATACCTCACGTGGTTGCCTCAGAAATAATGGTCATGTCCCTCGAACGTAGGGGTATATTAGCAAAGACCCCCGCTATAAAAGTCATCATAAAAAATCATGGTCCTTAAACGTCCCTCGAGTTGCCTACAAGAAATGATCTTGTCTCTCAATGTTGCCTATATAATGACAGTCCCTTCGAATGCTAAGATATCCTTACATGTTGCCTTCGATGACCATAGCGCCCCTTTCGATAGTCCCTTAACATCCGACGTTAGGGATACCTACTCACTAATAGTAAGATAACACTATCTAAAGGGTAGGAGGAAAAAAAGCCCTTTTTCGAGTAGGTAGATGACTCTTAAGTACTTGCTCAAACCTAAAATTTTCACACTTACACATTTTCAAAAAAATCTTTTAAAAAAAAACCATTTATCACACTCTCGAGGACTGATACGAGAGTTACCATAAAGCAAACAAAAATCCTTCAAAACACACAAACACAAACAATTTTCAAAAATGAGCAAGTACCTAAGAGCCCGTGGAAAACCACAGATGGAAAGGGTGCTAACACCTTCCCTTTCCATAATCTACCCCCCTTACTCAGAAAATCTCAAAAAAGGTCTTTTTTTTTGTTATTTTCACCCTTTCCTTTGTTGGATAAAAGAAAAGTCGGTGGCGACTCTTGCTTACCGCAACATTTGCAAACAAAAAGCGCAAACCAATATTAACACTCAGTTCTGCCATCGTATCACAGTACTGAAGGGTATGGGTTCAATTCAGCCTTTTACACTTTTTTCATTTCTCATATGTTTTGCAGGTTGATGATAAAACGTGTTGAATGCATATCCTAGCACAGGCGTGCGCCTGGCTCAGTTGGTATGCATGCTTCCTTGAGATACAGGGGGAGTGGGTTCAACACCCATCCCCAACATTCTTTTTCTCTATTATATTTACTAACTTAATTTTCTTTTTCTTAACCCTAATTTCTTAATAAACCCTAATTATGTTTTAATCAACATTAAAATAAATTAGGTTTAGTATCTTTCTCATGAATTAATTAAATTAATTAGGATAATTAGTTTCGATTAATTAGTTTCCTAAATTTTTCAATTAATTAAAATCAACCTAGACTTTAGGGTTTGTTTAATTTAATCACATAATCAGTTTTTATTTATTTCAATTAAAATCAATTAGGTTTAGGTTAAATTCTCAATTATTTTTCATAAAACAATTTCTCCTTTTTACTGTTTTGCGCGCTTTATTATTTTCCATTAGTTTTTCTTATTATGTAACTTCTACGGAATGTAATAGCTTGGTTTTTGCTTTCTATCTTTCCCCAATTTTTTTGTGGTTTTGTACCCCCTTCCCCGAAGCTTTGTAATAGCGTAGGACATTTAATTTCTGTATTTGGCGCTTTACTTATACTGTCTAGTTTAATAAGATTGTATGATAAGACATAAAATTAAATGCTAGATAACCCTAATCTAAGATAAAATAACTGAATTGAACCACTATTCACACACTCACCTCTAGGGTAACCCCGCTTGTTGCCTTCAAATAAACAGTCATGTTTCTCAAACATAGGGACGCTTTAGCGAAGTCCCTCCGATTAAAATATCGTAGTCCCTCAATGACCCTTTCAGATGTTGCCTTTGATAAACGATCTATTCCCTTATGAAAATTGCTAAAGCGGCCCTACAAGTTGCCTTTACGACTGTACGATGACCGTTGCTTGTCCCCTCATATCCAACGATAGGGCTTCCTACTAACTAATGGTAGGGTAGCACTATCTAAGGGAGGAGGAAAATAACATGAAAGATCTTTGAGTAGGTAGATAGCTCGTAATCACTTGCTCACACAAAAAAACATCTTTTCACACAAACACTTTTCTCTGAAATATTTTCAAAAAAAAAACACTTTGTACGCATTCTTAACGATACGAGAATCATTACAAAGTTTTCCAAACTTAGGAATTTTTCAAAATATTTTCAAACATACACACAAAAGCATTTTCAAATAAAGTGAGCTAAGCGGTTAAGAGCCCATAGATAACTATAGATGAAAAGTATGCTAACACCTTCCCTTTTCATAACCTACCCCCCGAAATTAATAAAATTCTCGAAGGTATTTCCTATTCTTTTCACCCTTTTCTTATTGGATAAAAGAAAAGTAGGTGGAGACTCTTGCTATCTGCAACATTTGCAATAAAACTCAAAACCAAGTCAGTTCTTCCACCGTATTACCGAACTGGTGACTTTGTTGGGGATGAAACTAAAAGTGGGGTTACCTTTAGAGTTGGATCACTTTTAATGTTTTCTTTGTTTGATATGTCTGATTTATCTTTAAAGGGTGCTTGGGTTTTATTTCTTGAAGAGGTCCTATACCCGGATCTGGGGAACATTTTAAGTAAGTAGCAAAAGATCATGGAAACTATACGGTGTATACCGCTATGGTTGAGATGATGGCTACATTAGTGCAAAACATTGGTTTGTACTGGTATCCCCCGAGTCAGTTAGGGAGCATACTAGGCTGCCGTGTGGTGTCATAAGCACTAACTGACCTTAGAACCTTAATTGACCCAACTTATCCATTAGAAGGTAGTGAGATAGACGAATTTGGTGCAGTATGAAATTTGTGATACTCGATACTACACTGATTGAGATTCGACTCCCAAGTTTTGTTTGGTGGAAAGTCAATTATCGTGCTAGACAAAAATTATGGGAAAGATCAGTGATATTGAGATCCCTAGAACCTAGTTACTTCTTTAGGACAGGTTGAGCCAACTAAACTTCAAGAGGGTACTTACCTACAAACCCCATACAAGCCTGAACCTAAGGCCTTGTGTGCTTTGCTTGTGTTTAATTTATCTATTTGAACATGTTATCATGACATCATAACATCATAACATCATCATATCATGACTAACCATTTCAAGGATCTAGGGGATTTATCTTTGTTTTGTATTTCAGGGTCATGGCTTCCAGTAGTAGGAATGTTATCCATATCAACTTCATAAAGATACCTTCTCAGCTTAAGGAATTAGTTTCAAACGTTCCCGATAATTCTCAGTTCACCAAGAGACATGGTCATCTACTCAGTCTGGTTGCTATTGGTTTTCAATAAGACATTATGATCTTTCTTTTCCGATTCTTTAATCTGAAGCATCACTGTTTCACCTTCCCAGATTATCATTTGGTACCCACAATGAAAGAATTGTCTAGGTTGCTCGAAGTGCCTATTCTTGATCAGATACCTTTCACTGTTCTATAGCAAGATCCACAACCTGAAGACATTACAATAGCTTTACATCTGAAATGAACAAACATTGTGTCTAATTGGGAAACAAGGAATGGATTCAAGGGTTTCTCTCCTAAATTTTTGATAGAGAAGGCTAAGGGATTTCTAGATGCCATGAATCTTTGCGCTTTTGAGGATATGTTAGCTTTGCTGATCTATGGGCTAGTACTATTCCCTAATCTGGATCAATTTATAGATATGAATTCCATTAAGATATTTCTCACTCATAATCTGATACCTACTTTGCTCGGAGATGTCCTGCATTCTCTCCACACTCGTACTATGAAGAAGCGAGGAACTCTTATGTGTTGCATACCTCTACTTTCCAGACATCCATTGGTGTTCTCGATCTTGGGAAGATGTAACCATTATTGACTGTTATGGGGAATTTCTTAATGTACCACTCCTTGGTATAAGAGGGGTCATCACTTAGAACCCTTCTCTAGATCTGCGTCAGTTTGGTTATGCTTGAAGGGACGGTCCTCATGATATGCTCATCCAGGGTATTATGTTCGACTATGAAAATGATCCTCAAAACTACCATAAAAGGTTTATACATGCTTGGGGCGCGGTCAACAAGATTGATAACAAGGATTTGGGATACAAGAACTAAATTCCTCTAGATCCTTACCTCAGATGGGTGCGGTCTCGTGCTCAGAATCTCAAAATGGCATATCCTTCTATCCTACCAGTGATCGTAGAGCCTGTTGTTGAAGGAGATGTTTCTCATATTGTTCTTCATTACAATATGCCTACTGATTTCGAAGAACTACAGAAGTCTTGGATCCAACTAAAGGAAGAAATAAATACCTTTGAAGTTCAGTTCTATGCTAGTGAAAAGAATATGCTGGAGCTAACAAAATGACTCCACGAAGAACAAAGCCTTAACGCATATGTCAACACAAAGAGGAAGCGTCCATGGGAGACTTGAATTTATATTTTTCTATTTTGTAAATTTTTATTAAAAACAATTATAATTTGAACTTGTTACTAAAAGTTTCTTTTGTTTCCTTTGGTTGAAACAAATTTAAATCCCGCTACGATCCTTGAAAACATTGCATCTACATATCATGCAACATTATATAATAGGTTTTCCCATACAAGTTTTCTCATCTTTTTGCTGTTTATTTTTGTAAAAGATGGCTCTAGAACAGACTGTCAAGGAACTCCAAGCACAAAATTCCCAATTCCAGGAGACCCTCTTGAATCTTTCTCAAGAACAGAAGGATATGATCGCGCTCATTGCCAAAAAGAAGAAGACTCAGAATCCAATTGGTATCTTCAACTTGGGAAGAAGATTCAAAGGTCATGCTAAACAAGTTCAAACTGCTGATATCAACTCTGATGAAGATGACAACCAAGAGGAAGATCGTAGAAGTGTTATGGCTGAAGGTGGAAGCAACATTGGTTCTGGTAAGATTCCTGAGGATGAAGACTATTCTGATGAACAATATCCTTCTGCGGATGATAGATACAAGTAGATAGAAGACTGTCTTAAGGCTATGGAAATCCAAAAAGTGTCTGGATTAGATTTAGGAGAGCGGGTGTAGTAGTAGAAATGTTTAAGACTAAGCCATTGGATTGACTTGACTTATACAAATCAAAATAAAAATTGCCACCGCACTTTATTGTTTCCAAAGGAATGGGAAAAGAGTGAATAACCCAAAAAGAGGGGGGAAATATTCAAGGTAAGGGGGTTGGTTATGCAAAGGGAAGGTATTATCATCCTAAACATCTACGGTACTCCGCATGAACCTTTTTGTAAAATCTGTATATTTTGGCTATAAAAATGTCGTATGTAAAATAGATGGTGGAGGTGAGAAAAGAAATATAATTTTTATGATTTTTGCACCCGCCGTGGCTGCGAACCTTTAGTGCCTATGTACCACCTTTCGTGCAATAGGGGATCAGGGTACACGTAGTTCATCTTTGAAAGATTATAAAACACAAGTGTGTTGTTTAATTTTATGAGATAAGACATCATCGTCATTGTCCGTGTGGAAAATATACTTACTACCCACAATCATGAGGAAGGAGAATTTGCATCATCTCAAAGTGGAGGATATGGCTTGGATTTTAAAATCAACAATGTCTCACTCAACATCTAAGTGGAAAATATCTCTCTTCACTACACATTGTAGAAGTATAGTTGTTTGCATCACTACAAGGATTGACAAGAGTCTAATCTTTTGAGAAATTTTTTTTAGAGTAAAAGCCAAAGTGGCAAAATGGTTTGAAATGAGATTGATTGGATTTTAGTCTTCTCAAAAAAGGTCAAAGTATTATTAAATTGATTAGGGTTTATTCATGAAAATGTTTTGAAAATGCATGGATCTAAGTCCAAGTTTATTATGAAAGTGGTTAAAGTTAAAAAACAAGAAGAGTTTTCAAAAGGAGGAAGAAGATTTTTGAAATTAAAGAAGATGTGAGGAGAAGAAGAGACTATCCTAAAGCATAAGGTAAAATCTAGGGATAAGAACCATCTAACAACCAAGAAGCTAATACTTGACATTATGAGCCAAGATAGAATTCCCATTTTTTGGATTTAAACCAAGCAAGCAAATATACTAGACCTCTTGTGAGAACCAAACTTCAAGTGTATTAAGCCTTCACAAAAATTGGGCAGAGTAACGGTTGTATGCGGGTGAGTTCCAGATTACAAATAAAGAATGTAATCACAATAACCTGCACACAAAACAAACAACCCAATATCTTGAGGTAAACCTCAATAACTCCAGACAAAATATCAATTAAGGTCACAAGGTCTCCACAAAAGACAAGGTTTCTAATCCTAAGTCCAAGAAGTCCAATACTCCATAATGCCAAGGATAGTAACCAAATAGTCCAAGTATCAATAAAGCTTTTTATGGTTCATGTTGATTATTAAGTGTCCTCAAAAAGGAAATAAGAGCTCAAATGAGCAAAAATAAAAATGACAAGAAAGTAAATGCTCAAATGAGCAAAGATGAAAATAGCATGAAATATAAATGCTAAAAGTAAATGGTGCATAAAGCATAAAAAATAAAAGGGCATAAAGTAAAAACAAATTAATAATTAGTGGTTAGTTGGATGACCATCTTGAAACTTGCATTAGGAACTCATTAGAGGATTGGTAGAACCAAATCCTCCACACAATAAGTTACATTTGCTTTTTTTCAAGTATATCTTCCATTTGGAGTCCTCACAAGTACCATTTAATGATCAATGATGTTTAAGTGATCCGCGTTGACCAAAAGTGTTGTAGACCCATTAGAGGATTGGTAGAACCCAAGCCTCCACACAATGAATCTCAAAGTTATTGGATCAAAGGGGTAAAATCAACATACTTGGGCTTGCAAACATAGGTTTGGGCCACGAATGATCATTTATTCGAATCGGGACCAAATTTAGCGCTATATTAAGCAATCGTAAGTGGACTTATATAGAAGTCGCACCTATTGTGAGGCCGGTCAATAGAAATCTATGCACCATTTATTTTGAGACATGATATAGAGATCATGCTCCAATAACACTTAGTGCAATAAGAAAGGGATGAGATGAAGAGGGGTGAGAGAGAATATACAAACCACTTTTAAATTAAATTTAAATCAAACTACTATTAAAATCATTCATCCATTGTTGTGGAGTTAGACTCAACACCACGGATCCAATAATGTTAATAATGTTCATGATCAAAATTTTAACCCAAGATCAGCCAGAAAATAATTACAAAATAAAAAGTAAGATCATAGAAAAAACCAGAAAAGGACTCAAATATTTTTACAAAATTTTTGGTAATTTTTTAAAGTTAGAAACTATTTTAAAAATTAAAAGAAATGCGTAAAACAAAATAAAAAATGATAAAAATAACAAAGTCAGAAATAAAAAATAAATGAGGTCACCAACATTTTTCACAATATTATTGGATCATTCCATAATTGTTTTAGAATTTAAAAATGTATAAAAGTATATCTAAACATTTAAAACAATTCAAATAAAGTGAAAATTTATTAAAAAAATACCGAAACACAAAATTAAATTGTAAAAAAATAAAAATCAGAAAGAGAATAATCAAAAATATTTTTCATAATTTTTTCAGATTTTTTGGACTAAAAATGAATTTTCTATGATTTTTTGAAATTTAAAACAATTAAATAGAAAAATCAGAAAAGAAAATAAAAACCAAAAAAATATGGGTCATTTGATCAATGTCAAAACATGGTAGTAAACATATCAAGTGGACCGGGCACGCTGTGTATGTTATGGACTTTAGTGAATAATGCACTAAATCAAATGTAAATCATAAAATTCAAATAAAACAAATGGCGCTGTTTCATTGGTTGAAGGATGACACGTTGGTCACCTTCAACCTCCAGCCAGTCCCAAAACCAGGTTGCTTAATCTGTAAAATTAGAGCACGAGACCTATGCCATTCGCTTCGTCTCTTCAAGACGAAGACAACCACACCTTCACAACAAATTTATGTAAACTGTAGCTCAAGCAATTTGGAAGGGAATTTTTGAAAAGGGATTTAAAATTTCATGGTCAAAACAAGATTCCAGATAAAAGTAAGTGTTGCGACTAAAACCAGGGCAATGACAGCATTATAATGATATAAAAGTTTTGAAGAAATGATGAAGGAATCTAACTATTGAAGTTGAGTTGCAGAGCTCTGAAACTGGACTTCTATGGAGCAATATAGGGCACGATTCTTGAATGTAATTATATGGTTAGCTTCAGGGAAGATCAAGGAAGGTGAATTGATGTAAAAAATGGATTAAAAAAGGCTTAAGAATAGATTCTGAAGTTGCAGAATTTTGAGTTATGGAACAAGTTTGGCAGGGTGATTCTGGATATCCAAACTTGAGGAAATGAATGGGGGATGACCCTCTATTTATAGGGAATCAAATGGAATGTCCAAGCGTGTGAAATGATGAAGTTTGGAGGGAAATCGTGTGATGTTGCAAACAAGAAAAACGTGACTCCTAATTTGATCAAAACTCATCCAAAACACACGTTTTGTTGTGCTAATCAATTCTGGAAGTTCACTAAACAAGTTTAGAGGAAAAAACACGTGGAAAACTTGTGATTAGAAGCCAAAACAAAGATTTTAGAATCTGACTTGTGATGAAACTTCAGTTTCAAGTTACCAATTTCAAAACAATGGAATTCTCAGCTTAATGGGTCTTAGGGCATGATTCTTGAAGCTGTAGAAAGATGAGGTTACAAGCTTTGCAATGGAAAAATAATGGAATCAAATGGATGCTTGAGCTGAAATTTGCATTGAGTCAAAGTTCGAGAAAAAGGGTTGACTTTCCATACTTAGAAATATTTCAAATTTTTCTTCAAAAGTGACCTATAATGTTTTGCTTCCAAACACGACCTTCCATTTGGAATTTTCTCTAGATCAAAAAATATGGTATGAAATAAACCTCTTGAATGACATTTTGAAACTTGAACCATTCAAAATCTCCAAAAATTGAGAGAGTTATCAATTGTTAAAGTTGGCAAAAAATCATGAAATGACCTATAATCTTTTTCATCTTTAAGGCAACTTCCATCCATTTTCTCACTTTGCACATAAAAGAGGTCATAAAGTTCACATCTTCAAGATAATTATGGAAAAAGAATGGGCTTAAGGTGATAAAAATTAACAAAGTTATGATCATTTGAAGTCACACATGGAAAATTGGGGATTCATCTGGAGGACTTGTAATCTTTCTTCATGATTAAGCCTCTTCCTCATGGAAACTCATTGAAACTTTTGAAGTGATTTATTGATAACCATTTGAGGAGAAGGATGTTTTTGGAATCACTAAAAAATACCAAAAGATGAGAAAATTATATTTCTTTGAAGTTCAAAACCCTAGCTCCTAAATCAAGAAAATGCCTTGAGTAACTTTGACAATTTTGAACAAACTTCTTGTACCAATATAAATGATTTGTAAATAGAAGTTGTTGAGGATGAAAATGAGAATTCATAGCCACAAAAAACACTTCCATATCTTGAAAATTGAGAGAAATATGCACTTGTGACCAATGGGAACAAAGCCTTGTCCAAGCATGACAACTTCTCCAATCAACCCCTTTTACTTTTTGAATCAAATTTGATAACCTTAAAATGTGGTGAACCAAAATAACCTTGCCATGCCATTTCTTCCAAAACAACATAAATGGTGAGGTTTGAACTTCTCAAGCTTTATTAACTAGGGCATGGAAATAAACTCATGAACCCATGGATCAACCTGCTAAGCCACATTTCCCTTACCTACATTATTAATAAGTAATAGAAACCAACATTGCATTTTATTAATTAAAAGGAAAGTCAAAACAAAACATGCATGATCAAAAAAGAAAAATAAGTCAAGGTGCTTGGTGATTCCTCAAAGAGCAAAGCAAAAGATAGGGAAGAGAACCAAAAACCCTAATGTGATCTTGTTGTGATTGAGTCAATATGGTATGATGAAGGGATCTTAGGGGCAAAAATTGGGGTACAACAGCCGCCCTTATTTAACTTTCTTCTATCTGGAGATACAAAGCTTAAAAATCTTCATGTCGACGCGGTCGAAGATACTTAAATATAAAATAAACCCTATTTTTGGCCCTAAGATGCCATTCAATACTTATGAGAATGAATGCATATGAACAAATCCAAAGGGACTCCAAAACACCACTTGGGAATGTAACAAAATAAAGAAACAAGAGAGTAACCCAACCAGGAAAATAAATCACTGGTGGATTAAAAGACCTGAATCATAGAGAATGGTAAAATGGTCAAAGGATACACATACTTTTACTGAAGGCGAAGCTACCAACATTCACTGTAGGTAGAAAGAGGAAAGAAATGACAACACCGAAGTTCACTGAAGGTGAGCTACCAACATTCACTGAAGGCAGCGAGAAAGAATCCTCGACGTTTACTGCCAATGACCTACCAACTTTCACTGCAGGTAGAGAGAAAATATATCATAGCATCGCCGTTCACTAGCGATGAACTACCAACATTGACTGAAGGTAGCAAAAAGATAACAAACACCAACTTTCAGTGAAGGTGACCTACCAACTTTCACTGAAGGCAGAGAGAAATATATCATAGCATCACTGTTCACTGACGATGAACTACCAACATTCACTGAGGATAACAAAAAGATAACAATCATCGACGTTTACTGCCAATGACCTACCAACTTTCATTGAAGGTAGAGAGAAAATATATCATAGCATCGCCGTTCACTGGCGATGAACTACTAACATTCACTAAGGGTAGCAAAAAGATAACAATCATCGACGTTTACTGCCAATGACCTACCAACTTTCACTGAAGGTAGAGAGAAAATATATCATAACATCACCGTTCACTGATGATGAACTACCAACGTTCACTGAGGGTAGAAAAAAGATAACAAACACCAACTTTCACTGAAGGTCACCTACCAACTTTCACTGAAGGTAGAGACAAATATATCATAGCATCGCCGTTCATTGACGGTGAACTACCAACGTTCACTGAGGCTAGAAAAAGGATATCAATCATTGACGTTTACTACCAATGACCTACCAACTTTCACTGAAGGTAGAGAGAAAATATATCATAGCATCGTCATTCACTAACGATGAACTACAAACATTCACTGAAGGTAGCAAAAAGATAATAAACACCAACTTTCACTCAAGGTGACCTACCAACTTTCGCTGAAGGTAGAGAGAAAATATATCATAGCATCGCTGTTCACTAATGATGAACTACCAACATTCACTAAAGGCAGCAAAAAGATAACAAGTTTTCCCCAAAATTCTTGCATTTCACCTAAAACGGGTCTCAACTTCTTCTTTAACCGAGGAATTCTGCCTGGAAAGGGTAATATATAAGTTGTCTCAAATAAAGAGACTTCCACTTGCAAATATTTCACAACAAAATGTCTTTGTGATATAGAAGGACTTGTCATCCGCTAGGGTAATTTTGACGATGAACTACGAACTACCTTCTCATAGAGAAGATAGCAAAAAAAGTAACATCGACTTTTACGGGGAAGTATGAGTTGCTCAAATAAAGAGGCCTGCTACTTGCTGTTATAGGAAGATTTATAGAAATGACTTTCTGGGGAAAGCAATATGACTTTCTGGGGAATGAAAATATGACTTCATGGGGAATGAAGAACATATTCTTGCTGAGGCGATAAAAGTTTTCTCGTGTCAAAATAAATGCACATTTCCCGAACCAATGATCGAAGCTCGCAGAATACCAAGGTGGTAATAATGCTAGGAAACAAAGATTCAAACCAGAAATAAACTAGAGTGAAGCAGTCAACCAAAATACATCTTTCGAGAAATAAACTCAAAATGGAAACCCAATCTATCCAGACAAAGAGTTGTACCAGAAGGCTAAAGTAAAATCTTCCTCGAGGGATAACTCAATGGGGAAATTGAAAGAATATACGCTTTCGGCTTAAGGCCAACACTCTATTGGAGAGAGGACGACATAACTCTGTAAAACAGGGTAGTATGTCAAAAAAATATT
The DNA here is from genome assembly GCA_948472305.1 of Vicia faba. Taxonomy (NCBI): domain Eukaryota; kingdom Viridiplantae; phylum Streptophyta; class Magnoliopsida; order Fabales; family Fabaceae; genus Vicia; species Vicia faba. Next base: position 1,083,747,017 of record OX451735.1, read on the forward strand.
AATGAACGTGAATGAGCAATGATTTGCTAAATTTAACTATGCATGATGTATGTATGAATGTATGAGTGTTATCATGTATATGCTGACGAAACAGACATGTAACACTGGGAGTAACCATGCAAAACTAATTCGGGCATAATCAACACTCGGCTAAATCACATCCAAGATGAACAATCTAAGAAAAATTAAGCACCAACTGAGGAAACAAAACCTACTGTCTGGTTTAACTTTACTGGGAAGAAACATAATTCAGAAGTAAACAAATCAAAGTGACAAAATAGTACAGATATAGGGATATAACGTCCTTCTCCAGGCTTCACCAGGGAACATCACTCAAACTTAAATGGGGAAACCAATGTTTTCAAATGTAACACTTCTGATGGGGATTGCAAAATCAATTTCTAGTAAAGCAGGTGGACGCCAAATCATCAAAACATTCACTGGGGAATTCAGGCCCATTTTGAAAGAGAAAAAACACACAAACTTAGTTAAGGCATATAATGTCCCATTACCGAGACATTAACTGGGGATTTTAAGCTGACTTCATTGGGGAAATATCATATAGACTTCACTAAGGGAGATAGTGCTTCATCATTGAGACATCAACTGGAGACCTCGTGCCAACTTCATTAGGAAGGCCAACACCACATCGAAGAGGGAAAACCAGTATACGTTCTTCACTGGAGCAACCGGAGACCCATGTTCTTCGAGAGTAATCTTTGTACCAACTTCTCTGGGAAGAAAGAACTTCTAGTAAACAAATCAAACCTTGACTGGGGATACTGGAGTCACAAACCCAATACAATGAAAACATCCTGAGTAAACCTTCCCAGGAGAAACAAAAACTTCTCAAAACAACTGGAGTTCGTCCATTCCGGGGATCACCATTTTTTGTTTTTTCACATGAGTCACAAATTTTAAAGTAAAAACAAATTGTAAATTCTTTTTGAAAATCACTTTTTTTATTCAATATTTTCGCTTTGAAAGTTATTATCAATAATAAATGGAGTCTTTGCAAGCTAAATAAAATAAGAAATACAAAGAATTGGGTAAAAGCTCAAAATTCATTAATAGAGTGGTAGTCCGTGAATGGCGAGACTCCATGGATAATTACAAAGTTTGGAAAATGGTAATATATAATGGAAAAGATACATTGAGATACAATGACCACTATACACTCTAACAACTTTTTAAATCCTGAGCAGTAGCTTCCACTGAAGTATGATGAGGATCCGAGAAGATTGTTGCTTCAACGATCAAGTCTTGTCTGATGTAGTTACTTACCAAGAGAGTCCCTAACTTTTTCCTAAGATGCCCTTGCGGGTTTTCAACTTAGCGGGAATTTTATTCTATTTATGTCTCTAATTTTTGCCTAGACCTCACTTTCGGGTTTTCGGCCTACCGAGACACTCTTTTTTTGCCTAAGCCGCCCCTTTCGGGTTTTCAACTTAGCGAGCTGTTCTTTTATTTCTTTAAGCGAAGTATTTCTTGACTACATCAGCATTCATGGGACGTGGGAACTCCTCTCCATCCATTGTTTCAAGAATTAATGCACTGCCAGAGAAGGCTTTCTTGAAAACATATGGGCCTTCAAAATTGGCAGTCCACTTGCCCCTAGAATCAGCGTTAAAAGACATGATCTTCCTGAGCACGAGGTCGCCTTCTCCGAATTCACGAGGTTTGACCTTCTTATCAAAAGCTTTCTTCATCCTTTTCTGATATAACTGTCCATGACACAAAGCTTTCATTCTCTTATCTTTGATCAAATTCAATTGGTCAAACCAGTTCTGGACCCATTCAGCCTCTAACAACTTGGTTTCCATTATCACACGTAAAGAGGGAATCTCAACCTCGATTGGGAGCACAACTTCCATTCCATGCACAAGGGAAAACGAGGTTGCCCCTGTTGAAGTGCCGACAGATGTCTGATACCCATGCAAAGCAAAAGGGAGCATTTCATGCCAATCCTTATAAGTAACAACCATATTCTGGATACTCTACTTGATATTCTTATTAGCAGCTTCAACAACCCCATTCATCATCGGCCTGTGCGGAGATGAGTTGTGATTGACAATTTTGAATTCTTCACACAGTTCGGTCATCATCTTATTGTTCAGATTCGAGCCATTGTCGGTGATGATTCTGCTCGGCACACCATACCGACATATAAGATTATTCTAAATGAAGCACACAACCACCTGCTTAGTAACATTAGCATATGAAGTAGCCTGCACCCACTTGGTGAAGTAATCAATTGCTACCAAGATAAAACAGTGTCCATTCGAAGCTTTGGGTTCTATCATCCCAATCATGTAAATACCCCACATAGAGAAAGGCCACGGGGAAGAAATAACATTGAGAAGTGTCGGAGGCACATGAACCTTGTCCACATAAATCTGGCATTTATGACACTTCTTTGCAAATTTTTATCAATCAGATTTCATTGTCAGCCAAGAGTAACCTGCCCTTAGCACCCTTTTAGCCATCGAATATCCATCGGCATGAGTGCCAAATGAACCTTCATGAATCTCATGCAGAAACATGTCTGCTTCGTGTATATCCAGGCATCTGAGCAGGACCATGTCATAATTCCTCTTATACAATACATTTTCACTAAGGAAAAAACTGCCAGCCAATCTTCTCAATGTCTTTCTATCTTTCTTCGAAGTACCAATCGGGTATTCCTGAGTCTGAAGAAAATGCTTGATATCATAATACCAAGGTTTTTCATCTGCTACCTCTTTTGTCATAAACACATGAGTGGGCCTATCCAGTCGCCGAACCATAATTCGAGGTATATCATTCCGAGTATTCACCTGATACATAGAAGCCAGAGTTTCCAAAGCATCCGCCATTTGATTTTCATCTCTAAGAATATGATGGAATTCAACTTTATTAAAGAAGGGTAATAACCTTCTAGCATAATCTTTGTAAGGGATCAAGCCGGAGTGACGAGTATCCCATTCTCCTTTAATCTGATTTACTTCCAAAGCCGAATCACCATACACATCAAGAATTTTAATTCTGAGATCAATAGCTTCCTCGAGACCCATGATGCAAGCCTCATATTCTGCCATATTATTAGTGCAATCAAATGTCACCTTGCAGTAAAAGGAATGTGTAACCCATGTGGAGTGACAATCACAACATCATTCCTTTACCATAAGCATTCACAACTCCATCAAATATCATAATCCAGTGAGATTCAAGATCAAGACCTTCCTCAGGCAATGGTTCATCACAATCTTTCACTTTCAGGAACATCACATCCTCATCGGGGAATTCATACTTCACAGACTGATGATTCTCAACTGGTTGGTGAGCAAGATAATCTGCGAACACGCTGCTTTTAATAACTTTTTGAGTGCGGTATTCAATGTCATATTCAGATAACAACATCTTCCAGCGGGCAATTCTCCCAGTAAGAGCAGGCTTTTCAAAAATGTACTTGATTGGATCCATTTTGGAGATAAACCAAGTGGTGTGATTTAACATATACTGCCGCAAACGTTTTGTCGCCCAGGCCAGAGCATAATATGTCTTTTCCAGTATGGAATACCACGATTCACAATCAGTAAACATTTTACTGAGATAATAAATGGCGTACTCTTTCTTCCCCGTTTCATCTTGTTGTCCCAGAATACAGCCCATGGATTTATCTAACACTGTCAGATACATAATCAACGATCTTCCTTTGACAAGAGGGAGAAAGATAGGAGGTTCAAGCAGATATTTTTTAATACTTTCAAATGCCCTTTGGCAGTCATCTGTCCACACACAACCTTGATATTTCTTTAACAACTTAAAGATCAGTTCACATGTTGCAGTCATATGGGAAATGAATATGGAAATATAATTCAAACGCCCGAGGAACCCTCTGACTTGCTTTTCAGTTCTTGGCGCTGGAATTTCTTGAATTGCTTTGACTTTATATGGTTCAACTTCAATTCCTTTCTGGCTAACAGTGAAACCCAACAATTTCCCCAATCAGACACCGAAGGTACACTTATTTGCATTCAAGCGGAGACGATACTTCCTCAAACGCTGAAACAACTTCATCAAATCTTCTACATGCCCTTCCCCAGTCTGGGATTTAGCAATCATATCATCAACATATACCTTAATTTCCTTGTGCATCAGATCATGGAATAAGGTCGTCATAGCCCTCTGGTACGTTGCACCAGCGTTCTTCAACCCGAAGGGCATCACTCTGTAACAGAATGTTAACCAATGTGTGATAAATGTTGTTTTTTCCATGTCCACTGGAGCCATTCTCATTTGATTATACCCGGAAAATCCGTCCATGAACGAGAATACTTTGAATTTTGCTGTGCTATCCACTAACATATCAATGTGTGGCAATGGAAAATAATCTTTTGGACTAGCTTTATTTAGATGTCTGTAATCTACACACATGTGGAGTTTTCTGTCTTTTTTTGGTACTAGGACAATATTAGATATCCATTGAGGATACACTGACGTCACAAGAAAACCGACATTAATCTGCTTTAGAACCTCCTCTTTGATTTTCATTGCCATATCCGGGTGAGTTCTTTGCAACTTCTGTTTGATTGGCAGACACTCTGGCTTTAACGGCAAATAGTGCTCTATAATATTTGTATCTAGACCAGGCATATATTGATAAGACCAAGCAAAAATATCTACATACTCTTTCAACAACTCAATCAACCTGCTCTTCACATCAGGATGCAACAATGCTCCAATCTTGACTTCTTTCGGATCTTCTTCTGAACCAAAATTAATTACTTCCAATGGCTCTTTATATGGCTGAATGGCTTTTTCCTCATGATCAAGAAACCGTGAGAATTCTTATGGAATCTCATCATAGTCTTCTTCTTCGGCCCATACACGGGACATTCAAAATTGGGAGAGGGTGCAGGGCCATTGTATTCAATGGGTTTTTTAATTAATCTGCACATATGATTTATGATTGCATTTAGAAACCGACACATATAATAAGTGATCATGCAGATTGTATTTCAGTTATTATTTATTTTGAAAGGTTTTTTCTAATTACCATTTTCCAAGAAAAAGAAAAAATAAAGACACAATTTGGGAAACAAAGACAACTTTTATTATTGATTTTAAAACTCATAGCAAACAGATAAGCCCTATAACATTAATACTTCCACCTTGGGCAGAGTGAAAGATTTTGAAAAAGATTAACAAATCAAATTACTTTGAAACATGTATGTAAGAGGGAACATCAACTGTGATCCAGTTCTGAACCCTAACTTCGTGCGTCATGTAATTCGGCATTTCCTTCTCTGCTTCATCTTCCACAATAGCGTTAATCCTGGACACAGTTGGATGAAGATAACCTCCACTACAAAATATATCTTGATACTTGCCTGTAGAAGACTTCTACTTTATGCTCTTACCCTTGTCATTCTTCAAAGAGAACCCCAAGCCGGCTATGTTCTTGTTTACAGGTGGATCCATAATCCGTCCCCAAACATCACTATGACCCTTACGCACAACCTGTTGTGCATCCTTAAGCGAAACCATGTAATTCTCATTTCCTCTTATGTTGTCAATAGATAAAGCTTGGAACTGGGTTCCAATAGCAGCTTCATCTGCCTCCACAATGCTGAAAGAGGACAAATGAGATATCAATAATGTCTGTTCTCCATTTATGATTACCACTTTCCCTTCTCGTACAAACTCCAGTTTCAGGTGTAAAGTTGAAGTGACAGCCCCTGCCTCATGTATCCATGGACGTCCCAACAAACAGCTGTAAGAGGGTACAATATCCATGACCTAGAAAGTAATTTGAAACAAATGTGGGCTTATATGAATATGCATGTCCACTTCACCAATAACATGTTTCCTTGATCCATCAAAAGCTTTCACAATGATGCCACTCGGGCGCATGGGCGTTCCTTGATATTCCAACTTCATAAGTGTGATACTCAGTATAACATTCAAAGCGGATCCATTATCAATCAGCAATTGGATAGTGAATCATTTTTGCAGTTCATAGAGATGTGGAGGGCCAGGTTGTGATTCCTTCCTTCATTTGGCAATTCATCATCGCAGAAACTCAGGTTATTACATGATGTAATGTTCCCTACTACACTGCTGAATTGGTCTATAGGCATGTCACTTTCCTAAAAAGCTTGGTCCAATACCCTTATCAAAGATTCTCTGTGAGCAGAGGAGTTCATCAATAAGGCCAAGATAGATATTTTTGAAAGAGTTTGCAGTAGCTGATCTACAATTTTGTAGTCACTCATCTTGATTATCTTCAAAATATCATCCACTTCTTTCTCTAACATAGCTCTACTAGATTCACCTGTAGCCTTTCTCAGCAACTTTCTTTCCAACACTAACATCTCCTCGAACAACTGGGGAAAATACACGACCGTTGCGGGTCACTCTACTATTCTCAACAATATTTCCAACATCAGGCATTGGCTAGATGGGAAATTCCATACCATCCTCTAAGATTGTAGCGTTATATTTGTAGGGTACATCATTATCTGACTTGTAGGGAACAGGACCCGACAAACTAATCACCAACGGGGTAACAACCTGCTTGCTATAATATTCTACTTTAAAATGGACGGGTGCGCCAAAACAAGGTACAATGACGTTTACCCCTTCCTCAACATAATCGGTCGTTATTGAGTCATCTCTGGTAAACAGATCCTCATCTGAGGAGAAATACTCATCTACGGAAGCATACTCTTCATCCGACTCTTCTTCAGCCAAACAAACCTCAATCATATCAACTTCATGGTAATCATTCATTTTACTTGTAACCTTGATGGTTCCATTGTCCAACAACAATGAAACATATTTCTTCACGATTAAACATCCTAAGGAGTCTCGACGGCAAATTCGGCAAGATCCATACTGGTGTTCCACCTGACCAATCAAGTGGCAGAAAGTAGCATGTAATTGCACAAGGTTTTCATTCATATACTCCATATCAAAAATTATGAACTCTCCAGGACATCCAGAAACCATATTCACTTCCTCTTCATACTCTTCCCTATGCCTGATTATGTGGATGAGGCCCTCATCCATCATCTTCTGCAAATGAGCCTTTATCTTATCGCAACCCTGTATGTCTGTACTGCAAATAGCACAACCGAAATGGTCATGCGTATAGTAGATAAATTCACACAGGTCTGCATGCATTTTCACCAAATCTCCTCTAACTAGATGAATATCAAAAATCCGTAAGTCGTCTGGACAACCGGCCACCATATTCACAGCATTTGCTCCTCCATGCCTGGGTAGAGGATTTTCTTTCACATTAGGGCCCACATCCTTGAAAGATATAATACCAGACTTCACCAATTTCTGCACCACAGTCTTCAAAGGATAATAATTCTCAACATTATGCCTTGGTGCTCCCTGATGAAAAGCACATGTTTGTTTTTCCTTGTAATACTAAGGTAATGGTGATGGTACAACGGGAGGTGGTCGGGTCTGAACCAACTTCTTCTAAATCAATGCTGGTAGTAATTCTATATAACTCATAGGAATAAGGTTATAACTCTCCCTTCTCTGATTATACCCTTGATTCCCCTGCTGGTATGGCCTCTGATAAGCAACAATGGTTGGTGATACACCAACAACTAGAGTAATTGAGGCGACTTGCTGATGACATTGATAATTCCTTATAGGAGTGTTAACCTTCCTCTCTTGCATGAAAGCATTTGCATCCCCTTCCTTCATCTTGGTAAACCCATAAGATGGCTTCTTCTCACCTTCAGATCCATCACTCTTCGTTAAACGGTCCTCTCTTACAGCCTCTTCTAAGCGGATACCCATGACTACCATTTCAGTAAAGTCACTTGGCGCACTTGCCACCATCCTCTCATAGTAGAAAGCACCCAGAGTCTTCAAGAAAATCTTAGTCATCTCCTTCTCTTCCATTGGAGGAATCACTTGGGAAGCTACCTCACGCCATCTCTATGCGTATTCTTTGAATGACTCCCTGTCTTTCTGAACCATGGCCCTGAGTTGATCACAGTCAGGCGCCATGTCCATGTTGTACTTGTATTGTCTGATAAATGCTTCTCACAAGTCATTGAAAGTATGGATATTAACATTGTCCAAACTCAACTACCACTTCAATGCAACACCGGTCAAACTATCCTGAAAAATGTGAATCAGCAGACGCTGATCATCAGTATGGGTAGACATTTTCCTTACATACATCGCCAGATGAACACGAGGGAAAGTTTCGCCCTTGTACTTCTCGAACTCTGGGACCTTAAACTTTGCAGGTATCTTAACATTCGGGACCAAGCATAATTCATTCACATTCTTCCCAAATAACTCTTTTCCCCTGAGGGCCTTCATCTCCCTCTGCATCTTGTCAATCTACTCTTGAAAATCATCCATTCTGTCATAAAGACCCAAATCTTCACTTGGTGGAGGAAAAGGACGACACACATCATCTTTGACAAATGTAACCATATTCACCGAAGGAGGTGCAGTAGGAACATGTACCACAAGAGGTGCAACAATAACAGTAGTTTAAACAAGTGGAGTATCTTGAGGACCAAGATTGAAACCTTCAGGCGCAAAGTTCTATGGCATTCCCCATGGATAACCTTGAGGCATGCGATTTTGAACAACAAATGGGGTAGCGGACACAGGAACAACCGGAGCTTCAGTAGTAGCCCTTGTTGGTTGAGGTTGAACACTCAGTGGATGATTCTAAGCAGCCACCAGAGATTCCATCAGAGCAATAAGATTGGCCATGCCGGCCTTCAAAGAAGAAACTTCCCCGCACAGCTCGCAATTCTCTTATTCTAAGTTGTCCATCTTCCTTCTGGAATTAGCCCGAGTGTCGTAGTGGTGAGTCAGCTTGCTGAACAAAGTAAAGAAGCTTGGTAAGACATCTGGATATGCATAACAAATGCAAGAAATATGTGCAATATGATGCATCATATGCAATGCACATGATTTTATTATGTTATTTAATATTTAAAGGGATTTAAAGTTTATAGAAATATTGCAAACATCAAAGTAATAACACATTTGAAATACTGGAAAAAATTTATTATAAAAACTTCAAAATGGACTACAAGTTTCAATGATCCCAAGTACAAGATGAAAATAAAATCTAAAACCCTGAGAAGTAAAGCTCTCGGAGATCACTCTATACGTTGGCACTTCCTTGTAAGCCTGGCAACCTGATCCTTCAACCTCCGGTTTTCTTCCGCATATCTGGTGACAACCTCCTTCCAATCACCTGAATCATGAAGTGAGTAACTAGCATCTGATTGAGGCTTAGGAGAAAATAAATCCCCTTGCCTCTCCATGGTCTCTACAACCCGACTCTCAAGAATCTCAATCAAGTCGTCTTTCTCCTTCAAATCTGCTGTATAGGAAATCTCTAAAGTTTGGCACTATTCTTCCAAGCATCCCTTTCCTGATGCATTCTGACCAAAGCAAGCTGCAGCTCTTCTAGATCATCCAATAAGGGGGGAGTGGTCTTCACAAATAAATCAGGCATAGGTGTCTCCCTGGCATACGGAATCTTCAAATGAATAGCTCTCGTTTGGACCCACTGAAGAAATGGCTCCAAAGAAACAGCTCCCCTAGGTCCCAAGTCTTTCCTACTCTTCTTATGAATGTGTCGCCAGGCCTTCGCAATCTGCTCCATAGATTCCCTATGGTCTCCCTCATCCTTCAGAAAGAAACTACTCAAATGAATACTATTTAGTTTATCCCTCATCGGATAACCAAGCTGTCGTCGTGCAAGAACAGGGTTATAGTTAATTCCTCCCTTTGTACCAAGAAATGGTACATTGGGGAAACTACAACAAATGTCAACAATCTCTATATCTTGATAAGTCCGATGATACCAATCAATATTTGAGTGAGTAAGTGCCATGATCTTAGGAGCCCAACGGGGTTCCTTCTTAACATCCCAAAAAGCATCAGATTGAGGCATATGAGAGATAAAGTACTAGCACAACAGAGGCGTGCAACAGATAACCATCCCCCCATGATAAGAATTCCGAAGGTGAATAGAGTAATAAGCATCACCCAACAATGTAGGAACTGGGTTTCCTATCATGAAGATCCTGATAGAATTAACATCAACAAACCTATCCACATTAGGAAATAAGAATAACCTGTAAGCAAGTAGAGCAAATATGGCCTCAAAAGAGACTGTACTCTTCATCTTGGCAAAGTAACGAGCATTCTCCAATAAGAACTGAGTTGGTAATCCTATAATCCCTCCTTTAGTAGTCATATGGGCTTCAACCTCAGACTTCCCTAGATGAATCAAAGCAGCAATCTTATGTGATTTTGGCTCACCCTCCAAACCAATAAAAGGAGCACAATCGGTAATAGGTAAATCCAACAGATAAGAATACTCCTCTAGTGTAGGAATCAACTGATAGTCGGGAAAAGTAAAGCAATGATACATCGGATCATAGAACTGGACCAAGGTCGAGAGAAAACCCTCCTTCATCCTAAGCTTCATAAGAGGAATGATAGATCCATACTTCTTCCTAAAATCTTCAGCACACTCAATCTCGGGAACCAGACTGATCAACTCATTTATCTTGGGATCCTTGAAACTGTACTTCCTGGTCTTTCTTTTTCAAGAATCCATGGTTAAAAAGTACCTGAGATATTCATAAATGGTCAAATTTTAAATCCCTTGAAATAAGATTTCTTCAAAAGATGCTTATGAGTGCATGGATGCATGATACAACAATCATACACAAGATCATACACATAGGGTTCATAGGTTCAACGTCACAAGCATGAGGTTGAAGGTACTACCTATAAGGTATGGTCTAAAAGTTATCACCTTCCGGACAAGGTTCTAGAGGTTCCCAGAGTCTACATCCTTCCTTCAGATATTACCAACTTCCCAATTAACTTGGTAATTAGTAATATTCTCAAGAAAAACTCATTCGAGCGTAGTATCGCATGACGACTATTTTTGGATTACTCCTTCATAGCTTCCGCACTACACCTAAAAGGCCAAGATGGATTAGGTATTCTATGATCCTCAGCTTCAGCAGGCTCCCAGGTTGAAAGCAGTACATCTTCCCGATTACTCGATAAACGACACTACAGTCAAAGGGGCCTCCACTGAGTGGGGGATCTCATTCCTCCTTCTTTGGGATTACTCCCTCAAAGTTAACATGACTATACTACCCGTCCTATCTTAAAGTTTGCCCAAGTCCGGGTATAGGACTTATAAGTAATCACCAAGCACCCTGAAAACTAGGAAGATCCAGATAAACATGTATACAACATATAACACATACACAACAATAGCATATATGCAGATATAAATAAAGATAGACTCAACCTACTCTAGAGATGGACCAGTAAGAGGTCAATCTTTCCCTAGTGAAGTCGCCATTTTTCTTTAGCGGTAGAAATGTTTAAGACTAATCCATTTGATTTACTTGACTTATACATATCAAAATAAAAATTGCCACCAAGCTTTATTGTATCCAAATGAATGAGAAAAGAGCGAATAACCCAAAAAGACGGGGGAAAGATTCATGGTAAGGGGGTTGGTTATGCAAAGGAAATGTATTAGCACCATAAACATCTACGGTACTCCGCAGGAACCTCTTTGTAAAATTTGTAAATTTTGGCTATAAAAATGTCGTATGTAAAATAGATGGTGGAGGTGAGAAAATAAATATATTTTTTATGATTTTTTCACCCGTCGCGGTTGGGAATCTTTAGTTCCTATGTACCACCTTTCGTGCAATAGGGGATCAGGGTACACGTAGTTCACCTTTGAAATATTTTAAAACACAAGTGTGTTGGTTAATTTTATGAGATAAGACATCATCGTCATTGTCCGTGTGGAAAACATACTTACTACCCATAATCATGAGGAAGGAGAATTTGCATCATCTCAAAGTAGAGGATATGGCTTGGATTTTAAAATCAACAATGCCTCACTCAACACCCAAGTGGAAAATATCTCTCTTCACTACTCGTTGTAGAAGTATAGTTGTTTGCATCACTACAAGGGTTGACAAGAGTCTAATCTTTTGAGATTTTTTTTAAAGTAAAAGCCAAAGTGGCAAAATGGTTTGAAATGAGATTGATTGGCTTTTAGTCTTCTAAAACAAAAAGGTCAAGGTATTATTAAATTGATTAGGGTTTATTCATGAAAATGTTTTGAAAGTGCATGGACCTAAGTCCAAGTTTATTGTGAAAGTGGTTCAAGTTAAAAAAACAAGAAGAGTTTTAAAAAAGAGGAAGAAGATTTTTGAAATTAAAGAAGATGGGACGAGAAGAAGAGACTATCCTAAAGAATAAGGTAAAATCTAGGGATAAGAACCATCTAACCAATAAGAAGCCAATACTTGACATTATGAGCCAAGATAGAATTCCCATTATTTGGATTTAAACCAAGCAAGCAAAGATACTAGACCTCATGTGAGAACCAAACTTCAAGTGTATTAAGTCTTCACAAAAATTTGGCAGAGTAACAGATGTATGCGGGTGAATTCCAGATTACAAATAAAAAATGTAATCACAATAACCTACACACAAAACAAACAAACAACCCAATGTATTGAGGTAAACTTCAAGAACTCGAGACAAAATATCAATTAAGGTCACAAGGTCTCCATAAAAGCCAAGGTTTCTAATCCTAAGTCCAAGAAGTCCAATACTCCATAATGCCAAGGATAGTAACCAAATAGTCCAAGTATCAATAAAGCTTTTTATGGTTCATGTTGATTATTAAGTGTCTTCAAAAAGGAAATAAGATCTCAAATAAGCAAAAATAAAAATGACAAGAAAGTAAATTCTCAAATGAGCAAAGATGAAAAAAGCATGAAATGTAAATGCTAAAAGTAAATAGTGCATAAAGTATAAAAAATAAAAGGGCATAAAGTAAAAACAAATTAATAATTAGTGGTTAGTTGGATGACCATCTTGAAACTTGCATTTGGAACTCATTAGAGGATTGGTAGAACCAAAGCCTCCACACAACAAGTTGCATTTACTTTTTGTCAAGTATATCATCCATTTGGAGTCCTCACAAGTACCATTTAATGATCAACAATGTTTAAGTGATCCACGTTGAACAAAAGTGTTGTAGACCCATTAGAGAATCGGTAGAACCAAAGCCTCCACACAGAGAATCTCAAAGTTATTGGATCAAAGGGATCAAATCAACATACTTGGGCTTGCAAACATAGGTTTGGGCCACAAATGATCATTTATTTGAATCGGGACCAAATTTAGTGCTATGTTAAGCAATCGTAAGTGGACTTATATAGAAGTCGCACCTATTGTGAGGCTGGTCAATAGCAATCTATGCACCATTTATTTTGAGACATGATAAAGAGATCATGCTCCAATAACACTTAGTGCAATAAGAAAGGGATGAGATGAAGAGGGGTGAGAGAATATACAAACCACTTTTGAATTAAATTTAAATCAAACTATTATTAAAATCATTCATCCATTTTTGTGGAGTTAGACTCAACACCATGGATCCAATGATGTTAATAAAGTTCATGATAAAAAATTTAACCCAAGATCAGCCAGAAAATAATCACAAAATAATATTACATTTAATATATACATTAAAAAAGGTTTTTAAAATGTTTTTAAAATGGAAATAAAAGATAAAAATATCAACTATATTCAAATTAATCAAAAAATAAAAAGTAAGACCATAGAAAAAACCAGAAAAGGACTCAAAATTTTTACAAAATTTTTGGTAATTTTTTAAAGTTAGAAACTATTTTAAAAATTAAAAGAAATGAGTAAAATAAACCAAAAATGATAAAAAAAAATAACAAATTCATAAATAAAATATAAATGAGGTCACCAACATTTGTCACAATATCATTGGATCATTCCATAATTTTTTTAGAATTTAAAAATGTATAAAAGTATTTTTAAACATTTAAAACAATTCAAATAAAGTGAAAATTTATAAAAAAATGCCAAAACACAAAATTAAATTGTGAAAAAATAAAAATCAGAAAGAGAATAATCAAAAATATTTTTCATAATATTTTCAGATTTTTTGGACTAAAAATGAATTTTATATGATTTTTTGAAATTTAAAACAATTAAATATAAAAATCAGAAAAGAAAATAAAAACCAAAAAAATATGGGCCATCTGATCAATGTTAAAATGCGTTAGTAAATAGATCAAGTGGACCTGGCGCGCTGTGCATATTTTGGACTTTAGTGAATAATGTACTGAATCAAATGTAAATCAGAAAATAAAAAAAACAAATGGCGTTGTTTCATTGGTTGAAGGATGACAAGTTGGTCATCTTCAACCTCCAGCCAGTCCCAAAACTAGGTTGCTCAAACTTTAAAATTAGAGCACGGGACCTATATCATTCGCTTCGTCTCTTCAAGACAAAGACAACCACACCTTCACGACAAATTTATGTAAATTGTAGCTCAAGCAATTTGGAAGGGAAGTTTTGAAAAGGGATTTGAAATTTCATGTTCAAAATAAGCTTCCTGATAAAAGTAAGTGTTGCGACTAGAACTAGGGCAATGAGAGCATCACAATGATATCCAAGTTTTGAAGAATTGATGAAGGAATCTACCTATTGAAGTTGAGTTGCAGAGCTCTGAAACTGGACTTCTATGGAGCAATATAGGGCACGATTCTTGAATGTAATTATATGGTTAGCTTCATGGAAGATCAAGGAAGGTGAATTGATGTAAAAAATGGATTAAAAAAGGCTTGAGAATAGATTTCGAAGTTGCAAAATTTTGAGTTATGGAACAAGTTTGGCAGGGTGATTCTGGATATCCAAGCTTGAGGAAATTAATGGGGGATGACCCTCTATTTATAGGGAATCAAATGGAATGTCCAAGCGTGTGAAATGATGAAGTTTGGATGGAAATCGTGTGAAGTTGCAAACAAGAAAAGTGTAACTCCTAATTTGATTAAAACTCATCCAAAACACGCGTTTTGTTGTGCTAATCAATTCTGGAAGTTCACTAAACATGTTTAGAGGCAAAAACGTGTGGAAAACTTTTGATTAAAAGCCAAAACAAAGATTTCAAAATCTGACTTGTGATGAAACTTCAGTTTCAAGTTACCAATTTCAAAACAATGGCATTCTCAGCTCAATGAATCTTAGGGCATGATTCTTGAAGCTTTAGAAATATGAGGTTACAAGCTTTGCAATGGAAAAAGAATAGAATTAAATGGATGCTTGAGCTGAAAGTTGCATTGAGTCAAAATTGGAGAAAAAGGGTTGACTTTCCATACTTAGAAATATTTCAAATTTTTCTTCAAAAGTGACCTATAATTTTTTTCATCCAAACACGGCCTTCCACTTGGAATTTTCTCTTGATAAAAAAGATGGCATGAAATAGGCCTCTTGAATTACATTTTGAAACTTGAACCATTCAAAATATCCAAAAATTGAGAGAGTTATGAATTGTTAAAGTTGGCAAAAAATCATGAAATAACCTATAATATTTTGTATCCTTAGGGCATCTTCCTTCCATTTTCTCACTTTGCACATAAAAGAAGGCATAAATTTTACATCCTCAAGATCATTATGGAAAAATAATGGGCTCAAGGTGATAAAAATTGACCAAGTTATGATCATTTCTAGTTACACATGGAAATTAGGGGTTCATCTGGAGGACTTGTAATCTTTCTTCATCTTCAAGCTTCTTCCACATGAAAACTCCTTGAAACTTTTGAAGATAAGGATGTCTTTAGAATCACTAAAAAATACCAAAATATAAGCAACATATATTTCTTTGAAGTTCAAAATCCTAGCTCCTAGATCAAGAAAATGCCTTGAGGAACTTTGACAATTTTGAACAAAATTCTTGTACCAACACAAATGCTTTGTAAATAGAAGTTATTGAGGATGAAAATGAGAATTCATATCCATAAAAACCACTTCCATATCTTGAAAATTGAGAGAAATATGCACTTGTGACCAATGGGAACAAAGCCTTGTCCAAGCATGACAACTTCTCCAATCAACCCCTTGTACTTTTTGAATCAAATTTGATAACCTTGAAATGTGGTGAACCAATATAACCTTGCCATGTCATTTCTTCCAAAAAACTTCAATGGTGAGGTTAGAACTTCTCAAGCTTTATTAACTAGGGCATGGAAATAAACTCATGAACCCATGGATCAACTTGCTAAGCTACATGGCCCTTACCTAAATTATTAACAAGTAATACAAACCAACAATGCATTTTATTAATTAAAAGGAAAGTCAAAACAAAACATGCATGCTCACAAAATAAAAACAAGTCAAGGTGCTTGGTGATTCCTCAAAGAGCAAAGCTAAAGATAGGGAGGAGAACCAAAAACCCTAATGTGATCTTGTTGTGATTGAGACAATATGGTATGATGAAGGGATCTTAGGGGAAAAAATTGGGGTACAATAGCGGGGTCTTATTCCAGGGGTGGTTATACCTCACAAGTTCAAAGTCCCTGTTTTTGCTAAATATGATGGTGTGTCTTATCCGAAACTTCATCTGCGATTTTATGTTCGAAAGATCCAACCTCATACTACTGATACAAAGTTATGGGTGCACTTCTTTCAAGAAAGTTTGTCTGGTACACAACTCGAGCGGTTCTATCAGCTGAAAGAAACCAACATTCATACTTGGGAAGACTTGGCCGCTGCTTTCTATAAGTAGTATCAATATAATATTGACCTTGCACCGACTCCCGTGCAATTACAAAACATGACTATGGGTTTGAATGAAGGGTTAAAGGAATAAGCCCAAAAGTGGAGAGACTTAGATGGAAGGGTGTAACCTCCCTTGTTTGACCGGGAGCTAGTTGATATGTTCATGGGCACTCTGACAGGTCCTTTCTTTAATCATCTGATTGGGAGTTCTTCGTATGGTTTTACTGAGCTAATTCTAACTGGGGAATGGGTTGCAAGTGGTATTAAGAGAAGAAAAATTCAAGTGGTTGCGTTTTCAAGTGTTGTAAAGAAGACGTTAAATAATAAAAAGGAAACCAATGTTGTTTATGGACAGAAGGGATGTGGTAAAAATGACTGCAATCAGTCTATGGGAGCGGTACTAATTTCTAACCTTGCACCTATTCAACAATAACAACATGGCAATAGGCGTAGGTCAGACGCTCTAGGAAGGTAGTTTACCAAAATTAATATGCCATTGTCCCAGGCGCTACAACATTTACTAAAAGCGGAACTGATTACGTTGAGGGACCCTCCTCAGAACCCCAACACCTCCTCTCCTAATTACAATCCAAACGCGAGATGTGCCTATCATTCTAACAGTCCTAGGCACGACACCAACAACTACTGGAGCCTAAAAAACAAAATTTAGGATATGATTGACAACAAGGAAATTGAGTTTGATCCTCCGGAGACTCCAAACGTAATTACCGCGCCTATGCTGAAGCATGACAAAGGCATAAGCACAATTGATGATGTTCCTTATGTTGTTGTTGTAAGTAAATTGGTGACTCCTCTGCCAATAATTAAGAAGAATTTGCTGCAGGCCGATTTATTTCCGGGCTGTATTGAAAAATGTTACTGTTGTGCAGCCTAACCCAACGGCTGCAAGTTACTGAAGGAAGACATTCAACGCCTAATGGATAATCGTATAATTTTGATCGAGAAAGTTGCGTCTGTTGAGAATCTGTGTCAAGACTTATTTGTAATTTTTGGCCCTCCTGTCAGGATCACCTCCAAAGGTCCTGTAAGGTTTACCTCCAACCCAAAAGTTGCTCCTCTGATCATCACTACACATGGGCCTATCCCATACTCTTAGGATAAATCTATTCCTTCGAACTATGGATCTGGCGTCTACTATCATGGTGTCAAATAAGAACTACCTACTATTGAAGACAAAGTTACTGAAGTTGCTGATCTCGGCATTGAAAATATTGCTGGAACTAGTAAAGTTACTAGAAACATAAGGGTTTTTTCTCCGGAAATCTCTCTGAAGACTATTTCCACACTTGTTAAAATTACTGCTATCGAGTCAACTTCCAAGGCTCGAGGCAAAGAGCCAATAACAGAGCCTGCCTAGACAGAGGCACCTAAGGAAACTACAACTGAAGAAACCTCTAGACAAGAACTGGAAGAGGTATTAAAAATTATCCGAAAAAGTGAGTACAAGATTTTTGAACAGCTGGAGCAGACCCCATCCAAGATCTCTATGTTATCCCTACTATTGGGTTATGAAGCCCATGCACAAGTTTAGTGAAAATTTTGAAGACTGCTCACGTACCACAAGAGATTTATATGGATAAATTTGGAAGTTATGTTGTTAGCTTAACAATTGACAATGGCTTAGGTTTCTCTGATGCTGATCTGACTCCTGAGGGGAGAAATCACAACAAAGCCCTGTACGTCTCCATTGAATGCAGGGGCACTAATTTGGCTCATATGTTGATTGATACCGTCTCTTCATTGAATGTTTTGCCAAAAGGCGCTCTTGATAGACTTGATTGCAAAGAGGTCATACTGAAACCCAGTGATATTATAGTTCGAGCCTTTGATGGGTCCAAGAGGATGGTACATGGAGAAGTGAAGCTTACGATCATGGTGGGTTCACAGATCTTTGAATCTACCTTCTATGTAATGGATATTCGACTAGCTTATATCTTCTTACTGGGACGCCCATGGATCCATGGGGCAGGTGCTGTTACCTCTACCCTGCACCAGAAGCTAAAGTATCACGTGAATGGAAAGATTATTACTGTCTGCGACGAAGAAGAGTATATGTTCATCCATTTGAACTCTTTCCGGTATGTAGAGATGGATGGTGAATTCATCGATACTCCTTATTAAACCTTCGAAGTTATCCCTCCTGCCGCTACTGAAGACGTCTCTGCCATTCCCAAAGTTATGAGTGTTCTGCCCAGGATGGTTTTATTAAAAGATGTTAAATCTACTGTAGAAGAAGGTGGTTGTACTATTTTGGGTCATCTTCCTGACATCCCCTATAAATCTGACAAGTTTGGTTTGGGTTTCACTGTAGAGGTTCAGAGGGTTATTCTTCGCACTCGCGCTGGAAGACCACCGTACCGCATTAGCAATAACAGATTCAACATAATAGAGGATGCTGACGGTGATTATGACCTTGACAGCTGGATCTTTCCTACCGTTGGCAATGGGCTCAGCAACTGGAAGGCGGGAGACATTATCTCTATCTCCATTAGTCAGGAGTAATAGCTACATTTATGTTTTTATTTATTTTAAGTTTTGGATTTGTAATATTTGAACAATGAATTTAAGCCTTGTGCCTTAACCGGGGCACAACAGTTCATTTGTTAAGGGTTGTCATTTCATAAACATATTTTCATTTCATAAAAGCATTGGACGTTTTGCATTCAAATTTTGTGCTCTCTTTCTTTCTTTTCACTATTATCACTTTCAAATAGCTATGTGTTCTTACACACACCCATATAATCCATTGCAGATCCACATCCACTCTGGATCCCATTGATTACAATTCTTCTATTTCCACTTATGACTTTGAAAATATGATCTACCAAGATGAGGACGAAGGTGAGGATGATTGTGAAATATCAGGAGAACATTCCAGAATGTTAGTACAAGAAGCGAAAGCTATTCAACAACATGAGAAGCCAGTTGAAGTGGTAAACTTGAGTTCTGAAGAAGACATAAAAGAGATCAAGATAGGTGCCAACATAGAGGACAGTGTCAAGAACAAGTTGATATAGATGTTGCACGAATATGTTGAGATCTTTGCTTGGTCATACGAAGACATGCAAAGGCTGGATACTGATATTGTAGTTCACCGTCTGCCAATGAAAGAGGGTTGTGCTCCGATAAAATAGAAGGTATGTCGTATGAGTCCCAAGATGTCAGAGAAGATCAAGGCTGAGGTCATGAAACAATTCAACACAGGGTTCTTAGCAGTGACATCATATCCTCAATGGGTTGGGAATGTGGTCCCGGTACCGAAGAAAGATAGCAAGGTGCGTATATGTGTAGACTATTGGGATCTGAGCAGGGCAATCCCCAAGGATGACTTCCCACTTCCATATATTGATGTTTTGGTCGACAACACCGCTCAACACAAGGTATTGTCCTTCATGGATAGTTTCTCAGGATATAATCAAATCAAGATGGTTCCTGAAGACATGGAAAAGACTACTTTTGTTATACAGTAGTGCACTTTCTGCTATAAGGTTATTCCTTTTGGGTTAAAGAACGTCGGCACAACATATCAACGTTCTATGGTAGCTTTGTTCCATGACATGATCCATCACGAGATAGAGTTCTATGTCGAGGATATGATAGCTAGGTCACAAACTAAAGAAGAGCATCTGGAATATCTACATAAGTTGTTTGAGAGACTAAGGAAGTATAAGCTGAGATTGAATCCGAACAAGTGCACCTTTGGGGTGAGACCCGGTAAACTCATGGGTTTTGTTGTCTGCAGTAAAGGTATTAAAGTTGATCCCGCTAAAGTAAAAGCTATTCAAGAAATTCCTTCGCCTCGTACCGAGAAGGAAGTCAGAGGTTTCTTGGGACGACTGAATTATATTGCCAGATTTATTTCTCATTTGACCGCTACTTTTGAGCCGATCTTTAAGTTGCTGAAGAAAGATCAGGTAGTGAAATGGAACCACGATTGTTAGATAGCCTTTGAAAAAATCAAGGAGTACCTACAAGAACCTTCAATTCTGATGTCACCAATTGACGGAAGATCTCTAATCATGTACCTAACAACGTTAGAGAACTCAATAGGGTGTGTACTAGGGAATCATGGCGAATCTGGTCGAAAAGAGCAAGCAATATACTACCTTAGCAAAAAGTTTACCGACTGTGAAACAAGATACTCACTGCTCGAGAAAACTTGTTGTGCTTTGGAATGAGCTTCTCACCGACTAAGACAGTATATCTTGACCCATACTACCTTGTTAATCTCTAAAATGAATTACATCAAATACATATTTGAGAAGCCAGCTTTCTTCGGAAGGATAGCCCGATGGGAAATGGTCTTGACAGAATACGACATTCAGTACACAAATAAGAAGGCTATTAAAGGAAGTGTATTGGCAAATCATTTGGCGCATCAAGCTATAGACGATTACCAATCTATGAATTTTGAGTTACCAAAAGAGAACATTACGCTAGTTGCAAATTGCAAAGAACCTAGACCATATGAAGGACCCGAGCCAGGATCCCAATGGACCATGGTTTTCTATGGAGCCTCTAAGGCACTTGGCAATGAAATTATTCTGTAATTATCTCTTCTCAGGGTTTCCATACACCCTTCACCGCCCGATTATGCTTTGATTGTAACAACAATATGGCTGAATATGAAGTGTGCATCATGAGTATTAAAGTTGCTATTGACTTAAGAATCAAGCTCTTGAGTGTATACAGAGACTCAACCCTGGTGTTGTACCCCAATTTTCCCCCTAAGATCCCTTCATCATACCATATTGATTCAATCACAACAATATCACATTAGGGCTTTTGATTCTCCTCCCTATCTTTAGCTTTGCTCTTTGAGGAATCACCAAGCACCATGACTTGTTTTTCTTTTGTGATCATGCATGTTTTGTTTTGACTTTCATTTTTAATTAATAAAATGCAAAATTGGTTTGTCTTACTTGTTAATAATGTAGGTAAAGGCAATGTGGTTTAGCAAGTTGATCCATGGGTTCATGAGTTTATTTCCATACCCTAGTTAATAAAGCTTGAGAAATTCAAACCTCACCATTAAAGTTGTTTTGGAAGAAATGGAATGGCAAGGTTTATTTTGGTTCACCACATTTCAAAGTTATCAAGATTGATTCAAAAGTACAAGGGATTGATTGAAGAAGTTGTCATGGTTTGGAAAGGCCTTGTTCCCATTGGTCACAAGTGCATATTTCTCTCAATTATCAAGATATGGAAGTGGTTTTTGTTGCTATGGATTCTCATTATCATCCTCAATAACTTATATCTAGAAAGAAAAAGTGTTGGTAGAAGAAGGTTGTTTAAAATTGTCAAAGTTCCTCAAAGCATTTTCTTGATCTAGGAGCTAGGGTTTTGAACTTCAAAGAAGTATATCTTGCTCATATTTTGGTATTTTTGGGTGATTACAAAAACATCCTTCTCTTAAAAGGGTTATTAACAAATCATTTCAAAAGTATCATGGAGTTTTCATGTGGAAGAAACATGATGATGAAGAAAGATTACAAGTCCTCCAGATGAACCCCCAACTTCCCATGTGTGACTTCAAATGATCATAAGTTGGTCAATTTTTATCACCTTGAGCCCACTCTTTTTCCATAATGATCTTGAGGATGTGAAATTTATTCCTTATTTTATGTGAAAAGTGAGAAAATGGATGGAAGACTCCCTAAGAATACAAAGGATTATAGGTTATTTATTGATTTTTTGCCAACTTCAACAATTCATAACTCTCTCAATTTTTGGAGATTTTGAATGGTTCAAGTTTCAAAATGTCATTCAAGAGGTCTATTTCATGCCATCTTTTTTGGTAAAGATGAAATTCCAAGAGGAAAGCCATGTTTGGAAGCAAAAAATTATAGGTCACTTTTGAAGAAAAACTTGAAATATTTCTAAGTATGGAAAGTCAACCTCTTTTTGCCAACTTTGACTCATTGCAACTTTCAGCTCAAACATCCATTTGATTCCATTCTTTTCCCATTGCAAAGATTGTAATCTCATCTTTCTAAAGCATCAAGAACTATGCCTTAAGACCCATTGAGCTGAGAATGTCATTGTTTCAAAAGTGGTAACTTGGAATTGAAGTTTCATCACAAGTTAGAATTTTAATTTCATGTTACAACTTCTAACCCTCAAATTAGCACGCGTTTTGAGTCTAAACATGATTAGCCAACTTTCCTAAGTGGATTAGTGCATTAAAACACGCGTTTTGGATGAGTTTTGACAAAAGAGAAGTCACACTTTCTTCATGATGCAAACCCACATGAATTCCCCCAAAATTGCATTATTCACCATTCCTTTTGATCCCATTTGCTTCTCCTATAAATACATGAGCTATCCCATTCGTTTTCTCAAGCTTGAACATCCAAAATCACCCTGCCAAACTCACTCCATAACTCACTTTTCTGCAACTTCGAAATCATTGTTCAAGCCTTTTTCAATCCATTTTTTTATCAATTCACCTTCCTTGATCTTCCCTGAAGCTAACAGAAGAATAATTGAGCCTTGAAACCTTCTGAATTAATCTGACCATGTCCATTTACATAACTCTACAACTGAACTTTAATAGGTAGATTTCTCCATCAATTCTTCCAAACTTTGATATCACTGTGAAGCTCTTATTACCTTGATTCTTGAACTCCTTAAATTTTTTAATTCCATTGAGAATTGAGAGAGAAATCTAAAATTGAAGGTGCTCGCTATTTTCTGGGTTTTTGATTCATATCTCTTTGCATACCTTATATAAATTTGGTGCGATGGTGATGTTAAGATTGTCTTGAAGAGACGAATCCAATGATACTAGTCTGGGATCTTAACTTTTCCATTTGAAGGATCTCACAAAATCTCCATTGCAGGGCGTCTGGAGGTTGAAGACAATGACATGTCTCGTCTCAGCCAATGATAGCGTGTCGAACGTTTTAATTTCATTGGTTGCCCTTTTTCGGATCCTATGCGTATCTCACTAAGGTCCATATCAAGCAAAACATGCCTGGTCCATTGGATCAGCTTACTAACGCGTTTTGACTATGATCTGATGGCCCACATCTTTTTGGTTTTATTTTATTTTCTGATTTTTATATTTTAATTGATTTAATTTTTAAAAATTCATAACTCTTTTATTTTGTATCCAAAAATTATGAAAAAATTCACAAAAATACCTTGAATTATTTCTGATCTCATGACTATTTTTTCACATTTTTATTTTAACATTTGATATTTTTTATATTTTTTGCATTATTTTCTTTCTTTTAATTACTTTAAAAATACTTTCTGAAATTTTTTAAATCTAAAAAAATTCATAAATATCATATTACATATTTCTGACTTTTTGAAAATTTTATGGAATTTTATATTGGTGTTTACTTTTTTTTAATCTATTTTCTATTTGTTTAAGAAATTTTAATTAGTTTAAGTTAAAAAACAAGAAGAGTTTTCAAAAGGAGGAAGAAGATTTTTGAAATTAAAGAAGATGTGAGGAGAAGAAGAGACTATCCTAAAGCATAAGGTAAAATCTAGGGATAAGAACCACCTAACCAATGAGAAGCTAATACTTGACATTATTAGCCAAGATAGAATTCCCTTTTTTTGGATTGAAACCAAGCAAGCAAAGATACTAGACCTCTTGTGAGAACCAAACTTCAAGTGTATTAAGTCTTCACAAAAATTGGACAGAGTAACGGCTGTATGCGGGTGAATTCCAGATTACAAATAAAGAATGTAATCACAATAACCTGCACACAAAACAAACAACCCAATATCTTGAGTTAAACCTCAATAACTCCAGACAAAATATCAATTAAGGTCACAAGGTCTCCACAAAAGACAAGGTTTCTAATCCTAAGTCTAAGAAGTCCAATACTCCATAATGCCAAGGATAGTAACCAAATAGTCCAAGTATCAATAAAGCTTTTTATGGTTCATGTTGATTATTAAGTGTCCTCAAAAAGGAAATAAGAGCTCAAATGAGCAAAAATAAAAATGACAAGAAAGTAAATGCTCAAATGAGCAAAGATGAAAATAGCATGAAATATAAATGCTAAAAGTAAATGGTGCATAAAGCATAAAAAATAAAATGGCATAAAGTAAACAAATTAATAATTAGTGGTTAGTCGGATGACCATCTTGAAACTTGCATTAGGAACTCATTAGAGGATTGGTAGAACCAAATCCTCCACATAATAAGTTACATTTGCTTTTTTTCAAGTATATCTTCATTTGGAGTCCTCACAAGTACCATTTAATGATCAATGATGTTTAAGTGATCCGCGTTGACCAAAAGTGTTGTAGACCCATTAGAGGATTGGTAGAACCCAAGCCTCCACACAATGAATCTCAAAGTTATTGGATCAAAGGGATCAAATCAACATACTTGGGCTTGCAAACATAGGTTTGGGCCACGAATGATCATTTATTCGAATCGGGACCAAATTTAGCGCTATATTAAGCAATCGTAAGTGGACTTATATAGAAGTCGCACCTATTGTGAGGCCGGTCAATAGCAATCTATGAACCATTTATTTTGAGACATGATATATAGATCATGCTCCAATAACACTTAGTACAATAAGAAATAGATTAGATGAATAGGGGTGAGAGAGAATATACAAACCACTTTTAAATTAAATTTAAATCAAACTACTATTAAAATCATTCATCCATTGTTGTGGAGTTAGACTCAACACCACAGATCCAATAATGTTAATAATGTTCATGATCAAAATTTTAACCCAAGATCAGCCAGAAAATAATCACAAAATAAAAAGTAAGATCATAGAAAAAACCAGAAAAGGACTCAAATATTTTTACAAAATTTTTGGTAATTTTTTAAAGTTAGAAACTATTTTAAAAATTAAAAGAAATGAGTAAAATAAACCAAAAATGATAAAAATAACAAAGTCAGAAATAAAAAATAAATGAGGTCACCAACATTTGTCACAATATTATTGGATCATTCCATAATTGTTTCAGAATTTAAAAATGTATAAAAGTATATTTAAACATTTAAAACAATTCAAATAAAGTGAAAATTTATAAAAAAAATACCAAAACAAAAAATTAAATTGTGAAAAAATAAAAATCAGAAAGAGATTAATCAAAAATATTTTTCATAATTTTTTCACATTTTTTGGACTAAAAATGAATTTTCTATGATTTTTTGAAATTTAAAACAATTAAATAGAAAAATCAGAAAAGAAAATAAAAACCAAAAAAATATGGGCCATCTGATCAATGTCAAAACACGGTAGTAAACAGATCAAGTGGACCTGGCACGCTGTGTATGTTATGGACTTTAGTGAATAATGCACTAAATCAAATGTAAATCAGAAAATTCAAATAAAACAAATGTCGATGTTTCATTGGTTGAAGGATGACACGTTGGTCATCTTCAACCTCCAGCCAGTCCCAAAACTAGGTTGCTTAATCTGTAAAATTAGAGCACGAGACCTATGCCATTCGCATCGTCTCTTCAAGACGAAGACAACCACACCTTCACAACAAATTTATGTAAACTATAGCTCAAGCAATTTGGAAGGGAAGTTTTGAAAAGGGATTTGAAATTTCATGGTCAAAACAAGCATCCAGATAAAAGTAAGTGTTGTAACTAGAACCAGGGCAATGAGAGCATCATAATGATATAAAAGTTTTGAAGAAATGATGAAGGAATCTACCTATTGAAGTTGAGTTGCAGAGCTCTGAAACTGGACTTCTATGGAGCAATATAGGGCACGATTCTTGAATGTAATTATATGGTTAGCTTCAGGGAAGATCAAGGAAGGTGAATTGATGTAAAAAATGGATTAAAAAAGGCTTAAGAATAGATTCTAAAGTTGCAGAATTTTGAGTTATGGAACAAGTTTGGCAGGGTGATTCTGGCTATCCAAACTTTAGGAAATGAATGGGGGATAACCCTCTATTTATAGGGAATCAAATGGAATGTCCAAGCGTGTGAAATGATGAAGTTTGGAGGGAAATCGTGTGAAGTTGCAAACAAGAAAAGCGTGACTCCTAATTTGATCAAAACTCATCCAAAACACACGTTTTGTTGTGCTAATCAATTCTGGAAGTTCACTAAACATGTTTAGAGGAAAAAACACGTGGAAAACTTGTGATTAGAAGCCAAAACAAAGATTTCAGAATTTGACTTGTGATGAAACTTCAGTTTCAAGTTACCAATTTCAAAACAATGGAATTCTCAGCTCAATGGGTCTTAGGGCATGATTCTTGAAGCTTTAGAAAGATGAGGTTACAAGCTTTGCAATGGAAAAATAATGGAATCAAATGGATGCTTGAGCTGAAATTTGCATTGAGTCAAAATTCGAGAAAAAGGGTTGACTTTCCATACTTAGAAATATTTCAAATTTTTCTTCAAAAGTGACCTATAATGTTTTGCATCCAAACAAGACCTTCCATTTGGAATTTTCTCTAGATCAAAAAATATGGTATGAAATAAACCTCTTGAATGACATTTTGAAACTTGAACCATTCAAAATCTCCAAAAATTGAGAGAGTTATTAATTGTTAAAGTTGGCAAAAAATCATGAAATGACCTATAATCTTTTGTATCTTTAAGGCAACTTACATCCATTTTCTCACTTTGCACATAAAAGAGGTCATAAAGTTCACATCTTCAAGATCATTATGGAAAAATAATGGGCTTAAGGTGATAAAAATTAACAAAGTTATGATCATTTGAAGTCACACATGGAAAATTGGGGATTCATCTGGAGGACTTGTAATCTTTCTTCCTCATTAAGCTTCTTCCTCATGGAAACTCCTTGAAACTTTTGAAGTGATTTATTGATAACCATTTGAAGAGAAGGATGTTTTTGGAATAACTAAAAAATACCAAAAGATGAGAAAATTATATTTCTTTGAAGTTCAAAACCCTAGCTCCTAGATCAAGAAAATGCCTTGAGGAACTTTTACAATTTTGAACAAACTTCTTGTACCAACACAAATGATTTGTAAATAGAAGTTGTTGAGGATGAAAATGAGAATTCACAGCTACAAAAAACACTTCCATATCTTGAAAATTGAGAGAAATATGCACTTGTGACCAATGGGAACAAAGCCTTGTCCAAGCATGACAACTTCTCCAATCAACCCCTTTTACTTTTTGAATCAAATTTGATAACCTTAAAATGTGGTGAACCAAAATAACCTTGCCATACCATTTATTCCAAAACAACATAAATGGTGAGGTTTGAACTTCTCAAGCTTTATTAACTAGGGCATGGAAATAAACTCATGAACCCATGAATCAACCTGCTAAGCCACATTGCCCTTACCTACATTATTAACAAGTAATAGAAACCAACATTGCATTTTATTAATTAAAAGGAAAGTCAAAACAAAACATGCATGATCAAAAAAGAAAAACAAGTCAAGGTGCTTGGTGATTCCTCAAAGAGCAAAGCAAAAGATAGGGACGAGAACCAAAAACCCTAATGTGATCTTGTTGTGATTGAGTCAATATGGTATGATGAAGGGATCTTAGGGGTAAAAATTGGGGTACAACAGATGCCCTTATTTAAGTTTCTTCTATCCGGAGATACAAAGGTTAAAAATCTTCATGTCGACGCGGTCGAAGATACTTAAATATAAAATAAACCCTATTTTTGGCCCTAAGATGCCATTCAATACTTATGAGAATGAATGCATATGAACAAATCCAAAGGGACTCCAAAACACCACTTGGGAATGTAACAAAATAAAGAAACAAGAGAGTAACCCAACCAGGAAAATAAATCACTGGTGGATTAAAAGACCTGAATCATAGAGAATGGTAAAATGGTCAAAGGATACACATACTTTTACTGAAGGCGAAGCTACCAACATTCAGTGTAGGTAGAAAGAGGAAAGAAATGACAACACCGAAGTTCACTGAAGGTGAGCTACCAACATTCACTGAAGGCAGCGAGAAAGAGTCATCGACGTTTATTGCCAATGACCTACCAACTTTCACTGCAGGTAGAGAGAAAATATATCATAGCATCGCCGTTCACTGGCGATGAACTACCAACATTGACTGAAGGTAGCAAAAAGATAACAAACACCAACTTTCAGTGAAGGTGTCCTACCAACTTTCACTGAAGGTAGAGAGAAATATATCATAGCATCGCTGCTCACTGACGATGAACTACCAACGTTCACTAAGGATAACAAAAAGATAACAATCATCGACGTTTACTGCCAATGACCTACCAACTTTCATTGAAGGTAGAGAGAAAATATATCATAGCATCGCCGTTCACTGGCGATGAACTACTAACATTCACTGAGGGTAGCAAAAAGATAACAATCATCGACGTTTACTGCCAATGACCTACCAACTTTCACTGAAGGTAGAGAGAAAATATATCATAGCATCGTTGTTTAATGATGATGAACTACCAACGTTCACTGAGGGTAGAAAAAAGATAACAAACACCAAATTTCACTGAAGGTCACCTACCAACTTTCACTGAAGGTAGAGACAAATATATCATAGCATCTCCGTTCACTGACGGTGAACTACCAATGTTCACTGAGGGTAAAAAAGGATAACAATCATTGACGTTTACTACCAATGACCTACCAACTTTCACTGAAGGTAGAGAGAAAATATATCATAGCATCGCCGTTCACTAACGATGAACTACAAACATTCACTGAAGGTAGCAAAAAGATAATAAACACCAACTTTCACTGAAGGTGACCTACCAACTTTCGCTGAAGGTAGAGAGAAAATATATCATAGCATCGCCGTTCACTGATGATGAACTACCAACGTTCACTAAAGGTAGCAAAAAGATAACAAGTTTTCCCCAAAATTCTTGCATTTCACCTAGAACGGGTCTCAACTTCTTCTTTAACCGAGGAATTCTGCCTGGAAAGGGTAATATATAAGTTGCCTCAAATAAAGATACTTCCACTTGCAAATATTTCACAACAAACTGTCTTTGTGATATAGAAGGACTTGCCATCCGCTAGGGTGATTTTGACGATGAACTGCGAACTACCTTCTCATAGAGAAGATAGCAAAAAAAGTAACATCGACTTTTACGGGGAAGTATGAGTTGCTCAAATAAAGAGGCCTGCTACTTGCTGTTATAGGAAGATTTATAGAAATGACTTTCTGGGGAAAGCAATATGACTTTCTGGGGAATGAAAATATGACTTCATGGGGAATGAAGAACATATTCTTGCTGAGGTGATAGAAGTTTTCTCGTGTCAAAATAAATGCACATTTCCCGAACCAATGCTCGAAGCTCGCAGAATACCAACGTGGTAATAATGCTAGGAAACAAAGATTCAAACCAGAAATAAACTACAGTGAAGCAGTCAACCAAAATACATCTTTCGAGAAATAAACTCAAAATGGAAACCCAATCTATCCAGACAAAGAGTTGTACCAGAAGGCTAAAGCAAAGTCTTCCTCGAGGGATAACTCAATGGGGAAATTGAAAGAATATACGCTTTCGGCTTAAGGCCAACACTCTATTGGAGAGAGGACGACATAACGCTGTAAAACAGGGTAGTATGTCAAAAAAATATTAATGAACGTGAATGAGAAATGATTTGCTAAATTTAACTATGCATGATGTATGTATGAATGTATGAGTGTTATCATGTATATGCTGACGAAACATACATGTAACACTGGGAGTAACCTTGAAAAACTAATTCGGGCACAATCAACACTCGGCTAAATCACATCCAAGATGAACAATCTAAGAAAAATTAAGCACCAACTGAGGAAACAAAACCTACTGTCTGGTTTAACTTTACTTGGGATACTGGAGTCACAATCCCAATACAATTAAAACATCCTGAGTAAACCTTCCCGGGAGAAACAAAAACTTCTCAAAACAACTGGAGTTCGTCCATTCCGGGGATCACCATTTTTTGTTTTTTCACTTGTGTCACAAATTTTAAAGTAAAAACAAATTGTAAATTCTTTTTGAAAATCACTTGTGTTATTCAATATTTTCGCTTTGAAAGTTATTATCAATAATAAATGGAGTCTTTGCAAGCTAAATAAAATAAGAAATACAAAGAATTAGGTAAAAGCTCAAAATTCATTAATAGAGTGGTAGTCTGTGAATGGCGAGACTCCATGGATAATTACAAAGTTTGGAAAATGGTAATATATAATGGTAAAGATACATTGAGATACGATGACCACTATCCCCTCTAACAACTTTTTAAATCCTGAGCAGCAGCTTCCACTGAAGTATGATGAGGATCCGAGAAGATTGTTGCTTCAATGATCAAGTCTTGTCTGATGTAGTTACTTACCAAGAGAGTCCTTAACTTTTTCCTAAGATGCCCTTGCGGGTTTTCAACTTAGCGGGAATTATATTCTATTTATGTCTATAATTTTTGCCTAGACCTCACTATCGGGTTTTCGGCCTACCGAGACACTCTTTTTTGCCTAAGCCTCCCCTTTCGGGTTTTCAACTTAGCGAGCTGTTCTTTTATTTCTTTAAGCGAAGTATTTCTAGACTGCATCAGCATTCATGGGACGTGGGAACTCCTCTCCATCCATTGTTTCAAGAATTAATGCACCGCCAGAGAAGGCTTTCTTGACAACATATGGGCCTTCAAAATTGGCAGTCCACTTGCCCCTAGAATCAGCGTTAAAAGACATGATCTTCCTGAGCACGAGGTCGCCTTCTCCGAATTCACGAGGTTTGACCTTCTTATCAAAAGATTTCTTCATCCTTTTCTGATATAACTGTCCTTGACACAAAGCTTTCATTCTCTTATATTTGATCAAATTCAATTGGTCAAACCAGTTCTGGACCCATTCAACCTCTAACAACTTGGTTTCCATTATCACACGCAAAGAGGGAATCTCAACCTCGATTGGGAGCACAACTTCCATTCCATACACAAGGGAAAACGAGGTTGCCTCTGTTGAAGTGCCGACGGATGTCTGATACCCATGCAAAGCAAAAGGGAGCATTTCATGCCAATCCTTATAAGTAACAACCATATTCTGGATACTCTACTTGATATTCTTATTAGCAGCTTCAATAACCCCTTTCATCATCGTCCTGTGCGGAGATGAGTTGTGATTGACAATTTTGAATTCTTCACACAGTTCGGTCATCATCTTATTGTTCAGATTCGAGCCATTATCGGTGATGATTCTGCTCGGCACACCATACCGACATATAATATTATTCTAAATGAAGCACACAACCACCTGCTTAGTAACATTAGCATATGAAACAGCCTGCACCCACTTGGTGAAGTAATCAATTGCTACCAAGATAAAACAGTGTCCATTTGAAGTTTGGGTTCTATCATCCCAATCATGTCAATACCCCACATAGAGAAAGGCCACGGGGAAGAAATAACATTGAGAAGTGTCAGAGGCACATGAACCTTGTCCACATAAATCTGGAATTTATGACACTTCTTTGAAAAAATTTATCAATCAGATTTCATTGTCAGCCAATAGTAACCTGCCCTTAGCACCCTTTTGGCCATCGAATATCCATCGACATGAGTTCCAAATGAACCTTCATGAATCTCATGCAGCAACATGTCTGCTTCGTGTCTATCCATGCATCTGAGCAGGACCATGTCATAATTCCTCTTATACAATACATTTTCACTAAGGAAAAAACTACCAGCCAATCTTCTCAATGTCTTTCTATCTTTCTTCGAAGCACCAATCGGGTATTCCTGAGTCTGAAGAAAATGCTTGATATCATAATACCAAGGTTTTTCATCTGCTACCTCTTTTGTCGTAAACACATGAGTGGGTCTATCCAGTCGCCGAACCATAATTCGAGGTATATCATTCCAAGTATTCACCTGATACATAGAAGCCAGAGTTTCCAGAGCATCCGCCATTTGATTTTCATCTCTAAGAATATGATGGAAGTCAACTTTATTAAAGAAGGGTAACAACCTTCTAGCATAATCTTTGTAAGGGATCAAGCCGGAGTGACGAGTATCCCATTCTCCTTTAATCTGATTTACTTCCAAAGCCGAATCGCCATACACATCAAGAATTTTAATTCTGAGATCAATAGCTTCCTCGAGACCCATGATGCAAGCCTCATATTCTGCCATATTATTAGTGCAATCAAATGTCACCTTGCAGTAAAAGGAATGTGTAACCCATGTGGAGTGAAAATCACAACACCATTCCTTTACCATAAGCATTCACAACTCCATCAAATATCATAATCCAGCGAGATTCAAGATCAAAACCTTCCTCAGGCAATGGTTCATCAAAATCTTTCACTTTCAGGAACATCACATCCTCATCGGGGAATTCATACTTCACAGACTGATGATCCTCAACTGGTTGGTGAGCAAGATAATTTGCAAACACGCTGCTTTTAATAACTTTTTGAGTGCAGTATTCAATGTCATATTCAGATAACAGCATCTGCCAGCGGGCAATTCTCCCAGTAAGAGCAGGCTTTTCAAAAATGTACTTGATTGGATCCATTTTGGAGATAAACCAAGTGGTGTGATTTAACATATATTGCCGCAAACGTTTTGTCGCCCAGGCCAGAGCACAACATGTCTTTTCCAGTATGGAATACCATGATTCACAATCAGTAAACACTTTACTGAGATAATAAATGGCGTACTCTTTCTTCCCCGTTTCATCTTGTTGTCCCAGAATACAGCCCATGGATTTATCTAACACTGTCAGATACATAATCAACGATCTTCCTTTGACAAGAGGGAGCAAGATAGGAGGTTCAAGCAGATATTTTTTAATAATTTCAAATGCCCTTTGGCAGTCATATGTCCACACACAACCTTGATCTTTCTTTAACAACTTAAAGATTAGTTCACATGTTGCAGTCATGTGGGAAATGAATATGGAAACATAATTCAAATGCCCGAGGAACCCTCTGACTTGCTTTTCAGTTCTTGGCGTTGGCATTTCTTGAATTTCTTTGACTTTATCTAGTTCAACTTCGATTCCTTTCTGGCTAACAGTGAAACCCAACAATTTCCCCAATTATACACCGAAGGTACACTTATTTGCATTCAAGCGGAGACGATACTTCCTCAAACGCTGGAACAACTTCATCAAATCTTCTACATGCCCTTCCGCAGTCTGGGATTTAGAAATCATATCATCAACATATACCTCAATTTCCTTGTGCATCAGATCATGGAATAGGGTCGTCATAGCCCTCTGGTACGTTGCACCAGTGTTCTTCAACCCGAAGGGCATCACTCTGTAACAGAATGTTACCCAGTGTGTGATAAATGTTGTTTTATCCATGTCCACTAGAGCCATTCTTATTTGATTATACCCGGAAAATCCGTCCATGAACGAGAATACTTTGAATTTTGCTGTGCTATCCACTAACATATCAATGTGTGGCAATGGAAAATAATCTTTTGGACTAGCTTTATTTAGATGTCTGTAATCTACACACATGTGGACTTTTCTGTCTTTTTTTGGTACTAGGACAATATTAGAGATCCATTGAGGATACACTGACGTCACAAGAAAACCGACATTAATCTGCTTTAAAACCTCCTCTTTGATTTTCATTGCCATATCCGGGTGAGTTCTTTGCAACTTCTGTTTGATTGGCAGACACTCTGGCTTTAACGGCAAACGGTGCTCTATAATATTTGTATCTAGACCAGGCATATCTTGATATGACCAAGCAAAAATATCTACATACTCTTTCAACAACTCAATCAACCTGCTCTTCACATCAGGATGCAACAATGCTCCAATCTTGACTTCTTTCGGATCTTCTTCTGAACCAAAATTAATTACTTCCAATGGCTCTTTATATGGCTGAATGGCTTTTTCCTCATGCTCAAGCAACCGTGATAATTCTTCTGGAATCTCATCATAGTCTTCTTCTTCGGCCCCATACACGGGACATTCAAAATTGGGAGAGGGTGCAGGGCCATTGTATTCAATGGGTTTTTTAATTAATCTGCACATATGATTTATGATTGCATTTAGAAACTGACACATATAACAAGTGATCATGCAGATTGTATTTCAGTTATTATTTATTTTGAAAGGTTTTTTCTAATTACCATTTTCCAAGAAAAAGAAAAAATAAAGACACAATTTGGGAAACAAAGACAACTTTTATTATTGATTTTAAAAGTCATAGCAAACAGATAAGCCCTATAACATTAATACTTCCACCTTGGGCAGAGTGAAAGCTTTTGAAAAAGATTAACAAATCAAATTACTTTGAAACATGTATGCAAGAGGGAACATCAACTGTGATCCAGTTATGAACCCTAACTTCGTGCGTCATGTAATTCGGCATTTCCTTCTCTGCTTCATCTTCCACAATGGCGTTAATCCTGGACACAGTTGGATGAAGATAACCTCCACTACAAAATATATCTTGATACTTGCCTGTAGCAGACTTCTGTTTCATGCTCTTACCCTTGTCATTCTTCAAAGAGAACCCCAAGCCAACTCTGTTCTTGTTTACAGGTGGATCCACAATCCGTCCCCAAACATCACTATGACCCTTACGCACAACCTGTTGTGCATCCTTAAGCGAAACCATGGAATTCTCATTTCCTCTTATGTTGTCAATAGATAAAGCTTGGAACTGGGTTCCAATAGAAGCTTCATCTGCCTCCACAATGCTGAAAGAGGACAAATGAGATATCAATAATGTTTGTTCTCCATTTATGATTACCATTTTCCCTTCTCGTACAAACTCCAGTTTCTGGTGTAAAGTTGAAGTGACAGCCCCTGCCTCATGTATCCATGGATGTCCCAACAAACAGCTGTAAGCGGGTACAATATCCATGACCTAGAAAGTAATTTGAAACAAATGTGGGCTTATATGAATATGCATGTCCACTTCACCAATAACATATTTCCTTGATCCATCAAAAGCTTTCACAATGATGTCACTCGGGCGCATGGGCGTTCCTTGATATTCCAACTTCATAAGTGTGCTACTCGGTATAACATTCAAAGCTGATCCATTATCAATCAGTATATTGGATAGTGAATCATTTTTGCAGTTCATAGAGATGTGGAGGGCCAGGTTGTGATTCCTTCCTTCATTTGGCAATTCATCATCGCAGAAACTCAAGTTATTACATGATGTAATGTTCCCTACTACACTGCTGAATTGGTCTATAGGCACGTCACTTTCCTAAAAAGCTTGGTCCAATACCCTTATCAAAGATTCTCTGTGAGCAGAGGAGTTCATCAATAAGGCCAAGATAGATATTTTTGAAAGAGTCTGCAGTAGCTGATCTACAATTTTGTAGTCACTCATCTTTATTATCTTCAAAATATCATCCACTTCTTTCTCTAACATAGCTCTACTAGATTCACCCGTAACCTTTCTCAGCAACTTTCTTTCCAGCACTAACATCTCCTCGAACAACTGGGGAAAATACACGACCGCTGCGGGTCACTCTACTATTCTCAACAATATTTCCAACATCAGGCATTGGCTAGATGAGAACTTCCATACCATCCTCTAAGATTTTAGCGTTATATTTGTAGGGTACATCATTATCTGACTTGTAAAGAACAGGACTCGACAAACTAATCACCAACGGGGTAACAACCTGCTTGCTATAATATTCTACTTTAAAATGGAAGGGTGCGCCAAAACAAGGTACAATGATGTTTACCCCTTCCTCAACATAATCAGTCGTTATTGAGTCATCTCTGGTAAACAGATCCTCATGTGAGGAGAAATACTCATCTACGGAAGCATACTCTTCATCCGACTCTTCTTCAGCCAAACAAACCTCAATCATATCAACTTTATGGTAATCATCCGTTTTACTTGTAACCTTGATGGTTCCATTGTCCAACAACAACGGAACATATTTCTTCACGATTAAACATCCTCAGGAGTCTCGACGGCAAATTCGGCAAGATCCATATTGGTGTTCCACCTGACCAATCAAGTGGCAGAAAGTAGCATGTAATTGCACAAGGTTTTCATCCATATACTCCACATCGAAAATTCTGAACTCTCCAGGACATCCAGAAACCATATTCACTTCCTCTTCATACTTTGCCCTATGCCTGATTATGTGGATGAGGCCCTCATCCATCATCTTCTGCAAATGAGCCTTTATCTTATCGCAACCCTGTATGTCTGTACTGCAAATAGCACAACCAGAATGGTCGTGCGTATAGTAGATAAATTCACACATGTCTGCATGCATTTTCACCAAATCTCCTCTAACTAGATGAATATCAAAAATCTGGAAGTCGTCTGGACAACCGGCCACCATA
Source organism: Vicia faba (assembly GCA_948472305.1). Lineage (NCBI taxonomy): Eukaryota > Viridiplantae > Streptophyta > Magnoliopsida > Fabales > Fabaceae > Vicia > Vicia faba. The sequence continues at coordinate 1,083,783,903 of OX451735.1, forward strand.
TTCACAACATTTGCTCCTCCATGCCTGGGTAGAGGATTTTCTTTCACATTAGGGCCCACATCCTTGAAAGATAGAATACCAGACTTCACCAATTTCTACACCACAATCTTCAAAGGATAACAATTCTCAACATTATGCCTTGGTGCTCCCTGATGAAAAGCACATGTTTGGTTTGCCTTGTAATACTAAGGTAATGGTGATGGTACAACGGGAGGTGGTCGGGTCTGAACCAACTTCTTCCAAATCAATGCTGGTAGTAATTCTATATAACTCATAGGAATAAGGTCATAACTCTCCCTTCTCTGATTATACCCTTGATTCCCCTGCTGGTATGGTCTCTGATAAGCAACAATGGTTGGTGATACACCAACAACTGGAGTAATTGAGGCGACTTGCTGATGACGCTGATAATTCCTTCTAGGAGTGTTAACCTTCCTCTCTTGCATGAAAGCATTTGCATCCCCTTCCTTCTTCTTGGTAAACCCATAAGATGGCTTCTTCTCACCTTCAGATCCATCACTCTTCGTTTGACGGTCCTCTCTTACAGCCTCTTCTAAGCGGATACCCATGGCTACCATTTCAGTAAAGTCACTTGGCGCACTTGCCACCATCCTCTCATAGTAGAAAGCACCCAGAGTCTTCAAGAAAATCTTAGTCATCTCCTTCTCTTCCATGGGAGGAATCACTTGGGGAGCTACCTCACGCCATCTCTATACGTATTCTTTGAATGACTCCCTGTCTTTCTGAACCATGGCCCTGAGTTGATCAGAGTCAGGCGCCATGTCCATGTTGCACTTGTATTGTCTGATAAATGCTTCTCACAAGTCATTGAAAGTATGGATATTAACATTGTCCAAACTCAACTACCACTTCAACACAGCATCGGTCAAACTATCCTAAAAAATGTGAATCAGCAGACGCTGATCATCAGTATGGGTAGACATTTTCCTTACATACATCACCAAATGAGCACGAGGGAAAGTGTCGCCCTTGTACTTCTTGAACTCTGGGACCTTAAACTTTGTAGGTATCTTAACATTCGGGACCAAGCATAATTCATTCACATTCTTCCCAAATAACTCTTTTCCCCTGAGGGCCTTCATCTCCCTCTGCATCTTGTCAATCTACTCTTGAAAATCATCCATTCTGTCATAAAGACCCAAATCTTCACTTGGTGGAGGAAAAGGACGACACACATCATCTTTGACAAATGTAACCATATTCACCGAAGGAGGTGCAGTAGGAACATGTACCACAAGAGGTGCAACAATAACAGCAGTTTAAACAAGTGGAGTATCTTGAGGACCAAGATTGAAACCTTCAGGCGCAAAGTTCTATGGCATTCCCCATGGATAACCTTGAGGCATGCGATTCTGAACAACAAATGGGGTAGCGGACACAGTTACAACCGGAGCTTCAGTAGTAGCCCTTGTTGGTTGAGGTTGAACACTCAGTGGATGATTCTGAGCAGCCACCAGAGATTCCATCAGAGCAATAAGATTGGCCATGCCGGCCTTCAAAGAAGAAACTTCCCCGCACAGCTCGCGATTCTCTTGTTCTAAGTTGTCCATCTTCCTTCTGGAATTAGCCCGAGTGTCGTAGTGGTGAGTCAACTTGCTGAACAAAGTAAAAAAGCTTGGTAAGACATCTGGATATGCATAACAAATGCAAGAAATATGTGCAATATGATGCATCATATGCAATGTACATGATTTTATTATGTTATTTAATATTTCAAGGGATTTAAAGTTTATAGATATATTGCAAACATCAAAGTAATAACACATTTGAAATACTGGAAAAAATTTATTATAAAAACTTCAAAATGGACTACAAGTTTCAATGATCCCAAGTACAAGATGAAAATAAAGTCTAAAACCCTGAGAAGTAAAGCTCTCAGAGATCACTCTATACATTGGCACTTCCCTGTAAGCCTGGCAACCTGAGCCTTCAACCTCCAGTTTTCTTCCGCATATCTGGTGACAACCTCCTTCCAATCACCTGAATAATGAAGTGAGTAACTAGCATCTGATTGAGGCTTAGGAGAAAATAAATACCCTTGCCTCTCCATGGTCTCTACAACCCGACTCTCAAGAATCTCAATCAAGTCGTCTTTCTCCTTCAAATCAGCTGTATAGGAAATCTTTAAAGTTTGGCACTTATTCTTCCAAGCATCCCTTTCCTGATGCATTCTGACCAAAGCAAGCTGCAGCTCTTCGAGTTCATCCAATAAGGGGGGAGTGGTATTCACAAATAAATCAGGCATAGGTGTCTCCCTGGCATCAGAATCTTCAACTGAATAGCTCTCGTTTGGACCCACTGAAGATATGGCTCCAAATAAATAGCTCCCCTAGGTCCAAGTCTTTCCTACTATTCTTATGAATGTGTCGCCAGGCCTTCGCAATCTGCTCCCTAGCTTCCCTATGGTCTCCCTCATCCTTCAGAAAGAAACTACTCAAATGAATACTATTTAGTTTATCCCTCATCGGATAACCAAGCTGTCGTCGTGCAAGAACAGGGTTATAGTTAATTCCTCCCTTTGTACCAAGAAATGGTACATTGGGGAAACTACAACAACTATCAACAATCTCTATATCCTGATAAGTCCGATGATACCAATCAATATCCGAATGAGTAAGTGCCATGATCTTAGGAGCCCAACGGGGTTCCTTCTTGACATCCCAAAAAGCATCAGACTGAGGCATATGAGAGATAAACTACTGGTACAACAGAGGCGTGCAACAGATAATCATCCCCCCATGATAAGAATTCCGAAGGTGAATAGAGTAATAAGCATCACCCAACAATGTAGGAACTGGGTTTCCTATCATGAAGATCCTGATAGAATTAACGTGAAAAAACCTATCCACATTAGGAAATAAGAACAACCCGTAAGCAAGTAGAGCAAAGATGGCCTCAAAAGAGACTGTACTCTTCATCTTGGAAAAGTAACGAGCATTCTCCAATAAGAACTGAGTTGGTAATCCTATAATCCCTCCTTTAGTAGTCATATGGGCTTCAATCTCAGACTTCCCTAGATGAATCAAAGCAGCAATCTTATGTGATTTTGGCTCACCCTCCAAACCAATAAAAGGAGCACAATCGGTAATAGGTAAATCCAACAGATAAGAATACTCCTCTAGTGTAGGAATCAACTGATAGCCGGGAAGAGTAAAGCAATGATACATCGGATCATAGAACTGGACCAAGGTCGAGAGAAAACCCTCCTTCATCCTAAGCTTCATAAGAGGAATGATAAATCCATACTTCTTCCTAAAATCTTCAGCACACTCAATCTCGGGAACCAGACTGATCAACTCATCTATCTTGGGATCCTTGAAACTGTACTTCTTGGTCTTTCTTTTTCAAGAATCCATGGTTAAAAAGTACCTGAGATATTCATAAATGGTCAAATTTTAAATCCCTTGAAATAAGATTTCTTCAAAAGATGCTTATGAGTGCATGGATGCATGATGCAACAATCATACACAAGATCACACACATAGGGTTCATAGGTTCAACGTCACAAGCATGAGGTTGAAGGTACTACCCATAAGGTATGGTCTAAAAGTTATCACCTTCTGGACAAGGTTCTAGAGGTTCCCAGAATCTACATCCTTCCTTCGGATATTACCAAATTCCCAATTAACTTGGTAATTAGTAATATTCTCAAGAAAAACTCGTTCAAGCGTAGTATCGCGTGACAACTATTTTTGGATTACTCCTCCATAGCTTCCGCACTACACCTAAAAGGCCAAGATGGGTTAGGTATTCTACGATCCTCAGCTTCAGCAGGCTCCCAGGTTGAAAGCAGTATGTCTTCCCGATTACTCAGTAAACGACACTACAGTCAAAGGGGCCTCCACTGAGTTGGGGATCTCATTCCTCCTTCTTTGGGATTACTCCCTAAAAGTTAACATGACCATACTACCCGTCCTATCTTAAAGTTTGCCCAAGTCCGGGTATAGAACTTATAAGTAATCACCAAGCACCCTGAAAACCAGGAAGATCTAGATAAACATGTATACAACATATAACACATACACAACAATAGCATATATGCAGATATAAATAAAGATAGACTCAACCTACTCTAGGGATGGACCAGTAAGAGGTCAATCTTTCCCTAGTGAAGTCGCCATTTTTCTTTAGCGGTAGAAATGTTTAAGACTAAGCCATTTGATTAACTTGACTTATACAGATCAAAATAAAAATTGCCACCAAGCTTTATTGTTTCCAAATGAATGAGAAAAGATCGAATAACCCAAAAAGACGGGGGAAAGATTCATGGTAAGGGGGTTGGTTATGCAAAGGAAATGTATTAGCACCCTAAACATCTACGATACTCCGCAGGAACCTCTTTGTAAAATTTGTAAATTTTGGCTATAAAAATGTCGTATGTAAAATAGATGGTGGAGGTGAGAAAATAAATATATTTTTTATGATTTTTGCACCCGTCGCGGTTGTGAATCTTTAGTGCCTATGTACCACCTTTCGTGCAATAGGGGATCAGGGTACACGTAGTTCACCTTTGAAATATTTTAAAACACAAGTGTGTTGGTTAATTTTATGAGATAAGACATCATCGTCATTGTCCGTGTGGAAAACATACTTACTACCCATAATCATGAGGAAGGAGAATTTGCATCATCTCAAAGTGGAGGATATGGCTTGGATTTTAAAATCAACAATGCCTCACTCAACACCCAAGTGGAAAATATCTCTCTTCACTAATCGTTGTAGAAGTATAGTTGTTTGCATCTCTACAAGGGTTGACAAGATTCTAATCTTTTGAGAAATTTTTTTAAAGTAAAAGCCAAAGTGGCAAAATGGTTTGAAATGAGATTGATTGGCTTTTAGTCTTCTAAAAAAAAAGTTCAAGGTATTATTAAATTGATTATGGTTTATTCATGAAAATGTTTTGAAAGTGCATGGACCTAAGTCCAAGTTTATTGTGAAAGTGGTTCAAGTTAAAAAAAACAAGAAGAGTTTTAAAAAGGAGGAAGAAGATTTTTGAAATTAAAGAAGATGGGACGAGAAGAAGAGACTATCCTAAAGAATAAGGTAAAAGCTAGGGATAAGAACCATCTAACCAATAAGAAGCCAATACTTGACATTATGAGCCAAGATAGAATTCCCATTATTTGGATTTAAACCAAGCAAGCAAAGATACTAGACCTCATGTGAGAATCAAACTTCAAGTGTATTAAGTCTTCACAAAAATTGGGCAGAGTAACAGATGTATGCGGGTGAATTCCAGATTACGAATAAAGAATATAATCACAATAACCTACACACAAAACAAACAAACAACCCAATGTATTGAGGTAAACCTCAAGAACTCGAGACAAAATATCAATTAAGGTCACAAGGTCTCCATAAAAGCCAAGGTTTCTAATCCTAAGTCCAAGAAGTCCAATACTCCATAATGCCAAGGATAGTAACCAAATAGTCCAAGTATCAATAAAGCTTTTTATGGTTCATGTTGATTATTAAGTGTCTTCAAAAAGGAAATAAGATCTCAAATAAGCAAAATTAAAAATTACAAGAAAGTAAATTCTCAAATGAGCAAAGATGAAAATAGCATGAAATGTAAATGCTAAAAGTAAATAGTGCATAAAGCATAAAAAATAAAATGGCATAAAGTAAAAAAAAATTAATAATTAGTGGTTAGTTGGATGACCATCTTGAAACTTGCATTTGGAACTCATTAGAGGATTGGTAGAACCAAAGCCTCCACACAACAAGTTGCATTTTCTTTTTGTCAAGTATATCATCCATTTGGAGTGCTCACAAGTACCATTTAATGATCAACAATGTTTAAGTGATCCGCGTTGACCAAAAGTGTTGTAGACCCATTAGAGAATCGGTAGAACCAAAGCCTCCACACAAAGAATCTCAAAGTTATTGGATCAAAGGGATCAAATCAACATACTTGGGCTTGCAAACATAGGTTTGGGCCACGAATGATCATTTATTCAAATCGGGACCAAATTTAGTGTTATGTTAAGCAATCGTAAGTGGACTTATATAGAAGTCGCACCTATTGTGAGGCTGGTCAATAACAATCTATGCACCATTTATTTTGAGACATGATATAGAGATCATGCTCCAATAACATTTAGTGCAATAAGAAAGGGATGAGATGAAGAGGGATGAGAGAGAATATACAAACCACTTTTGAATTAAATTTAAATCAAACTATTATTAAAATCATTCATCCATTTTTGTGGAGTTAGACTCAACACCATGGATCCAATGATGTTAATAAAGTTCATGATAAAAAATTTAACCCAAGATCAGCCAGAAAATAATCACAAAATAATATTACATTTAATATATACATTAAAAAAGGTTTTTAAAATGTTTTTAAAATGGAAATAAAAGATAAAAATATCAACTATATTCAAATTAATCAAGAAATAAAAAGTAAGACCATAGAAAAAACCAGAAAAGGACTCAAATATTTTTACAAAATTTTTGGTAATTTTTTAAAGTTAGAAACTATTTTAAAAATTAAAAGAAATGAGTAAAATAAACCAAAAATGATAAAAAAAAATAACGAAGTCATAAATAAAATATAAATGAGGTCACCAACATTTGTCACAATATCATTGGATCATTCCATAATTTTTTTAGAATTTAAAAATGTATAAAAGTATTTTTAAACATTTAAAGCAATTCAAATAAAGTGAAAATTTATAAAAAAATGCCAAAACACAAAATTAATTTGTGAAAAAATAAAAATTAGAAAGAGAATAATCAAAAATATTTTTCATAATTTTTTCAGATTTTTTGGACTAAAAATGAATTTTATATGATTTTTTGAAATTTAAAACAATTAAATATAAAAATCAGAAAAGAAAATAAAAACCAAAAAAATATGGGTCATCTGATCAATGTTAAAATGCGTTAGTAAACAGATCAAGTGGACCTGGCGCGCTGTGCATATTTTGGACTTCAGTGAATATTGTACTGAATCAAATGTAAATCAGAAAATTAAAAAAAAACAAATGGCGTTGTTTCATTGGTTGAAGGATGACAAGTTGGTCATCTTCAACCTCCAGCCAGTCCCAAAACTAGGTTGCTCAAACTGTAAAATTAGAGCACGAGACCTATACCATTCGCTTCGTCTCTTCAAGACGAAGACAGCCACACCTTCACGACAAATTTATGTAAATTGTAGCTCAAGCAATTTAGAAGGGAAGTTTTGAAAAGGGATTTGAAATTTCATGTTCAAAATAAGCTTCTAGATAAAAGTAAGTGTTGCGACTAGAACTAGGGCAATGAGAGCATCACAATGATATCCAAGTTTTGAAGAATTGATGAAGGAATCTACCTATTGAAGTTGAGTTGCAGCGCTCTGAAACTGGACTTCTATGGAGCAATATAGGGCACGATTCTTGAATGTAATTATATGGTTAGCTTCAGGGAAGATCAAGGAAGGTGAATTGATGTAAAAAATGGATTAAAAAAGGCTTGAGAATAGATTTCGAAGTTACAGAATTTTGAGTTATGGAACAAGTTTGGCAGGGTGATTCTGGCTATCCAAGCTTGAGGAAATTAATGGGGGATGACCCTCTATTTATAGGGAATCAAATGGAATGTCCAAGCGTGTGAAATGATGAAGTTTGGAGGGAAATCGTGTGAAGTTGCAAACAAGAAAAGTGTAACTCCTAATTTGATTAAAACTCATCCAAAACACGCGTTTTGTTGTGCTAATCAATTCTGGAAGTTCACTAAACATGTTTAGAGGAAAAAACGTGTGGAAAACTTTTGATTAGAAGCCAAAACAAAGATTTCAAAATCTGTCTTGTGATGAAACTTCAGTTTCAAGTTACCAATTTCAAAACAATGGCATTCTCAGCTCAATGAATCTTAGGGCATGATTCTTTAAGCTTTAGAAATATGTGGTTACAAGCTTTGCCATGGAAAAAGAATAGAATTAAATGGATACTTGAGCTGAAAGTTGCATTGAGTCAAAATTGGAGAAAAAGGGTTGACTTTCCATACTTCGAAATATTTCAAATTTTTCTTCAAAAGTGACCTATAATGTTTTTCATCCAAACACGGCCTTCCACTTGGAATTTTCTCTTGATAAAAAAGATGGCATGAAATAGGCCTCTTGAATTACATTTTGAAACTTGAACCATTCAAAATATCCAAAAATTGAGAGAGTTATGAATTGTTAAAGTTGGCAAAAAAATCATGAAATAACCTATAATATTTTGTATCCTTAGGGCATCTTCCATCCATTTTCTCACTTTGCACATAAAAGAAGGCATAAATTTTACATCCTCAAGATCATTATGGAAAAATAATGGGCTCAAGGTGATAAAAATTGACCAAGTTATGATCATTTGAAGTTACACATGGAAATTAGGGGTTCATCTGGAGGACTTGTAATCTTTCTTCATATTCAAGCTTCTTCCACATGAAAACTCCTTGAAACTTTTGAAGATAAAGATGTCTTTAGAATCACTAAAAAATACCAAAATATAAGCAAAATATATTTCTTTGAAGTTCAAAACCCTAGCTCCTAGATCAAGAAAATGCCTTGAGGAACTTTAAAAATTTTGAACAAAATTCTTGTACCAACACAAATGCTTTGTAAATAGAAGTTATTGAGGATGAAAATGAGAATTAATATCCACAAAAACCACTTCCATATCTTGAAAGTTGAGATAAATATGCACTTGTGACCAATGGGAACAAAGCCTTGTCCAAGCATGACAACTTCTCCAATCAACCCCTTGTACTTTTTGAATCAAATTTGATAACCTTGAAATGTGGTGAACCAATATAACCTTGCCATGTCATTTCTTCCAAAAAACTTCAATGGTGAGGTTAGAACTTCTCAAGCTTTATTAACTAGGGCATGGAAATAAACTCATGAACCCATGGATCAACTTGCTAAGCTACATGGCCCTTATCTAAATTATTAACAAGTAAGACAAACCAACATTGCATTTTATTAATTAAAAGGAAAGTCAAAACAAAACATGCATGCTCACAAAATAAAAACAAGTCAAGGTGCTTGGTGATTCCTCAAAGAGCAAAGCTAAAGATAGGGAGGAGAACCAAAAACCCTAATGTCATCTTGTTGTGATTGAGACAATATGGTATGATGAAGGGATTTTAGGGGGAAAAATTGGGGTACAATAGCGGGGTCTTATTCCAGGGGTGGTTATACCTCACAAGTTCAAAGTCCTTGTTTTTGCTAAATATGATGGCGTGTCTTATCCGAAACTTCATCTGCGATCTTATGTTCGAAAGATCCAACCTCATACTGCTGATAGAAAGTTATGGGTGCACTTATTTCAAGAAAGTTTGTCTGGTACACAACTCGAGCAGTTCTATCAGCTGAAAGAAACCAACATTCGTACTTGGGAAGACTTGGCCGCTGCTTTCTATAAGCAGTATCAATACAATATTGACCTTGCACCGACTCCCATGCAATTACAAAACATGACTATGGGTTTGAATGAAGGGTTAAAGGAATAAGCCCAGAAGTGGAGATACTTAGATGGAAGGGTGTAACCTCCCTTGTTTGACCGGGAGCTAGTTGATATGTTCATGGGCACTCTGACAGTTCCTTTCTTTAATCATATGATTGGGAGTTCTTCGTCTGGTTTTACTGAGCTAATTCTAACTGGGGAATGGGTTGCAAGTGGTATTAAGAGAAGAAAAATTCAAGTGGTTGCGTTTTCAAGTGTTGTAAAGAAGACGTTAAATAATAAAAAGGAAACTAATGTTGTTTATGGACAGAAGGGATGTGGTAAAAATGACTGCAATCAGTCTATGGGAGCAGTACTAATTTCTAACCTTGCACCTATTCAACAATAACAACATGGCAATAGGCGTAGGTCAGACGCTCTAGGAAGGTAGTTTACCAAAATTAATATGCCATTGTCTCAGGCGCTACAACATTTACTAAAAGCGGAACTGATTACGTTGAGGGACCCTCCTCAGAACCCCAACACCTCCTCTCCTAATTACAATCCAAACGCGAGATGTGCCTATCATTCTAACAGTCCTAGGCACGACACCAACAATTACTGGAGCCTAAAAAACAAAATTTAGGATATGATTGACAACAAGGAAATTGAGTTTGATCCTCCGGAGACTCCAAACGTAATTACCGCGCCTATGCTGAAGCATGACAAAGGCATAAGCACAATTGATGATGTTCCTTATGTTGTTATTGTAAGTGAATTGGTGACTCCTCTGCCAATAATCAAGAAGAATTTGCTGCATTCCGATTTATTTCCGGGCTGTATTGAAAAATGTTACTGCTGTGCAGCCTAACCCAACGGCTGCAAGTTACTAAAGGAAGACATTCAACGCCTAATGGATAATCGTATAATTCTGATAGAGAAGGTTGCGTCTGTTGAGAATCTGTGTCAAGACTTATTTGTAATTTTAGGCCCTCTTGTCAGGATCACCTCCAAAGGTCCTGTAAGGATTACTTCTAACCCAAAAGTTGCTCCTCTTATCATCACTACACCTGGGCCTATCCCATACTCTTAGGATAAATCTATTTCTTGGAACTATGGATCTGACGTCTACTATCATGGTGTCAAATAAGAACTACCGACTATTGAAGACAAAGTTACTGAAGTTGCTGATCTCGGCATTGAAAATATTGCTGGAACCAGTAAAGTTACTAGAAACATAAGGGTTTTCTCTCCGGAAATCTCTCTGAAGACTATTTCCACACTTGTTAAAATTACTGCTACCGAGTCAACTTTCGAGGCTCGAGACAAAGAGCCAATAACAGAGCCTGCCTAGACAGAGGCACCTAAGGAAACTACAACTGAAGAAACCTCTAGACAAGAACTGGAAGAGGTATTAAAAATTATCCGAAAAAGTGAGTACAAGATTGTTGAACAGCTGGAGCAGACCCCATCCAAGATCTCTATGTTATCCCTACTATTGTGTTATGAAGCCCATGCACAAGCTTTAGTGAAAATTTTGAAGACTGCTCATGTACCACAAGAGATTTCTGCGGATAAATTTGGAAGTTATGTTGTTAGCTTAACAATTGACAATGACTTAGGTTTCTCTGATGCTGATCTGACTCCTGAGGGGAGAAATCACAACAAATCCCTGTACGTCTCCATTGAATGCATGGGCACTAATTTGGCTCATATGTTGATTGATACCGTCTCTTCATTGAATGTTTTTCCAAAAGGCGCTCTTGATAGACTTGATTGCAAAGAGGTCATACTGAAACCCAGTGATATTATAGTTCGAGCCTTTGATGGGTCCAAGAGGATTGTACATGGAGAAGTGAAGCTTACGATCAAGGTGGGTTCACAGATCTTTGAATCTACCTTCTATGTAATGGATATTCGACTAGCTTATATCTTCTTACTGGGAAGCCCATGGATCCATGGGGCAGGTGTTGTTACCTATACCCTGCACCAGAAGCTAAAGTATCACGTGAATGGAAAGATTATTACTGTCTGCGATGAAGAAGAGTATATGTTCATCCATTTGAACTCTTTCCGGTATGTAGAGATTGATGGTGAATTCATCGATACTCCTTATTAAACCTTCGAAGTTATCCCTCCTGCCGCTACTGAAGACGTCTCTGCCATTCCCAAAGTTATGAGTGTTCTGCCCATGATGGTTTTATTGAAAGATGCTAAATCTACTGTAGAAGAAGGTGGTTGTACTATTTTGGGTCATCTTCCTGACATCCCCTATAAATCTGACAAGTTTGGTTTGGGTTTCACTGTAGAGGTTCAGAGGGTTGTTCATCGCACTCGCGCTGGAAGACCACCGTACCGCATTAGCAATAACAGATTCAACATAATAGAGGATGCTAACGGTGATTATGACCTTGACAGTTGGATCTTTCCTACCGTTAGCAATGGGCTTAGCAACTAGAAGGAGGGAGACATTATCTCTATCTCCATTAGTCAGGAGTAATAGCTACATTTATGTTTTTATTTATTTTAAGTTTTGGCTTTGTAATATTTGAACAATGAATTTAAGCCTTGTGCCTTAACCGGGGCACAACAGTTCATTTGTTAAGGGTTGTCATTTCATAAACATATTTTCATTTCATAAAAGCATTGGACGTTTTGCATTCAAATTTTGTGCTCTCTTTCTTTCTTTTCACTATTATCACTTTCAAATAGCTATGTGTTCTTACACAGACCCATATAATCCATTGCAGATCCACATCCACTTTGGATCCCATTGATTACAATTCTGCTATTTCCACTTATGACTTTGAAAATATGATCTACCAAGATGAGGACGAAGGTGAGGAAGATTGTGAAATATCAGGATAAAATTCTAGAATGTTAGTACAAGAAGCGAAAGCTATTCAACAACATGAGGAGGCAGTTGAAGTGGTAAACTTGAGTTCTGAAGCATACATAAAAGAGGTCAAGATAGGTGCCAACATAGAGGACAGTGTCAAGAACAGGTTGATATAGATGTTGCACGAATATGTTGAGATCTTTGCTTGGTCATACAAAGACATGCAAAGGCTGGATACTGATATTGTGGTTCACCGTCTGCCAATGAAAGAGGGTTGTGCTCCGATAAAATAGAAGGTATGTCGTATGCGTCCCAAGATGTCAGAGAAGATCAAGGCTGAGGTCATGAAACAATTCAACACAGGGTTCTTAGCAGTGACACCATATCCTCAATGGGTTGCGAATGTGGTCCCGATACCGAAGAAAGATAGCAAGGTGCATATGTGTGTAGACTATAGGGATCTGAGTAGGGCAAGCCCCAAGGATGACTTCCCACTTCCATATATTGATGTTTTGGTCGACAACACCGCTCAACACAAGATATTGTCCTTCATGGGTAGTTTCTCAGGATATAATCAAATCAAGATGGTTCCTGAAGACATGGAAAAGACTACTTTTGTTATACAGTAGTGCATTTTCTGCTATAAGGTTATGCCTTTTGGGTTAAAGAACGTCGGCACAACATATCAGCGTTCTATGGTAGCTTTGTTCCATGACATGATCCATCGCGAGATAGAGTTCCATGTCGAGGATATGATAGCTAGGTCACAAACTAAAGAAGAGCATCTGGAATATCTACATAAGTTGTTTGAGAGACTAAGGAAGTATAAGCTGAGATTGAATCCGAACAAGTGCACCTTTGGGGTGAGACCCGGTAAACTCATGGGTTTTGTTGTCTGCAGTAAAGGTATTAAAGTTGATCCCGCTAAAGTCAAAGCTATTCAAGAAATTCCTTCGCCCCGTACCGAGAAGGAAGTCAGAGGTTTCTTGGGACGACTGAATTATATTGCCAGATTTATTTCTCATTTGACCGCTACTTTTGAGCCGATCTTTAAGTTGCTGAAGAAAGATCAGGTAGTGAAATGGAACCACGATTGTTAGATATCCTTTGAAAAAATCAAGGAGTACCTACAAGAACCTTCAATTCTGATGCCACCAATTGAAGGAAGATCTCTAATCATGTACCTAACAATGTTAGAGAACTCAATAGGGTGTGTACTAGGGAATCATGGCGAATCTGGTCGAAAAGAGCAAGCAATATACTACCTTAGCAAAAAGTTTACCGACTGTGAAACAAGATACTCACTGCTCAAGAAAACTTGTTGCGCTTTGGAATGAGCTTCTCACCGACTAAGACAGTATATCTTGACCCATACTACCTTGTTAATCTATAAAATGAATTCCATCAAATACATATTTGAGAAGCCATCTTTCTTCGGAAGGATAGCCCGATGGAAAATGGTCTTGACAGAATACGACATTCAGTACACAAATCAGAAGGCTATTAAAGGAAGTGTATTGGCATATCATTTGGTGCATCAAGCTGTAGACGATTACCAATCTATGAATTTTGAGTTACCAAACGAGAACATTATGCTAGTTGCATATTGCAAAGAACCTGGACCATATGAAGGACGCGAGCCAGGATCCTGATGGACCATGGTTTTCTATGGAGCCTCTAAGGCACTTGGCAATGAAATTATTCTGTAATTATCTCTTCTCAGGGTTTCCATACACCCTTCACCGCCCGATTATGCTTTGATTGTACCAACAATATGGCTGAATATGAAGTGTGCATCATGAGTATTAAAGTTGCTATTGACTTAAGAATCAAGCTCTTGAGTGTATACAGAGACTCAACCCTGGTGTTGTACCCCAATTTTCCCCCCTAAGATCCCTTCATCATACCATATTGATTTAATCACAACAATATCACATTAGGGCTTTTGATTCTCCTCCCTATCTTTAGCTTTTCTCTTTGAGGAATCACCAAGTTAGGGTTCAGAACTGGATCACCATTGATGTTCCCTCTTGCATACATGTTTCAAAGTAATTTGTTTTTGTTAATATTTTTGAAAAGCTTTCACTCCGCCCAAGGTGAAAGTATTGATATTGTATGGGCTTATCTATTTGCTTTGATTTTTAAAATCAATAATAAAAGTTATCTTGGTTTCCCAAATTGTGTTTTTATTTTTTTCTTTTTCCTTGGAAAATGGTAATCAGAGAAAACCTTTCAAAATAAATAATAACTGAAATTCAATCTACATGATCACTTGTTATATGTGTCGGTTTCTAAAAGCAATCATAAATCATATGTGTAGATTAATTAAAAAACCTTTTGAATACAATGACCCTGCACCCTCTCCCAACTTTGAATGTCTTGTGTATGGGGCCGAAGAAGAAGACTATGATGAGATTCTGGAAGAGGTCTCACGGTTGCTTGAGCGTGAGGATAATTCCATTCATCCATATAAAGAGCCATTGGAAGTAATCAATTTGGGTTCAAAAGAAGATCCGAAGGAAGTCAAGATTGGAGCATTACTGCATCCTAATGTGAAGAGCAGGTTGATTGAGATGTTGAAAAAGTATGTGGATATTTTTGCTTGGTCTTACCAAGATATGCCTAGTCTAGATACAAATATTGTAGAGCACCATTTGCCGCTGAAGCCAGAGTGCCCTCTAATCAAACAAAAGTTGCAAAGAACTCACCCAGATATGGAAGTAAGATCAAAGAAGAAGTTCTAAAGAAGATTAATGCCGGTTTTCTTATGACATCAGTGTACCCTTAATGGATTACCAATATTTTCCCAGTATTGAAGAAAGACGGAAAAGTTCGCATGTGCGTAGGTTACAGAGATCTAAATAAAGTTAGTCCAAAAGATGATTTTCCATTGCCACACATTAATATGTTAGTGGATAGCACATCAAAATTCAAAATATTCTCGTTCATGGACTAATTTTCCGGGTATAATTAAATAAGGATGGCTCCTGAGGACATGGAAAAAACAACGTTTATCACACCCTGGGGAACATTCTATTACAGAGTGATGCCCTTCAGGTTGAAGAACACTAGTGCAACGTACCAGAGGGCTATGACAACCCTATTCTATGATCTGATGCAGAAGGAAATTGAGGTATATGTTGATGATATGATTTCTAAATCCCAGACTGAAGAAGGGCATGCAGAAGATTTGTTGAAGTTGTTTCAGCGTTTGAGGAAGTACTGTCTCTTCTTGAATCCAAATAAATGTACTTTTGGTGTTCGGTCAGGGAAATTTTTGGGTTTCATTATTAGCCAGAGAGGGATTGAAGTTGACCTTGATAAAGTCAAAGCAATTCAAGAAATTCCAGCGCCGAGAACTGAAAAGCAAGTCAGAGGGTTCCTCGGGAATTTGCAATATATTTCCAGATTCATTTCCCACATGACTGCAACGTGTGAACCGATCTTTAAGTTGTTAAAGAAAGATCAAGGTTATGTATGGACAGATGACTGCCAAAAGGCATTTGAAAGTATTAAAGAATATCTTCTTAAACCTCATATCTTGCTCCCTCCTGTTGAAGGAAGACCATTGATTATGTACCTGACAATGTTAGATAATTCCATGGGTTGTATTATGGGAAAACAAGATGAAACATGGAAGAAAGAGTATGCCATTTATCATCTCAGTAAAAAATTTACTGATTGTGAATCGTGGTTTTCCATGCTGGAAAAGACATGTTGTGCTCTGGCCTGGGCGGCAAAATGTTTGCGGCAGTATATGTTGAATCACACTACTTGGTTGATCTCCAAAATGGATCCAATTAAGTACATTTTTTAAAATTCTGCTCTTACTGGGAGAATTGCCTGTTGGAAGATGTTGTTATCTGAATATAAAGTCGAATACCACACCCAAAAAGCTATTAAAAGCAGCGTGTTGGCAGATTATCTCGCTCACCAACCAGTTGATGATTATCAGTCTGTGATGTATGATTTCCCCAATGAGGATGTGGTGTTTTTGAAAGTGAAAGATTGTGATGAACCATTTCCTGATGAAGGTCCTGATCCTGAATCTCGCTGGAGCATGATATTTGATAGAGTTGTGAATGCTTATGGTAAAGGAATTGGTGTTGTGATTGTCACTCCACATGGATCACACATTCCTTTTACTTCAAGGTTGACATTTGATTGTACTAATAATATGGCAGAATATGAGGCTTGCATCATGTGTCGCGAGGAAGCTATTGATCTCAGAATTAAAATTCTAGATGTGTATGGCGATTCAGCTTTGGTAATAAATCAGATTAAAGGAGAGTGGGATACTCTTCACCCCGGCTTGATCCCTTACAAAGATTATGCTAGAAGATTGTTACCCTTCTTTAATAAAGTTGAATTCTATCACATCTCCAGAGACGAAAATCAAATGGCGGATGCTCTGGAAACTCTGGCTTCTATGTATCAAGTGAATACTTGGAATGATATACCTCGAATTATAGTTCGACGACTGGATAGACCTGCTCATGTGTTAACAACAGAAGAGGTAGAAGATGAGAAACCTTGTTATTATGATATCAAGCATTCTCTCCAGACTCAGGAATACCTGATTGGTGAATCATATAAAGATAGAAAGACATTGAGGAGATTGGCTGGAAGCTTCTTCCTCAGTGAAAATGTGTTGTACAAGAGAAATCATGACATGGTCTTGCTCAAATGCGTGGATAGACACAAAGAAGACATGTTGATGCATGAGATTCATGAAGGTTTATTTGGCACTCATGCCAATGGACATTCGATGGCTAAAAAAATTCTAAGGGAAGGTTACTATTGGCTGACAATGGAATTTGACTGTTACAGATTTGCAAAGAAGTTCCATAAATGCTAGATTTATGTGGACAAGATTCATGTGCCTCTGACACTTATCATTGTTATTTCTTCCCCGTGGCCCTTCTCTATGTGGGGTATTGACATGATTGGAATGATAGAAACCAAAGCTTCGAATGGACATTGTTTTATCTTCGTAGCAATTGATTACTTCACCAAATGCGTGAAAGCTACTTCATATGCTAATGTTACTAAGAAGGTGGTAGTGCTCTTCATTAAGAATAATATCATATGTTGTTATGGTGTGCCGAGTAGAATCATCACTGATAATGGCTCGAATCTAAACAACAAGATGATGATAGAACTTTGTGAAGAATTCAAGATTGTCCATCATAATTCATCTCCGTACAAGCTAAAGATGAATGGGATTGTTGAAGCTGCTAATAAGAATATTAATAAAATCATCTAGAAGATGGTTTTTTCTTATAAAGATTGGCATGAAATGCTCCCTTTTGCTTTACATCGATATCGGACATATGTCCGCACTTCAACAGGAGCAACCTCGTTCTCCATTGTGTATGGAATGGAAGCGGTGCTCCCAATCGAGGTTGAGATTCCGTCTTTACGTGTCATAGTGGAAACCAAGTTGTTAGAGGTTGAATAGGTCCAGAGCAGGTTTGACCAAATAAATTTGATCGAAGAGAAGAGAATGACGGCTTTGTGTCATGGGCAGTTATATCATAAGAGAATGAAGAAAGCTTTTGATAAGAAGGTCAAACCTCGTGAATTCAGAGAAGGCGACCTCGCGCTCAGGAAGATCTTGTCTTTTAACGCTGATTCTAGGGGAAAGTGGACTCCCAATTTTGAAGGCTCATATGTTGTCAAGAAAGCCTTCTCTGGTGGTGCATTAATTCTTGAAACTATGGATGGCGAGGAGTTCCCACGTCCCATAATGCTGAAGCAGTCAAGAAATACTTCGCCTAAAGAAATAAAAGAACAACTCGCTAAGTTGAAAACTCGAAAGGGCGGTTTAGGCAAAAAGGAGCGTCTCGGTAGGCCGAAAACCTGAAAGGGCGACCTAGGCAAAAATTAGAGACATAAACAGAATACAATTTCCCGCTAAGTTGAAAACCCACAAGGGCAGCTTAGGCAAACATTAGGGACTTTCTTGGCAAGTAACTACATCAAACAAGACTTAATCATTAAAGTAACAATCTTCTTGGATCCTCACCATACTTCAACGAAAGTTGCTGCTCAGAATTTCAAAGTTGTTAGAGGGAATAGTGGTCATTGTATCTCAATGTATCTTTTCCATTATATATTACCATTTTTCGAAATTTGTAATCATCCGTGGAGTCTCGCCATTCGCAGACTACCATTCTATCAATAAAATTTGAGCTTTTACCCACTTCTTTGTATTTTTTTATTCAGCTTACAAAGACTCCATTTATTATTGATAATAATTTTCAAAGAAAAAAGATTAAATAACAAATTATTTTTCAAAAAGAATTTACAAGTTACTTTTACTTTAAATTTTGTGATTCAAGAGGAGAACAAAAGTGGTGATCCCAAGAATGGATGAACTCCAGTAATTTTGGGAAGTTTTGTTTCCCCCAGAAAGGTTTTCTCAGGTCGTTTTCGCTGGTATGCGCATGATTTTTGTATATTGAAGACGATACCAATTGGTATAAGGTGTGGTATTGGGTTTGTGATCCCATTGGTCCCAGTCATGTCTTGGTTCATTTTTTATTTTGGGTTTGCATGGTCTGAGGCCTCTATCCCAGATTCCCTAGCAAAGTCTTCCCTCATATGACGAAAGTCTTGTTCCCTTGGTTTGCTGAGATGGAACTATTTGCAAAATGTCACTCTTTCTGCAGTATTGGAATTATTGTTGGTATTTATTTCCCAGGAAACTAGACCAGGGAGGTATATTTTCTAAGAAGTGTTGAGATAGTTGTCAACCCTTTGGGTTTTCACCCGCCAAGTGCTGGGTTTGATTAATAATCCCCATGAGTTTGACCTCTTGTTATAATTTTGACTTCTTGATTCCCCAGGAAGGCTATCCCAAGGCATCTTTTATTGGAATAACTTTGCATGATATGAAGACTCAATCCAAGATTCCCCATTGAAGGCTTCGCTTATTTGATAGAAGTCTTTTCTCCCCGTGCATGCTAAGTTGGACTCATTTACGAAGCATCTCCCTTTCGAAAGTACTTGCATTTTGTTTGATTTTCCAATAACCAGGGAAGGGCAATGTCTTATTTAAGAAGTGTTGAGGAATTTGTCAATTTTTTGGGTTTTCACTCGCCAAGTGCCGGGTTTGATTTAAAATCCCCATAAGATTGATTTCTTGCTGTAATGTTTGACTTCTTAACTCCCTAAGTTGTTATCCCCATAAGGTTTCATATTGTTTCCCTAGAGAACTCGGTGCAATATTTACTCTCAATATTGAAGAACGTATCTTGGTTTCCCCTCTTTGATGTGGTGTTGGCCTCCCCAATAAAGTCAGCACGAGGTCTCGAGTTGATATCTCAATGATGAGGCATTATCTCCTCGAGTGAAGTCTGTATGATGTTCCCCCAACGAAGTCAACTCGAAATCCTCAGTTGATGTTTTGCCAATATGGTTTCCATCTGCCTTATTTGAAATCAGTATTGCAATCCCCAGTAGGAGTACGGACCGTAGAAAATTTGTTTTCCCCATTGAAGTCTGTGTGTTATTCCTCAGTGAAGCCTGGAGAAGGATGTTATATCCATGTATCTGTATTGTTTTGTCTCTATGATTTGATTATTTTTGGATTATGTTCCTTCCTAGTGAAGTTTAGCCGTGAAATAGGAATCTGTCTCCTCAGTTGGTGCTTATTTTCTTATGGAATTTTCATCTTGGATGTGATTTATCCGAGTTTCGACTGTACCCGAGTTGGTTTTGTCTGGTTATCCCCAATGTTATATGTTTGTTTTGTCAGCATATACATGATGACACTCATACATTTATACATACATCATGCATAGTTGAATTTAGAAAATCATTGCTCATTTGCACTCATTAATTTTTTGTTGGCATAATACCCTGTTTTGCAGAGTTGTGATATTCTCTCTCTAACAGTGTGTCAACCTTAAGCATAAAGTGTATATTCTTTCAATTTCCCCAGAGTTATCTCTCGTGGAAGATTTTTTTGCTTTAGCCTTCCTGTAAAGTTTTTTGTCTGGATGATTTGGATTTCTCTCTTGAGTTTATTTCTCAAAGGATGTATTTTGGTTGACTGTATTACTGTAGATTATTTCTGGTTTGAATATTTGGTTCCCAGCAATATTATTGCTTTGGATTTCTGCAAGCTTCGAGCCTTGGTTTGAGAATGTGCATTTATTTTGCATGAGAAGACTTTATCTCCTCAGCAGGAATATATTGGCATTTCCCCAGGAAGTCATGATTCATTCCCCAGGAAGTCGTATTACTCTCCCCAGGAAGTCATATTTCTTTCCCCCATAAGCCATATTGCTTTCCCCAGAAAGTCATTTTTACAACCCTTCCTATAACAGCAAGTGGTAGTCTCTTTATTTGAGACAACTTTTATATTACCCTTTCCAGGTGGAATGCCTTGGTTAAAGAAGAAGTTGAGACGCGTTCTAGGTGACACGCTAGAATTTTGGAGAAAACTTGTTATTCTTTTTGCTACCGTCAGTGAACGTTGGTAGTTCACCGTCAGTGAATGTCGGTGCTATGATATTTCTTTTCTCTCCGCCTTCAGTGAAAGTTGGTAGTTCACCATCAGTGAACGTTGGTGATTGTTATCTTTTTTCAACCATCAGTGAACGTTGGTAGTTTACCGTCAGTGAACGTCGGTGCTATGATAATTCTATCTACCGTCAGTGAAAGTTGGTAGTTCACCATCAGTGAAGGTTGGTGATTGTTATCTTTTTGCTACCTTCAGTGAATGTTGGTAGTTCACCGTCAGTGAACGTCGGTGCTATGATATTTCTCTCTACCTTCAGTGAAAGTTCGTATTTCACCATCAATGAATGTTGGTGATTGTTATCTTTTTTCTACCTTAAGTGAGCGTTGGTAGTTCACCATCAGTGAACGTCAATGCTATGATATTTCTCTCTACCTTCAGTAAAAGTTGGTAGTTCACCATCAGTGAATGTTGGTGATTGTTATCTTTTTGCTACCTTCAGTGAATATTGGTAGTTCACCGTCAGTGAACGTTGGTGCTATGATATTTCTCTCTACCTTCAGTGAAAGTTAGTAGTTCACCATCAATGATCATTGGTGATTGTTATCTTTTTTCTACCTTCAGTGAACGTTAGTAGTTCACCGTTAGTGAACGTCGGTTCTATGATATTTCTTTTCTCTCTACCTTCAGTGAAAGTTGGTAGTTCACCATCAGTGAATGTTGGTGATTGTTATCTTTTTGCTACCTTCAGTGAATGATAGTAGTTCACCATCAGTGAACGTTTGTGCTATGATATTTCTATTTCTCTATACCTTCAATGAAAGTTGGTAGTTCACCATCAGTGAACGTTGGTGATTGTTATCTTTTTGCTACCTTCAGTGAACATTTGTAGTTCACCGTCAATGAACATCGGTGCTATGATATTTATTTTCTCTCTACCTTCAGTAAAAGTTGGTAGTTCACCATCAGTGAATGTTGGTGATTGTTATCTTTTTGCTACCTTAAGTGAACATTGGTAGTTCACCGTCAGTGAACATCGGTGGTATGATATTTCTCTCTACCTTCAGTGAAAGTTGGAAGTTCACCATCAGTGAATGTTGGTGATTGTTATCTTTTTTCTACCTTCAGTGAACGTTGGTAGTTCACCGTCTGTGCTATGATATTTCTCTCTACCTTCAGTGAAAGTTGGTAGTTCACCATTAGTGAATGTTGGTGATTATCATCTTTTTGCTACCTTCAGTGACCATTGGTAGTTCATCGTCAGTGAACGTTGGTGCTATGATATTTCTCTCTACCTTCAGTGAAAGTTAGTAGTTCACCATCAGTGAACGTTGGTGATTGTTATCTTTTTGCTACCTTCAGTGAACGTTGGTAGTTCACCGTTAGTGAACGTCGGTTCTATGATATTTCTTTTCTCTCTACCTTCAGTGGAAGTTGGTAGTTCACCATCAGTGAATGTTGGTGATTGTTATCTTTTTGCTACCTTCAGTGAATGATGGTAGTTCACCGTCAGTGAATGTTGGTGCTATGATATTTCTATTTCTCTCTACCTTCAGTGAAAGTTGGTAGTTCACCATCAGTGAACGTTGGTGATTGTTATCTTTTTGCTACCTTCAGTGAACGTTGGTAGTTCACCGTCAATGAACGGCGGTGCTATGATATTTATTTTCTCTCTACCTTCAGTGAATGTTGGTAGTTCACCATCAGTGAATGTTGGTGATTGTTATCTTTTTGCTACGTTTAGTGAACGATGGTAGTTCACCGTCAATGAAAGTTGGTGCTATGATATTTCTTTTCTCTCTACCTTCAGTGACAGTTGATAGTTCATTGTCAGTGAATGTCGATGTTTGTCTCTCTACCTTTAATTAATGTTGGGAGCTCACCTTCAGTGAATGTCAGTGTTGTTATTCTTTTCTCTTTCTACCTTCAATGAATGTTGGTAGTTTTTCCTTTGGTAAAAGTTGGTGTATCATTTTGATCTTCTACCTCCGACTATTGAGTTTGGTAGTTCACAGTTGATTTTCAATCACTTTTATCATGTACTATCTCCTTTTTAGCTGAGTTGATGCTACCTTATCTCTTCTTTGGGTGTTACACCAATAGAGTCAGGTATTTTTGATTCACCAGTGATTTATTTTCCTGGTCGAGTTTCTCTTTTGATCCTTATTTCCTTTGCTGCATCCCTAGTGTAGTTTTGCATCCCTTTGAAGTTGTTCATATGCGTTCATACTCATAAGCATTGCATGGAATCTTAGGGCCAAAAATAGGATTTTTTTTATATTTAAGTATCTTCGATCACGTCGACACGAAGATTTTTAACCTTCGTATCTCCGGATAGAAGAAACTTAAATAAGGGCAGCTGTTGTACCCCAATTTTCCCCCCTAAGATCCCTTCATCATACCATATTGATTCAATCACAACATGATCACATTAGGGCTTTTGGTTATCCTCCTTATCTTTAGCTTTGCTCTTTGAGGAATCACCAAGCACCTTGACTTGTTTTTCTTTTGTGATCATGCATGTTTTGTTTTGACTTTCCTTTTAATTAATAAAATGAAAAATTGGTTTGTCTTACTTATTAATAATGTAGGTAAAGGCAATGTGGCTTAGCAAGTTGATCCATGGGTTCATGAGTTTATTTCCATGCCCTAGTCAATAAAGCTTGAGAAATTCAAACCTCGCCATTGAAGTTGTTTTGGAAGAAATGGCATGGCAAGGTTTATTTTGGTTCACCACATTTCAAAGTTATCAAGATTGATTCAAAAGTACAAGGGGTTGATTGAAGAAGTTGTCATGGTTGGACAAGGCCTTGTTCCCATTGGTCACAAGTGCATATTTCTCTCAATTATCAAGATATGGAAGTGGTTTTGGTTTCTATGGGTTCTCATTATCATCCTCAAAAACTTCTATCAATAAAGCAAAAGTGTTGGTACAAGAAGGTTGTTTAAAATTGTCAAAGTTCCTCAAAGCATTTTCTTGATCTAGGAGCTAGGGTTTTGAACTTCAAAGAAGTATATCTTACTCATCTTTTGGTATTTTTGAGTGATTACAAAAACATCCTTCTCTTAAAAGGGTTATTAACAAATCACTTCAAAAGTATCAAGGAGTTTTCATGTGGAAGAAACTTGATGATGAAGAAAGATTACAAGTCCTCCAGATGAACCCCCAACTTCCCATGTGTGACTTCAAATGATCATAACTTGGTCAATTTTTATCACCTTGAGCCCACTCTTTTTCCAAACTGATCTTGAGGATGTCAAATTTATTCCTTCTTTCATGTGAAAAGTGAGAAAATGGATGGAAGACGCCCTAAGGATACAAAGGATTATAGGTCATTTCATGATTTTTTGCCAACTTCAACAATTCATAACTCTCTCAATTTTTGGAGATTTTGAATGGTTCAAGTTTCAAAATGTCATTCAAGAGGTTCATTTCATGCCATCTTTTTTGGTAATGATCAAATTCCAAGAGGAAGGCAATGTTTGGATGCAAAACATTATAAGTCACTTTTGAAGAAAAACTTGAAATATTTCTAAGTATGGAAAGTCAACCTCTTTTTCCCAACTTTGACTCATTGAAACTTTCAGCTCAAACATCCATTTGATTCCATTCTTTTCCCATTACAAAGCTTGTAATCTCATCTTTCTAAAGCATCAAGAATCATGCCTTAAGACCCCTTGACTGAGAATGCCATTGTTTTAAAAGTGGTAACTTGGAATTGAAGTTTCATCGCAAGTCATAATTTAAATTTCATGTTACAACTTCTAACCCTCAAATTAGCACGCGTTTTTAGTCTAAACATGATTAGCCAACTTTCCCAAGTGGATTAGTGTATTAAAACGTGCGTTTTGGATGAGTTTTGACAAAAGATAAGTCACATTTTCTTTATGATGCAAACCCACACGAATTCCCTCCAAATTGCATCATTCACCCTTCCTTTTGATCCCATTTGCTTCTCCTATAAATACATGAGCTATCCCATTCGTTTTCTCAAGCTTGAACAGTCAAAATCACCCTGCCAAACTCACTCCATAACTCACTTTTCTGCAACTTTGAAATTATTGTTCAAGCCTTTTTCAATCCATTTTTTCTATCAATTCACCTTCCTTGATCTTCCCTGAAGCTAACAGAAGATGAATTGAACCTTGAAACCTTCTGAATTAATCTGACCAAGTCCATTTACATAACTCTGCAACTGAACTTTAATAGGTAGATTTTTCCATAAATTTTTCCATTCGAAGCTTTGATATCATTGTGAAGCTCTCGTTGCCTTGATTCTTGTGCTCCTTAAAAATTTTAAATCCATTGAGAATTGAGAGAGAAATCTCAAATTGAAGGTGCTCGCTATTTTCTGGGTTTTTAATTCATATCTCTTTGCATACCTTATATAAATTTGGCGCGATGGTGATGTTAAGATCGTCTTGAAGAGACGAATCCAATGATACTAGTCTGGGATCCTAATTTTTCCATTTGAAGGATCTCACAAAATCTCCATTGCAGAGCGTCTAGAGGTTGAAGATGATGACATGTCTCATCTCAGCCAATGATAGTGTGCCGAACGTTTTAATTTCATTGGTTTCCCTTTTTCGGATCCTATGCATATCTCACTAAGGTCCATATCAAGCACAATGCGTCTGGTCCATTGGATCAGCTTACTAACGCGTTTTGACTATGATCTAATGGCCCACATCTTTTTGGTTTTATTTTATTTTCTGATTTTTATATTTTAATTGATTTAATTTTCAAAAATTCATAACTCTTTTATATTTTTTCACTTTTTTATTTTGATATTTGATATTTTTTTATATTTTTTTGCATTATTTGCTTTCATTTAATTACTTTAAAAATATTTTCTGACATTTTTTAATTCTAAAAAAAATTCATAAATATCATTTTACATATTTATGACTTTTTGAAAATTTTATGGAATTTTATATTGATGTTTACTATTTTTTGATCTATTTTTCTATTTGCTTGAGAAATTTTAATTAGTTTAAAAATAGTTTCTGATTTTAAAAAATTACCCAAAATTTTATAACAATATTTGAGTCTATTTCTGATTTTTCTATGACCTTATTTCTTTTTTATGAATCAATTTGAATATAGTTGATATTTTGTTTCCTTTATTTATTCATTTTTAAACCCTTTTCAACATATATATTAAATGTAATATTATTTTCTGATTATTTTCTGGCTGATCTTGGGTTGAATTTTTTATCATGAACTTTGTTAACATCATTGGATCCATGGTGTTGAGTCTAACTCCATAAAAATTGATGAATGATTTTAATAATAGTTTGATTAAATTTTAATTCAAATGTCTTTTATATATTCTTTCCCACCCTTCTTCATCTTATCCCTTTCTTATTGAATCAAGTGTTATTGGAGCATGATCTCTATATCATGTCTCAAAATAAATGGTGCATAGATTGCTATTCACCGGCCTCAAAATAGGTGCGACTTCTACATAAGTCCACTTACGATTGCTTAACATAGCGCTAAATTTTGTCTCAATTCGAATAAATAATCATTCGTGGCCCAAACCTATGTTTGCGAGCCCAAGTTTGTTAATTTGATCTCTTTGATCCAATAACCTTGAGATTCATTGTGTGGAAGCTTTGGTTCTACCAATCGTCTAATGGATCTTCATCAATTTTGTCAACGCGGATCACTTAAACATCGTTGATCATTAAATTTTACTTTTGAGGATTCTTAAATGGATGATATACTTGACGAAAAGCAAATGCAACTTATTGTGTGGAGGCTTTGGTTCTACCAATCCTCTAATGAGTTCCAAATGCAAGATTCAAGATGGTCATCCAACTAACCACTAATTATTGACAATTGATTTTCATTTAATGCTTTTTACTTTATGCTTATTTGATGCTCTTTACTTTATGCGCCATTTACTTTGTCATTTACATTTCATGCTATTTTTCATCTTTGCTCACTTGAGCCCCTTTATATTCTTGTCATTTTTATTTTTGCTCACTTGAGCCTTTCTTTTCTTTTTTATGATACTTAATAATCAACATGAACCATAAAAAACTTTAATGATACTTGGACTATTTGGTTACTATCCTTGGAATTATGGAGTATTGGACTTCTTGGACTTAGGATTAGAAACCTTGGCCTATGTTGGAGACCTTGTGACCTTAATTGATATTTTGTCGGGAGTTCTTGAGGTTTACCTCAAGACATTGGGTTTTTTGTTTGTTTTGTGTGCAGGTTATTGTGATTACATACTTTCTTTGTAATCAAGAATTCACCCGTATACAACCGTTACTCTGCCCAATTTTTGTGAAGACTTAATACACTTGAAGTTTGGTTCTCTCAAAAGGTCTAGTATCTTTGCTTGCTTCGTTTCAATCCAAAGAATTATAATTCTATCTTGACTCATAATGTCAAGTATTAGCTTCTTGTTGGTTAGATGGTTCTTCTCACTAGCGTTTACCTCATGTTTTAGGATAGTCTCTTCATCTCCCCCCATATTCCTCAATTTAAAAATTCTTCTTCCTCCTTTCAAAACCTCTTCTTGTTTTGAAACTTGAACCATTTTCATAATAAACTTGGACTTAGGTACATGCATTTTCAAAACATTTTCATAAATAAACTCTAATCAATTTAGTAATACCTCGACATTTTTGTGATAAGACTAAAAGTCAATCAATCTCATTTCAAACCATTTTGCCACTTTGTCTTTTTACTTTAAAACTTTTCTCAAAAGATTGGACTCTTCTCAATCCTTGTAGTGATGCAAACAACTATACTTCTACAATATGTAGCGAAGTGAGATATTTTCCACTTAGGTGTTGAGTGAGGCATTGTTGATTTTAAAATCCAAGCCATATCCTCTACTTTGAGATGATGCAAATTCTCTTTTCTTATGATTGTGGGTAGTAAGTATGTTTTCCACACGGACAATGATGATGATGTCTTATCTCATAAAATTAACCAACACACTTGTGTTTTAAATTTTTAAAAAAGGAACTATGTGTACCCTGATCCCCTATTGCACGAAAGATGGTACGTAGGCACTAAAGGTTCACAACCGTGGAGGGTGCAAAATCATAAAAAATATATATTTGTTTTCTCACCTCCACCATCTATTTTTACACAACATTTTATAGCCAAAATATACAGATTTTACAAAGAGGTTCCTGCGGAGTACCATAGATTTTTAGGGTGCTAATACCTTCCCTTTGCATAACCAACCCCCTTAACTAGAATCTTTCCCCCTCTTTTTGGTTTACTCGCTCTTTTCCCATTCCTTTGGAAACAATAAAGCGCAATGGTGATTTTTACTTTGATACGTATAATTCAAGTCAATCCAATGGCTTAGTCTTAAACATTTCTACCACTACACCTGGTAATCAGCCAGATTAAGGGAGAATGGGATACTAAGCATCTGAATCTCATTCCGTATTGAGAGCATGTGTTTACCTTAATTCCATACTTTGAGGAGATCACTTTTAAGCATATCCCATGAGAAGAGAATCAGCTGGAAGATGCATTATCAACCATGTCTTTTAAGTTTAAAGTCAGATGTGATAACGAGGCTCCCAGAATTACTATCGAGAGACTAGATGAACATGCACACTGCTACGAAGGTGAGACTGAATGAGTAGAAGATAAGCCTTGGTTTCATGTAGTGAAAAGATATCTTGAAGCTCAAGAGTATCCATAAGGGGAATCTATCAACGACAAGAAATTCCTATAGAGGTTCTCAGCTAAGTTTTTCCTGAGCAACAAAATTCTATACAAGTGAAACCATGATTCGACTCTGCTTCGTTGTATAGACAGGAAAGAGGAAGATAAGATTATGGAGGATATGCACGAAGATATCTTTGGTACTCATTCCAGTGGGCATACTATGACAAAGAAGATTCTAAGAGAAGGTTACTATTGGTCGACCATGGAAACTGACTGTCACCATCACTCAATAACTTTTCACAAGTGCCAGAGATATGCTGATAAAGTACATGTGCCTCTGGTCCCTCTAAATTTTTTGACTTCTCCTTGGACATTTACAATATGGGGAATAGATATGATTGGAGAGATTAAGCCTACTGCTTCTAACGAACATCATTTCATCCTAGTTGCTATTGACTATTTCACGAAGTAGGTTGAAGCAGCCTCGTTTGCCTCTGCTACTAAGAATGTGGTTATCAGGTTCATTAAGAATAACCTTATATGTTGGTATGGAATCCCCGAAAGGATTATCACAAACAATGGTACTAATCTGAACAACAGTATGATCACGGAACTCTGCATGCAGTTCAAGATCAAGCACCACAATTCTTCTCCGTATCGACCAAAGATTAATGGCGCAGTGGAAGCCGCCAATAAGAACATTAAGAAGATCATACAAAAAATGTTTGTGACCTACAAATACTAGCACGAGATGTTACCATTTGCTATTCATGGTTATCGCACTTCAGCTTGGACATCAACTGGGGCAACCCCGTTCTCTCTAGTCTACGATATGGAAGATGTTTTACCTGTCGAAGTTCATATTCCTTCCTTGATAATTATGAAAGATGCAGACTTTGACGAAGATGAATGGATTCAGACTAGGCTAGATCTGTTGAATTTGATTGATGAGAAGAGGCTTGCAGATATCTGTCATGGTCAGATGTATCAGAAGCGCATGATCAAAGCTTTCAATAGGAAAATCAAGCATTTGGTATATAAGGCTGGTGACTTGGTAATAAAGCGCATCATCCTACCGTAGGGAGACCCCAGGGGCAAATGGACTCCTACCTACGAAGGGCCATTTGTAATCAATAAGCTATTTTCAGGTGGTGCAATAATACTTACCACCATGGACAGTGAAGATCTCGCACATCCTGTGAACGCAAACATAGTTAAAAGATAATATGCATGAAAATGACCTGCTATGTTGAATGGCCTAGGCAAAAATAACGGCATCCTAGCGAACCAAAAGATTTTCAGAAAAAATCAGGGATATATATAATTGTACACCCGGCAAGTCGAAAACCTGAAAACGCGGTTTGGGCAAAAAAGGGTATCACGGTGGACTGAAAAACCCAAAAGGGCGGTCCAGGCAAAAATTAGGAATTAAAACGTACAACTATGTCCCGTAGGATCACTTACATCCAACTGTATTACCAACGTCAAGTTCAAATGGTTCAAATCAATTCAATCAACTTCTTCCGACAAGCGAGGGAGGGGATGCTTGAAGACATAAGGGCAATAACATAGTTGGAACTTGATGAGATCATTTGCATATAGCGATATATTTTGTTTTTATTTTGTACTCTCTTCATTGTTCACGATGATTTCCTATTACTATGATCTTTGTCTCCTTGTACTATAATCGCCTGTTTATGGGCAAACTATTAATTTAAGCATAATTTCAAAGATTAAAATTTGTTTTACTTTTTTTGTTTTATTTGCAAAAACGCCCAATGACTAAATTGAATGAACATATGCATATGAACATGACTACTTTTAACCAATATATGCATAAAAGCATAAATAAGTATTTACTCAAGACTTTAGGGGATGGGATAATGTTCAACTCGTCCATAAATCCCCACAGAGCAATTTCCAGTAAAGTTTCCCCACAAAGCAATTTCTGTAAGATAATCCCCCGCGGGGTCAGCTTCACAAGATCATCTTCAAAGACATATTCCCCTCCATCCGTACTCACCAGTAGATCCCCCCTAGAGGACAAAAGAGTATATACTTTTCCCCAACAATGGCACCAACTTACAGAGTTTTAATCTTTAGTAGATTATGATAGCAGCACAGTTCACAGGAATTCTCTTCCTCGACTGAGTTTATTTCTCCAGCCAGATTCAATCCCCTAAAGATTTATCTTCTCTACCATATCTCATGTCCCCAGCAGAACATATTCCTCCAACATGTTTATTTCCTCAATAGAGTGTTTCCCCATCATGGTTTATTTCCCCAACAAGATTTATTCCCCCAACATGGTTTATTTACCCAGCAGAATTCAGTCTCCCTAGCTTGAGTCTATCCCTCTGACTACTGTAAATCACCGGCAAAACTTCTCTCACCTGCAAAGGGTAGTCCTGACCATTATCCCTAGAGAGTTGCTAAGAAATTAGAAACAGGACTAAGTATTAGTTAATCTTATCCTCCCTAAACGAGTCGGCATCCATATCAAAAACTCCGTCAGACAA
This sequence comes from Vicia faba, assembly GCA_948472305.1. Classification (NCBI taxonomy): domain Eukaryota; kingdom Viridiplantae; phylum Streptophyta; class Magnoliopsida; order Fabales; family Fabaceae; genus Vicia; species Vicia faba. The sequence continues at coordinate 1,083,814,822 of OX451735.1, forward strand.
CACCTCAGAAGGTTATCCATCTCTTTTATCCCCAGTCAGGGTATATAAGAATTAAAATCCCCAGTAGAGTGATGAACGACCAATGGTTTTGAGCTCTTCTCCCCCAAACAGAAATCAACATTCCCCAACAAAGTTTCCTCAAACAACAAGCAGAAATCTCCAGCAGATCAAATATTCATAAGCGTCATCCCCAAGAATAATCAGGGATTTATTTTCCCGATCAAGAATGTTATACAAAGCTACTGATACACTTCACCAACATCTCACATTCATACATCATTTATCATAGCATATGCATACGAAATGCATATAGCATATTCTCATCCATTTTGATAATATCGTTACGCAATGCATTACATACATCATGACATTGCATAAATACTAACTATGTATTTTCAGGTCAAGTTCGCAAACAGACAAGTATTTCCCTCAGAGACTAAATCTGACCGGTAGCTACTTAAACATTTTCCCCAGAAGGTCATTCTGAAAGATATCTCTTCTAGATGAAGTCGGGCGTAGAAATCTTCTAGTGCATCATTCAGATGAATTCAATCATAGATTTCCTTCTGATACTCTTTTTGGAAAAATTCAGGCGTAGACTCTTTCTGGTATTTCTTCTAGTTGAAGTCGGGCGTAGACATATTCTAGTTCAGATGAAATCAGGCATAGATTTCCTTCTGATACTCTTTTTGGAAAAATTCAGGCGTAGACTCTTTCTAGTAGCTCTTCTAGTTGAAGTCGGGCGTAGACATCTTCTAGTTCAGATGAAATCAGGCATAAATTTCCTTCTGATACTCTTTTTGGAAAAAGTCGGGTGTACACTCTTTCCAGTACCTATTCTAGTTGAAGTCGAGCGTAGACATCTTCTAGTTCAAAGGCGTAGATTTCCTTCTGATACTCTTTTTCTAAAAAGTCAGGCATAGACTCTTTTTGATATCTCCTCTAGTTGAAGTCGGACGTAGGCATCTTCTAGTTCAGATGAAATCAAGCGTAGATTCCTTCTGAAAATCTTTTGGACAAAGTCGAGCGTAGACTCATTCCAAATGTATCTTCTAGACAAAGTCAAGCATAGACTCATTCTAGTATATCATTCGGATAAAATCAAGCATAGATTTATTCCGGTATTCTTTGGGGACAAAGTCGGACATAAACTCATTCCAAATACATCTTCTAAAGACAAAGTCAGGCGTAGACTTATTCTGGTATTCCTATCAACAGTTACTCTGGATGGCATCTGTAAGCCCATCTCTAACGACATCCCGTTACTCTCCAGATGGCATCTTTAAGCCCATTTCCGATATAATCAACTAACAGTATTACTTCGTGCAGGCGAGTGCAATATTATGGGCACTTAAGTGTTCAATCATCTTCTAACTTCAAGTCACGAATGACGAATGTGGCAATCCAACTCTTCAGGTTTAAGAAGATTGAACAGGGGCAGCTGTTGTAGCCCAAAATTTTACCTCCTATTTTCCTTCAAGATATTCTCACGAGGTCCTCAAATGCTCAAGGTTGCTCAAGAATTGATCAGATAAATTCTCCTCCTAGGCAATGGGTCCACAAATAGGGTTTTGTGTTTCACAAGGAAGATTGGGTTTTCAAGGTCTCAAGTGGTTTTCATGGTTCTCCATAGGTCTTCAAGATTTCTCATGGCATGTTTCAAGTCTTGCATCACAAGTTTGCTCAGTCAATGACTCAGATGATTGAAAATCAACTAAATTGTGTAAAAAGTCAATTATGGTCAACATACAGTCAAACTTCAAGATTTTTTGGTAAACATAAACATTTTGAAGTTATATTAATCATTTGATCAAGTGTAAATCATGATTCCTCAAGAAAAGCCCTCAAATCATCAAAAGACAAAAGTTTCCAAATTAGGGTTTCCTTAGGAGAAGTCAACTAAACTTTAACCAAGCATAACTTTCACATGCTTCATCATATTTTCCCCAACCAAATCCTATCTTTAAGGAAATTCAATTCTCTACAACTTTGTATCTCTATGCTCAAGTCCAAAAAATGCATCATTTGAGAGATATAAGTCAATACATTACAGATCATTTCAAAAGTCAACAATAAGACACTTTTCGTCAAGGCAATTTACATTAAGATAAAGTCTTCAAAAGCAAAAATGATCAACATAGAGGTTGTTGAGGATATCTTGAGATTTCCAAAAAGTCCAAGATCACCTTCAAAAGATAAACATTTAGTGAGTTATGACCATTGCAAGTTTGGAACATTTGAGCAAATGCATGAAGACCAAATTGAGAAAGCTTGATGTTTTGAACTATTGGGCCATGTTTTAAGGTCCAAACGTGTGTTATACTCTCCATACACCTCAGAATTCATTCATCCACCCTTTAGCCTTGTTTTATTTTATTTATTTTTATTATTTTATATTTAATTCATTAATAATATAAAAATAATATAAGATAAAATTATATCGTATTACACAAGGGTCCAAGCCCATTTGTTTTGGCCCTAAAAATTCTCTATATATTTAGGCATCAAGACAACAACAAGCACAAGAATCCTTGCCTCCAAAAGTTGTCAAATTTTTCCAAATATTTTCAAGAACCCTAAAATTCTCAAACCCTTATTACACTACCTTTCACCACAAGCTTGCGATTCTAATCAATTCCATTCATTCCCAGGGTAAGCATGGATCATTTACAATGATCCAAATGGCCATAAAACACTCATACAAACATCACGATTTCATCCATATTTAAATTTTTGTATTTTTTATTTTACTGCATTCTAATTTTTACTAACGTTTGTTATGTGTTCATGAGGTCTCATAATGCTGAATAGAGCAATCACAGGGTCCCATGCATGCTAGACTGCAAAAAACCATGTTTGCTCCGATCGGCTTTGCTTGCTTCGAAACTCATGATCCAAAGACTTTTAGCCAAAACTAATCCCATATTTGGATTCAGAAGGGTTGAATTAGGGGGGTATGATGTTTTGGATCATTAAACATTTGAATTTTCGAGGTTTTAAATTCACAGGTCGCTGGAGAAGACGACCGGAGCTAGGTCTCCGGTGCTTCTCCGACCAGTATATTTGATTATATAATATATATTTGTGGTTTCAGTTATATGAACGGATGAAACATCCACCCTAGTGGGAAGAGCACGTGTGATAAGGCATTGGTACTGAAGGGCCTGGGTTCGATCCAGCCTTTTGACATTTTTTTTATTTCTCATATGTTTTGCAAGTTAATGATAAATTGTGTTGAACGTGTATCCTAGCACAGGCGTGCGCCTGACTCAGTTGGTATGCTTGCTGCCTGGAGATGCATGGGGCGTGAGTTCAACACCCACCCCCAACATTCTTTTTCTCTATTTTCTTTACTAACTTAATTTTCTTTTTCTTAACCCTAATTTCTTAATAAACCCTAATTATTTTTAATCAACATTTAAATTAATTAGGTTTAGTCTCTTTCTAAATAATTAATTAAATTAATTAGGATAATTAGTTTCGATTAATTATATTCCTAACTTTTTTGATTAATTAAAATCTACCTAGACTTTAGGGTTTATTTCATTTAATCACTTAATCATTTTTTTCCAACTAAAATCAATTAGGTTTAGGTTAAATCCTCAGTTATTTTTCATGAAACAATTTCTCCTTTTTACTTTTTCGCTCGCTTTATTATTTTCCATTAGTTTTTCCTATTATGTAACTGCTACAAAATGTAATAGCTTAAATTAGGGTTTTTGCTTTCTTTCTTTCCCCAATTTTTTTATGGTTTTCTACCTTCTTCCCCGAAGCTTTGTAATAGTGTAGGACATTTAATTCCTGTCTTTACCACTTTCCTTATAACTGTCTAGTTTAATAGGATTGTATGACAAGGCATCAAATGAAACTCTAGATAACCCTAATCCAAGATAAAATAACTGAAATGAACCACTATTCACACGCTCACCTCTAGGGTAACCCCGCTTGTTGCCTTCGAATAAACAGTCTTGTCCCTCGAACTTAGGGACACTTTAGCGAAGTCCCTTCGATTAAAAGATCGTAGTCCCTCGATAACCCTTTTGAATGTTGCCTTCGATAAACAATCTAGTCCCTTATGAAAGTTGCTAAAGCGGCCCTACAAGTTGCCTTTATGACTGCATGATGACCCTCGCTTGTCCCTTCACATCCGATGATAGGGCTTCCTACTAACTAATGGTAGGGTAGCACTATCTAAGGGAGGAGGAAAATAGCACGAAAGATCTTTGAGTAGGTAGATAGCTCGTAATTGCTTGCTCACACAAAAAAACATCTTTTCACACAGACACTTTTCTCTGAAATGTTTTCAAAAACAAACACTTTGTACGCATTCTTAACGATACGAGAATCATTACAATGTTTACCGAACTTAGGCATTTTTCAAAATATTTTCAAACATACACACAAAAGCATTTTCAAACAAAGTGAGCTAAGCGATTAAGATCCCGTAGATAAATACGGATGAAAAGGATGCTAACACCTTTCCTTTTCATAACCTACTCCCCGAACTCAAGAAAATTCTCTAAGGTATTTCCTGTTCTTTTAACCATTTCCTTATTGAATAAAAGAAAAGTCGGTGGAAACTCTTTCTATCCGCAACATTTGGGATAAAATGCAAAACCAAGTCAGTTCTCCCACCGTATTACACTAATCATTCAATATCTCATGATAACAACAATTCTAATCATTCAACATCTCATAATAAAAACACAAATTCACTTGAGTTAAGGTTTATATCCCAACATTTAAACAAACACTTAAACTACAAGCAAATATTAAATTAAAAAATCAACTCAAATTCTATTCAAGTTTCAACCTATTTTACATTTCTTCATGGTTTCAACAACAGACAATTTCTCAAAATTCAACTTCAATCAAAATTCAACTTCAATCAAAATTTGCCTCTCAAGCATTTAAACAAACACTTAAACTACAACAAATATTCAATTAAACCTCAAGATTTCAATTCAAATCCTATTCACATCAATTCATGAACATAAACAATGCTATTAAACTCAAGAATTCAAGCAAAAGTATGGAATATTACCGAGTCGAAGCAAGGTGATGAATCTGTCCGAAAATAACGAAGAGGAGGGAGTAGGCCATAAGAAATTGTGCGATCAAAGGTGGAGGGAGAATAATGTTCGTGATTTCGCGGCGGAAGGAGGGAGTATCGCCGACAACTTGCGGCGGTGGAAGGAAGAGCAAGCGGCGCACGGAGGCAAACCGTGGGAGAGGGATGAAGGTCTTCGATGGAGAGTGAGAGAGAGAACAAACCTTGAAGCTTCTTGAATTTTATGATGTCTTCTTGAAGAAAAATTTGAAGAAATTTTGAGAGAAAGTGTATAGATTCTTGAGAGAATGGAGAGAGAAATTTGAGAGGTTTTTGGGAGTGAGTGAATTATGAGAGAAAATATGATTTTGAACTTATATATTCCCTCCAATTGGGCCTTGGATTTGAATTTGGGTTGGGCCTTGTTTTGATAGTGCCAACAAATTTAACGCACAATGTAAGTACAAAATACCATGTCATCATTAGTGCGAAATCTCGACTCGAGCTCAACATCAAAAATGAAGATGACAAAATTTGTGACGCGATGCTGAAAAAACAGACTCAATTGGATAAAAAGATAGAAAGTTATGAATTTTCAAAGGTCCACAGACGCAGAGCAGAGTTAGCTAATGCATGTTTTTCTCAGTAAATTTCACTTTTCAATTCTGAAAGAATGCCACGAACGAAATTTCTCCGGTCAAAATCCGAACTCGGCGTCTAAAGAAAACTTGTAGCTGACATCATGTGTGAAATTATGCCTAAAGAATCGTCTGGATACAATAAAAACGAAGAAGTTATGATTTTTACAATATCGAAAAACGGTGAATTAAATTTCCGATTCAGCACAACAAATTTCTTTGCTAATCCATAATTCTGGGGACTTTCCTCAATGAATCAATCCTCGACCTAAACATACAAAATGAAGATGGAATCAAGATGGATTTTTCTCCCAAAGAACCGCTCGAAAACAATGCACCAGGATAAAGTTATGAATTTTCGAACGTCCAAAAAATAACGGTTCAACACAGTATTTTCACTGTCTCACTTGCGAATATGACCATAAACGAAAGCCTTCGAAGTACCGTTTGAACTCGAGGTATGAAGCAAAGTTGAAGTTAATAAATTTTGTGATCCAATGCTCCAAAAACCAGACCGATATGATAAAAATTGAGGGAGTTATGAATTTCTGAACACCGAGAAAATAAACCACTCTCAATCCCTTTCTACTGTAAAAATCTCTGGTAATTCGCACTTTTGGAGACCTTCTGAACAGATTTAGCTCCCGGCCCAAACATATGAAATGTAGAAGACATCAAGACGTAATTTATTCCTAAAGAAAGGCTCCAAAACGTTGAACCAGAAGAAAGTTATGAATTTTTGAATTGTCTGAAAAACAACAGTTCAACACACTTTTTCACTGTAGTTTCCACTGTACATCCTCAACGTATTCGTATATTCTGAGATCTTATTTAAGGAAATAGCTCTTGACCTGAACACGGGAATTTGAGAAAATATCGTGAAAGACTTTATGAAAAAGAACCAATCAAAGATGTTGAGCCGATCAAAAGATACAAATTTTCGAACATCTGAAACACAGTGGACCAGCAAAACCAAAACTCTGGTTATTAAAATATTCAGAGGTCTTCCACACGAGATTCGCTTTCGGTATGAACAGACGAAATGTAGAAAATACAAATACGGATCCAATGTCCAAAGAACCACTAAAAAAACCTTTTTTGACCAGAAGTTATGAATTTTTGAAGTCCATCGCAAAATACTGATTTTAAACTCAAACTGTTCCAGAACGGCCGAAACACTTGATTTTATTTTCCGTTACAGGTGCATTGGAGAACACGGGAACTTTGCACGATGAAAATTTGAATATTCTCTGATAGATAGCCTGGATAATGTTTGGAGCATGGCGATTGACGTCTTCCGTAACCTCGTAAGGCTTAAAAGAAATACCTTGATCCCATAACCATTAAACCAATTATATGTATGCATATGATGATAAAAATATAAGCCAAATAAAGTCAAAATGAAAAGGGTAAATTTTGGGGTACAACAACCATCACATAGAAACAATAGAAAATAAATTAAAGAAGAAAATTCATCAATTATTCATGAAACCTAAAGAGGGAAAGGAACCCTCACTATCCTATCATGTTAATATCACCATTTAGAGAACTCATTCACCCCCTTACCTTAATTTGCAGCCTTAATTCTTCAACAATGGAGAAATCTCTCTTGTCCTAGTTTTTTCTCTTCTCTTCCCTTCTCTGTTTCTACATGACAACAATTCTTCCCAATTGTTCTAATCCTCTTCTAATTATATTTTATTATTACTAATACTAACTAATAATAATAATATTAATAATAATATTAATAATAATAGTATTGCCTCCCAATTCCATTATTATCAATATTTTACCCAAAAACTAAGTTCATCCTAATAATACCAAAATAATTCATATTTGACAAATAATGATTCAATATTTAAATGGACCGTTACAACTCTCTCCCACTTAGAATATTTTCATCCTCAAAAATTACCTGATGCAAACAACTCTGGATAAGACTCCGGCATCCTGCTTTCTAATTCCGACGTCATACTTTCTCCGGATGCTCCTCCCCAAACTACTTTGACAAGAAGAATTTATTTTCCCCTCAGCTTCTTCATTTCACGGTCTTCGATCCTCACTGATAAGGTCTCTACCATAAGATTATCCTTCACTTGCATGTCATCCATCAGAATTACCTAAGACGGATCCAGCATATACTTCCGTAGTTGTGACACATGGAACATATCATGAAAATTCAAAATATTAGGTGGTAAGGCCACCCTATAAGCAACAGTTCCCACTTTATCTGAAATATGATACGGGCCAATAAATCGAGGAGTAATTTTCTTCGATTTCAATGCTCGCCCAACACCGGTCACTGGGGTGACTCTAAAAAAGACATGATTTCCGTCTTGAAATTCAAGGTCCTTCCTTCATTTGTCATGGTAACTCTTTTGTCTACTCTACGAAGCTTTTCTCTTCTCTTGGATCATTTTCACTTTCTCTGTAGTCTGTCGTACAACTTCGGGTCTGAGCATCACACTTTCACCAGACTTGTACCTACACAAAGGCGTTCTACACCTCAGACCATACAATGCCTCAAAAGGTGCCATACTAATACTAGAATGAAAACTATTGTTATAAGTAAACTCAATCAGTGGAAGGTAATTGTCCCATGTTCCTCCCTGCTCAAAAACACAAGCTCTCAACAAATCCTCTAACGACTGAATAGTTATATCTGTCTATCCATCTGTTTGTGGGTGATACGCAGAACTCAATCTCAGTTTAGAACCCAACGCATCCTGCAGACTCTTCCAAAAATCAGAATTAAACCTTGGGTCTCTATCAGATACAACACTTGGTGGAACACCGTGTAGCTTCACAATTACATGAATATAAATCTCTGATAACCTTGGTATCGGAAAAATGATACTGATCAGAATAAAATGAGCTGACTTTGTTAGCCTATCCACAATCACCCAAATTGCATCATGTCCCCTTGGAGTGCTTGGCAATCCCGTCACAGAATTCATGGATATACTATCCCATTTCCATTCTGGAACATCTAACGGTTCCAACAACCTTTCAAGTTTTTGATGCTCGACTTCCGACTTCTGACAAGTCAAGCATACATACACAAATCGCGTCACATCACATTTTAGTCCGGGCCACCAAAACAATTTCCTCAAGTCTTGATACATCTTAGTCGCACATGGACGAATACTCAATCTACTTTTATGGATTTCATCTAGGATCATCTTTTTCATCTCAGAGTCGTCAGGAATAAAAATTCTATTCCAGAATCTCAACACACCTTGTGCGTCTACCTTGATTTCTCCATCTTCAGAGTGATTGCTTCCAACCATCAAATCTACCAATTTGACATCCAATTTCTGAGCTTCTTTAATATTATTCATGAATTCATTATTGATATTCAACATTCCCAACGTCATATTTTGTGGTGTCATTTCACATACTAAACCCATTTCTCTGAATTGCTCGATCAACTCTTATTCTATGGCCATCATAGCTAACATGTGTAATATCTTCCTCCTTAAGCATCCACTACAATGTTAAATTTACTAGGGTGGTAATTCAAGCCAAAGTCACAGTCCTTCAATAGTTCTAACCACCTTCTTTACCTCATATTCAATTCTTTATGATCAAACAAATACTTTAAGATTTTATGATCACTAAACACTTCAAATCTGGAACCATAAAGGTAATGTCTCCAAATCTTTAGTACAAACACCACTGCAGCTAATTCAAGATCGTGAGTAGGACAAATCCTTTCATGAATCCTTAATTTCCTTGACGCATAGGCCACTACTTTATCACTCTGCATGAGCACGCCACCTAAACCCAATTTATAAGCATCACAATATACAACAAATGATTCTTTCGGATTAGGTAATATCAAAATTGGAGCCGTCGTCAATCTTTTCTTTAATTCGATAAAACTTTCTTCACACTAAATATCCCATACAAATGTGTTGCCTTTACAAGTCAGTTGAGTCAACGAAAGTGCCAACTTAGAAAAACCTTCAATGAATCTTCTATAATAACCAGCCAAACCCAAAAAGCTTCTAATTTCGATAACTGACTTTGGAGTTTCCCACTGCAATACTGCATGTACCTTCGATGGGTCTACAACAATTCCACCACTTTTAATAAAATGACCAAGAAAAATAACTTTCTCTAACCAAAACTCACAATTTGAAAACTTCACATATAGCTTCTTCTCTTTTAACACTTGTAATATAATCCGCAGATGTTCAGTATGCTCTTCTTCTGATTTGGATTAGATTAAGATATTGTCAATGAATACTACCACAAACCTATCCAAATAAGTGCAAAAGATACGATTCATATACTCCATAAACACTATTGGTGCGTTAGTAACACCGAAAGGCATCACTGAATATTTGTAATGTCAATACCGAGTTCTAAAATCCGTCTTCTGAACACCCTCATCCTTTACTCGAATTTAGTGACAACCTGTTCTTAAATCAATCTTACTAAACATGCACACACCCACCAATTGATCCATCAAGTTATATATCCTTGGAAGTGGATACTTGTTTTTTATCGTCACTTTATTCAACTATCAATAATCAAAACACAGTCTCATACTACCATCTTTCTTCTTTACAAGCAACACCAGAGCTCCCCAAGGCGATACACTTGGTCTAACAAATTTCTTCTCAAGTAAGTCATCTAGTTGTTTCTTCAATTCTGCCAATTCAAATGCTGACATTCGATAGGGTTCCATAGAAATATATTTGGTACCCAGAACAAGATAATAGAAAACTCTACTTCTCTCTCTGGTGACACATATGTAATATCATATGGGAAAAATTCAAGAAATCCACACACCACTTACAACTCATCAATAGTAGCCTGATTCTCAATAAATAAGGATACCATCAAAGAAGTTACATGAGCTTCATCTTGCATCAATTCATTCAACTGCCTAGCTGATAAGAATCCAGCTTCCCCTTCCTCATCAGGAGTAGAAAACCGCATAAATTTGTTGTAACAGTTAATATGAACATAATTGTATTCCAAACAATTCATACCTAGAATCACATCTAGACCACTTAACGGTAAACAAACTAAGTCTACAACAAAGTCTATGTCGAAGATTGACAAAGGACACTTCGAACATACAAAAGAAGTAGTCACCAATCCCTTAGTTGGAGTATCGACAACCATATCTCCATTCATAGAAGAAAACACAAGACCCAACTTTTTCACACAGTCAACATCAATAAAACAATGAGTAGCACCAGTATCAATAATAATAATTAAAGGAGTACGATTAATGAAGCAAATACTTCTAATAAATCGGTCTCCACTGGATGTCTGAGTTCTAGATAAAGCAAAAACTTCCCCACCAGTTTGAGCTTTCTTTGATTTCTGGCACTGAGTACTGATGTGTCCTTCCTTACCACAGTTGAAACATATCACTGCCTTGTATATGCAATCAACTACCCCATGCCCAGCCTTACCACAATTAAAACACCTCTTCACTTCCCCAATACATGTGTTACTTTGATGACCCGATTTCCCACATCTGTAACACATGACGTCAGCAGGAGCACCTTCCTCACTTGTTCTCCTACCATCAGCAACCCTCTGTTTTCCTTTGTCATTTGGAGCATTGCAAGGCTTTCCACGATTCTGTTGTTGTTTGCCTCTTCTTTCAGTTATGGTTTTGTAGTGAGCCTTACTATCCTCTTCATAAATTCTGCAGCTATTCACCAAATTCAAAAATTTACAGATCCGCTGATACCCAATTTCCTTCTTGATTTCTGAGCGCAACCCATTTTCAAACTTTATGCACTTTGAAAATTTAGTAGTTGCCTCGCTGTAATGAGGATAATAGTTCACCAATTCCACGAACTTTGCAACATATTCAATCACCGATAATTCTCCTTGGTTCAATTCTAGAAATTCAATTTCTTTCTTCCTGCAGACATCTTCTGGGTAATACTTCATCAGGAACTCCTTGAAAAATAAAGACCAAGTAATAGCCTCACCTGCACCATTCAATCTTTGACGAGTGGTAACCCACCAGTCATCCGCCTCTCCTGCAAGCATATGCATACCAAAACGCATTTTCTGTGCCTCAGAACACTCCATAACCCGAAAGATCCTTTCAATTTCCCTGAGCCACTCGCGTGCTCCTTCAGGATCATGCTTCCCCTTAAACATAGGTGGATGGTTCCTCTAGAAGGTCTCCAAAACACGAGATCCATCATTCTCGCCGGTATTAGGTTGATGTTGCACAGCCTGGGCAAAGCCTGCAAAGCACTAGCAAGTGCAACATAGTTTCTTCCAGCCATTACTCTATTTAACATCATAACATCAAATAAGGGTTATAAAGAAACACACCGACAATATTCAATTGTCATACTATACTACTGACTCAACAACCTGGTCGGATGGACCGACATGCTCTGATACCAATTGTAACACCCCACTTTCCTTAATTATAATTATAACATAAACTGCAGAATACATATCTGAGTACGCAAGTAGGATGTCACATATTTTCAAACTTCATAAAGTTTCAATTCACTTTATTACTTCATTTTTTCAAAATAATCGATTCGGCAGCAGAATAATCAAATTTGTTCACTTCCAGGGAATTATAGCCTCAACAATAATAAAAATCCACTACAGGTGGTCCAATACAAGTATAAAAATAAGATACATAACAAATAAAACAATGCAAAAACATAGAAAATTCCCAGAATCCTGTGTTATGTATAAGAACGACTCCTAAGACTCGATCTGGTAACACTCTCTCCAAGAACTATTCAGGTACCTGGTTATATGTACTCCTAGAGGAGCACATACACAACAACAAAGAAGGGGTGAGAATTATATTCAATAAATATACGGTGGATATCACATGCTAAGGAGTAGTAATTCATACGATTCACACATCACACAATACTTCGCAACATAATCCATCATTCACATAATACATCATTAACTCCAAGTAATGCAATGCAATGAGACCGACCTTAACTCAACGCATGTGGTACCATCAGGGCATAAGCCCCCAAATAGTTCAATATTATGGGCAACAACATAGCACAAGACCTCAACATAATGCCATTACAGGCCAACAACAGGGTGAAACAACCGACCGAACATCGATTAATAATATATCAATGAAGTCGCCATCGAAAGTTTTTTATCCCATAGGAAGGGAAAGGCGAACATCGACAAAACCCGAAGGGGGTGAAATCACGGTCTTTCGACCAAGAGATCCGATAATGAAGTCTACTACGCAAGGGGAGGGTGTTAGCACCCCTCACGCCCATTGTACTCCATGATATCCACTCTTGTTTGCTACTTCTAAGGGTGTGTTTAAGCTATGTTTATGATTAAAAGAGGAAATGAAAAAAGGAATGCATGAAAAAAAGGAAGGCGGAGAAAAGAAAGAAGTATTTACAATTTGTGCTCAGTTAGGCTCCGCAACCTCTTGACTATGTATCCCTTTCGATGAATCAGAGCATCGTAGTTTGGCTCACAAGTTTTGGTTTGTTTTATATTTTTTAATGGAACAATATTAAGTTTGCATTCTACCTGTAGCTCGACCTTTGAAGACTCACACATATGAAGTAGAAAGAAATTAACATGCTCAAAAAATGCCCAGAGGCGGATAGTGCTATATTCGCGACTCTATCAAGTAGACATGGTGCAACCCAACCTTTGGGGAATTACGCGTCATATTGCATAGAAGGGGAAAATAACATATCCATTTTTAAGTTTGAAAAGCCAAGAGGAAAGAAAAGAGTTTGAATTTGTTGGTGTTTTATACCTTGAAAAACGGTGTTTGTATTATTAATGTGTTTTGGAATTTTCTAAGAAAAAGTAGTTTTAGTTTTAATGCACATGCCAAAGGGGAAGAAAAAAATCTAAGGGAGACTAGCCTAGTTTCTAAGCCTAATGTTATCATACAATGATGTTCCTATGATTCGGATTTACAAAGAAGGAAAGTTTCTACTAATGCTGTCATACATGGATAGCAAGCCTAGTGTCTATCTGGAACACACTCATCCAAGGGTTGAACCAACCTAAGGTATTCTAGGAACAAACTCATCTGAGAGTGAACCATCCTAGTTGCTATTTAATATGCACTCATGTCGAGAGTAAACCAAAGGTCCTAAGAGAGAATGATATAAATGGTAAAAGAAGATGTGGTATGTACACTGGAATAAGCGTATGAAAATAAATCAGGCAACATCCACTTGGAATGGACTCATATCGAGAACTGAACCAAAACCAAAACCTCTTAGGAACACCCAATACAGAAGTGAACCAGGAAAATAATATCTGAATATATCTTCTTTTTTTGATGATTCTTTTCACAAAATGTAAAGTGCGAAATGTAAATGGGAAAACTCATATCGAGAGTGAACCAAGACCAAAGCTTCTGAGGAACACTCAATACAGAAGGTGAACCAGGCGCATAATATCTGATATGTCTTTTTGTAACTCTAACAGAATTTGTAAAATAAATGAATGTGAAAGGGAACACACCTATCCGAGTATGAACCGACCAAATCCACTTGGGACAAACTTATATTGAGAATGAAACCAAGACCAATCATCTAAATGGACCGAACTCATATCGAGAACGGATCTGAAATGTGCAATAATGTAAAAACACGTGCGAAATCACCTTTTCAAAGATAGGACTTTAAATAATCAAAATTAGCATACAGAAAGTGGTGTCTGCTACAGGACTTTAAACATATACTTCGAGCACACTCTCTTTGTTTCCTACTTTACATAATTTCTAAAAAGCGATAAAATTTAATATTACAAAAATTGGTCCAAAAATAAACCAAACGGATTACAAATCTGCAATAACAAACTCAACGAGTGTAAAAAACTCGAAATACACCAAAAGCTAGCATCAACAACAAGAAATGTCAGAATAGAACGAAGAGCTGGTGCAAGTAATATGCGTATCAGTCACCAAATAATGCTCAAGCAATTTATATCCTAATTGGCTTTCAAAATATGCATATCTCACAAAAGTGATTAGCAAATAACAACACAAATAAAATGCAACAATGATTTTTAGAAATATGTATCAAAATGAAGCATGGTTATGTACAAAGCAATATACACAAGTGACATTAGCATGGTATAGCATTCCCGGGCAGTAACTTTTAACACATGAAAGTATGCCAAAAATTAGCTCAAAAGTGAAAAAAATGAATTCTGATATCAAGCACTTGTATATTTTAACTCAACATTGTGTAAAGTAGGAATTGAAACATGTTGGAAGCGTGAAATAGCTTTATGGGACAACAACTTTTTCATAATGGAAACGTACCAAAAATTGAGTCAAAATCAATGGTACTTAATATCGGTATCAATTAATCATGCTAACAAGTTCACATAAGAAATTTGTTGAAGTAAAATCAATCTTTAATGCCAAAGTTGATATTCCGGGCAGCAATACCATACCTCATGAAAGGATGTAGAAACCGGTTTAAAATCAACCAAAACTTACTAACTGTATCAAAGAAATGCACAATTAAACACTGGTGCATTATATACAAACCTAAAATCAATGTACATGGATGTTTAAATTTCAGACATAATTGTTTCAATCTTTTAAATGCTCAAAATATCAAAATAAAGTCCATCAAAAATGATAACGGTGTCCATAAAAAATGTCACTAAGTGTGAGAAAACAATAAGTCGGAATAAATTTACATGTCCCGGTATAATTACAATTTTCGGACAACACTATGCATATATTGATATTCACCATTAATTGAGTTAGAAATGAAAGTTTTGATGCATTAAACTTAAATATCAACATATGATTATTTATCCGAAAATTGTAAATGGGAGTGCACCATCAAAAACAGTATAATAAACATGCTAACAAGCTAATGAACCAAATGAATTTAATGAATTGAAATTGAATCAACAATTTGCAACTTAATTCCAAGTCACGAGTTTATATATTTATGTCAAAAGCAATGAATCGGAATCAAATTGCGACATGTGAAAATTAAAATTCAAGAATAAAAATGTATTTCCATACACTAAATTCACATAGGTCTTACACAACTAATTAAAACTAATTGATTTCAAGAATTAAAGTATCTTCCAAAATAAATTTTCAACTCATGAAATCAAGTCAACAACATTTATTTCAACAACAACTTGCAATTTCAAGATTCAACACAATTTCATGAGTTGTTAATCAATTCCACAATTATCTAACATTCTTGATATCAACTATTTAATTAATTCATGAATTAAAACTAAATTAGGCCTAAGTGTTAGTTTATGTTACTAATCACAATCAATTTACATTCATGAATCAATCTAAAACACAACTAATTGCTAAGTCAACTCTTAATCATAATCAAATTCTTAATACAAACTCAACCTAAACTTCTAATCCGAGAAATTCAACCTCAATTCTTAATCAAGAATCTATAAAAAATTAGTGTAACACAAACTAATTCCTAAACTCAATTCTAATATAAATTCAATTATAATCTAACAATTAACAACAAAATAAAATCTAAATCAAAGAAATTCTTAAGAAAATACCTAAAATCTTGGAGGAAAAAGAAGTTGGAGGAAGTGAAAGTGACAGAATGGCTGACCGGAAAGAGGACAATGCCAGACGGGGAGAGTTGCACGACAGAGGGCGTACGGTAAGGCGGAGCGTCACATGGAAGGAGGGAGACCGTGAGGGGAGGATCGCGTGGAGGGAGACTGTGAGGGAGGAGGAAGCCGAGAGTGAAAAGAATTGCGGCTGAGGAAGGGGGTCCGACGGTGGCTAGAACGATGACGGAGGAGTTTCGGCGAGGAGGGTGTTGTTATGGTGGTTTGAGGTTTTGGTTTTGGAGGGAAGAGAGAAGAGTTTGATTTTTAGAGTTTTAGAGAGAAGTGAGGGAATTGGAGTGTAAAGAGAGAGTGAGATTTTGTGTTTGTCAAGATTGTCTAGTTATTAGAGAAAATCTAAAATTTTGATTTATATAGAAAGTGGAAATAGGCCTTAGATGCACAATTGTATTGAGTTTTTCCTTGACAATATAATCTCGATATGTCCACAAAGTGTCACGTCATCAACCGTAAGGAATTTTGATTAGGTCGCAAAAATGGAAAACGAAGATAATAAAATTTGTGACGCGTTTCTAAAAGAACGAGCTCATTTGAATGAACGGTGATTTAGTTATAATTTTTTGAAGTTTTGCCTCAAACAAACTTATTTTGCCCTCCAGTGTCAACTCTGACACATTTTTCAATATAAAACTGGTATTGATTGGAGCAGAATCCGGTCTCAACTTTGGAAGCAAAGTTGTAAATCTATGAGTTAGCAGCCTGCGTAAAAGATGGGTCCAATCTGATCAAAATTGACCGAGTTATGAATTTTCGAAGTTTTGACCCAGATGAAATATTATTCAGCATTCAGGATTTTTGGCGCATCACACACACTTTAGGTGAAAAATGAAGACCTTTTGGATATCATTCGAATTTGGAATCTTCTGAGAAAATGTAGAGAACTCAATTTTTAAAAATTTGGCTCCAAACCCATCGCGATACGATAAACATTTAGTGTGATATGAATTTTTGAATATCTGAAATCGAATCGATTAAATTCCGGTTCAGCTTAAATATCTCTTCAGAAACTCAAAATTCCCGCTACTTTCCTTGTAGAATCAGTTCTTTGACATAAAATAAAACATCAAGAGGATTTGGAGACATAATTTTGGGCACCAGAATCATACTTATACGATCCTCCAGCCAGGACTTATGAATTTTTCAGTGCGTCCAAGATGACGGTTCAGTCTGTTTTTTATCTATATTTTCAATGTTTAACTCTGACAAATTCACGTATTCGGAGACCTTCCTTCGAGAATTAGCCTTTGGACCGAACACGGAAATTAAAGAGAACTTAGAGACGAATTCAATGGTGAAAGAACCACATCAAGACGGTGTACCAAATCAGAGTTATAAATTTATGAATTCCATAAATACTATTGATCGGTAACCCGAAAACTTAGTAACGAAATTAGTTGACCGTCTCTAGAGCATAATTGGCTCCCGTCCCAAACATAAAAGTGAAGATAATAGGAATACAAACCAAGTGATCAAATTTAAGCTCACAATGATACCCTAGCCTGGAGTTATAAAATTCTGAAATTTGTCGCGCTGAAATGGACTTTCAGCTTAAACTATCCTGAATTAAATGAAACCTCTAGTTCCTTCGACCACTCAAGACATGATAGAATACACGGGAATTAAGCATGGTAAGAAATCATTCATTCACTGGATGGATTACCTATATAGAGCTTCGAACGCCTTTGATAAGAAGGCGATGCCTTATAAAAATGCCTTGATCCCACGATAACAGGGCTAATGATATGCATGTATGTATATGATAATGAAACACAAGCCAACGTGAAGAGGGTAATGTGATACGGTGGTAGAACCGACTGTTAATACTGGTTTGTGTTTTTTGTTTGCAAATGTTGCGGTAAGCAAGAGTGGCCACCGACTTTTATTTTATCCAATCAGGAAAAAGAAAAAGAACAGAAAAAACCTTTTTTGAGATGTTTCTGAGTACATGGGGTAGATTATATAAAGGGAAGGTGTTAGCACCCTTTCTATCTGTGGTTTTCCACGGGCTCTTAGGTAGTTGCTCATTTTGAAAACTTCTTGTGTGTGCTTATTTTGAAAAGTTGTGTTTTACTTCGTGCTAACCCTTGTTTCTATCCTCAAGAGTGTTACGAAGTTTTTTTTGAAAAGTGTTTGTGTGAAAAAGTTTATTTGTTTGAGCAAGTACCTAGGAACTAATCTACCTACTCGAAAAAAGTCTGTTTGTTTTCCTTTTAGACAATGTTATCCCATTATTGAGAAATAGGTAGCACCGTTGTTGGAGTTTTTAGGGACATTCGAAGGGACGAATATGATCACAAAAGAAATATTAGGAAATGTTAGTAATCATCCTAAAGCCTTAAAGAACTTTTTCGAGGCAACATACGAATGGGTCATTTTAGATCTTTCGGAGCTAGAGGAAAACCACTAACAAACCCTATACTTCATGACCATTTACCGAAGGCAACCGAAGTGGAGTAGACCTTAGGAGTGAGCATGTGCGAGTGTATGTTTTCAGTTAATTATCTTTGCACAATTAGGTTTTCTACCGTATTAATTTTCAGATTGTCTTTCCATAAAATCCTATTAATGTGATACGGTGGTAGAACCGACTGTTAATACTGGTTTGTGTTTTTTGTTCGCAAATGTCGCGGTAAGCAAGAGTGGCCACCAACTTTTATTTTATCCAATCAAGAAAAAGAAAAAGAACAGAAAAAACCTTTTTTGAGATGTTTCTGAGTACATGGGGTAGATTATAGAAAGGGAAGGTGTTAGCACCCTTTCTCTCTGTGGTTTTCCACGGGCTCTTAGGTACTTTCTCATTTTGAAAACTGCTTATGTGTGCTTATTTTGAAAAGTTTTGTTTTACTTCGTGCTAACCCTTGTTTTTATCCTCAAGAGTGTTACGAAGTTTTTTTTGAAAAGTGTTTGTGTGAAAAAGTTTATTTGTTTGAGCAAGTACCTAGGAACTAATCTACCTACTCGAAAAAAGTCTGTTTGTTTTCCTTTTAGACAATGCTATCCCATTATTGAGAAATAGGTAGCACCGTTGTTGGAGTTTTTAGGGACATTCGAAGGGACGAATATGATCACAAAAGAAATATTAGGAAATGTTAGTAATCATCCTAAAGCCTTAAAGAACTTTTCCGAGGCAACATCCGAATGGGTCATTTTAGATCTTTCGGAGCTAGAGGACGACCACTAACAAACCCTATACTTCATGACCGTTTACCGAAGGCAACCGGAGTGGAGTAGACCCTAGGAGTGAGCATGTGCGAGTGTATGTTTTCAGTTAATTATCTTTGCACAATTAGGTTTTCTACCGTATTAATTTTCAGATTGTCTTTCCATACAATCCTATTAACATTCATCTAAGTAGTTTATAGTTTGCGGAAATAAGATGCGGGAAAGTTAAAAGTCCTAGCTATTACAAGGATTTTGCAGATACATAATTATCTTGGACTGAAAATAAAGATGCGGAATTGAAACCCTAATTACTATTACAAACTCGGAGCAGTTACAATAATAATAAAAAAGGAAATTAGAAAATGCGCGTGGCGAGTTAAATGCGAGAATAAATTAAGAATCCTAAAAATTCTAGTTGAAAAATATTTGGATATTTTTAAGAAAAGATTAAGTTATATACAAATTAACCCTAATTTCTAATTAATTTAAATTATGAAAAAAAAGGAATTAAATTTCCCTAAATTAAATTAATCTAATTAATTAAGGAAATGAAATATTTTTTATGAAAAAAAATGATTTTTATGTTTTTTGTGATTTTTAATTTTATGATAAAAATGATTTTTTGTTATTTTGTAAAAAAGATAATTAGTGAAATAATAAAAAGAATTAAAATAAAAATAAGAAAAAGAAAAAGAGATGAGCCTGTTAGATGCAATCAGGGGGGTGTATGTTGAATTTGTTTAGGCCCAAAAGAATGGCCCAACTTGCCCAGTGCCTGATCCAGTGCAACTCTCTTCTGATGGTCTACCACGTTTCTTGCTTGCTGAGTGTTTAGATCTGGGATGGAGATGATCTGATGGCTATGCATCTTGGGCGTATGGTGGACGCTGGAGGGTGTTGTGCAGAGAATCTGCAATTAAATGTTAGGAAAATAATAAAACGCTGGGACCTGGGATCGAATCCATGTGCTCTACACTTTTCAATGCACGCTTCACCACTGGGCTACATGTTTTAGTTGTTAATACAATAGTAACAATGCATATTATAGAAAAACAAAGTGGATAACTGAAAAAATAAAAAATAATTGTGCGATTTACTCAAACAGGCCAATGGTTATCAGCCACGTTGTCTTCTTCTTCCCTGGTCTGTTGTCTTAGGTTAGTGACTTTTACCTACGGACATCTTCCATGGCTATAACCCTGTAACTTTCAAAAATCAACAGTAAGCATGATAAATTAATTCCAAGTACATGGATCAACTCGTCTTGATGCCACGAACATCATGGTACCCTTTTCTTGGGCCAATTTAACCTGTATGGAAAAACCCTAAAACGGGAAGGTGAACCCTAACAATGGAAATTATGAATACAGACATCAAAACACCAATTAAACCATTCAAACATGTTGCAAATATGTCAATGAACACAAATATATCATTAGAACATGTTTATGATGCAAGAGTCATAGTAATCGAATCTGAAAAAGAAACCAAACAGTGTGACATCTAGGGGGGCGATTCTAGGCGTGAGGATGCGTAAAATGATCGTGTTAGCTTCTGGGAAGGTCCAGGAATCGATTATGAGCTTTAGAATGGCTTGAATTGATCTCTAGGTTAGAAAATGATTTACCACATTCTTGCAAATTTTTGAGTTTTCTTTGATGCTTTCCACGACTGCAATCCTTGTTTTTTTTCATTGGTTATGTTCTATATATGTAGTAAAACGAATTAGGGCAACAAAAACACTTTGCATCTTTGATAATCATGGAGATTTCATTTGATTTTGTCTTTGTATTATATCTTTCCAAAACAAACATAATCATGCCAATTTTGCTTCAATCATCCCTTGCACGATTTGATATGCTATGCCAGCCTAATTGGATTTGATTCCTACAAAAAATCAGATCAAAACCAATCTTTTTATATTTTTTGCAATTTATTTGATTTAATTTAACTTTTAAATAATAAAAAATCAAAATAAATAAATAAAGAAAGAAACAAATGTGTGGATGCTGATTTGGGTCGTGGACCATGTCTCTAACAAGTTGAGCATCCTCTTCAAAATGAGCCTTGGATGGAAAATTTCTGATAAAGTATGAAGAAGTTATGCCTGGTCAAAGTTTGGTTGACTTTTCCTACGAAACCCTAATTTAACAACTTTTGGGTTTTGATGAATTTGGGGAATTCCCTGAGGAATCATGATCAAACCTTTATCAAATGATGGATATCACCTCAAAATGTTGATGTTGACCAAAAATCTTGAAGTTTGACTGTATATGTGTCACAATTGACTTTTGACCTAGTATAGTTGGTTTTTAAGCATCTGGGCAATTGATTGAGCAAACTTCTTGTGCAAGGCATGAAACCTGACATGGATGATCTTGAGAACATATTGGGACCATGGAAAGCATTTGGGACCTTTGGAGTTCCCACACCCTGACGAAAATGGAAACCCTAGTTTGAGGTACATTGCCTTAGGAGAGAGTTTGTCTGGTCAACTCTTGGGCATCCTTGAGCAATTTGGGAATCTCAATGGGCATGTGTTGAGTAAAATGAGAGGGAAAATTTTAGGGTACAACAGCTTCCCATGTTCAATCTTCTTAAACCTGAGGATGTAGATTGGCTGTCTGCCTTTCGTAATCTGGAGGTGGAAGATGATTGAACACTAAAGTGCCCAGAAATTTTCACTCGTCTGAGATGGTGTTGGACTGTGTAGGTAGTATCGGGAATGGGCTTACAGATTTCATTTGGAGGAGATGACAGAAGGTCACCGAAGATGGGCTTATAGATGCCATCTGGAAGATATGACAGAGAATTGTTGGAGATGGGCTTAAACATGCCATCTAGAGGATGTTGATTTCCCGAGATATTCCTTAGATGAGAATTCCTATTCCTGTCATTGAGGAGGAATCTGCTGAGGAATGTGGGTCTCTATCTTGGGAGAAATGGAATTTTAGGAACATCAGTTGTCTGTTACTATACTGAGGAATCATCTCTTAGTCGAGGAGATGAAAATGAACTGTTATCTGGTCGTGCTCCAGGCTTTACAGTGATTTACTGAGGATAATAAGATTAACTGCTATCTGGTCATGCTCTAGGTTTCACAGTGACTTACTGGGGAGATGAGATTAAACTTGCTATCTGGTCGTGCTCCAGGTTTTGCAATCTCAAAAACTGTTATCTGGTCGTGCTCCAGGCTTTATAAGGAATTAAGTGGTTATCTGGTTGCATTCGGGTTTCAACTTGAATTTAAGGCATACTAATATCTGATCATTTCCAGGATTCAATAGTAATTGGCCGAGTAAACTGCTATCGGGTCGAATTCCAAGATTCGTAGTACCTCATATTGTTATCTGATCGTGCTCTCGGTTTTACAGTGTCTTTTACCGTTATCTGGTAGTGCTCAAGGCTTCAGTAATTTGGGGAAATTAAGATATTATCCGGTAGATCTCTGGGCTTCATAGCTTGAATTTGAGATATACCACTATCTTGTCGATTCCAAGCTTCGTGGTATTTTGGAGAAATTAAGATATTATTCAGTCGATTTTTGGGCTTCATAGCTTGCATTTGAGTTATACCACTATCTGGTCGATTCTTGGCTTCATAGTATTTTGGAGAAATTAAGATATTATTCGGTCGATTTTCGGGCTTTATAGCTTGAATTTGAGATATACCACTATCTGGTCGATTCCAGGCTTCGTAGTATTTGTAGAAATTAAGATATTATTCGGTCGATTTCCAAGCTTCATATATTTTTTAACTAGAATAGAAACCTTAGTATCGATTTGACTGAACCAGGGAAAGGTCTTGAATTATCCTCAACTGGGAGAGAAACCTTAGTATCGATTTGACTGAACCCAGGAGAGGTCTCAGATTAACTTTGACTGACATAGAAATCAGGGGAATCTTAGTGGCGATTCGGCAGACCCAGACGAAAGTCTTAGAACATCTTCCACTAGAATAGAAACCTTAGTGTAGGTTTGACTGAACCAGAGAAAATCTTGAAAAGTGTTGGAATATCTTCAATTGGAAAAGAAACCTTGGTGTCGGTTTAACTGAACCCGAGAGAAATTATGAGAACTTGATTACATTTTTCCCTGAAAGGTAAAGAGTTAGTCGTATGTAATGTCATGATGTATGAAATGTAATGAGTAATAATGTTCTCAAAATAAATGAGATTGTGTTGTGTAATACGTATGCGCATGCCATGATGTATGGATGTGCAATGCTATTGTGATATTCTTTAGATGGGGAAGAGAAATCCTGGACTGCTGCTGGAGAGTATAAGGAGTTGAGTTCTTCGTTTCCGCTGGGGATAGTGACCGAAGATGATTAGCTGGGGATTTACATCCATTCTGCTTGAGAAAATTTTGCCGGAGGAGAATCTTTCTGAGAATAATCCTGCGGGGGAATGACTCTGTGGGGAAGAGAGATACTCTGTTGGAAGATCTGCTGATTTAGAGAAATAAACTCAGTTGGGGATGAACTTCCATTGCTGGAGACAAGAGCTCTGTTGGAGATTGAGCTTCCGCTGTTAGAGAAATAAACTCTGCTCGGGAGATAGCTTTATAAACTGCTCATGGTTATAAAACTCGGTTGGAGAATGCAGATATCAGCTTTCTGAAAGGGCCTGCTGGGGAAGGAATTCCTGCTTGGGGATATGGAGGTCGAACCTTGGTTGTCTCGGCTCTGTGGGGAATATAAATATCACGGGCATGTATGTGACAATGACTTCACTTCCAACTGTCTCTGCCCCTTGTACCATGCTGGAAAAAGTACATGTGGAGATTTTGTGGATGGATATATGTCGTGATTGTACTTGAACATGTATTTAATGAGTGTCAGGATGACATCCGTATTTGGATCGTATCTGAATTGTACTTGAAACATGTGTTGAATGAGTGTCAGAATGACATCCGTCTCTGGATCGTATCTGAACTGTATCTGAAAGCTGAATCTGAATGAGTATCAGAATGGCATCCGTATCTGGAGCGTATCTGAACTGAATCAGAAAGTTGAATCTGAATGAGTATTAGAATGGCATCCATATCTGGAGCGTATCTGAACTATATCAGAGAGCTGAATCTGAATGAGTATCAAAATGGCATCCGTATCTGAAGCGTATCTGAACGGTTTCTCAATTATGGTGCTCTTGCTGAATGTTGATCAAGGTATAAGTCTTCCACTAATAGATAGGTGATGGGACCTAGTCGTACGTTTTAAATCCCTAACTATTGCATGGATCGTGCTTTCGGGTTTTCATCCCACCGGGATAACTTTTTGCCCAAGCCGCCTTTTCAGGTTTTCGACTTGTCGGGTGTACAATTTTTTTTTATGTATATCCCTAACTTTTGCCTGAACCCTTTTGGTTCGTCGGGATTCCCTTATTTTTACCTAGGTGTGTCAACCTAGCGGGTCTTTTTTTCTTCATGCGGAGTATTTTCCGACTATGTCCATGATTTCAGGATGTAGAGAGTTGTCATTGTCCATAGTGTTGTGTTGTAGTACTGTCAAAAATGTTTTCTTGGTGGCAGATGATTCTTTGCTGGAATGCGTGCGTAATTCCCCAAGCGATTCAGATGGAGATCTGCCCCATGTGTGTTTAGACATCATGTAATGCCCCTTGCTTATGGAAGACCTGTTATTGGAAGTGTCATTCCCACTGAGGTGATTCTGTCCATTGAGAGGATGTATGTTCATTGAATATCCATTGTGCGGATTTCTCTACTGTCAAATAATTAGTCATATGCAAACAATGTCATTTAAAGAATGCAAAACTCATGTTTGTCTTGAAAATTTTTTGAAAATGTGTTTTGTGTAGTAAAACGAAATTTGCAAGAATGTGATATCAACTCAGGATTCGTAACAAAGCCTACAGAAGCCAGGATACCTTTGTAACAATATGCTCTCAAACTAACCCATGCTTTAGCTAGGACTTTTAAGGGTTATAACGTGGCCTGGTTCACGGTTCAAGAAATAAAGGATAAAGGCTCAAATTTTATTTGTCCCCAACCCGCTCTTCGTGATGTTCTTCAGTCTTATACTCAGTTAATTGCGCATTTAGATCCCGATTGAGTCTGGAATCCTTGCTCTGAAACTTGGCGATGATTCAGAAATTAAACATTTGTTTTGAAAAGGCAGTCATTTTTGTAATCTTCTTTTTGTCGAGGATTTGTAGTAACCTCTTTTTTTTGGTTTTAGGTATCCTTTCTTTTGCCGGAACTATTTTTTCTATGATTATAGTCAGCGGGGTGCCCCAATTTTTCTCTTAAGTCTCCTTCATAGGTTTTGAATTAATGGGCTTGTATTTCGAGAGATAATGACTTCCTGTCTTGACGATTATACGGAACCATCACCGTCTTTTGTTTTGGAAGGACGTCTTCGATGCCATTCATTGTGTACGAAGCGACAGATTATGACTGAATACGCCTATGAATTAACTAAGAAAACTACCCTGCCCCAGGCTATGATTAAGGGTTTTAATTTGTGTGAAAAGAAAAACTCTTACTTCTTTGGCTCGAAGGGGTTGACTAGGGATTATCTTCCTTATAACTCCACTGTTTAGGATTTGAAACAACGCTTGTACATCGTCAGCGGGGTCTGTTCAAAAGCATACCGTAGAGATTGTGGTATCATTTTCGTTATCCTCCCTCTAAGGCTTAGAGTTTTTAATCGAGAGTTGAATATCACGAAAAGGAAGTATAGAGAAGTTTAAGCATAGTGAAAACAGATTAATTCAAGACAAACATGTATAATGCATTAATGAAATAAAATTTTTTTGACATGACAATAATTATTTGGATAAGAAAAGAAAATACAACTTGAGAATTCAAATGAACAAAAATGCTTTCAATCCTATCCATGTTTTGGCAAGGGAGCAGTGATCACGTTGGGAGTCTCAGGAGGGTCGAATTCGATCTCCTTAGCATCAATCAGATCATGTACTTTGTTCTTCAAAGCCCAACAGTCATTGGTATCATGGCCTGGACTTTCTGAATGGTAAGCACAACGAGCATTCGGTTTATAGTAGGGAGAGGTGGTGTTAGGATTTTCGGAGCTTCCCTCAGAGTAACCAGATTGGACTTTAGCAAACAAGGTAAAACCTGAGACAACGTCATGTTGACCTGAGTGAACTGTCTAGCTGGTCTTTCTGCTCTTGGCTGATTGTTTCATTGTTGAGCAGGCGCAGGATTGGGAATCATAACAGCCCCTACCGTCGGATGGCGCTCGGTTCAATTCTGATTCTTTTGGTTATAGACGGATCTGACTTCCTTTTTACCTGCAAACGGCTTCCTTGCAACACTAGAAGAGGCATCCTTCTGAATTTTTCCACTTCGTATTCCAGCTTCTACTCTTTCTCCGGTTAAGACCAGCTCAATAAAATCTGCCGATGAACTTCCAATCAGATGGTTGAAGAATAGCCCAGTCAAAGTTCCCAGAAACATATCCACGAGCTCCCTGTCAGCCAAGGGACGTTGAACTCTTCCAGCCAAATCTCTCCACTTCTGAGCATAATCCTTGAAAACCTCGTTCGAACCCATAGACATATTTTGGAGTTGTGTACGGGTGGGAGCGAGGTCTGCATTATACTGATATTGCTTATATAAAATGCAACAGCAAGGTCTTCCCAGTTACAAACATTGGCTCTTTCCAGCTGATAGAACCAATCCAGTTGTGTTCCAGACAGACTATCTTGGAAAAAGTGAACCCACAAGTCTTTGTCAGAAGTATGAGGTTGTATCTTCCTCACATAGGAACGAAGATTCATTTTAGGACAAGAGATCCCATCATACTTAGCAAATATCGGTGCCTTGAATTTTGGGGGGATGACAACCCCGAAGACCAGACCCAACTCTTCAAAATCCAGCCCAGGAACCTTCTGGATTTCCATAGCACTCAGACGCTCTTCTAACTGCTTATACTTTTCATCAGCCGGAGGGTACTCTCCTCATTATAATCAGTTTTATTGTCAGACTCTTTAGGACTAGGGTCCTCTTCTCTGGCTTCACCCTCTTGATTCTCTCCCTCTTTAGATGAAGAAGCTAAATCAATAACCCGTCTTGGCGGCCCTCTGAACCTTCTGCTCATATTTACCAAACGAGCTGTCCTCTTGGTCTTCTTAGTGTTCTTCTTAACAATCAAAGCCTTCATCTCTTCCTGTCCTTTGGCCAGAGCCACAATCATTTGCTGGAACTACGTGTTCTGAGTCTGAAGATCTTTCACAATTTGTTCAAGAGCCATTGCTGAAATAAACAGCGGAGGAGATGAGAAACCTGTTATAAATCCTGTTATACAATGATATGTATGATATGTATGCAATGTTTTCAAGGGTTCTTAAAGGCTCAAATTTGCTTAAACAAAAAGGAACAAACGCAAATTGTATTAGTAAACTTGAATTGTTACAAAGAATGTATTTTGAGAGTACAATTAAGCAAAATAAAACAAAAAGAAGACTAGGTTTCCCATGAGCGCATCCTCTTTGGCGTGATGTAGGCGTTGATATTCCTCTCTTCATGAAGTATCCTAGTGAGTTCCAAGACCTTCTTCTCGTTGGCGTAGAATTGGGCTTCAAACCTATTCCGCTCCTCTTTAAGCTGAACCCAGGACTTTTGTAACTCTTCATGATCAGTTGGCATGTCTGGATGAAGAACAAGATGAGGAATGTCTCCCTCGGTAACTGGTTCCATAATCATAAGTTGGATAGAGGGATAAGGCATCAGTTTGAGTGCGGGCTCGTACCCATCTGAGATAAGGCTTGAGAGGTATGGAATACTTATGCCCAAGTGTCTTGCTGTCAACCCTATGTACCATACTCCAAGCTTGTATGAACCTTTTGCGGTAGCCTTGAACATCATTCTCATAGTTGAAGGCGATTCCTTGAATAAGTGTATTGTGAGGAACATCCCTTCTCGCATAACCAAACTGCCATAATGCTAAGCAAGGGTTATAAGTGATTCCTCCCCTAATGCCTAAGAGAGGGACATTAGGGAATTCACGACAGAGATCGATGACAGTAACATCTTCCGAGAACCGTGAACACCAATGAATGTCTGAATGCGTAAGGGACATCATTCGATGAGACCATCTTTTAACCTGTTCATTCTTCAAAGTAGATCTGGGTAGGTGCGAAATTAACCACCTAGCCAATAGAGGATTGCAACACTGGAAGGTCCCCCTTCTCTTTAGAGTGCGAGCATGCATAGAGTGTAGAATATCCCTTAGTAATGTAGGTACCGGATTCCAAGACAGAAAAACCTTTATTGTGCTCACATCTACGAGTTGATCCGCATTAGGGAACAATACCTTCCCGTAGATAAGGAGCGCCAAAACCTCTTCAAAATCTTGTAGATCTAGGGTATCCCAAAAATAGTAAGCCTTCTCGAACAGAAATTTAACCGGAATTCCTTGAACACTCCCTCTAGTTCCCCAATTTGTCACTAGGTCGAACCGTTGTAAGGATAGAGCTTTAGCAATTTCTTCAGGTTTGGGATGTCTTTCTGTACCGTTGAAAGGTAGCTAGTCAAGAATAAGTACCCCTAGTAACTGAGAAAATCCGTCCATAGTAGGCACTAACTGGTAATCTGGGAATGTGAAACAGTGATGCAGAGGATCGAAGAACTGAAACAACACTTTCAACATTTCTTCGTCAGGTTTTGCAGTGACCAAGTATAGCAACCGACCATGCTTTTCAGTGAAAGAAGAGCTTTCAGGAATCCTTACTGCCAAGTCCCTTAATTGGGGAGATACTCTCACTAGGTTAATCTGAATAGTGTTCCTGTGGGCGGATGCCATATCCTACAAAACAGAGAAAAGATGAGCCCTAGAAACCCTTGAAACAGTTAGTATGATATGCTATAGTATGATGTTTATGATGTCATGATAAATCACAGGTATAACAAACACATACAAATCACACCAAGTCCTTAGGTTTAAGGTCTGCTTGAGTTTTAAGGTCATACCCTCTTGAAGCTGGATTGGTTCAACCTGTCCTATAAATATGTAATCGGGTTCTAAAGGGATCTCAATATCATCGATCTTTCCCCCAAGCCTTGTTCAATCAACGATTGACTCATAATCAAACAAAACTCAGAAGTCAAACCTCAATGAGTGTAGCATCGAGTATCTTCCGACCTTGGGCATACACCAAAGTCGGCCATCTCGCTACGTCCTACTGGACAAGTTGTGCAATTAAAGGTTCTAAGGTCAGTTGATGCTTTATGACACCACGCGGCGGCCCCGTACATCTCCCTGATTGACTCAAGGGTTACGGGTACCAACCAAAGTGCCACATCAATGTAGCTACTGCTTCAACCGTGTCGATATACCCTAGCACAGCTCCCTCACAGTTTATTGCTACTTACCTAAAAGGAGTTTCCCGATCCGGGTGTAGGATCAAATAACCCAAACAGTTCCCATAAATATAAAGCAAGCAAGACAATAAAGAGAAAGCAATTAAATATGACCTAGATCCTAAGGTCTACCCCCACTTTATATTTTAGTCCCCAGCAGAGTCGCCAGTTCTGTGATATGGTGGCAGAACCGACTTTTAATACTGGTTTGTGTTTTTTGTTCGCAAATGTCGCGGTAAGCAAGAGTCATCACTGACTTTTATTTTATCCAATCAGGAAAAGGAAAAAGAACAGAAAAAGCCTTTTTCGAGATGTTTCTGAGTACGAGGGGTAGATTATAGAAAGGGAAGGTGTTAGCACCGTTTCTATCCGTGGTTTTCCACGGGCTCTTAGGTACTTGCTCATTTTGAAAACAGCTTGTGTGTGCTTGTTTTGAAAATTTTTGTTTTACTTCTTGTTAATCCTTGTTTCTGTCCTCAAGAGTGTTACGAAGTTGTTTTTGAAAACTTTGTTTGAAAAGTGTTTGTGTGAAAAAGTTTGTTTGTTTGAGCAAGTACCTAGGAACTAATCTACCTACTCGAAAAAAGTCTGTTTGTTTTCCTTTTAGACAATGTTATCCCATTATTGAGAAATAGGTAGCACCGTCGTTGGAGTTTTTAGCGACATTCGATGGGACGAATACAATCACAAAAGAAATATTAGGAAATATTAGTAATCATCCTAAAGCCTTAAAGATATTTTTCCGAGGCAACATCCGAATGGGTCATTTTAGATCTTTCGGGGCTAGAGGACAACCACTAACAAACCCTATACTTCATGACCGTTTACCGAAGGCAACCGGAGTGGAGTAAATCCTAGGAGTGAGCATGTGCGAGTGTATGTTTTCACTTAATTATCTTTGCACAATTAGGTTTTCTACCGTATTAATTTTCAGATTGTCTTTCCATACAATCCTATTAACATTCATCTAAGCAGTTTATAGTTTGCGGAAATAAGATGCGGGAAACTTAAAAGTCCTAGCTATTACAAGGCTTTTGCAGATACATAATTATCTTGGACTGAAAATAAAGATGCGGAATTGAAACCCTAATTACTATTACAAACTCGGAGCAGTTACAATAATAATAAAAAAGGAAATTAAAAAATGCGC
This sequence comes from Vicia faba, assembly GCA_948472305.1. Classification (NCBI taxonomy): domain Eukaryota; kingdom Viridiplantae; phylum Streptophyta; class Magnoliopsida; order Fabales; family Fabaceae; genus Vicia; species Vicia faba. Next base: position 1,083,845,776 of record OX451735.1, read on the forward strand.
GCGACGAGTTAAATGCGAGAATAAATTAGGAATCCTAAAAATTCTAGTTGAAAAATATTTGGTTATTTTTAAGAAAAGATTAAGTTATATACAAATTAATCATAATTTCTAATTAATTTAAATTATGAAAAAAAGGAATTAAATTTCCCTAAATTAAATTAATCTAATTAATTAAGGAAATAAAATATTTTTTATGAAAAAAATGATTTTTATGTTTTTTGTGATTTTTGATTTTATGATAAAAAATGATTTTTTATTATTTTGTAAAAAAGATAATTAGTGAAATAATAAAAATAATTAAAATAAAAATAAGAAAAAGAAAAGGAGATGACCCTGTTAGAAGCAATCATGGGGGTGTATGTTGAATTTGTTTAGGCCCAAAAGAATGGCCCAGCTTGCCCAGCGCCTGATCCAATGTAACTCCCTTCTGATGGTCTACCACGCTCCTTGTTTGCTGAGCGTTTAGATCTGGGATGGAGATGATATGATGGCTATGCATCTTGGGCGTATGGTGGACGCTGAAGGGTGTTGTGCACAGAATCTGCAATTAAATGTTAGGAAAATAACAAAAAGCTGGGACCTGGGATCGAACCCAGATCCTCTACACTTTTCAACACACGCTTCACCACTGGGCTACATGTTTTAGTTGTTAATATAATAATAACAATGCATATTATATAAAAACAAAGTGGATAACTGAAAAATAAAAAACAACACGCGTTTTATTCAAACAGGTCAATGGTTATCATCCACGTTGTCTTCTTCTTCCCTGGTCCTTTGTCTTAGGTTAGGGAATTTTACCTACAGACATCTTCCATGGCTATAACCCTGTAACTTTCAAAAATCAACAGCAAGCATGATAAACTAATTCCAAGTACATGGATCAACACGTCTTGATGCCACGAGCATCATGGTACCCTTTTCTTGGGCCAATTTAACATGTATGGAAAACCCTAAAACGGCAAGGTAAACCCTAACAATGGCAATTATGAATACAAACATCAAAACACCAATTAAACCATTCAAACATGTTGCAAGTATGTTAATGAACATAAATATATCATTAGAACATGTTTATGATGCAAGAATCATAGTAATCGAACATGAAAAAGAAAGCAAACCATGTGACATCTAGGGGGCGATTCTGGGCGTGAGGATGCGTGAAACTGATCCAGTTAGCTTCTGGGAAGGTCTAGGAATCGATTATGAGCTTTGGAATGCCTTGAATTTATCTCTAGGTTAGAAAATGATTCACCACTTTCTTGCAAATTTTTGAGTTTTCTTTGTTTCTTTCCACGACTGCAATCCTTGTTTTTTTGCATTGGTTATGTTCTATATATGTAGTAGAATGAATTAGGGCATCAAAAACACTTTGTATCTTTGATAATCATGGAGATTTGATTTGATTTTGTCTTTGTATTATATCTTTCAAAAACAAACATAATCATGCCAATTTTTCTTCAATCATCCCTTGCACGATTTGATATGCTATTCCAGCCTAATTGGATTTGATTCCTACAAAAAATCAGATCAAAACCAATCTTTTTATATATTTTGCAATTTATTTGTTTTAATTTAACTTTTAAATAATAAAAAATCAAAATAAATAAATAAATAAAGCAAAAAATGTTTGGATGTTGATTTGGGTCGTGGACCATGTCGCTAACAAGATGCAATCATCAGAAGCTAGGCCCATTTGACAAAAAATGCATTTTTGAGCACATTTGACTTTTGGCAATTTTGCAAAAATGGTCAACTTTGACAAGGCATATCTCCTCCAATTTTTATCCTAGAGAGGTGTTTTTGGACTTTTTAGAAAGCTTAGGATGTCCCCTAAACAACCATTTTGGTTTCATCTCAATTAGATCTTCCATGTTCATGTAAGAAGCTTTGACCCAAAAGGTGCTTTTGTTGACTTTTCAAAAGGACCTATAATGTAGAAATTCATATCTTTTGATGAGTGCATATTTTGAACTTGAGGAATGAATATGAATTGTTGGGAATTGCATCCTCTTTATAATGAGCCTTGGATGGAAAATTTATGATAAATTATGAAGAAGTTATGCCTGGTCAAAGTTTGGTTGACTTTTCCTAAGAAACCCTAATTTTGCAACTTTTGGGTTTTGATGAATTTGGGGCATTCCCTGAGGAATCATGATCAACCCTTAATCAAATGATGGATATCACCTCAAAATTTTGATGTTGACCAAAAATCTTGAAGTTTGACTATATGTGGGCCACAGTTGACTTTTGACCTAGTACAGTTGGTTTTCAGGCATCTGGGCAATTGATTGAGCAAACTTCTTGTGCAAGGCATAAAACTTGACATGGATGATCTTGAGAACATATTGGGACCGTGAAAGCATTTGGGACCTTTGTAGTTCCCACACCCTGATGAAAATGGAAACCCTAGTTTGAGGTACATTGCCTTAGGAGAGAGTTTGTCTGCTCAACTCTTGGGCATCCTTGAGCAATTTGGGGATCTCAATGGGTATGTGTTGAGTAAAATGAGAGGGAAAATTTTGGGGTACAACAGGTAAAATTTTAGGTATAACAGCTTCCCCTATTCAATCTCTTTTAACATGATCAGTGAGAAAAAGCGACAGCTTTCGAGTGTTCATGGTGGAAGGGGATTGAATACTTATAAAACCCCAAAATTTGTGCTCTGAGCGATATGAACGTAACAAGTTGGTAACAATATTGTTGGTAAAAGGGATGTTATTTTTTGGATATGAATTCACGGGTATTGATGAGAAAATGATGGAGTTTCGGCTCCGGAGGAAAAGATGTCAGGAATGATAACATGTGATCAAGGAAATGAGTAACAGACTCAACCTAAGAGAACATGAAGCAAACTAGACTCTAGAAGGAATACCAGAATGATTCGAAATTATGATAACTAAGTAACGAGTGGTGGACTCGATCTAAGGAGACTAGTGGAGGACTAGACTCAAAGGGGAATATCAGAATGATGCGAAATTTTGATAACTAGGTGACGAGTGGCGGACTCGATCTAAGAAGACTAGCAGTGGATTAGACTTCAAGGAGAGTATCAGAACAATTCGAAATTCTGATAACTAGGTAACGAGTGGCGAACTCAACCTAAGAAAAAATGACAAATTGGACTATCCTCGATTACCATAGCCCATCAACACACTAAAGAAACATTGGTGGGAACCGAGAGGTACGAGTAGCAACCTCGACCTAAGAAGGGAGTACTATGGTCAAAATGAAGAGTTTCGGCTCGAAACTGAAGTACTAAACAGGACAGCAAACGAGCGAGTTTGGATCCTAAAGCAAAATGCTAGAAAGTGCGTGTTCCTAAAAGCACCTGCTAATCTCGACCAAGGATTTACAAACGATTTAGATGGTCTGAGGTTACCAAGGTGTAAATAAGAAGACCTAGGGTGAGTATCAAACTCGACTCATGGAGATTAGGTTTTTAGTGACTAACTCAACTTGACACTTAACAAACGAGTAGAAGACTCGAATCAGGAGACTAGTGGCCAACTAGACTGAGTACCAAGATGACATTGGATTTCACCTACGGGGTTCGACTGCCATGGACCACCTGCATGTTATAGGAACGTTGGTGGGGTCGAAACAACGTAATAAGGGGAAACCTCTACCTAAAGGAGATGATAAATCTCCGAAGAGTACCAGGGGTAGAACTGGACTCAATAGGTACATCAATAATCAACAGGGATAAACTGAGAGAGGATGACAGAAACCCTAAGAGATGTGCCAGGACAAAATTGGGCTTAAACAGGCACATCAACAATCATCGGAGATGACCTAAGATAGGGTGAAAGAAACCCAAACAGATGTGCCAGGACCAAACTGGTGTTAAATAGGTACATCAACAATCAGCAGAGATGACCTAAGAGAGGGTGATAGAAACCCGAAGAGATGTGCCAGGACAAAATAGGCTTTGATGGGTACATCAATAATCAGCAGAGATGACCTAAGAGAGGGTGATAGAAACCCAAAGAGATGCGCCAGGATGAAACTGGGCATTATAGATGAACACCTGGCGATTTGGTAGTAATTGGTAAAAGGATACTTAAAGAATTGGAATATCGAGGGTAAATCAACTTCATTGAGGATATAATTCGAAGCTTTAGTTTTAGCAACTCCACTGAGAATGACAGAGAGCAACGATGGCTTATCTTTCAATGCATGATTGAATTGTTTTTCTATAGAGTAACGTCTCAAAGAGAAAGATAACACTACACTTTAAGGATACAAGGTGATGCATGTTTAAGCGTTTCACTGAGGATTATCAGGTCGAATAACCTGTCATTGTATTGTATGCTGATAAGATTGGCAGAAATAAATTGTGCTCTTTGTTGAAGAATATGTCTTGTTGATCAGTATTCTGAAAATGAACGCCCTCAAATGTGGGACGTGGCTTGGAGAAGCCACAGACAAGTATCAGACCTGTGATAAATCAAGATTCTTTTTGACTTCCCGAAGGAATGATATGTCAACCTCTCGCCGGAGGTAACAAAGCTTGCACTGGGGCATAAATTTTCTCTATCATGTCAGATGGAACAAACTTCACTGAGGAATGAAGATAGTCCTTGTGGATGTGTTGTACCTGAGATATATGATCTTCAGATATAAGGCTACGAAGGCGCATTTCTCTGGGGATGACAGGAATGCTTGATTCAAAGAAGATTTAAATCTCGGGGTCGGTGAAGACTCAATGTTGAACTCCACTGGGGAATACATGTCCTCACTCGGGAACATGAATGAAGTCTTGGTGACAAAAAACCTGAAGTGCGTACTTCATCGGGGATAATCTTCGATTTTGGATATCGTCCTCGTTAGGGAGAGGGTATAATCTTCCAAAACCATTTCATGGCGTGATTCCACTAGGGAATGAGCATCTTGTAGGAAATATCTCAAATGAGGAAAATCTGTTGAAAAGAGGAGTGAATTTGAGCAAAAGTTCCTTGTTTGGCGACCTTCTCGGGAATGAAGGAGCTTTTTATGCCATAATCTTCAGGAAAACAATTCTATTTTAAGAAAGAAACTTGTTGGGGAGTGTTTACGTTTAGAAGAATGACTTACTGTGGAATGGCGTCCCAAATAATAAAACTTGGGAAGGCAGCTCTGTCGGGGGACACTGATCCCGAATCATTAGTGATTTCAAACCAGGCTTTTGCTAGAGAAGGGAAACAACCTCCCGACAAGGAATCTTAAGACAACTTTGTGGGGAATGTTGAAGATTTTGCGCTGAAAATAGGAGATGCTTCACTGAGATCTCACAAATTAAGATTCACTGGGGAAGCTCTCTGTTCTTCCAAATGCCGCAATTGTTAAACATCCTCTTTGTAGGAGATAACACACTGGGAATGGAAATTATGCGTAAGAAAGCATAAAGCATTTAAGAGAGAATGCGGATTTTATCGGGAAATGTTGACCGCATTGGGTAAATTTCCTGTTAAAAAGTTATTGGCGAGACAAGGGCTTTGACTAGAGAAAACCTCTTTGCTTGAGGGATCGACTGGAGAGAAGTGACTCCATATCGGTGAGAACTGTGGACTTCACAAGGGATTTACAAATCTCCGTCAGGCTTCACCAAACTATTCACTAAGGAGAAGAAAGACTTCATTGAGGAGAAATCTTCATTTAGGGAGAAAATACTTCTTGGGAATATGGATTACACTGGAGAAGTGCATAATGGACTAGGGATGGTGCAATCACATTTGTTTCTCTGATTTTGACAAATCGGTGCATAATATGAGCAAATAGTAATTCCAGCAAAACATATTAAGCCAAATATGCCCCAAGTATAGCTAGACAACAATGTCTGCCACCCTAATCGCAAATAAACGGGGAGTAATATCCGCAACTTATTTATCACACTTGTGCACAGTTTTCCAATTTCTCAAATGCAAATGTTTATCAAAAGACATTGTACATTTTTGTAAACAAAACAGTAAAAGTAAATAAGTATAAGCATGTTTTGGATAAAATAAATCTTTATTGATTGGAAATTGGCCTGTAAGAAGGCGTTTACATTGGGAAGAAATTCCTAGAAAGAGGAAACTTCCAAAGAAAAATTAAAAGGAGTGTTTACAAATGGCAATGTGAAAATGGATATCCATTGAATCTCGATTCTATTAAAACTCCTTACAACTCTGATGCTCTCATCCCCTTGCTTTGAGAAAAATGATAGGTAATCGGATTTATTCGCAACCCTGTACCAAGTGAATGATCGTAGTGGTAGATGCAATATTGTGATCTGACGTTGGACGTAGTCATTCGCTTTAATCCTTATTTTTCCTGGACCGCCCTTGCGGGTTTTCAGTATATTAAGATACCTTTTTTGTTCCTAAATTTCCTTTGACATGTCAACTTAGTGGGTGTACGATTATTTTTCAGTCATTCACTCTCTCTTTTGTCCCTAACTTTTGCCCGAACCTTTGCTCACTTTTTCAGGTTCCCCAGGATGCCTTTTTTTTTCATGAGCCGGTCAACTCAGCGATCATTTTATGTGAAGTATTTTTTGACTATGTCCATGTTCACATGGAGTGGAGAGTCTTCACCATCCATAGTCGCGAGCATCATCGCTCCTCCAGAAAAAACTTTCTTGACCATAAACGGTCCTTCGTAAGTCGGAGTCCACTTGCCCCTGGGATCACCCTGAGGAAGAATTTTCCTCTTCAGCATTGGGTCACGTGGTTTGTAATACTGGGGTCAGCCTCTTTTGTCGAATGCCTTTTTCATCCTCGTCTGATAGATCTGACTATGACACATAGCTTCTAATATTTTCTCATCGATGAGGTTCAACTGATCCAGCCGATTATGTACACACTCTACTTCATCAAGCTCAGCATCCTTTATGATTCTCAAAGAGGGAATCTCGACCTCTATAGGTAAGACTACTTCCATTCTGTATACATGAGAGAAAGAGGTTTCCCCAATCAAAGTGCGCATGGTGGTGCGATAGCCTTGAAAGTCAAAAGGGAGCATCTTGTGCCAGTCCTTATAGGTTACCACCATCTTCTATACAATCTTCTTAATATTCTTGTTAGCTGTTTCAACATCGTCATTCATCTTCGGGAGATACAAAGAAGAATTATGATGTTTGATCTTGAAAGACTCACAAATCTCTTTCATCATCTTATTGTTGAGATTAGAACCATTGTCATTGATGATCTTTTCGGGGATTTCATATCGACAAATGATATTCTGCTTGATGAAGCGAGTGACCACTTGTCTAGTAACATTCGCATACGATGTGGCTTTAACCCACTTGGTGAAATAGTCAATGGCAACCAAAATGAAATGGTGCCCATTAGAAGCGGTTGGATCAATCTTTCTGATCATATCGATGCCCCACATTGCAAAGGGCCACGAAGAAGTCAAGACATTCAGTGGCACGGGCGACACATGCACCTTGTCTGCATAAATTTGACAATTGTAACAGGTTCGAGCATGGTTATAGAAATCAGTTTCCATGGTGGACAAATAATAACTAGCTCGAAATATTTTCTTTTCCATAGTATGACCATTGAAATGAGTTCCGAAGGAACCTTCATGCATTTCCTCAATGATCTTTGCTGCTTCAGTCTTGTCAACACATCTGAGCAATAAACCGTCATGATTCCTTATGTATAAAAGGCCATTACTGAGGAAGAATTTATCATAAAACCTTCTCAAGAACTTCTTGTTTGTCACAGACGCCTTTTTGGATACTCTTAAGTCTCAAGAAATCTTTTAATGTCATGAAACCATGGATTGCCATCCAATTTTGTCTCAGCCTCAAAGCAAAGTACCGACTCATCCAGTCTTTTGATTATGATCACAGGCACATCACGAGCCCATTTGACCTTAAACATGGATGCCAGAGTAGCCAAAGCATCTGCAAGATTATTTACTTCCCTTGAGATATGCTCAAAAGTGATCTCCTCGAAGTATGGGATCAACTTCATAACATGCTCACGGTAGGGAATCAAATTCTGATGGTGGGTCTCCCAATCTCCGTTAATTTGGATAATAATGAGATTGGAAACTTCATAAACTTTCAAGTACTTGATTCACAAATCGATTATGGCTTCGGTGCCATAGATTCAAGCTTCATATTCTTCCATATTATTGGTAGTCAAAATCAATTCTGGATGTGAAAGGAATGTGGAATCCTTCCAGAGAAGTAATGATAACTCCGACACCATCGCCCATAGCATTATAGGCACCATCGTCCATCGCGATCCTTGTTTGGGTCCTTCATCTGGGCCAAGAATATTGCAATCCTGTACGTACATAATGTATTCATCAGGGAATTTGAACTTCATCAGTTCATAGTCATCCACAGGTCGATGAGCAAGATAGTCTGCCAGTACACTACCTTTTATTGCTTTTTATGCAGTATACTAGATATCATATTCAGTTAGGATCATCTGCCAATGGGACACCCTTCCCGGGAGAGTCGATTTCTCAAAGATGTACTTGATCGAATCCATCTTGAATGTCAAGTAAGTGGTATGTGTTAGCATCTACTGTCTCATGCTTTTGGCTGCCCATGCAAGGGAAAACACGTCTTCTCAAGCAGTGAGTATATGGACTCGTAATCTGTGAACTTCTTGCTTAGATAGTAAATAGCATGCTCTTTCTTCCCAGTCTCATCGTGCTGACCGAGTACATAACCCATGGAATTTTCCAGGACTATCAAGTACATGATTAAAGGCCTCCCCTCAACTGGGGGCATAAGGATCATAGGTTCCTGTAAGTACTCTTTTATTCTGTTAAAAGCATTCTGAAATTTTTTGTTCCACCTGGCCGCTTGATCTTTATTTAGCAGTTTAAACAAGGGTTCACAAGTGGCAGTTAGGTGAGAGATGAACCTAGAAATGTAGTTCAACCTCCCTAAGAAAACACAAACTTGTTTTTCTATTTTCGGTTCAGGCATTTCTTGTATCGCTTTGACTTTGACAATATCAACCTCAATACCTTTTCCACTGACCATGAAACCTAGCAAATTTCCAGATCTCACCCTGAAGGTGCATTTGTTCGGATTCAACCTTAATCTGAACTTTCTCAGTCTTTCGAATAACTTCTGCAAGTGCACAAGGTGCTCTTCTTCAGTAAGAGATTTCAAAATCATGTCATCCACATACACTTCGATCTTTGTGTGGATCATATCCTTAAAAAGAGTTACCATGGCTCGTTAATAAGTTGCCCCAACATTTTTCAATCCAAAAGGCATCACCTTGTAGCAGAAAGTTCCCCACGGTGTAATAAAGGTTGTTTTCTCCATGTTCTCTGGAGCCATCTTTATCTAAGTGTAGCAAAAGAAACCGTCTGTGAAAGAAAACACTTTGAACTGTGCGGTGTTGTCGACTGATACATCAATGTGACGAAGTGGGAAATAATCTTTAGGGTTTTCTCTGTTCAAGTCCCTATAATCAACACACATCTTGACCTTCCTGTATTTTTTAGGTACAGACACAATATTGGCAATTCATGGCGGATAGTTAACGACTTTCAGGAAATTAGCATCCAATTGCTTCTAGACTTCCTCTTTAATTTTCTTCGACATATCAGGTTGAGTCCTTTGAAGCTTCTGCTTGACAGGGGGAAATCTTCTTTGAGAGGAAAGCGGTGCACAACAACGTATGTATCCAGCCCAAGAATATCCTCGTAAGACCAAGCGAAGATATCTGAATACTCTTTAAGTAGCTTTACCAATATGGCTTTAACACTGTCTTCTAAATCAGCCCCTACCTTGACCTTTTTCACCTCTGTCTCAGACCCTAGATTCATAATTTCGATTGATTCTTGGTGCGGCTGGATTACTTTTTCTTCTTTCTTCAACAATCTTGCTAACTCTTCAGGGAGTTCACAATCGTCATACCCTTCCTCTTCGGCTTGGTAGATCGGATTGCCAAAGTCGTATTGAGCAAAAGCAGAATCGTTATTAATGGAATCCGTGGTGGAATGGTATCTACATGAGTTTGTTTTTATTTATTTTAGGAATGGTAAAAAGAAACATTTCCATTTTAAGAAAAATAAAGTTTGAAAGAAAAGGAACAAAATATTTGAATACAAAAACGTCCTTTATTCATGATAAACTTTTGAAAATGAAAAACATGATGGCTCTGCATAATGGTTCACTATTCCTTGGGCAGAGCGTAGGAATTATGACATGATAAAAGAGAATATAAGAAAATTACTCCTAAGCACTTGTGGCTTGAATGACATCCACTGCAGTCCAATTGCTGAGTTCTTGTCCTGGGACACTTGGTCTGATCCAGTCTTCAATGTTTTACACAACATCCCCACCATCACCAACAACATTGGCATACCCTTCTCGGGTGGTACCAGTACGGGAAAACCTTACAGGAGTCAAGAGGTCAGAAACTTCTAGGGCTTCCCCTTGCTTTCCAGGGCTGAATCCTGGACCGAAATTATAAAACTTGGGAATCACATCAATGACTTGGCCCCAACCTTCAGGGCGACCTGCTTAAATCACAGCTTGTTCATCTCGGAGAGAGGACATGGAAGTCAGACTTCTTTGCTTCAGCTGAAGGAGCATTAACTTCTTGTACTGTCTCAAAATCCTGAAAAGGAGTTTTATGGATTTCTCCTTCGACCTGCACGTAGAGAAATGAAGTCAGGTGACTCACAATGTAATTTACCCATCCACATACTATCACGATGTTGCCATCAAGCAGATACTTGAGCTTTTGGTGGAGAGTAGAGGTAATTGCCCCGACCCTGTGGATCCAAGGGCGCCCTAATAAGCAGTAGTATGCTGGTTGAATGTCCATGACGAAGAAAGTAACAATGAAAACTAGGACTAACTTTGATTGGCAAGTCCACCTCTCCGAATACCGACCTTCGAGACCCGTCAAATGCTTTCACAACAAGGTCACTGGGACACTGCTCAAGCCCAGAATAGTCAATCTTCATCAATTTCGCTTTCGGAAGCACGTTCAAAGACGATTCGGTGTCCACCAGCACCCTGAATAGAGTAGTGTTTTTGCATCTATATAGATGTGCAAAGCTTTGTTATGATCATTTCCTTATGGAGGAAGATCTAAATCGGTAAAACCCAAACCACTCCCCACAAAAATGTTGGCACAGACCGTTTCAAACTTATTTACACTGATCTCTTGCGGAACATGAGTGTTTTTCAAAATTTTCATTAGAACATTCATGTGTAGTTCAGAGAATATCAGCAAAGAAAGGATGGGAATTTCGGACGGAGTACGACTCAGTTGGTCAATGATGTTGTAATCACTTTTCTTTATGAGCCTCATCAGATCCTCAACTTCATCAGTCATTGGAGGATTTCCAGAGTTGGCACCCGACTATGGCATGTTAGCCGATGTGACCTTCGGATTACCGATCACTGCCTGCTTTCCTTTCTCTCTAGCTAAGGCAATCACAATATCTTGTACATTATAGTGTCCGAATACTCTCCCGCTTCAAGTTACTCGACTGGTAACATCAAGGTTTTCAACATTGGTATTGTTATCTTCGACAAACTTCTCCTTAGAAGAGCTACCTTCAAGCTGTTTGACCCCGTGATAGTACACATCCGCACCGTAGTGCCAGGGGACGACTCTTTCATCAGTATACGACATAGGATCGGGAATAATGATTCTCAATGGTATAACTCGAGCAGGAGCAGGAATACGGGTTGGAGTATATGGAATTGAAATAACGACAATGCCACTTTCGGTAACCCTCTTGTATTATCGAATCCTATCAAACTGCAAAGTGCCCTTGCTGATCAAGGATTAAATACCAGCTTTCAAATTCCTGCAACTGTTCGGATACTTCTTGTACTCATCAGTCAGATGCACAAGCTGAAAACACTTTATTGTCGATCATACATCTCTTAACGAAAGAGAGTAGAGTGGTCAACTTCTCCATGTCAATTATCAGATTCAATATTTCACCATTCTCGACAATGGCATTTACCTCAGCAACCCCATGTTGCGGCATCAAGTTTTGTACAAAATTAGGACCATTAGTAGGAGTGAACTTAATTGCTTTAACGTCAAATAGATCTTGGACCTTGTTCTTCAGGGAAAAACAGTTCTCAATTATGTGACCTGCACCACCCGAATTAAACTCACATCTCGCGTTTGCATCATAATTAGTCGGTATCCTCGCGGGAGGTGCATGCATATTCCTCAAAGTCATAGGGTTCAATTTAAGAAAGTGCTAGAGATATTTGGAATAATTGATAGGTAAATGGTCGAACCACCTAGGTTGCCTCTGCTGATAGTTGTTCTGTCGAGGAGGATTTTGCTGCCCCTGTAGCAGAGGAGCATTGACTGGAATGGAAATAACATTTACCTACTGTTGTTGATATTCATCCCTAATTCTCTGAGAGTATAAAACAATAATTTCACCCTCTTTCTTATTTGATTATGGCACAAATGACTTCTTACCATTCCCACTCGAAGAGTTACCAGAACCTGCATTCTGAATCTTTCCCATTTTCAGACCTACTTCAATTCTTTCATCAGTCATTACTAATTCAGCAAATCCTGAAGAAGTACTTCCAATCATGCGGTCATAATATGGCCCCTGAAGCGTACTCATGAACATATTGATCAGTTCTCTCTCCATTAATGGAGGTTGAACTCTGGAAACTAGTTCACGCCACTTCTAGGCTTATTCCTTGAATGACTCATTTGACTTTTGAGAAAAACCCTGCAACTGTGTGTGATTGGGTTCCATGTCCATATTGTACTGGTAATGTTTGACGAAAGCACGGGAAAGATCATTCCAACATCAGATATGAGTTCTATCCAGCTTCATGTACCATTCCAGGGATGCCTCAGATATGTTATCCTGGAAATAGTGAATCAATAGCCCTTGATCTTCGATATGAACTAACATCTTTATGAAATGAGCAGTAGCATGGGTCACGGGACATAATGAACCGTTGTACTTGTCAAACACTGGAGGTTTCAACTTAGGGGGAACCTTCACCCTGGACACTAGCCCGAGATCATTGGCATCCATGCCAAAGACTCCTTGTCCTTCCACATCTTTTAGTAGTTCTTCCAAGAGACGATACCTTATGTCCTCAACTTGAACCTCTTGCTCAGAACACTGCACATAGTAGTGGTCTTAATCCAGATCATAGTTGTATTCATGCTCATCATGGTTCCTTACACCCTGATTTCCTCTTTGGTTACCCATAAGACAAGGCCCTAGAGATGAAGAAAAATGCCCCATGTTATCGAAGCGCTGAAGAAAAGGATTGCCAGGAGGCCCGTGAAGATTCACGAAAGGTTGTTCCTACACATTCCCTCGTCCAATAGAAATGTTTTGAAAAAGACCTTGATTTTCACCATCCGCCTGATTTTGATGCTGGTTGTTAACGAGAGCAACCAACTCATCCTGTTGGTGATTCACATTCGTAATGACCACCATGAATTGGGTCATCCGAGTGGTCATCTGGGCCCTCATTTCAATGAGTTCATTCTGCACTTGTTCCATCTGACATGGTATGCTATTTCTGGTTGGATACCTATGAGTAGTCATCTTCGAGAAATCTGCTAAGAAGAAGCAGAATCTAGAGATAAGAAATTGTCTGAATAATCGAAGCCAACTGAATAACCTGTCATGAAAAATGCATGAGTTATATGAAATGCATGATATGTTTAGTTGATTCCAGGGTATTTAAGAGTTTTTTTGACCATATGGATTGAACAAGCGACATGATTCAGAGAAATAATAATAATAGCACGCAAGCAAGAGATGAGCAATAACTGTCTTCATTCAATCTAAAATATTCTGAAATAAGGTTCATGCAGTAATAGGAAAACATGGTCCATTGTGCATAAAGAAAGAAGGTGCGATCGGTGGGAACGAGAACTGACTGTTTTTTAATATGCTGGTTCGCGTTTGCGTTTGTTTTCGCAAAATGTCGCGGTTAAGCAAGAGTCGCCACCGTCTTTTATTTTATCCAACATAGGAAAGGACAAAAGCACAGAAAAAACTCCTTTTCGAGATTGTTTCTCGGGTTCGGGAGGTAGATTATAGAAAGGGAAGGTATTAGCACCCTTTCTATCCGTGGTTATCCACGGGATCTTAAGTACTTGATCACTATGTTTTCAAAAGGTTTGCTTTTCTTTGTGATTGTGGGTTTTGAAAAGAGTTTTGTTTTTGATGGAAGTGTAAGTGCGAAAAGTTTTTGTTTTGTTTTAAAAGAGAGCAAGTACTTAATAACATCTACCTACTCGAAAAGGAATTAAACTGTGCAACTGTCCTTTAGACAGTGCTATCCCACTATTGAGGAGTAGGTAACACCGTCGTTGGAGTTTTTCGGGTCAATTCGATTTAAGGGACTTGTGGTCACTAAAGCAACGTTAGGACACTTTAGTGGTAATCCTAATGTCTTAGATCATTTTTATCGAGGCAACCATTTCGAGGCAACTTATGATCTTGGGACAAAAAGGACGACCTCTAAAACATCCTATACTTAATGACCACATTTGAGGCAACCAAATGAGGTGTACCCTAGGAGTGGTATGTGCAAGTGTGTCAATTTTCAGTTTATATTATCTTTGTATTTTTAGGTGTTCTACCATTTGTTTTTAGATCTTGTCATACAACCCTAGTTAGCATACATCTAAGCAGTTAATATATATACAGGAATTTAAAGTGCAGAAACTGTAAATACTACACTATTACAAGGCTTCGGGGAGGGGATTATTTACATGTCCAAAATTGGGGGAATAATAAGCAGTTACGATAAAATAAACGCGCATGAATCTTAAAAAAACCTAGCATATAATCTTTTTGTTGTTTTATTTTATTTTTTGAGAAAATGCTAAATATTCAGTTAAGTCAAATTTAATTAATTAAAAAAATACTGATTAAAATTTATTCTAAAACAAACCTAATATTTTTTTGTATTTTTGTTTATGAAAAAAAAGATTGAATTTGAATAAAACCTAAGTCTACTGATTTTAAAATTGGAGAAAATAAGTTAAAATGATTAATTAAATTAAATCCTAATTCTAAGTTGTTTATTTTTTATGATTTTTTTATGTTGATTAAAACTAAAACTAAAAAGAATAAACAGAAACAAAACAAACAGAGTACAAATGGGCCAGGCAGCAAAATAAGAAAAAAAATGTAATTCTGGAGGCCTGGGTCGAAAGAGAGGCAGGTTGTCTTTCGACCCAGTGAAGAGGCTGGATCGAAGGTGCATGAGGGGATGCACTCTGAGGGGGTTCGATCTGGACATGTCATCCTTCGAACTGGAAGTCCTGGGTCCAGTTCGAAGCTAAACTGTTGAGCTTCGAAGCTCTGAACAAGAAGCTGAGCGTGAGGTTCCTGCAAAACGAAACACATATTAAAAGTCCAGGGGGGACTTAATCCCCCTGGTTCGAATCTCCTCTTATTCGCACCTGCTGAACCTGGGACTGCGTTTGTTTTATCCTGGGATTCGAAGGATAAACTCAGATTGTGCCTAAGCAATGGCACAATCTCAACTCTGCACTGTAGCTCACATGAATCACATTAAATCATTCACAAATAGAAATAAAAATATGAATATGAAATCGAAATGAATTTGAGAGTGAGCTTGAGATTAGATTTTTCTTTTACCAAACATAGGTGCTTCGACCTGTAGTTCTGAGGGGGGAGGTGTTCGCTAGGTGGCAGCTTTGGCTTGGAAAATTCTGGGCAGCGTCTCTCCAAGTTCTCTATTTTTCTGTCTCTTTTTCCGTCCTTTTGTCAGCATTTGTGAATTCTTTATATAGAGGGGGTGAAGGGGACAGGAAGACAAAGGTTTAAATGACCTTGATTATGTGTTTTGACAGCCATGATGGAGGATTCGTAACGTTAATTGTGTGTTTGAAAGCCATGAGTAAGAGTTGTAACGTTGGCTAAATACATGGGATTCTGTCCCTTTTTGAATTTTGAATGACAAGCAGCTGACCTTCGAATGCTCCCCTTCGAATGGGTTGATGGCTTCTTTCGAATGCTCCCTTTTGAATGGCCTGATAACCTCCTTCGAATGCTCTTTCGAAAGCTTCTTCGAATGGACCCTTTGAATGCTTCTTCGATTGGACCTTTTTGGAATTCCAATCGAAGTATTTGTCCTTAATGCCAATCGAAATGCTTCCTCAGAGTGCTAATCGAAATGCTCCTTCAGAATGCCAATCGAAGGGTTTTTCAGAATACCAATCGAAGTGTTTCTTCAGAGTGCCAATCGAAATGCTCCTTCAGAATGCCAATCGAAGGGTCTTTCAGAATGCCAATCGAAGTGCTCCTTCAGAGTGCCAATCGGAATGCTTCTTCAAAGTGCCAATCTAAATGCTTCTTCAGAGTGCCAATCGAAGTGCTTCTTCAGAATGCAAATCGAAGCATCACTCAAAAATTTCCTTTTCCTTAGGCAAGAGTTTGTGATCAACCATGCAAGGGGAAGGTTTTGGGAAACATGAGAGGGCAAATTTTGGGGTGCAACAGTTGCCCCTGTTCAATTTTCTTAAACCTGAGGATATAGATTGGCTTTCGAGCCTTTCGTGATCCGAGGGTGGAAGATAATTGAACACTAGAGTGCCTAGAAATTTGCACTCGCATGGTGAAGTATCAGCATTGTGATGTCAGGAATGGGCTTACAGATGCCATTTGGAGATTGATGGTAGGAGGATGGGCTTATAGATGCCATCTATAGGAGTGTCGATCGCATAAGAGATTCCTTAGCGAAAACTTGCATACCTGTTGTTGTAGAAGATTCCACTGGGGAAGTCTAACTTCGTTGAGATTTAGGAACCTGCCTGTACTTCAACTGGGAGAATGCCTCAGCTGAGTTTTAAGAACCTGTTCATAATTCAATTGGGGGGAAACATCTTCATCAAGACCTAGGAACTGTCTTGTGCCCAATGGAATAAATCGATGAGGTTATAGAACTTGTCCACACTATGACGGAGGAAAACATCAAGATCTAGGAACTGACTCGTGCTCAATGGAGTATACCGTTGAGGTTATAGTACTCGTCCACACTATGACGTAGGGAAACATATTCATCAAGATCTAGGAACTGTCTCGTGCTCAAAGGAGTAAATAGTTGAGGTTATAGAACTTGTCCACACTATGACGGAGGAAACATCTTCATCAAGATCTAGGAACTGTCTCGTGCTCAATGGAGTAAACCGTTGAGGTTATAGAACTTGTCCATACTATGACGGAGGAAACATCTTCATCAAGATCTAGGAACTGTCTCGTGCTTAATGGAGTAAGCCGCTGAGGTTATAGAACTTGTCCACACTATGACGGAGGAAAACATCAAGATCTAGGAACTGACTCGTGCTTAATGGAGTGTACCGCTGAGGTTATAGTACTCATCCACACTATGACGTAGGGAAACATCTTCATCAATATCCAGGAACTGTCTCGTGCTCAATAGAGTAAACCGCTGAGGTTATAGAACTTGTCCATACTATGACGGAGGAAAACATAAAGATCTAGGAACTGACTCGTGCTCAATGGAGTATACCGTTGAGGTTATTGTACTCGTCCACACTATGACGTAGGGAAACATCTTCATCAATATCTAGGAACTGTCTCGTAAAGGAGTAAACCGTTGAGGTTATAGAACTTGTCCACACTATTACGGAGGAAAACATCAAGATCTAGGAACTGACTCCTGCTCAATGGAGTATACCGTTGAGGTTATAGTACTCGTCCACACTATGACATAGGGAAACATCTTCATCAAGATCTAGGAACTGTCTCGTGCTCAATGGAGTAAACCGCTGAGGTTATAGAACTTGTCCACACTATGACGGAGGAAAACATCAAGATCTAGGAACTGTCTCGTGCTCAATGGGGTATACCGTTGAGGTTATAGAACTCGTCCACACTATGACATAGGGAAACATCTTCATCAAGATCTAGGAACTGTCTCGTGCTCAATGGAGTATACCGTTGAGGTTATAGAACTTGTCCACACTATGACGGAGGAAACATCTTCATCAAGATCTAGGAACTGTCTCGTGCTCAATGGAGTTGAGGTTATAGAACTTGTCCACACTATGACGGAGGAAACATCTTCATCAAGATCTAGGAACTATCTCTTGCTCAATGGAGTAAACCGCTGAGGTTATAGAACTTGTCCACATTATGACGGAGGAAAACATCAAGATCTAGGAACCGACTCGTGCTCAATGGAGTGTACCGCTGAGGTTATAGTACTCGTCCACACTATGACGTAGGGAAACATCTTCATCAAGATCCAGGAACTGTCTCGTGCTCAATGGAGTAAACCGCTGAGGTTATAGAACTTGTCCACACTATGACGGAGGAAAACATCAATATCTAGGAACTGACTCGTGCTCAATGGATTATACCATTGAGGTTATTGTACTCGTCCACACTATGACGTAGGGAAACATCTTCATCAAGATCTAGGAACTGTCTCGTGCTCAAAGGAGTAAACCGTTGAGGTTATAGAACTTGTCCACACTATGACGGAGTAAAACATCAAGATCTAGGAACTGACTCGTGCTCAATGGAGTATACCGTTGAGGTTATAGTACTCGTCCACACTATGACGTAGGGAAACATCTTCATCAAGATCCAGGAACTGTCTCGTGCTCAATGGAGTAAACCGACGAGGTTATAGAACATGTCCACACTATGACGGAGGAAAACATCAAGATCTAGGAACTGTCTCGTGCTCAATGGAGTATACCGTTGAGGTTATAGAACTCGTCCACACTATGACGTAGGGAAACATCTTCATCAAGATCTAGGAACTGTCTCATGCTCAATGGAGTATACCGTTGAGGTTATAGAACTTGTCCACACTATGTCGGAGGAAAACTGTCGAGATTGAGAACCTCGTCTAAAAATTAAACTGATGATAATTCAATTGAGATTTAAGAACTGGTCAGATCTTCGACTAAGCTGAGAACTTAACTGCATTTTTCCTGAAAGGTAAAGGTCAGTCATATGCAATGCATGATATGGATCAGGCAATGATGTTCTCAAAATAAATGAGATTGTATTCATATGATGCGTATATGTATGTATCATGATGCATGGGAATGTGATGTTTTAGCTGGGGAAAACAAATCCCGGAGCTGCTGGCGAATAGAGTTGAGTTATTCGTTTCCGCTGGGGATGATGAACGAAGATGATTGTGAGAATAAACCTGCAGGAGAGAAGAACTCCGTTGGGGAATACACTTGATGAATAGATTACTCTACGGGGAAATACTCTGTGGGGAAGAGATACTTTGATGGGGATTATAAACTCCGCCGGGGACTCTGCTAATAAGCTTTGTTGGGGATTTTGACGATAAACTCCGCTGGGGATTGATTAGCATTGATGGTGATATTGAATCTGTTGAGGATAGAAATCCTGCTTGGGGAAAGAAAGAACTTCGCTGGGAATGATCTTTCAGTTGCAACTTGCTGAGGATAACCCAGTTAGGTTCTTGTGAGGATAACCTTCTGAATTTGGCTTGGGGAGACTTGTTTGTGCTCTGCAGGGGATAAGCTTCCAGAATCTGCTAGGGAAGATGATTCAACTCCATTGGGGAAGCTTTTTAGACTGCGCTGGGGAAATGGCTCCACTGGGGGTGTCTTGCATTCTGCCGGGGAACATTCTTATATTCCGTTGAGGAATATTAAGACTGCCAGGGATACTCTTATGTTTGCTAGGGGATATCCTTATACTCCGCCGGGGAATATTAAGACCTTCTGGGGGATACCCAACCTTTTTAGCGCTGATGGTGGATGAGCTCTGCTTGGGGGGAGCATTGCTGATTTGTTCATAGTTACAAATCTCAGCTGGGAGAGCCACCATT
This sequence comes from Vicia faba, assembly GCA_948472305.1. Lineage (NCBI taxonomy): Eukaryota > Viridiplantae > Streptophyta > Magnoliopsida > Fabales > Fabaceae > Vicia > Vicia faba. The sequence goes on from OX451735.1 coordinate 1,083,865,580, forward strand.
GTTGTCTTACTCTGCGGGGAGTGAAAGTATCATAGCCATATTCTTCAGCTGAATATATACCTTGGTACCTGGTGGGCAAATCAATTAGACCGCTCAGACAAATCTTATTGCCCTGTTTCTGATATCACCCGTAATTAGTCCTTTGTGTCGTATGTAAATATTTATGAGCAGCAATTTAATGTCAAATGCATATATCAAAAATGAACATTGGACGTTCTTTGCAAAACAAAACAGATAAAGGAAAAACAATTTGAAATTTGTTTGAAAATGAGTTTGTATTGACTTTGAAGTTTGGCCTATAAATAGGCGTTTTGTACAAGAGGCTGACGTCCTAGTAAGAGAATGCTGCCGAACAAATAGAATTTATACAATTTGCGAAAACAAAACAGCTATGTGAATAATCCCACTGGGTTCCAACTCTGCTATTGCCTTTATATCTTCAAGCATCTTATCACTTTGTTGCTTAGTTGAAGGTGAATCTGATTGACTGGTGTCGTCCGAGCCTGATAGTTGATACCGAAGTCCGGATGCGAGGTGATCCAATGAGACATAGTATTATGCTTTTAATCCCTAACTTTTGCCTGAACCGCCCTTTCGGGTTTTCAGTCCACCGGGATACCCATTTTTGCCCAAGCCGCCTTTTCAGGTTTTCGACTTGCCGGGTGTACAGATTTTTTTATTTTTATCCCTTATTTTTGCCCGAACCCTTTTGGTTCGCCGGGAAGCCCTTATTTTTGCCTAGGCTAGTCAACCTAGCGGGTCTTTGATTATGCGTAGTATCTTTTTACTATATCTGCATTGACGGGGTGAGGAAGATCATCACCATCCATGGTGGTTAAAATCATCGCTCCTCCTGAGAAGATGTTCTTAACCATAAATGGCCCTTCGTAAGTAGGGGTCCATTTTCCCCTGGGATCACCTTGAGGTAGAATAATGTGCTTGATTACCAGATCTCCAACTTGATACTCTTGTCATCTGACTTTCTTGTTAAATGCCTTGATCATCCGTTTTTGGTACGTCTGACCATGACAAATAGCTGTGAGTCTCTTTTCGTCGATTAGATTCAATTGATCAAGTCGGGTCTGGATCCAGTCGTCTTCGCTCAAACCTGCATCCTTCATGATCCAAAGAGAGGGTATCTGAACTTCAATGGGCAAGACTGCCTCCATGCCATAAACCAAGGAATAGGGTGTTGCCCCTGTTGACGTCTGTGCTGAGGTACGGTACCCATGAAGAGCAAATGGTAACATCTCATGCCATTCTTTGTATGTCACTGTCATCTTCTGCAAAATCTTCTTAATATTCTTATTTGCTGCTTCGACAACTCCATTCATCTTCGGTCGGTAGGGAGAAGAGTTGTGGTGCTGTATCTTGAATTGCTCGCAGAGCTCGGTGATCATCTTGTTGTTAAGATTGGTACCATTATCCGTAATAATCCTCTCTGGTACACCGTATCGACAGATCAAGTTGTGCCAAATGAACCGTGTCACGATGTTCTTGGTGACCGTAGAAAAGGAAGCTGCTTCAACCCACTTTGTAAAGTAATCAATCGCTACCAGGATGAAACGATGCCCGTTGGATGTCGTAGGTCTGATTTCGCCGATCATATCGATGCCCCACATTGCAAAAGGCCAAGGTGCTGTCAAAACATTCAGAGGAACTGGAGGAATATGCACCTTATCAGCATAGACCTGGCACTTGTGACATGTCCGAGAATGCTGATAACAGTCGGCTTCCATTGTGGACCAGTAATATCCTGCCCGAAGGATTTTCTTTGCCATGGTATGTCCACTGGAATGAGTTCCGAAAGCACCTTTATGCAGCTCTGCCATGATCTTTTCTGCTTCAATTTTATCCACGCAACGCAGTAAGGTTGAATCATGGTTACGTTTGTAAAGAATGCCATTGCTGATGAAGAACTTTGTCGCGAACCTTCTCAGAAACTTCTTGTCATTAACAGATGCACCCTCGGGGTATTCTTGAGCTTCAAGGTACCTCTTCACTTCATGATACCAAGGCTTTTCTGCTGCCTCTTCGGTCTCAAGATCACAGCAATGTGCAGGTTCATCCAATTTCCAAATAATGATCCAGGGAGCCTCGTTGTCCCACTTGACTTTGAACATAGAATACATCATAGCTAACGCGTCTGCCAACTGATTCTCCTCTCTTGGGAAGTGTTCAAAGGTTATCTCCTCGAAATGGGGAAGCAACATCAATACATACTCCTTGTAAGGAATAAGATTTGGGTGTTTCATATCCCACTCTCCTTTGATCTGACTGATCACAAGACCGGAATCTCCGAAGACACTCAAACTTAATCCTTAGGTCAATTGCAGCTCGGAGACCCATAATGCATGCTTCATACTCCGCCATGTTGTTGGTGCAGTTGAAACACAGTCGGGCGGTAAATGGAGTATGAGAGCCTTTAGGAGATATGATCACAACGCCAATTCCATTACCCAAAGCGTTTGAAGCTCCATCAAAGTGCATAGACCATCGGGATCCTTCCTCAGGTCCTTCATCCAGTCCAGGTGTCTCACAATCAGTTACTACCATGATATTCTCGTCTGGGAATTCAAAGTTCATGGACTGGTAATCATCCACTGCCTGATGTGCCAAATGGTCTGCCAATACACTTCCCTTGATTGCTTTTTGAGTTGTGTACTAGATGTCATACTCAGTCAGGATCATCTGCCATCTTGCTATTCTTCCAGACAAGGCAAGCTTTTCGAAGATATACTTGATGGGATCCATTTTTGAAATCAAAAGAGTAGTGTGAGTCAACATATACTGTCTCAGCCGGCGAGCAGCCCATGCCAAAGCGCAACAAGTTTTCTCGAGCAGTGAGTATCGGGTCTCACAGTCGGTAAACTTTTTGCTAAGGTAATAAATGGCATGCTCTTTTCGGCCAGACCCGTCATGCTGCCCCAACACACACCCCATTGAGTTGTCAAGCACTGTCAAGTATAAGATTAGAGGTCTCCCTTCCACTGGTGGAATCAGAATGGGTGGCTCCTGGATATACTCCTTAATTCTTTCGAAAGCCGCCTGGCATTCATCGTTCCAACGTACCACTTGATCTTTCTTCAGCAGTTTGAAGATTGGCTCGCAAGTAGCAATTAGGTGCGAGATGAATCGGGCAATGTAGTTCAGACGTCCTAGAAAGCCTCTGACCTCTTTCTCTGTCTTGGGAGATGGCATCTCTTGTATGGCTTTCACCTTGGCAGGGTCCACTTGAATACCTTTGTCGCTCACGATGAAACCTAGCAATTTGCCAGACCTCACCCCGAAGGTACATTTGTTTGGGTTCAATCTCAGCTTGTATAACTTCAACCTGTCAAACAGTTTCTGTAGATGGTCAAGGTGTTCCTCCTCAGTTTGGGACCTTGCAATCATATCGTCGACATATACTTCAATCTCATGATGGATCATGTCATGAAATAAAGCAACCATGACACGCTGATATGTTTCCCCAGCATTCTTCAACCCAAAAGGCATGACTTTGTAACAAAAGGTACCCCACTGAGTAACAAAAGTGGTCTTCTCCATGTCTTCAGAAGCCATCTTAAGCTGATTATAACTGGAGAAGCTGTCCATAAAGGAGAATACCTTGTGCTGAGCAGTATTGTCGACTATAACGTCGATGTGAGGCAGAGGGAAGTCATCCTTAGGGCTTGCCCTGTTCAAATCTCTGTAATCAACACACATTCTGACCTTACCATCTTTCTTCGGCACTGGAACCACATTGGCGACCCATTGAGGGTAAGAAGTTACTGCTAGAAAACCGGCGTCAAACTGTTTCATAACTTCGGCCTTAATTTTCTCAGACATCTCTGGACGCATACGGCGAACCTTCTGTTTTACCGGAGGGCAGTCTTCCTTGGTAGGCAGGCGATGAACCAAAATGTCGGTATCCAACCCAGGAATATCTTCGTAAGACCAGGCAAAGATTTCCATGTAGTCATGCAACATCTGAGTCAACCGTTGTTTTACACTAAGCTCCAGATTTGCACCGATCTTGACTTCCTTCTTGTCTGTCTCGGTACCCAGATTCACTGTTTCCACCGGCTCTTCATGTGGCTGAATGGCCCTCTCTTCCTGGAGTAGTAGTCTTGCAAGCTCACCAGGCACTTCGCAATCATCTTCACCTTCGTCTTCGGCTAAGTTGATCGGATTTTCGAAGTCAAAACTGGCAGTAGCAGAGTCGTTACTAGTGAGATCCAGAGTGGATTGGGACCTGTATATGTGAGTGTGTGTAAAATAGCTGTTTTGCAATATGCAATAAAGAAAGATAAGGAGCACAAAATTTGAAATGCAAAAAACGTCCAATGCTTTCATTAATGATATATGAAAATGGCATACAAAAGCCCTCACAAATGAAGCCACGGTGCCCCGGGTAAGACACCGGGCCATAAAGTTTCAAAACATTGTCTGTTACAAATTCGAAACAAAAAGCTCATTATTGAGTAATAAAAGTAATAGGGATGAAATCCTTTGCTGTCCAGTTGTTTGGTCCACCGTTGGTCGTGGGATAGATCCAGTTGTCGAATTCAGACTCCTCCACGTCATCTTCGATGGCATTTACTCCCGAGTTGCTGATGAACACAGGAGGTCTTCCAATCCTTGCACTTCGAACAACCCTCTGAGCTTCTGCAGTGAAACCCAAACCGAACTTGTTAGTCTTCTGAGTGAAATCAGGAAGTCGGCCCCAGTTTGTATGCTCAACCTTCTCAATAACAGCCCGAGCATCCTTTAAGGAAGCCATCTTCATGGGAGAATATTCCATCACAGTCTTAGCTGACGCCAGCGTATGAGGAACCTCTTCAAACTATTGAAATGGGGTTTCAATGAACTCCCCATCCATTTCTACATACCGAAATGAGTTGAGGTGGCTGACCATGTACTCCTCTTCCCCTTGAACTGTTACAATTTCCCTCTGACCGGGTACTTCAACTTCTGGTGGAGCGTTGAGGTTACAGCTCCAGCTTTGTGGATCCATGGACGACCCAGTAAACAAGAATAGGACGGCCGAATGTCCATCACATAAAATGTAGAGTTGAAGACCTGAGAACCAACCTTGATTGGAATATCAACCTCACCATGCACCATCCTCTTAGACCCATCAAAGGCCTGGACAACAATGTTACTCGGCTTTAACTCCAAACCTTCGCAATCCAGCCTGTCTAGAGCTTTCTTGGGCAAGACGTTCAACGAGGAACCAGTTTCAACCAACACATGTGCAAGAGTAGTGCCCCTGCATTCAATGGAGACATGCAGGGCATCATTATGGTTCTTCCCTTTAGCAGTCAGATCAGCGTCGGAGAAACCCAAACCATTATCAGCAGTTAAATTGGCCACACAATCGGTAAATTGATCAGCTGACGTCTCTTGTGGCACGTGGGCCGTCTTCAGGAAGGTAATCAGGGCCTTGGCATGGGTCTCTGAACACAACAGCAACGATAACATGGAAATCTTGGATGGGGTTTTCCCCAGTTGCTCAACCACATTATAATCACTCTTCTTAATGATCTTCAGAATCTCTTCCATCTCCTGTTTGGAAGCTTCAACGTTGATTGTCTTTGGCGCCTCCGTCCGGGCAGGCATATCAGTAGCGATCCCTTTGCCCCGAGCGCTAGATGACTCGGCGACAGGGGGAAGGATAGGAATTTTATCAGGAACAACAGTAGGTACACTTGCAGGCTTAATGACAACAGGTCTTCGGGCAGCTGGCGAAGTAATATCAGGTGAGAAAAGTCTACCGCTGCGAGTGACTTTAGCAAGCCCTGTAATGTTGCTGATGCTGGCATCAACATCAAACTCTTGTTTAACTCCGAGAACATAAATATCTGCCCCATAGTGCCAAGGGACAACTTTGTCAGACGTATAGGGGATGGGCCCCGGAACAGTGATGATTATGGGTGCGGTCTTCGGAACAAATGTAATTCTAACAGGCGTCCTCGAGGGAGCCTTGGAAGAATTGTCGAAAATGGTAATGATTGAAACTTCTTCAGAATGAACGGGTGGAACAGCAGTCTTCTCAAAAAGAATCTCTTTACTATCCATCAGGTTCTGGATACCTGACCTCAAAGATGGACAACCAGTAGGTAAAACAGAACACATAGGGCAACCTTCACCATAACCCGGAAATAAACCGGCTAGTAACAGGTTCTTCTTGATAGTCATTAGAGGGGTAACAACATCATCCAAAGAAACTACAAACGAGTTTTCCTCTACAACATTCACTCCATGCCTGGGCATGGGAGCAGTTACAACATTAGGCCTCTCGTGCGCCTCGAACTCAATCTCCTTTGCATCAATTAAGTCCTGCACCTTGTTCTTCAGAACCCAACAATCGTCTGTATTATGCCCCGAGCTATCAGAGTGAAAAGCACAGTGGGCATTAGGGTTATACCTTGGTGACATTGTATTTGGATTCTTTGGAACTTCTTTTAGGGTCACCAGATTGGTCTTCAGCAGTTGTGGCAGAATCTGAGACAAGGTCGTGCTGAGACGAGTGAATTGCCTTTGAGGTCTCTCGTCCCTTCGTTGGTTGTGATGCTGAGGAGCACCGGCAGGTTTTGAGATAACAACCGCATTGACAGCTTGGCGGTGTTCAGGTCTATTCTTCCTTCTCGAACTGTAGACCGCACTTGACTCTTTCTTAAACGATCTCTTCTCGGTGCTCGAGGAGGCACCCTTCTGTATTTTTCCAGCCTTAATTCAAGCTTCAATCCTCTCACCAGTCAAGATAAGGTCTGTAAACCCGGCTGAGGAGCTTCCAATCAAATGGTTAAAGAATGGACCAGACAAGGTCCCCAGAAACATATCAACCAGTTCACGATCAGCCAAAGGTGGTTGCACCCTTCCGGCCAGGTCCCTCCATTTTTGAGCATACTCTTTAAATCCTTCACCCGTCCCTATCGACATACCCTGGAGTTGGGTACGCGTAGGAGCGAGGTCAGAATTATACTGATAATGCTTAAAGAATGCAGCAGCCAAATCCTCCCAGCTGCGGATACTGGCTCCATCTAACTGATAGAACCACTCAAGCTGAGTCCCTGAGAGACTGTCCTGAAAGAAATGGATCCATAAATTCTTATCAGTAGTGTATGGTTGGATCTTCCTCACATATGACCGGAGGTGCAGCTTGGGACAGGAAGCTCCTTCATACTTGACAAAGGCAGGTGCCTTGAACTTGTGGGGAATCACCACCCCAGATGATAAACCCAAATCTCTGAAATCCAGACCGGGCACCTTCTGTACTTCCATGGCGTTCAAACGGTCCTATAGCTGTTTGTATTTATCCTCAGCAGGAGGATACTGTTCTTCATCATAGTCTGTCTTGTTGTCGGAGACCTCAGGGCTAGGAGCCCTCCTTTCTTGTGGACTGTCTTTCTCTCCGGACGGGGTGGCCAGATCAATTTTTCATTCTGCAGCCCGTTTCTAAACCTGCGTCCAGTATTGAACAAGACGGTCCTCTTCTTCTTCTTCTTTTTCAGGAGCAGGGTCTTCAGGTCCTGCTGACCCTTAGCTAGATTCATGACCAACTCTTGAAATTGGGCATTCTGGGCCTGGAGGGCCTTGATAGCTTGCTCAGTGGAAGTTTCAGCAGACATGGTGATTGCTGAAATAAACAACGAAGAAGATAAGAGACCTGTAAAAGGGTACCTGTTATGCATATGATGAATGGTATGCTATGTAATGCATTCAAGGGTTCAAAAATTCAAATTTGTTGTAGACACACGTCACATTAAGAAGAAATTTGTTAGTACATAAGTGCCCCATGGGCGAAATATTACAAAATTCATAATGTAAAAAGACATTGTGCATCCTCTTTGGAGCGATGTAAGTGTTGAGGGTCTCCTCCTCGTGAAGTCGGCGGGTAAGCTCCAAAACCTTCTTTTCATTGGCATAAAAGCTGGTTTCAAAAGTATTTCTCTCTTCCTTGAGTTGGATCCAACTCTTTTGCATTTCTTCCCATGATGTTGGCATGTCAGGATGTAGGATGGTGTATGGAACCTCTCCTTCCATAACAGGCTCTTTGATCAAGGGGAGAATGTGAGGATATGGCATCATAAGATTCTGGGAGCGGGTTCGTACCCACTTGAGGTAAGGCTCAAGGGGGATAGAATTATTGTGCCCCAGTGTCTTACTATCCACTTTGTTAGGCATCCTCCAAGCTCTGATGAACCTTTGTCGAAGTCCTTGCGTATCATTGTCGAAGTCAAAAACTAGGTCAGGGATCAGCATGTCATGAGGGCCATCCCTCCGAGCATATCCAAATAGTCTCAAAGCTAGACAGGGGTTGTAGGTAATGCCTCCCCTAATTCCAAGTAACAGAACATTAGGAAATTCTCCACAACGATCAATGATAGTGACATTTTCTCTGGACCGAGAACACCAATGTACATCAGAATGTGTGAGGGTCATCAATTGTTGTGACCACCTTAAAACCTGCTCATTCTTCAAAACTGATTGTGGAAGGTGAGAAATAAACCACCTTGCTAGGAGAGAAGTACAGCACATGAGAACACCTCTTTTCCTCATTGTTCGTGTGTAAAATGAGTGGAGGATGTCCCCAAGCAATGTAAGTATGGGATTCCTGGATATGAAAATCTTGACAGCATTCACATCTATAAGTTGATCAGGATTTGGGAACAAAACCAAACCATAGATAAGGAGTGCCACAATCTCTTCAAAGGCTTGTAGATCAAGATAATTCCAGCATTCTCGTGCCTTCTCAAATAGAAACTTTGCCAAGAATCCTTTGATACCACTTTTGGTTTCCCAATGCCCTTTGATGTCAGATGGTTGTAAGCGTAATGCTTGAGCAACATCTTTAAGTTTCGGTTCCTTTTCCGTACCTTTGTAGGGTAGTTGACTAAGAATAGGAATTCTCAGGAGTTGAGAAAACTCCTCTAAAGTAGGCACCAATTGATAATCAGGGAATGTGAAATAGTGGTGTAGGGGGTCAAAGAACTGGAAGAGAACTTTCATCATGTCTTCTTCAATGTTGGTGTTGACCAAGCTGAGGAGTCTACCATGTCTTTCACTGAAGAGAGAATTCTCGGGAATCCTGGATGTAAGCTCTTTGAGTTGCAGAGGGACCCTTACAAGGTTAACTTGAATTGTTTTCCTGCGGAGAGACTCCATGTCCTGCAAAACAAGAACAAAGATGAAGATCTAAACCCTTGAAATGGTTAGCAGATGCATATGATGCTTTATGATGTATGAAAAACACATGTACAAGCAAGTCACACCAAAAACCCTAGTTTCAGGCTTGCAGGAGGTTTCATAGGCAAGTACCCTCTTGAGTGTAGTTGGCTCAAAAACCTGTCTTATAAATAGTAATCGGGTTCTAAGGAGCTCAATATCATTGGATTGTTTCTATGTTCATTGTTTTGGTTTAGCCACTGAACTGGCGACCAAAATATTCCTAGAAAACAATCCTCAATGAGTGTAGTATCGAGTATCTACCAACTTCGGACTGCACCAAAGTCGGTCATCTCACTACCCCTAAAAAGGCCAAGATGGTCAAGTAAGGTTCTAGGTCATTAGTGCTTAGTGACATCACTCAGCGGCCCCGTATTCTCTTTGATTGACTCAAAGGCTACCGGTACTCACAAATATGTCGCACTAATATAGCTGTTGCTTCAACCGTGTCGGTATACCCCGCACAGTTTCCACAATGTATTGCTATCTATGAATGTTTCCCATAATCTGGGTGGAGGATTTATAGATCTCCGATACAAGCCCACAAAATTAATAGCATACAAAGCAATACAAATGAAAACACAAGTGATCTAGTCCTAAGGTACACCTCACTTATATATAGTCCCCAGCGGAGTCGCCAGTTCTGTGATCGGTGGGAACGAGAACTGACTGTTTTTTAATATGCTGGTTCGCGTTTGCGTTTGTTTTCGCAAAATGTCGCGGTTAAGCAAGAGTCGCCAACGTCTTTTATTTTATCCAACAAGGGAAAGGACAAAAGCACAGAAAAAAATTCCTTTTCGAGATTGTTTCTCGGGTTCGGGAGGTAAATTATAGAAAGGGAAGGTATTAGAACCCTTTCTATCCATGGTTATCCACGGGCTCTTAAGTACTTGCTCACTATGTTTTCAAAAGGTTTGCTTTTCTTTGTGATTGTGGGTTTTGAAAAGAGTTTTGTTTTTGATGGAAGTGTAAGTGCGAAAAGTTTTTGTTTTGTTTTAAAAGAGAGCAAGTACTTAAGAACATCTACCTACTCAAAAAGGAATTAAACTGTGCAACTGTCCTTTAGACAGTGCTATCCCACTATTGAGGAGTAGGTAACACCGTCGTTGGAGTTTTTCGGGTCAATTCGATTTAAGGGACTTGTGGTCACTAAAGCAACGTTAGGACACTTTAGTGGTAATCCTAATGTCTTAGATCATTTTTATCGAGGCAACCATTTCGAGGAAACTTATGATCTTGGGACAAAAAGGACGACCTCTAAAACATCCTATACTTAATGACCACATTTGAGGCAACCAAATGAGGTGTACCCTAGGAGTGGCATGTGCAAGTGTGTCAATTTTCAGTTTATATTATCTTTTTATTTTTAGGTGTTCTACCATTTGTTTTTAGATCTTGTCATACAATCCTAGTTAGCATACATCTAAGCAGTTAATATATATACAGGAATTTAAAGTGCAGAAATTGTAAATACTACACTATTACAAGGCTTCGGGGAGAGGATTATTTACATGTCCAAAATTGGGGGAATAATAAGCAGTTACAATAAAATAAACGCGCATGAAACTTAAAAAAACCTAGCATATAATCTTTTTGTTGTTTTATTTTATATTTTGAGAAAATGCTAAATATTCAGTTAAGTCAAATTTAATTAATTAAAAAAATACTGATTAAAATTTATTCTAAAACAAACCTAATATTTTTTTGTATTTTTGTTTATGAAAAAAAAGATTGAATTTGAATAAAACCTAAGTCTACTGATTTTAAAATTGGAGAAAATAAGTTAAAATGATTAATTAAATTAAATCCTAATTCTAAGTTGTTTATTTTTTATGATTTTTTTATGTTGATTAAAACTAAAACTAAAAAGAATAAACAGAAACAAAACAAACAGAGTACAAATGGGCCAGGCAGCAAAATAAGAAAAAAAATTTAATTCTGGAGGCCTGGGTCGAAAGAGAGGCAGGCTGTCTTTCGACCCAGTGAAGAGGCTGGATCAAAGGTGCATGAGGGGCTGCACTCTGAGGGGGTTCGATCTGGACATGTCATCCTTCGAACTGGAAGTCCTGGGTCCAGTTCGAAGCTAAACTGTTGAGCTTCGAAGCTCTGAACAAGAAGCTGAGCGTGAGGTTCCTGCAAAACGAAACACATATTAAAAGTCCAGGGGGGACTTAATCCCCCTGGTTCGAATCTCCTCTTATTCACACCTGTAGAACCTGGGACTGCGTTTGTTTTATCCTGGGATTCGAAGGATAAACTCAGATTGTGCCTAAGCAATGGCACAATCTCAACTCTGCACTGTAGCTCACATGAAGCACATTAAATCATTCACAAACAGAAATAAAAATATGAATATGCAATCGAAATGAATTTGAGAGTGAGCTTGAGATTAGATTTTTCTTTTACCAAACAGAGGTGCTTCGACCTGTAGTTCTGAGGGGGGAGGTGTTCGCTAGGTGGCAGCTTTGGCTTGGAAAATTCTGGGCAGCGTCTCTCCAAGTTCTCTATTTTTCTGTCTCTTTTTCCGTCCTTTTGTCAGCATTTGTGAATTCTTTATATAGAGGGGGTGAAGGGGACAGGAAGACAAAGGTTTAAATGACCTTGATTATGTGTTTTGACAGCCATGAAGGAGGATTCGTAACGTTAATTGTGTGTTTGAAAGCCATGAATAAGAGTTGTAACGTTGGCTAAACACATGGGATTCTGTCCCTTTTTGAATTTTGAATGACAAGCAGTTGGCCTTCGAATGCTCCCCTTCGAATGGGCTGATGGCTTCTTTCGAATGCTCCCTTTTGAATGGGCTGATAACCTCCTTCGAATGCTCTTTCGAAAGCTTATTCGAATGGACCCTTTGAATGCTTCTTCGAATGGACCTTTTTGGAATTCCAATTGAAGTATTTGTCCTTAATGCCAATCGAAATGCTTCCTCAGAGTGCTAATCGAAATGCTCCTTTAGAATGCCAATCGAAGGGTTTTTCAGAATGCCAATCGAAGTGTTTCTTCAGAGTGCCAATCGAAATGCTCCTTCAGAATGCCAATCGAATGGTCTTTCAGAATGCCAATCGAAGTGCTCCTTCAGAGTGCCAATTGAAATGCTTCTTCAAAGTGCCAATCGAAATGCTTCTTCAGAGTGCCAATCGAAGTGCTTCTTCAGAATGCAAATTGAAGCATCACTCAAAAATTTTCCTTTTCCTTAGGCAAGAGTTTGTGATCAACCATGCAAGGGGAAGGTTTTGGGAAACATGAGAGGGCAAATTTTTGGGTGCAACAGAAGGCCCTGTTTAACAATTATGGCGGTGATCCATACAATCAAGGACATAATAAGAATAAAACAATCATGAGGGTGGACCCCTCATCTTAATGTTGTGCAAAGGCCCTGCTCACCTGAAGTAATGTGCACTCCATTCTTTAGTTCTTCTGAACATCGCTTTAGTCTCTTCATTATCTGGTTCTCTAGAAAATCTTTTGATCAATTCATCCTTTTAGCACAAATACTTATGGAGATCTTGACATCGATCGAGCAACTTATTGCATTCTTTGCATCCTGGGAGTGGAATCGGATCTGGAGCACTCTCCACACTCTTCACTTTGATTCGAAGCTTCTCATTTTCCAACTTGGCATCTTTGAGTAGTCTTTCCAGTTCCATGATTCTTTCTTTATTCTCGGCGTCTTCCTTTTGTAGCTTCACACACTTACAGGGCTTTCTTTCAGCATCTTCAACTATTTCTTTGTAGTCTTCAGCAAGCAAAGACGTTTTTTCATCTATACCATGCCTTCTTTTAGTTTTCCTACTTCTAGAAGTCCCTTCAGCAAATGTTTTAAGCTTATGGATCATATTCAGTTGGTCGACCCGAGTGTCGTATAGTTTCATCTGTGAATCCTGATCCCTTTGACGAAGTTCCATATTCTCGACTTGGACCTAATTGAATTCTTCTATAGGCATAAATTCAGAAAAAATGAGAGGAGGTTGCTCATACAGCAGGTTCTCTTTCGTGAATGGTAACCCGATTGTTTTCTCTCTTTTCTTCACCCATTCCACATAAGGAGCTTTGGCCACAACGGATTTCTTCCCTATGGATTCCATGGTCCTTTTACAGACCTTTGTCCAAGCATACTTTATAGTTGACAGTAATTCTGGATTACTCCCCTTTGTAAAATACATAGTCTGCACAATCTCTGAATCTTCAGGTCGGTCATTTAGGACATACCCTAAATGTCGGAAAGCCAAGACAAGATTATAATTGATACAACCCCGAGTAACCATTGGAGAAAAAATTAGGGAATGCACCACAATTGGTAATAGTGTTTGGACCCTTTCCAACTGTTGTACCCTAATTTTTCCCCTAAGATCCCTTCATCATACCATGTTGATTCCATCACAACAAGATCACATTAGGATTCTTGGTTCCCCTCCCTATATTTAGCTTTTCTCTTTGAGGAATCGCCAAGCACCTTGACTTATGTTCTTTTGTGATCATGAATATTTTTGTCTTGATTTCTTCTCTTAGTTAATAAAATTCTATGTTGGTTTGTCTTGCTTGTTACTCATGTAGGTAAAGGCAATAAGATCAGCAAGTTGCTCCATGGGTTCATGAGTTTATTTCCATGCCCTAGTCAATAAAGCTTGAGAAGTTCAAACCTCACTATTGGATTTGTTTTGGAGGAAATGACATGTTAGGTTATTTTGGTTCACCACATTTCAAGATTATCAAGATTTATTCAAAAGTACAAGGGATTGATTGGAGAAGTTGTCATGCTTGGACAAGGCTTTGTTCCCATTGGTCACAAATGCATATTTCTCTCAATTCTCAAGATATGGAAGTGGTTGTGGTTTCTATGAGTTCTCATTATCATCCTCAACAACTTATATTTACAAAGTATTTTTGTTGGTACAAGAAGTTTGTTCAAAATTGTCAAAGTTCCTTAAGGCATTTTTCTTGATCTGAAGCTAGGGTTTTGAACTTCAAAGAAGCATATATTGCTCATCTTTTGGTATTATGGAGTGGTTACAAATACATAATTCTCTTAAAAGGGTTATCAACAAATCACTTCAAAAGTTCCAAGGATTTTTCATGTGGAAGAAACTTGATGAAGAAGAAAGATTACAAGTCCTCCAGATGAATCCCCAATTTTTTATGAGTGACTTCAAATGATCATAACTTGGTCAATTTTTATCTCCTTGAGCCCATTATTTTTTCACAATGATCTTGAGTATGTGAACTTTATGCCTTCTTTTATGTGCAAAGTGAGAAAATGGATGGAAGTTTCCTTAAGGATACAAAAGATTATAGGTCATTTCATGATTTTTTGCCAACTTCGACAATTCATAAGTCTCTCAATTTTTGGATATTTTGAATGGTTCAAGACCCAAAATGTCATTCAAGAGGTCTATTTCATGCCATATGTTTTGGTCAAGAGCAAAATCCAAGTGGAAGGCCATGTTTAGATGCAAGACATTATAGGTCACTTTTGAAGAAAAATTTGAAATATTTCTAAGTATGGAAAGTCAACCCTTTTTCTCCAACTTTGACTCAACACAACTTCCAGCTCAAGCTTCCATTTGATTCAATTCTTTTTCCATTGCAAAGCATGTAATCTCATCTTTCTAAAGCATCAAGAATCATGCCCTAAGACCCCTTGAGCTGAGAATGCCATGATTTTGAAATTGGTAACTTGGAACTGAAGTTTCATCACAAGTCATAATTTGAAGTCCTTGTTTTGGCTTCTAATCACATGTTTTTCACGCGTTTATGCCTCTAAACATGTATAATGAAGTTCTAGAATTGATTAGAACAACAAAACACGCGTTTTGGATGAGTTTTGATCAAATCAAAAGTCACATTTTTCTTGTTTGCAACTTCACACGATTTCCCTCCAAACTTCATCATTTCACACGCTTGGACATTCCATTTGATTCACTATAAATAGAGGATAATTCCCCATTCATTTCCTCAAGCTTGGATAGCCAGAATCACCCTGCCAAACTTGTTCCATGACCCAAAATTTAGCAACTTCGAAATCTATTCTCAAGCCTTTTTCAATCTAGTTTTTCCATTAATTCACCTTCCTCGATCTTCCCTGAAGCTAACCATATAATTACATTCAAGAATCGTTCCCTATATTGCTCCATAGAAGTCTAGTTTCATAGCTCTATAACTCAACTTCAATAAGTAGATTCCTTCATCAATTCTTCAAAACTTTGATATCATTGTGATGCTCTCATTGCCCCGGTTCTACTCGCAACACTTGCTTTTTTTACTGGAAACACATTTTGACCATGAAATTTCAAATCCCTTTTCAAAACTTTCCTTACAAATTAATTGATTTACAGATTATATAAATTTGTCGCGAAGATGTGGTTGTCTTCGTCTTGAAGAGACAAAGCGAATAACATAGGTCTCGTGCTCTAATTTTATAGATTGAGCAACCTGGTTTTGGGACTGGATGGAGGTTGAAGATGACCAACGTGTCATCTTCCAACCAATGAAGGCACGTCATCTGTGTTTTTCAAAAATCTGATTTAATTAATGATCATATGTATTATTCACTAAAGTCCATAACATGCACAGCGCGCCAGGTCCACTTGATTTGTTTACTAACGCGTTTTAATATTGATCAGATGGCCCATATTTTTTTGGTTTTTATTTTCTTTTCTGATTTTTATATTTAATTGTTTTAAACTTCAAAAATCATAGAAAAATCATTTTTAGTCCAAAAAATCATAAAAAATTATGAAAATATTTTTGAATATTCTCTTTCTGATTTTTATTTTTTCACAATTTAATTTTGTGTTTTGGTATTGTTTATAAATTTTCACTTTATTTGAATTGTTTTAAATGTTTAAAAATACTTTTATGCATTTTTAAATTCTAAAAAAATTATGGAATGATCCAATGATATTGTAACAAATATTGGTGACCTTATTTTATTTTTGTTTCTGACTTTGTTATTTTTTATCATTTTTGGTTTATTTTACTCATTTCTTTTAATTTTAAAAAATAGTTTGACTTAAAAAAATTACCAAAAAATTTATAAAATCATTTGAGTCCTTTTCTGATTTTTCTATGGTCTTACTTTTTATTTTTTGATTAATTTGAACATAGTTGATATTTTTCTTCTTTATTTCTATTTTAAAACATTTTTTAAAACCTTTTTTGTATATATTAAATGCAATATTATTTTGTGATTATTTTCTGACTGATCTTGGGTTAAATTTTTGATCATGAACTTTATTAACATCATTGGATCCATGGTGTTGAGTCTAACTCCATAAAAATGGATGAATGATTTTAATAATAGATTGATTAAATTTAATTCAAAAGTGGTTTGTATATTCTCTCCCACCCCTCTTCATCTCATTCCTTTCTTATTGCACTAAGTGTTATAAGAGCATGATCTCTATATCATGTCTCAAAACAAATGGTGCATAGATTGCTATTGACCGGCCTCAAAATAGGTGCGACTTTTATATAAGCCCACTTACAATTGCTTAACATAGCGCTAAATTTTGTCCCAATTCGAATAAATGATCATTTGTGGCTCAAACCTATGTTTGCAAGCCCAAGTATGTTAATTTGATCTCTTTGATCCAATAAACTTGAGATTCATTGTGTGGAGGTTTTGGTTCTACCAATCTTCTAATGGATTTATAACACCTTTGGTCAACGCGGATCACTTAAACATCGTTGATCATTAAATGGTACTTATGAGGATTCCAAATGGATGATATAGTTGGCAAAAAGCAAATGCAACTTGTTGTGTGGAGGCTTTGGTTCTACCAATCCTCTAATGAGTTCCAAATCCAAGTTTCAAGATGATCATCCAACTAACCACTAATCACTAATAATTGACTTTATCCTGTATTTTTATTATATGCCCCTTTTATTTTTATGCACTACTTCCTTTTAGCATTTACGTTTCATGCCATTTTCATCTTTTCTCATTTGAGCATTTACTTTCTTGTCATTTTTATTTTGCTCACTTGAGTTTTTATTTTCTTTTCTTAAGATACCTAATAATCAATATGAACCATAAAATCCTCAATGATACTTAGACTATTTGGTTACTATCCTTGGCATTATGGAGCCTTGGACTTCTTGGACTTAGGATTAGAAACTTTGGCCTATGTTGGAGACCTTATGACCTTATCTGATTATTTTGTCTAGAGCTTTTGAGGTTTACCTCAAGACATAGGGTTATTTGTTTTATGTGCAAGTTATTGTGATTACACTCTTTGTTTATAATCTGTAATTCACCCGTATACAACCGTTACTCTGCCCAATTTTTGTGAAGACTTAATACACTTGAGGTTTGGTTCTTTCAAGAGACCTAGTATCTTTGCTTGCTTGGTTTCAATCCAAAGAATGGGAATTCTATCTTGGCTCATAATGTCAAGTATTGACTTCTTGTTGGTTATACGGTTCCTATCCCTAGCTTTTACCTTATGCTTTAGGATAGTCTCGTCTTCTCCTCCCATCTTCTTTAATTTCAAAAATCTTCTCCCTCTTTTTGAAAACTCTTCTTGTTTTTTTTTTAAAACTTGAACCACTTTCTTAATAAACTTTGACTTATGTCCATGCATTTTCAAAACATTTTTATGAATAAACTTTAATCAACTTAATAATATTCTGACATCATTTTTTTTGTGAGAAGACTAAAAGTCAATCAATCGAATTTCAAATCATTTTTTCCACTTTGGCTTTCTTATTTTAAAACCTTTCTCAAAAGATTAGACTCTTGTCAATCCTTGTAGTGATGCAAACAAACATACTTCTACAATATGTAGTAAAGAGAGATATTTTCTACTTGGGTGTTGAGTGAGGCATTGTTGATTTTAAAATTCAAGCCATATCCTGCACTTTGAGATGATACAAATTCTCCTTTCTCATGATTGTGGGTAGTAGGTATGTTTTCCACACGGACAATGATAATGATGTTTTATCTCATAAAAATTGACCAACATACTTACATTTTAAAATTTTTAAAGAGGAACTACGTGTACCCTGATCCCCTATTGCACGGAAAGATGGTACGTAGGCACTAAAGCTTCGCAACTGCAGCGGGTGCAAAAACCATAAAAATATATTTCTTTTCTCACCTCCACCCTCCATTTTTTCACACAATATTTCATAGAAAAAATATACATAATTTACAAAGAGGTTCCTGCAGAGTATCGTAGATGTTTAGGGTGCTAATACCTTCCCTTTGCATAACCAACCCCTTACCTTGAATCTTTCTACATCTTTTGAGTTATTCTCTCTTTTTCCATTCCTTTGGAAACAATAAAGCGTGGTGGCGATTTTTATTTTGATCTGTATAAGTCAAGTCAATCTAATAGCTTAGTCTTAAACATTTCTACCGCTACAGAAAAATGGCGACTTCACTGGGGAAAGATTGACCTCTTGCTGGTCCATCCCTAAGTGTGTTGAGCCTATCTTTTTTTATATTTGTATGTGTGCTATTGTTGTTTATGTGTTATATGTTGTGTATATGTTTATCTGGATTTTCCTGGTTTTCAAGGTGCTTGGTGATTACTTATAAGTCCTATACCCGGACTTGGGCAAAATTTAAGATAGGACGGGCGGTATAGTCATGTTAACTTTGAGGGAGTAATCCCAAAAAAGGAGGCATGAGATCCCCCACTCAGTGGAGGCCCCTTTTACTGTAGTGTTGTTTACCAAGTAATCGGAAAGACATACTTCTTTCAACCTAGGAGCCTGCTGAAGCTGAGTACCGTAGAATACCTAACCCATCTTGGCCTTTTAGGTGTAGTGCGGAAGCTATGATGGAGTAATCCAGAAATAGTTGTCACGCAATACTACACTCGGATGAGTTTTTCTTGAGAATATTACTAATTATCGAGTTAATCAAGATGTTAGTAATATCCGAAGGAAGGATGTAGACTCTGGGAACCTCTAGAGCCTTGTTCTCTAGGTGATAACTTTTAGACCATACCTTATGGGTAGTACATTCGACCTCATGCTCGTGACGTTGAACCTATGAACCCTATATATGTGATCTTGTGTGTGGTTGCTGCATCATACATCCATGCACTCATAAGCATCTTTTGAAGAGATCTTATTTCAAGGGATTTAAAAGTTGACCATTTGTGAATATCTCAGGTACTTCTTAACCATGGACTCTGGGAAAAGAAAGACCGGGAAATACAGTTTCAAAGATCCCAAGATAGATGATTTGATCAATCTAATTCCCGAGATCGAGTATTCTGCATACTTTCGGAAGAAGTATGGATCCATTATTCCTCTCATGAAGTTGAAGATGAAGGAGGGTATTCTCTTGACCTTGGTCCAGTTCTATGATACTATGTATCATTGCTTTACTTTTCCCGAGTATCAATTGATTCCTACACTAGAGGAGTATTCTTATCTGTTGGATTTACTCGTTACTAATCGTGTTCCTTTTACTGGTTTGGAGGGTGAGCCAAAACCACATGAGATTGCTGCTTTGATCCATATGAGGAAGTCTGAGGTAGAAGCCCATATGACTACCAAAGGAGGGATTAGAGGATTACCAGCTCAGTTCTTATTAGAGAAAGCTTGCTACTTTGCCAGGATGAAGAGTACAGTCACTTTTGAGGACATCTTTTCTCTACTTGCTTACGGATTGTTCTTATTTCTTAATGTGGACAAGTTTGTTAACATTAATGCTATCAGGATCTTCATGATTGGAAACCCAGTTCCTACCTTGTTGGGTGATGCTTATTACTCTATTCATCTTCGGAACTCTTACCATGGGGGGATGATTATCTGTTGCACACCTCTGTTGTACCGGTGATTTATTTCTCATATGCCTCAGTCTGATGCTTTTTGGGATGTCAAGAAGGAACCCCATTGGGCTCCTAAGATCATGACACATACTCACTCGGATATTGATTAGTATCATCGAGCTTACCAAGATATAAAGATTATTGACAGTTGTGGTAGTTTCCCCAATGTACCTCTTCTTGTTACAAAGGGAGGAATTAACTATAACTTTGTTCTTGCACGACGGCAGCTCGGTTATCCGATGATGGATAAACCAAATAGTATTCATTTGAGTAGTTTCTTTATGAAGGAGGGAGAAGACCATAGGAAATCTAGGGAGCAAATTGGGAAGGCCTGGCGTCACATTCATAAGAAGAGTAGGAAGGATTTGGGACCTAGGGGTGCTGTTTCTTTGGGAGAGGCAAGGGGATTTATTTTCTCCTAAGCCTCTGTCAGATGCCATTTGCTCACTCCCTGATTCAGGTGATTGGAAGAAGGTTTCCACCAGATATGCGGAAGAAAACCAGAGGTTGAAGGCTCAGATTGCCAGGCTCACAGGGAAGCGCCAGCGTATAGAGTGATCTCCAGCAGCTTTACTTATCAGGGTTTTAGATTTTATTTTCATCTTGTACTTGGGATCATTGAAACTTGTAATCCATTTTGGAGTTGTTATAATAAACATTTTCAGTATTTCAAATGCGTTATTACTTTGATATTTGCAATATGTCCATAAATTTTAAATCCCTTGAAATATTGAATGATAAAAATAAAATCATGTACATTGCATACCATGCATAATATTGCACATATTTCTTACATTTGTTATGCATATCCAGGTGTCTCACCAAGCTTCTTTACTTCGTTCAGCAAGCTAACTAATCACTACATCACTCGGGCTAATTTCAGAAAGAATATGGACAACTTAGAATAAAAGAATCGCGAGTTGCGCGAGGAGGTTTCTGCTTTGAAGGACGACATGGCCAATCTTACTGTTCTGATGGAATCTCTGGTGGCTGCTCAGAATCAGCCACCGAGTGTCCAACCTCAACCAACAAGGGTAACTACTGAAGCTCCGACTGTTCCCGTATCTGCCACTCCAGCTGTTGTTCAGAATCGCATGCCTCAAGGTTACCCTTGGGGAATGCAAAAGAATTTTTCACCTGAAAGTTTCAACCTTAGTCCTTAAGATACTCCAATTGTTTAGACTATTGTTACTCCAGCACCTCCTGTGGTGCATGCTGCACCTCCTTCGATGAATTTGGTTCCGTTTGTTAACGATGATGTGTATCGTCCTTTCCCTCCACTGAGTGAAGACTTGGGTCTTTATGACAGAATAGATGATTTTCAAGAGCAATTCGACAGGATGCAGAGGGAGATGAAGGCCCTTAGGGGAAAAGAGTTATTCGGGCAGAATGTGAATGAGTTATGCTTGGTCCCGAATGTTAAGATACCTGCTAAGTTTAAGGTCCTGGATTTTGAGAAGTACAAGGGAAACACTTTCCCTCGTGCTCATATGGTGATTTATGTAAGGAAAATGTCTACCCATACTGATGATCAGCGTCTGCTGATTCACTTTTTTCAGGATAGTTTGACCAGTGCTGCGCTGAAGTGGTATATGAGTTTGGACAGTGTTAACATCCATACTTTCAATGATTTGGGAGAAGTGTTCATCAAACAATACAAGTACAATATGGACATGGCGCCTGACTGTGATCAACTCAGGGCCATGGTTTAGAAAGACAGGGAATCGTTCAAACAATATGAACAGAGATGGCGTGAGGTAGCCGCCCAAGTGATTCCTCCCATGGAAGAGAAGGAGATGACTGAGACTTTCTTGAAAACTCTGGATGCTTTCTACTACGAGAGGATGGTAGCAAGTGCGCCAAGTGACTTTACTGAAATGGTAGGAATGGGTATCCACTTATAAGAAGTTGTAAGAGAGGTCCGTTTAACGAGAAATGAAGGATCTGGAGGTGTGAAGAAGCCATCTTATGGTTTTACCAAGAAGAAGGAAGGAGATGCAAATGTTGTTATGAAATAGAGGAGGGTTAATACTTCTAGAAGGAATTATCAGCGTCATCAGCAAGTCGCCTCAGTTACTCCAATTTTGGGTGCAGCTCCAACTACCGTTGTTTATCAGAGACCGTCCCAGCAGGGGAATCAAGGGTATAATCAGAGAAGGGAGAGTTATGACCCTATTCCTCTGAGCTATACAGAGTTACTACCAGCATTGATTCAGAAGAAATTGGTTCAGACCCGACCACCTCCCGCAGTACCATCACCATTGCCTTGGTATTACAAGGCAGACCAAACATGTGCTTTTCATCAGGGAGCACCAGGGCTTAATGTTGAGAATTGTTATCCTTTGAAGACTGAGGTGCAGAAATTGGTGAAGTATGGTATTCTATCTTTCAAGGATGCGGGTCCTAATGTGAAAGACAATCCTCTACCCAAGCATGGAGGAGTAAATGATATGAATATGGTGGTCGGTTGTCCAAGCGACTTCTGGATTTTTGATATTAATCTGGTTAGAGGAGATTTGGTGAAAATGCATGCAGACCTCTATGAATTTAGATACTATAGGCATGACCATTCCAGTTGTGCTATTTGCAGTACATACATACAGGGTTGCGATAAGATAAAGGCTAATTTATAGGAGATGGTGAATGAGGGCCTTATCCACATAATCAGGCCTAGGGCAGAGTATGAAGAGGAGGTGAATATGGTTTCTGTATGTCCTGGAGAATTCAGGATTTTTGATGTAGAGTATATGAATGAGGACCTTGTGCAATTGCATACTACTTTATGCCACTTGGCTGGTCAGGTGGAACATCAATATGGATCTTGCCGAGTTTGCTGTCGAGATTCCCGAGTATGTTCAATCGTGAAGAAAGGTGTTCAGTTGTTGTTGGACAATGGAACTATCAAGGTTACAGGTCGAAGGGATGATTACCATGAAGTTGATTTGATTGAGGTTTGCTTGACTAAAGAAGAGTCAGATGAAGAGTATGCCTCTGCAGATGAGTATTTCTCCTCAGATGAGGATTTGTTTTCCAGAAATGACTCAATAATGATTGATTATGTTGAAGAAGGGGTAAACATCATTATACCTTGTTTTAGGGCACCCACCCATCTTGAAGTTGAATATTATAGCAAGCCAACTGTTACCCCATTGGTGATTAGTTTGTTGGGTACTATCCCCTACAAGTCAGATAAGGTTGTGCCCTACAAATACAACGCTACAATCTTAGAGGATGGAATGGAAGTCCCCATCCAGCCAATGCCTGATGTTGGAAATATTGCTGAAAATAGCAGGGTGGCCCGCAGTGGTCGTGTGTTTGCACCAGTTGTTCGAGGAGATGTTAGTGCTGGAAAGAAAATTGCTGAGAATGTTGAACCCAAGAAGGCAACAGGTGAGACTAGTGGGGCTACATTAGAGAAAGAAGTGGATGATATTTTTAAGATAATCAAGATGAGCAACTACAGAATTGTAAATCAGCTATTGCAGACTCATTCAAAAATATATATCTTGGATTTATTGATGAACTCCTCTGCTCACAGAGAATACTTGATGAGGGTATTGGACCAAGCTTTTGTGGAGAGTGATATGCCAATAGACCAATTCAGTAGTGTAATAGGGAACATTACGTCATGTAATAACTTGAGTTTCTGCGATGATGAATTACCAAATGAAGGAAGGAATCACAACATGGCCCTCCATATCACTATGAATTGCAAGAATGATTCACTATCTAATGTGCTGATTGATAATGGATCCGCTTTGAACGTTATACCGAGGAGCACTCTTATGAAGTTGGAATATCAAGGAACGCCTATGCGCCCGAGTGGCATCATTGTGAAAGTGTTTGATGGATCAAGGAAATCTGTTATTGGTGAAGTGGACTTACCTATTCATATAGGACCACATTTGTTTCAGATAACTTTCCAGGTCATAGACATTGTTCCCGCTTATAGTTGTTTGTTGGGACGGCCGTGGATTCGTGAGACAGGGGCTGTGACTTCAACTTTACACCAGAAACTGAAATTTGTACATGAAAGGAAAGTAGTAATCATAAATGGGGAACATGAATTATTGATATCTCATTTGTCCTCTTTCAGCATTGTGGAGGCGGATGAAGCTGCTGTTGGAACCCAGTTCCAAGCCTTATCCATTGACAACATAAGAGGAAATGAGAATTCCATGGTTTCGCTTAAGGATGCGCAACAAGTCGTGCGAAAGGGTCATAGAGAGGTATGGGGACAGATTGTGGATCCACCTATAAACAAGAACAGAGCCGGCTTGGGGTTCTCTTTGAAGAATGACAAAGGTAAGAGCATGAAGCTGAAGTCTGTGCAAGCAAGTATCAAGACATTTTCCATAGAGGGGGTTATCTTCATCCAACTGTTTCCGGGATTAATTCCATTGTGGAAGATGAAACAGATCAGGAAATGCTGAATTATGTGACGCACGGAGGGTTCAGAACTGGATCACCATTGATGTTCCCTCTTACATACATGTTTCAATGTAATTTGTTTTGTTAATCTTTTTGAAAAGCTTTCACTTTGCCCAAGGTGGAAGTATTAATGTTGTAGGGCTTATCGGTTTGATGTGACATTTAAAATCAATAATAAAAGTTGTCTTTGTCCCCAAATTGTATCTTTATTTTCTAATTTTTCTTGGAAAATGGTAATCAGAAAAAACCCTTCAAAATAAATAATAACTAAAATTCAATATGCATGATCACTTGTTATATGTGTCAGTTTCTAAAAGCAATCATAAATCATATGTGCATATTAATTAAAAAACTCGTTGAATACAATGACCCTGCACCCTCTCCCAACTTTGAATGTCCTGTGTATAGGGCCGAAGAAGAAGACTGTGATGAGATTCTAGAAGAGGTCTCACGGTTTCTTGAGCACGAGGAAAATACCATTCAGCCATATAAAGAGCCATTGGAAGTGATCAATTTGGGTTCAGAAGAAGATCCGAAAGAAGTCAAGATTGGAGCATCGTTGCATCCTGATGTGAAGAGCAGGTTGATTGAGCTGTTGAAAGAGTGTGTGGATATTTTTGCTTGGTCTTACCAAGATATGCCTGGTCTAGATACAGATATTGTGGAGCACCGTTTACCATTGAAACCAGAGTGTCCACCAATCAAACAAAAGTTGAGAAAAACTCACCCAGATATGGCACTAAAGATCAAAGAGGAGGTTCTAAAGCAGATTAATTCTGGTTTTCTTGTGACGTCAGTGTATCCTCCATGGATTGCCAATATTGTCCCAGTACCGAAAAAAGACGGAAAAGTCCGCATGTGCATAGATTACAGAGATCTAAATAAATATAGTCTAAAAGATGATTTTCCATTGCCACACATTGATATGTTAGTGGATAACACAACAAAATTCAAAGTTTTCTCGTTCATGGATGGATTTTCCGGTTATAATCAAATAAGAATGGCTCCGGAGGACATGGAAAAAACAACGTTTATCACACCTTGGGGAACATTCTGTTACAGAGTGATGCCCTTCAGGTTGAAGAACGTTGGTGCAACGTACCATAGGGCTATGACAATCCTATTCCATGATCTGATACACAAGGAAATTGAGGTATATGTTGATGATATAATTGCTAAATCCCAGAATGAAGAAGGGCATGTAGAAGATTTGTTGAAGTTGTTTCAGCGTTTGAGGAAGTATCGTCTCCGCTCGAATCCAAATAAAATCACCTTCGGTGTTCGATCAAGAAAATTGTTGGGTTTCATTGTTAGCCAAAAAGGAATTGAAGTTGACCCTGATAAAGTCAAAGAAATTCAAGAGATGTCAGCGCCAAGAACTAAAAAGCTAGTCAGAGGGTTCCTCGGGCGTTTGAATTATATTTCCATATTCATTCCCCACATGACTGCAACATGTGAACTGACATTTAAGTTGTTAAATAAAGATCAAGGTTGTGTGTGGACGGATGACTTCCAAATGGCATTTAAAAGTATTAAATAATATCTTCTTGAACCTCCTATCTTGCTCCCTCCTGTCGAAGGAAGACCGTTCATTATGTATCTGACAATGTTAGATAAATCCATGGGTTGTATTCTGGGACAACAAGATGAAACATGGAAGAAAGATTATGCCATTTATTATCTCAGTAAAAAGTTTACTGATTGTGAGTCGCAGTATTCCATGCTGGAAAAGACATGTTGTGCTCTATCCTGGGAGGCGACACGTTTGCGGTAGTATATGTTGAATCACACTACTTGGTTGATCTCCAAAATGTATCCAATCAAGTACATTTTTGAAAATCCTACTCTTATTGGGAGAATTGCCCGCTGGCAGATGTTGCTATCTGAATATGATATCGAATACCGCACTCAAAAGCTATTAAAAGCAGTGTGTTTGCATATTATCTTACTCACAAACCAGTGGAAGATCATCAGTCTGTAGAGTATGAATTCCTCGATGAGGATGTGATGTTCTTGAAAGTGAAATATTGTGATGAACCATTGCCCGAGGAAGGTCCTAATCCTGAATCTCGTTGGAGTTTGATATTTGATGGAGCTGTGAATGCTTATGGTAAAAGAATTAGTGTTGTGATTGTCACTCCACATGGATCACACATTCCTTTTACTGCAAGGTTGGCATTTGATTGCACTAATAATATGGCAGAATATGAGGCTTGCATCATGGGTCTCTAAGAAGCTATTAATCTCAGAATTAAAATTATAGATATGTATGGAAATTCGGCTTTGGTAATAAATCAGATTAAAGGAGAGTGGGATACTCGTCACCCTGGCTTGATCCCCTACAAAGACTATGCTAGAATATTGTTACCTTTCTTCAATAAAGTCGAATTCCATCATATTCCTAGAGATGAAAATCAAAAGGCGGATGCTCTGGAAACTCTGGCTTCTATGTATCAAGTGAATACTTGGAATGATATACCTCGAATTATGGTTCGGCGACTAGATAGGCCCGCTCATGTGTTTACAACAAAGGAGGTAGCATATGAGAAGCCTTAGTATTATGACATCAAGCATTTTCTTCTGACTCAGGAATACCTGATTGGTGCTTCGAAGAAGGATAGAAAGACATTGAGAAGATTGGATGGCAGTTTCTTCCTCAGTGAAAATGTGTTGTATAAAAGAAATTATGACATGGTCTGGCTCAGATGCGTGGATAGACACGAAGCAGGCATGTTGATGCATGAGGTTTATGAAGATTCATTTGGCACTCATGCCAATAGACATTCGATGGCTAAAAAGATGCTAAGGGCAGGTTACTATTTGGATGACAATGGAATCTGACTGTTACAAATTTGCAAAGAAGTGTCATAAATGCCACATTTATGCGGACAAGGTTCATGTGCCTCCGACGCTTCTCAATGTGATTTCCTCCTTGTGGCCTTTCTCCATGTAGGGTATTGACATGATTGGGATGATAGAATCCAAAGCAATTGATTACTTCACCAAGTGGGTGGAGGCTGCTTCATATGCCAATGTTACTAACCAGGTGGTTGTGCGCTTCATTAAGAATAATCTTATATGTCGGTATGGTGTGCCGAGCAGAATTATCACCGAAAATGGCTCGAATCTGAACAATAAAATGATGACAGAACTGTGTGAAGAATTAAAGATTGTCCATCATAATTCCTCTCCGTACAGGCCAAAGATGAATGGGGTTGTTGAAGCTGCTAATAATAATATCAAGAAGATCATCCAGAAGATGGTTGTTACTTATAAGGATTGACATGAAATTCTCCCTTTTGCTTTGCATAGATGTCGAACATCTGTCCGCACTTCAACAGGAGCAACCCCGTTCTCCCTGGTGTATGGAATGGAAGTTGTACTCCCAGTCGAGGTTGAGATTCCCTCTTTGTGTGTGATAATGGAAACCAACTTGACAGAGGCTGAATGTGTCCAAAACCGGTTTGACCAATTGAATATGATCGAAGAGAAAAGGATGACAACTTTGTGTCATGGGCAGTTATATCAGAAAAGAATGAAGAAAGTTTTCGATAAAAAGGTCAAACCTCGTGAATTCAGAGAAAGAGGCCTCGTGCTCGGGAAGATCATGTCTTTCAACACTGGTTCTAGGGGCAAGTGGACTCCCAATTTTGAAGGCCCATATGTTGTCAAGAAAGCCTTCTCTGTAGATGCATTAATTCTTGAAACTATGGATGGCGAGGAGTTCCCACGTCCCATGAATGCTGATGCAGTCAAGAAATACTTCGCCTAAAGAAATAAAATAACAGCTCGCTAAGTTTAAAACTCGAAAGGGCGGCTTAGGAAAAAAGAGCGTCTCGGTAGGCCGAAAACCCGAAAGGGCAGTCTAGGAAAAAGTTAGAGACATAAACAAAATAAATTTCCTGCTAAGTTGAAAAATTGCAAGGGCAGCTTAGGCAAAAGTTAGGGACTTTCTTGGCAAGTAACCGCGTCATGCAAGATCTGATCATTGAAGCAACAATCTTATCGAATCCTCATCATACTTCAACGGAGGCTGCTCCTCAGGATTTCAAAAAATTGTTAGAGGGGATAGTGGTCATTGTATCTCAATGTATCTTTTCCATTATATATTACAATTTTCCGAACTTTGTAATCATCTATGGAGTCTCGCCATTCGCAGACTACCATTCTATTAATAAAGTTTGAGTTGTTTCCCAATTCTTTGTGTTTCTTATTTTATTTAGCTTGCAAAGACTCCATTTATTATTGATAACAACTTTCAAAGAAAAAAGTTTAAATAACAAAATCGATTTTTCAAAAAGAATTTACAATTTTCTTTTACTTTAGAATTTGTGATAAGAAAAAAAGAAAAGAAAAAAAAACAACAACAACAATAAAAATGATGATCCTAGGAATGGACAAACTCCAGTTGTTTTAAGAAGTTTTTGTTCCCGTCGGGAAGGTTTACTCAGGATGATTTGCCGTATTGGGTTCGTGACTCCGGTATCCTCAGTTATGTTTGGATTCATTTCTCCTCTTTTCTGAGTTTTCATGATGTGAAGTTTCAATCCGAGATTTCTCCAGTGAACTTTTCGTTCGGTCTAATGGAAGTTCTTTTTCCAAAGAAGTTGGTACCATAATCACCCTTGAAGAACGTAGGTCCCCAGTTTCTCTA
This sequence comes from Vicia faba, assembly GCA_948472305.1. NCBI lineage: Eukaryota > Viridiplantae > Streptophyta > Magnoliopsida > Fabales > Fabaceae > Vicia > Vicia faba. The sequence goes on from OX451735.1 coordinate 1,083,894,665, forward strand.
GTGAAGAACGTATTATGGTTTTCCATTTGAGGATGTGGTGTTAACCTCCCCAATGAAGTGGGCCTGAATTCCCCAGTGAATGTTTTGATGATTTGGTGTCCATCTGCTTTACTTGAGATTGATTTTGCAATCCCCAGTAGAAGTGTTACTTTTGAAAACATGTGTTTCCCCGGTGAAGCCTGGAGAAGGATGTTCTATCCCTGTATCTGTACTATTCAGTCATTTTGTTTTGTTTACTTTTGGATTATGTTCCTCCCCAGTAAAGCCAAAGCAGGAAGTAGGTTTCGTTTCCTTAGTTGGCGCTTACTTTTTATTGGATCGTTCACCTTGGATATGATTTAGCTGAGTGTCGATTGTGCCCGAGTTGGTTTTTGCCTTGTTAATCCCAATGTTATATGTCTGTTTTGTCAGCATATACATGATAATACTCATACATTCATACATACATCATGCATAGTTAATTTTAGCAAATCATTGCTAATTCACATTCATTAATATTTTTATTGACATATTACCCTTTTTTGTAGAGTTGTGTTATCCTCTCTCCAGTAGAGTGTTGGCTTTAAGAAGAAAGCGTATATTCTTTCAATTTCCCACTGAGTTATCCCTCGTGGAAGATTTTTGCTTTAGCATTCCTGTACATCTCCTTGTTTGGATGTATTTGGTTTTCCCTCTTGAGTTTATTTCTCAAAGGATGTATTTTGGTTGACTGTTTCATTCCAGTTTATTTCTGGTTTGAATCTTTGGTTCCACAACAATATTATTTACGTCAGATTTCTGAAAGCTTCGAGTTTTTGTTTGTTCATTTATTTTGCATGAGAAGACTTTATCTCCTCAGCAGGAATATATTGGCATTTCCCAGGAAGTCATATTTCATTCCCCTGGAAGTCATATTGGTTTCCCCAGAGAGTCATTTTTACAATCCTTCATATAACAACAAGTAGTTGGTCTCTTTATCTGAGTAACTTGTACTTCCCCGCAAAAGTCAATGTTACTTTTTGCTATCTTCTCTATGAGTGGATAGTTTGCAGTTCATTGTCAAATTACTCCAGTGGATGGCAAATCTTTCAATATCCTAAAAACAGCTCATTATCAAATCTTTGCAAGTGGAAGTCTCTTTATTTGAGCTAACTTATATATTATCCTTTCTAGGAAAAGTGTCTCAGTTAAAGAAGAAGTTGAGACCCATTCTAGGTAAAATGCGATAATTTTAGGGAAACTTGTTATCTTTTTGCTACCTTTAGTGAACGTTGGTAGTTCATCGTCAGTGAACGGCGGTGCTATGATATATTCTCTTTCTACCTTCAGTGAAAGTTTGTAGGTCATTGACAGTGAACGTCGAGGATTGTTATCTTTTTGCTACCTTCAGTGAAAATTGGTAGTTCATCGTCAGTGAACGGTGATGCTATGATATATTCTCTTTCTACCTTCAGTAAAAGTTGGTAGGTCACCTTCAGTGAAAGTTGGTGATTGTTATCTTTTTGCTACCTTCAGTGAACATTGGTAGTTCATCGTCAGTTAACGATGATGCTATGATATATTCTCTTTCTACCTTCAATGAAAGTTGGTAGGTCATCGGCAGTGAACGTCGATGATTTTTATCTCTTTTCTACCTTCAGTGAACGTTGATAGTTCATCGTCATTGAACGACGATGCTATGATATATTCTCTTTCTACCTTCAGTGAAAGTTGGTAGGTCACCTTCAGTGAAAGTTGGTGATTGTTATCTTTTTGCTACCTTCAGTGAATGTTGGTAGTTCATCGTCAGTGAACGGAGATGCTATGATATATTCTCTTTCTACCATAGTGAAAGTTGGTAGGTCATCGACAGTGGACGTCTATGATTGTTATCTTTTTGCTACATTCAGTGAATGTTGGTAGTTCATCGTCAGTGAACGGTGATGCTATGACATATTCTCTTTCTACCTTCAGTGAAAGTTGGTAGGTCAACTTCAGTGAAAGTTAGTGATTGTTATCTTTTTGCTACCTTCAGTGGACGTTGGTAATTCATCATTAGTGAACGGTGATGCTATGATATATTTTATTTCTACCTTCAGTGAAACTTGGTAATTCATTGGCAGTGAGCATCGATGATTGTTATCTTTTTGCTACGTTCAGTGAACGTTGGTAGTTCATCATCAGTGAACAGAGATTCTATGATATATTCTCTTTCTACCTTCATTGAAAGTTGGTAGGTCATCAACAGTTAACTTCGATGATTGTTATCTCTTTGCTACCTTCAATGAACGTTGGTAGTTCATCACCAGTGAACGGTGATGCTATGATATATTCTCTTTCTACCTTTAGTGAAAGTTGGTAGGTCACCTTCAGTGAAAGTTGGTGATTGTTATCTTTTTGTTACCTTCATTGAATGTAGGTAGTTCATCGTCAGTGAACGGCGATGCTATGATATATTTTCTTTCTACCTTTAGTGAATGTTGGTAAGTCATCGACAATGAACATCGATGATTGTTATCTTTTTGCTACCTTCTGTGAACGTTGCTAGTTCATCGTCAGTGAACGACAATGCTATAATATATTCTCTTTCTACCTTTAGTGAAAGTTGGTAGGCCACCTTCAGTGAAAGTTGGTGATTGTTATCTTTTTGCTACCTTCAGTGAACATTGGTAGTTCATCGTCAGTGACCAGCGATTCTATGATACATTTTCTCTATGTCTTCAGTAAACGTTGGCAGCTTCGCCTTCAGTAGAAGTTGGTGTATCCTTTGACCATTTTACCATCCTCTCTGATTCAAGTCTTTTTGATCCACCAGTGATTTATTTTCCTGGTTAGGTTACTCTCTTGTTTCTTTATTTTTTGTTACATTCCCAATGGTGTTTTGCGTCTCTTTGGTATTGTCCATGTGCACTCATATTCATAAGAATTGCATGGCATCTTAGGGCAAAAAATATGGTTTGTTTTATATTTAAGTATCTTCGATCGCGTTGACACGAAGATTTTTAACCTTCATATCTCTGGATAGAAGAAACTTAAATAAGGGCAGCTGTTGTACCTCAATTTTTGCCCCTAAGATCCCTTCATCATACCATGTTGATTCCATTACAACAAGATCACATTAGGATTCTTGGTTCCCCTCCCTATATTTAGCTTTTACCTTTGAGGAATCACCAAGCACCTTGAATTGTGTTCTTTTGTGATCATGAATATTTTTGTCTTGATTTCTTCTCTTAGTTAATAAAATGCAATATTGGTTTGTCTTGCTTGTTACTCATGTAGGTAAAGGCAATAAGACTCAGCAAGTTTCTCCATGGGTTCATGAATTTATTTCCATGCCCTAGTCAATAAAGCTTGAGAAGTTCAAACCTCAACATTGGATTTGTTTTGGAGGAAATGGCATGGAAATGTTATTTTGGTTCACGACATTTCAAGATTATCAAGATTGATTCAAAAGTACAATGGATTGATTGGAGAAGTTGTCATACTTGGACAAGGCTTTGTTCCCATTGGTCACAAATGCATATTTCTCTAAATTATCAAGATATGGAAGTGGTTGTGGTTGCTATGAGTTCTCATTATCATCCTCAACAACTTATATTTACAAGAAATTGTGTTGGTACAAGAAGTTTGTTCAAAATTGTCAAAGTTCCTCAAGGCATTTTTCTTGATCTAGGAGCTAGGGTTTTGAACTTCAAAGAAGCATATCTTTATCATCTTTTGGTATTTTGGAGTGATTCCAAATACATCCTTCTCTTCAAATGGTTATCAACAAATCACTTCAAAAGTTCCAATGAGTTTTAATGTGGAAGAAACTTGATGAAGAAGAAAGATTACAAGTCCTCCAGATGAATCCCCAATTTTCCATGAGTGACTTCAAATGATCTTGAGGATGTGAACTTTATGCCTTATTTTATGTGCAAAGTGAGAAAATGAATGGAAGTTACCTTAAGGATACAAAAGATTATAGGTCATTTCATGAGTTTTTGCCAACTTCAACAATTCATAACTCTCTCAATTTTTGGAGATTTTGAATGGTTCAAGTCCCAAAATGTCATTCAAGAGGTCTATTTCATGCCATATTTTTTGGTCAAGAGAAAAATCCAAGTGGCAGGCCATGTTTGGATGCAAGACATTATAGGTCACTTTTGAAGAAAAAATTGAAATATTTCTAAGTATGGAAAGTCAACCCTTTTTCTTCAACTTTGACTCAACATAACTTTCAACTCAAGCATCCATTTGATTCCATTCTTTTTCCATTTCAAAGCTTGTAATCTCATCTTTCTAAAGCATCAAGAATCATGCCCTAAGAACCCTTGAGCTGAGAAGCCATGATTTTGAAATTGGTAACTTGGAACTGAAGTTTCATCACAAGTTAGAATTTGAAGTCTTTGTTTTGGCTTCTAATCACAAGTTTTCCACGCGTTTATGCCTCTAAACATGTTTAATGAAGTTCCAGAATTGATTAGCACAACAAAACGCGCGTTTTGGATGAGTTTTGATGAAATTAGAAGTCACACTTTTCTTGTTTGCAACTTCACGTGACTTGCCTTAAAACTTCATCATTTCACACGCTTGGACATTCCATTTTATTTCCTATAAATAGAGGGTCATCCCCCATTTATTTTCTCAAGCTTGGATAGCCAGAATCACCTTGCCAAACTTGTTCCATAACCCAATATTCAGCAACTTCGAAATCTATTCTCAAGCCTTTTTCAATCCAATTTTTCCATCAATTCACCTTCTTTGATCTTCCCTGAAGCTAACCATATAATTACATTCAAGAATCGTGTTCTATATTGCTCCATAGAAGTCCAGTTTTAGAGCTCTGCAACTTAACTTCAATAGGTAGATTCCTTCATCAATTCTTCAAAACTTTGATATTATTGTGATGCTCTCATTGCCCTGGTTCTAGTCTCAACACTTGCTTTTTACTGGAAACACGTTTTGACCATGAAATTTCAAATCCCTTTTCAAAACTTTCCTTTCAAATTGCTTGAGTTACAGTTTATATAAATTTGTCGCGAAGGTGTGGTTGTCTTCGTCTTGAAGAGACGAAGCGAATGGCATCGGTCTCGTGCTCTAATTTTATATATTGAGCAACCTGGTTTTGGGACTGGCTGGAGGTTGAAGATGACCAATGTGTCATCTTCCAACCAATGAAGGCGTGCCATCTGTGTTTTTTAAAAATCTGATTTAATTACTGATCCTATGCATTATTCATTAAAGTCCATAACATGCACAACACATCAGGTCCACTTGATCTATTTACTAACGTGTTTTGACATTGATCAGATGGCCCATATTTTTTTGGTTTTTCTTTTCTTTTCTGATTTTTATATTTAATTGTTTTAAACTTGAAAAAATCATAGAAAATTAATTTTTAGTCCAAAAAATCTTAAAATATTAGGAAAAATATTTTTGATTATTCTCTTTCTGATTTTTATTTTTTCACAATTTAATTTTGTGTTTTGGTATTTTTTATAAATTTTCACTTTATTTGAATTGTTTTAAATGTTTAAAAATACTTTTATGCATTTTTAAATTCTAAAAAAAATTATGGAATGATCCAATGATATTGTGACAAATATTGGTGACCTTGTTTTATTTTTGTTTCTGACTTTGTTATTTTTTATCATCTTTGGTTTAGTTTACTCATTTCTTTTAATTTTAAAAAATATTTTCTGACTTTAAAAAATTACCAAAAAATTTATAAAATCATTTGAGTCCTTTTCTGATTTTTCTATGGTCTTGCTTTTTATTTTTTGATTAATTTGAACATAGTTCATATTTTTTCTCTTTTATTTCTATTTTAAAACATTTTTTAAAACCTTTTTTAACATATTAAATGCAATATTATTTTGTGATTATTTTCTGGCTGATCTTGGGTTAAATTTTTTATCATGAACTTTATTAACATCATTGGATCCATGATGTTGAGTCTAACTCTATACAAATGTATGAATGATTTTAATAATAGTTTGATTAAAATTAATACAAAAGTGGTTTGTATATTCTCTCCCACTCCTCTTCATCTCATCCATTTCTTATTGAACTAAGTGTTATTGGAGCATGATCTATATATCATGTCTCAAAACAAATGGTGCATAGATTGTTATTGACCAGCCTCAAAATAGATGCGACTTCTATATAAGTCCACTTACGATTGCTTAACATATCGCTAAATTTTATCCCGATTCGAATAAATGATCATTCGTGGCCCAAACCTATGTTTTCAAGCCCAAGTATGTTAATTTGATATGTTTGATCCAATAACTTTGAGATTCATTGTGTGGAGCCTTTGGATCTACCAATCCTCTAATGGACCTACAACACCTTTGGTCAACGCGGATCACTTAAACATCATTGATCATTAAATGGTACTTATGAGGATTCCAAATGGACTATATACTTGACAAAAAACAAATGCAACTTGTTATGTGGAGACTTTGGTTCTACCAATCCTCTAATGAGCTTCAAATGCAAGTTTCAAGATGATCATCCAACTAACCACTAATCACTAATAATTGACTTTATCCTGTATTTTTATTATATTCCCCTTTTATTTTTATGCACTACTTACTTTTAGCATTTGCATTTCATGCCATTTTCATCTATTCTCATTTGAGCATTTACTTTCTTGTCATTTTTATTTTGCTCACTTGAGCTTTTCTTTTCTTTTCTTAAGATACCTAATAATCAATATGAACCATAAAATCCTTAATGATACTTGGACTATTTGGTTACTATCCCTTGCATTATGGAGCCTTAGACTTCTTGGACTTAGGATTAGAAACCTTGGCCTATGTTAGAGACCTTGTGACCTTATATGCTTATTTTGTCTGGAGCTCTTGAGGTTTACCTCAAGACATTGGGTTGTTTGTTTTATGTGCAGGTTATTATGATTACACTCTTTGTTTGTAATATGGAATTCACCCGTATACAGCCGTTACTCTGTCCAATTTTTGTGAAGACTTAATACACTTGAAGTTTGGTTCTTTCCAGAGGTCTAGTATCTTTTCTTGCTTGCTTTCAATCCAAAGAATGAGAATTCTATCTTGGATCATATTGTCAAGTATTGGCTTTCTGTTGGTTAGACGGTTCTTATCCTTAGCTTTTACCTTATGCTTTAGGATAGTCTCTTCTTCTCCTCCCATCTACTTTAATTTCAAAAATATTCTCCCTCCTTTTGAAAACTCTTCTTATTTTTTTTTAAGTTGAACCACTTTCATAATAAACTTTGACTTATTTCCATGCATTTTCAAAATATTTTCATGAATAAACTTCAATCAACTTAATAATATTCTGACATCATTTTTTTGTGAGACGACTAAAAGTCAATCAATCTCATTTCAAATCATTTTTTCCACTTTGTCTTTCTTATTTTAAAACCTTTCTCAAAAGATTAGACTCTTGTCAATCATTGTAGTGATGCAAACAACCATGCTTCTACAATATATAGTAAAGAGAGATATTTTCTACTTGGGTGTTGAGTGAGGAATTGTTGATTTTAAAATTCAAGCCATATCCTCCATGTTGAGATGATGCAAATTCTCCTTTCTCATGATTGTGGGATGTAGTTATGTTTTCCACACGGACAATGACGTTGATGTTTTATCTCATAAAAATTGACCAACACACTTACATTTTAAATTTTTTAAAGAGGAACTACGTGTACCCTGATCACCTATTGCACGAAAAGGTTGTACGTACGCACTAAAGGTTCACAACCGCGGAGGGTGAAAAAACCATAAAAATATATTTCTTTTCTCACCTCCACCCTCCATTTTTTTACACAATATTTCATAGCCAAAATATACAGATTTTACAAAGAGGTTCCTGCGGAGTACCGTAGATGTTTAGGGTAATAATACATTCCCTTTGCATAAACAACCCCCTTACCTTGAATATTTCCCCCTCTTTTGGGTTATTCGCTCTTTTCCCATTCCTTTGGAAACAATAAAGCATGGTGGCGATTTTTATTTTGATCTGTATAAGTCATGTCAATCCAATTGCTTAGTCTTAAATATTTCTACCGCTACACCAGCGATACGATTCCACTTAATGTCATAAGAAGTGAGCGCAACCAGTCTCTTCGACCAGGGGAGAGAGTCCTCGATATCAATGAACGACACCTTCGTAGGGAGATGAAGCATGAGCCACCCGTACAACATAGTTGATAGATATTGACTAACCCTTTCTTCTTGTGTCTCGATTGAATGATGTAATAAGTGTCCTCCAGCAATGTGGGTATCAAATTCTTATTCATGAAAACACATATAGCCTCTAAGTCCACAAACTCCTTCTTGTTGGGAAAAATAATTGTGCCATAGATCATGACAGCAAATAATGCATTAAAAGCGACCCAATATTCTCTTTCGGCCACTTCCCGTGCTTTCCATTCTAAGAAAGAATGCTAAAGTGAAACCATAGACACCGTAATTAGGCTCCCTGTTGTCTTTCACTTCTTTTATGCTCAAATAAAGAGCATTGAAAATAAGTTATTCTCTGATTTTCTCAGGTGTACGGGAACATGGAACATGATTGTTCACCTTCAAATCCATGAGATAAGAATACTCCTCCAGGGTGGGAGCCAACTGGAGGTCTTGAAAAGTAAAGCATTTCAAATATGAATCGTAGAACTGGAGAAGAGTCATTAAGGCTTTCTGATCTATGGGGTCAAGCAACCATAAAAAACTGCAATAACGGTCAATAAACCTCTTTAGAATATCATTGTCTAACAAATTTCTTAACCTCTTTAATGAAGACGTGTCAATCTTTGGAAAATTGTAACCGTGAGTATGCCTTGTAATTTTTTGATCGGCATCAGTGCTGCAATCCATCTCTGGAAAAGACATGACTCTAGAAATACCCTGGAATAGATGATGCATATGCAAGTTAGATAAATGCATTATTTTACTGACATACATTTTTTTGAAAAATAAATATGCCATGATGCAACCGTCTGTGATCAAAGCTCCCACTGCTGGATAATCTACTGAACTGCCAAAATAATCGGCCAACATGATGAGGGAATACTTCGAAACATAATTGGGCAAACAATAAGTCACCAACAGTATCAAGTCCACAAAGTCACCTTCAAGTCACCATCAGTATCAAGCCACCAACAAAAACACATAGTCACCATCAGTATCAAGTCACCAACAAACGCACATAGTCACCATCAAGTCACCATCAGTATCAAATAACCAATAGTACTTATGATAATAATTTCCTCCATACTCACAGGTAAATCTAAGGTCAAGGTAAGGCAATGGTTAATTAGGGTCGTAGGTTCTTCTGAAAATGCTATCACCATACATCATACGTGATGATGATAACACCCTCATTTGAATCCTATCCTGACCGTGGCTATCATGATCAATGTGCTAGAACATATCTCCTACCCATCGTCACGACACTCCATTCTAATCCTAGGGTGTCCTACGATTGTCACTTGGCCTGGGTATTGTGCCTTTTACCTCTTGTAACACCCACCCACAGAGAAACAGCAGAACATCCAGTAGTATATGGAAAGCAATAAAATGCATGCACAAACATATGCAAGAAGTATATATATATATATATATATATATATATATATATATATATATATATATATATATATATATATATATATATATATATATATATATATATATATATATATATATAAAGTTGGAAATAATTGGAAGTAAATAAACACCCAAAGCTGTAAATAAACGAAAGCTAAGATTGACTTTAGGATGGACCAACAATTGGTCAATCTGTCCCCAGTGAAGTCGCCAGCTGAAACAACCAGTCGAACATCGATTGATAATATATCAACGAAGTTGCCATCGAACATTTTTATCCCATAAGAAGGTAAAGGTGAACATCGACAAAACTTGAAGAGGGTGAAATCACGGTCTTTTAACCAAGAGATCGGGTAAGGAAGTCTTTTTTAATGGAACAATATTAAATTCGCATTCTACCTGCAGCTTGACCTTTAGAGAATCATGCATCTGGATTAGAAAGGAATTAACATGCTCAAAAAATGCTCAGAGGCGAATGATGTTATATTCACAACTCTAGCAAGTAGACATGATGCAACATGACCTTTGGGGAAATACGTGTCGTATTACATAGAGGAGGAACATAACATATCCATTTTTACGTTTGAAAATCCAAGAGGCGAGAAAAGAGTTTGAATTTATTGGTGTTTTTTACCTTGAAAAGGGGTTTTTGTATTGTTAATGTGTTTTGGAATTTGCCAAGAAAAAGGAGTTTTAGTTTTAATGCACATGCCAAAGGGGAAGAAAAAAGTATAAGGAATACTAGCTTAGTTTCTAAGTCTAATGTTATCATACAATGATAGTCCTATGATTCATATTGACAAAGAAGGGAAATTTTTACCTAATGTTGTCATACATGGATAGCAAGCCTAGTTGTTATCTGGAACACACTCATCCGAGGGTTGGACTAACCTAAGGTATTCTAGGAACAAACTCCTTCCAGAGTGAACCATCCTTGTTGATATTTGGAATGCACTCATATTGAGAGTAAAGCAAAGGTTCTAAGGAAGCATGACATAAATGGTAAAAGGAGATGAGGTATGTACACTGGAATAAGCGCATGAAAATAAATCGGGAAACATCCACTTGGAACAGACTCAAATCGAGAATCAAACCAAAACCAAAACCTTTTAGGAACACCCCATGCAGAAGTGAACCAAGTGAATAATATCTGAATATATCTTCTTCCTTTTATGATTCTTTTGATAAAATGTAAAGTGCGAAATGTAAATGGGACAAACTGATATTGAGAATGAACTAAGACCAAAGCTTCTGAGGAATAATCCATACGGAAGGTTAACCAGGCGCATAATATATGATATGTCTTTTTGTAAGTCTGACAAAATTAGTAAAATAAATGAATGTAAAAGGGAACACACCCATCCGAGTATGAACCGACCAAATCCACTTGGAACAAACTTATATCGAGAATGAAACCAAGACCAAATCATCTAAATGGACCGAACTCATATCGAGAACGGATCCAAAATGTGCGATAATGTAAACACATGTGAGAAACCTCCTATTAAAAAATAAGACTTTAAAAAATCACAATTAGCATACATAAAGCGGTGCATGCTACAGGACTTTAAACAGATACTTTGAACGTGCTCTCTTTATTTCCTACTTTACATGATTTCTAGAAAGCGGTAAAATGCAATATTACAAAAATTGGTCCAGAAATATACCAAACGGATTGCAAATCCGCAATAACAAGCTCAACGAGTGTAAGAAACTCGGAATACGCCGCAAGATAGCATCAATAACAAGCAATGTCAGAATATAATGAAGAGCGGGTGCAAGCAATAAGCGTATCATTCACCAAATAATGCTCAAGAAATTGGTATCCAAATTGGCTTTCAAAATATGCACATCTCACAAAAGTGATTAGCAAATAACAACACAAATCAAATGCAACAATGAGTATTAGAAATATGCATCAAAATGAAACATGGTTATGTACAAATAAATATACACAAGTGACATGAGCATGGTATAGCATTCTTGGGAAGCAACTTTTAACACATGAAAGTATGCCAAAAATTAGCTCGAAAGTGAAAAAATGAATTCGGATATCAAGCACTTGTACATTTTAACTCAACATTGTGTAAAGTAGGAATTGAAACATGTTGTAAGTGTGAAATAGCTTTACGGAACAACAAGCATTTCACAATTGAGACGCACCAAAAATTGAGTCAAAATCAATGGTACTTGATATTGGTATCAATTAATCATGCTAACAAGTTCACATAAGAAATTTGTTGAAGTAAAATCAATCTTTAATGTCAAAGTTGATATTTCGGGTAGCAATACCATAGCTCATTGTAACATGGTGGGGTAACTGACTTTGGGTGTTTTACGTTTGATCGCAATTGTTACATATAGCAAGAGTCGCCACTGACTTTTATTTTATCCAACAAAGGAAAGGCTGAAAAGAACAAGAAAGACCTTTCGAGATTATTTCTTGAGTTCGGGGGGTAGGTTAAGAAAAGAGAAGGTATTAGCACCCTTTTCATCCGTAGTTATCTATGGGCTCTTTGTTGCTTTCTAGATCACTTGCTTTTGTTTGAAAATGTGCTTTATGACGTGGGTTTGAAAGTATTTTGAAAACGTCTTTGTAATGATTCTCGTTTCTATAAGAACGCGTACAAAGTATTGGTTTTGAAAATAGTTCAAAGAGGTGTTTGTGGAATGTGTTTTTGAAAGTGATTTTGAAAAGTGTCTTTGTAATGATTCTTGTCTCAATAAGAATGTGTACAAAGAGCTTTATCTTTTGAAAATGTTTCAAATGAAAGTGTTGGTGTGTAAAATGTTTTTGTTGTGAGCAAGCGAGAAACTATGAGCATCCTACCTGCTCAAAATGTCTAATGTTTTTTTCCTCCTCCTTTAGATGTTGCTATCTTACCATTGATTTGGTAAGAAGCCCCATCATTGGATGTGAAGGGACGGGCGTGGGACGTTTATGTAGTCATAGAAGGCACCCTATGGGACATTTTAGCAATGTCATTTAGAGACTAGATCGTTTACCGAAGGCAACATTGAGGGTCATCGAGGGACTACAATATTTTATCGAGGGTCTTTGCTAAAACACCCATATTCGAGGGACATGACTATTTTCCGAGGCAACAAGTGAGATTACCATAGAGGTGCATGTGTGCAAAGTGTGTTTTATTTTCATTCATTTAGTCTTTGATTAGGGTGATCTACTTGTTGGTTTTATTTTGCCATACATCCTAATTACTAACATTTGTACAAAAGTAATAAAAATGTAGAAAATAAATCCTACACTATTACAACCATATTGAATAGTAACAAAATAAAGAGAGGAAAATGGGCTTTTTTATTCAAGCAGCAACAATCTTCGATTCTGCCCTTCCTGGCTTCTTTCGATTTGGCCTGGAAGTAGTAAGGACACGCCTTTCAATTTTATCCCTTTCCTGTTTCCTTCAAATGGGACCTGGAAGTCAGTGTGTGGGTAGCTTTTGATTCTGCCTTTTTGCTCCCTTCGAATGCCCTGGATGTTAGTGTGTGGCGAAGCCTAAGGCCAAAATCTTGTTTATGCTTACAACAGTGGAGCAGGCATGGGTGAATCTTAAAGCTTCGATTCACACCTCCTCCCTCATGTTTTCTTTTGTTTATGATTTTAATAGCAAAACATGGCCTGGGGCCATGCTAGTATTGTCTCATGGCCAGGTTAGTTCTTAAAAATGTTTGATAAAACAAGTAACAAAACCAAAAGATTAGCAATGAAAAACAAACTGAAAAGGTGGAAACGAAAAGGAATCAAATTTTATGTACATGCTTAAAATGAAAAGTTTAAGGTCAGTGACTTAACTTGTTTGAAGCTGGAACTTGTGCTGTACCTTGAGTGGCTTCCCTGAGTGCTCCTGGATTCGAAGGAAAGAAACAGGGGTTATGCTTCTATTACTGGATTGGAAAGAAGGAACCAAGCGTTGGATTGCTTCAGATTCGAAAGAGAAAAAGAAACAAGTGTTGTATTTCTTTAGATTCGAAGTGCCAAGGAAACAGGTGTTATGTTTCTACTAGATTCGAAGGGCCGAGGAAACAGGTGTTGCATTTCTTCTGTATTTTGGGTTTGTGTTTAGTGTTTGAGAGTCTTAAGATTTTAAGAGTTTTGAGAGTTTGATGATTTTTTAAGATTCTTTCCACACCACCCAAAAGTCTCTGGATGTGTTGTCCAGCCCCCTAGACATGTTATGGAGCTTCTTATTTATAGGAGAAGTTGGCTGAGGTTTAGGAGGGAAAACAAAACAAATTGAACAAAATGGGTAAACTGTTTTTGTACCTTTCGAGGGGTATTGTTCATATGGCAAATTGGTGAATAGGGGCAGTGTTTCAGGACTATTATGCAATAGTTTTAGAGCGTTATGGCCAGTGTATTAGGCCTGAACTTTGAAGCAAGCATCTTTTGATATTTCCACCTTTCGTTTTGACCACCTTCGACCAAATCTTTCTTCAAACAATACTATTTGATTTTCATCCAACAAGTGTCTTTCGAATGGGTCATATGTGTATCTTTGAAAGGGCCAAATATGTGTCCTTCGATTTGACCATATGCATCAATTGCATGCACTATTTGCAACTCTTAGAATGGGCCACCAAGACATGCCTTTTGAATGGGACACCCAGACATGTCTTTTGAATGGGACACCCAGACATGTCTTTCGAATGGGACACCCATACATGTTTTTCGAATAGGACACCCTGATATGTCTTAGTGTAGGAATTATGTGTGATCGAAACAGACTGTTTCCAAAGGAAATATTTCCCATTCGAAGATAGCGTGAAAAATGGCCAATGCTTTGTGGGCGCCATTGCCTTATGAATACTAGCCATGGGGAAGCTTTTTGCCTTGTGCATTGTGGCCTAAAGGGAATCTTGGATTTTGTGAATCGAATGAAGTATACAAAGGGCAAATGGCTTCTGAATCGAAAGGAAGCTGCAGGAGGCCATTGGCTTGTGCCTACTAGCCTGAAGAAGGTCTTTTCCTTGTGAATTGGGAGCAAACATAAAGAAGTCACTTGTCTTCTGAATCGAAGGACATCAACAAGAGGCTTTTCTTCTTTGAATCGAAGGAGGCTACAGAAGGCTCTTTGCTTTGTGGTGCTAGAAGGAGGGTATTGTTCAATCGAAGGATGTATGCAGCTAGCCATTAAAGCAAGCATGGAGAGAATTATTTGTCCAATCAAAAAATGCATGCAGACATCAAATGTTCAACCGAAACAGGCATGCAGGCAACCATTGCATTATGAACCATGCAATACTGCAATCGAAGGCTGCATGCAGGAAGCTCCTGCTTTGTGAATCAAAGCCAGCGTGTCAGAGGCCAACGCTCAATCAAAGGATGCAAGCCAAGCTTACATCGAAAGAGACCAAAAGTCCAACCGAATGATGTGAATTGAAGAAAACTTGTTTTGTCTTCAATTTTGTCTAAAAGATTATTTTTATCTGCTTTGCCCTTTTTTAACAGTTTCCTCTTTAACTTGATGCTGGAAAATCCAATTGTACTTGTGCAAGCTTGAATTTTAAGAATCCTTGTGGGAAATTCCTTGAGAAATGAGAGGGGAAATTTTTGGGTACAACAGCTGCCCATGTTCAATCTTCTTAAACCTGAAAAGAAATATTGGCGAGTCCGCCATTCGTGACTTGAAGGTGGAATATGATTGAACACTAGAGTGCCCAGAAATTTGAACTCGATGATGTAGTGGTTGATTGTGTAGGGAATGGGATTAAAGATGCCATTTGGAGAGATGATGGAGAGTTATCAAATATGGGCTTATAGATTCCATCCAAAGGTGATTGTTGACAGAAATTAGACTAAGTCTAAGTTTGACTATAACTGGGAGGAGTGTCTGAATAAATCTCTTGTCGATTTATATTAAAACAGTAGATGTAGTGGGATGAGTATCAAAATAATATCCATAAATGAACCGTATCTGAAAGGTGTATTGAATAAGCGTCAGAATGACATTCATATCTTGATCGTATCTGGATTGTTTTTGAGAAATGTGTTAAATGATATCCGTATCTGGATCGTATCTAGACTATACTGGAATAAGTATAAGACTGACATCTGTATCTGGATCGTATCTAAACCGTTTCTAGGAGAAAAATATGGAATAAGTATCAGAATAATATCCGTTTGTGGATCGTATTAGAACTGTTTTGGGAGTAAATCTGGAATAAGTATTAGAATGTCACTTGTATCTGGATCGCATCTGAACTGTTTCTAGAAGAGAATCTGGAGTAAGTATTAGAATTCCAGCCATATCTGGATCGCATCTGAACTGTTTCTAGAAAGAATCTGGAGTAAGTATCAGAATGTCAGCCGTATCTGGATCGCATCTGAATTGTTTCTAGAAGAGTGTATGAGAAGGATCCCGTGTAGGATTGTTTCAGCTGGTCAAGTAGATAATTGTCCTTGTTTGTTTCAGAAATTAATCTACAATTAGTTGTTCTCAGATAGTTGTCTTGTCTTGTTTCAGGTATTAATCTGGAACTTGTTTTTGTTTGTCAAAGTGATAATTGCCCTGTCTGGTTTCGAGTATTAATCTCTGACCTATGCGAAAGAAAGATAGTTTTCCCGTCTGGTTTCGGGTATTGATCTTCAATCTTCTCATGTAGATAGTTTTCTTAGCTTGTTACAGGTATTAATATACCATCAATCGCTCACAGATAGTTTTCCTGTCTGATGTCAGGTATTAATCTGGAACTTGTTTTTGTCGGTCATTGAGATGGTTATCCTGGCTGGTTTCAAGTATTAATCTCTGACCTATGTGAAAGAAAGATAGTTTTCCCGTTTAGTTTTGGGTATTAATCTTCAATCTTCTCATGTAGATAGTTTTCCTGGCTTTTTACAGATATTAATCTACAATCAGTCACTCACAGATAGCTTTCCTATCTGGTTTCAGGTATTAATCTGGAACTTGTTTTTGTCGGTCATTGAAATGGTTGTCCTGGTTGGTTTCATGTATTAATCTATGACCTTAGAAATAAAGATAGTTTTCCTAGCTTGTTACAAGTATTAATCTTCAATCTGCTCATGTAGATAGCTTTCCTTTCTTGTTATAGGTATTAATCTATAATCAATCTCTCACAGATAGTTTTCCTGTTTGGTTTCAGATATTAATCTAGAACTTTTGAAAATTGTTGACGATAGTTATCTGTTGATTGATCTTTTCAGAAAAGGTAAAGAATTAGCTACATGCAATGTCATGATGTATGAAATGTATGGCGTAATGATGTTCTCAAAGTAAATGAGATTGTGTTATATGCATTTATCATGTATGTAATATGATGCATGAAATGTGAAATGTTGTTGGAATGTATCTTTGTCTTGGAAAATAAATCCTTGACAAGTGTTGGGGAGTTTTGGGAAGTTAAATTTGGGACTGTCGTTGGGGATGAAGAGTGTGCACCTCTCCGGATATTATTTTAGAATGTTTCCGTTGGGGATTCCTGTTGTTTGAGGAGAAATTCGTTGGGGAAGATTGGCTTTGGCTTGAGAAATCTTTGTGAAGAATGTTGATTTCTTCTTGGGGAAAAGAACTCAGGAGTTTTAGTTATCCGTTGTTCTACTCGAAAGTTATCTCTTGATGGAAGAGAAAGGAAGTTAACAACTTGTTGGGGATAAAGAAGTTAAATGTTATCTGGTTGTCTCCCAGGCTTTTGCAGCAATTCACTGGGGGTTGTAGAAAAGTCTACTGGGGAAGAGGGGTTGTGGTCCCTTAATTTGTAGTAGTCGGAGAGTCAAACTCAAGCCAGGGAAACTGTAGTTTATTAGGGAAATAAACCATGTTGCCAATCTACTAGAGATGCATTTTCTCTTGGCATAACTCCTCGAGGATTCTTTTTTAGACCAACTCAGTTGGGAAGAAGGTTTTCCAGAGATTGAAACTCTGGCTGGGGATTGCCCGGATCTAACTTTGTGGGGATGTCCATGAATTTTACTTTGAGGGTTTTGGACCCTCGTCCATGAAGATTATTCTATGGGAATAACCTTATAGAGATGACTTTGTGGGGATTTGACTGATGACCACCCTATGAAAAGGACTTTGTGGGAGATTTGTCACTGCCCCTAGTAGAAAGTGTTGTAGAATTACCATAAAAATGTTTGCTTGATCGTACGTAACCCTTTGATGGAATTCACGTTCAATTCCCCAAGTGATCCAGATGCAGACCTGCCCCTGGTTATTCAGCATTTCTTGAGAGATTTCTTGGAATCTTGACTTGACTGCCATGGATGTGCTATACAATAATTATGTTGTGCCCCTTGCTTATAGGAGATTTGTCATTGGAAGTGTCATCCTATTTTAAGTGGTTCTGTTCATTGAGAGAGTTTTTATTCACTGGATATTCGTTGTGTGAATTTCTCTGTTGTCAAACAATTAGCCATATGCAAACAACGATATTCAAATAGTGCAAAGTTTATGCTTGTCTTGAAGTTTCGAAAATGCATTTTAGCAGATATAAGAATTTTGTAAGAATGTGAATTCAAACTCAGGATTTAGAGTAAGCCTTGCAGGAGTCAGGATACCTTTTTAACAGTATGCTTTCGAACTAACCCATACTTAAATTAGGACTTTTGAAGGGTTGTATCATGGGCCGGTTCACAGTTTAACAAATAAAGGATAAGGCTCAAAGTGTATTTGTACCTGCCCGCTCTTCGTGATGCTCTTCAGTCCTAAGCGCAGTTAATTGTGCGTTTGAATTCCAATTAAGTCTAAAATGACATTTTGGTGATGGTTCAGACAAGTTAAGTTTGTCTGAAGGCAATCATTTTTACAATATTTTTCGTGTTGTTGAGGATTTTAGTTTCCTCTTTATGATTTACTATCCCTGATTTTTTGCTTGACTGTTCTTGTTTTGAGATTACAGTCAGCGGGATGCCCCAATTTTTTTCTTAGT
Organism: Vicia faba; assembly: GCA_948472305.1. Classification (NCBI taxonomy): domain Eukaryota; kingdom Viridiplantae; phylum Streptophyta; class Magnoliopsida; order Fabales; family Fabaceae; genus Vicia; species Vicia faba. Next base: position 1,083,913,102 of record OX451735.1, read on the forward strand.
AGGCTTTTTTTAGAGATAATGACTGCCTATGTTATAGGGAACCATCGCCATCTTTTGATTCCATAGGAATGTTTTTGATGTCATTCGTTGTATACGATGTGAAAGCTGGTCACTGAACGCGCGTTTGAATTAACTGAGAGACTACCCTGCACCAGGTTTTGATTAAAGGTTTCAATTTGTGTAAACAAGGAAACTCCTACTTCTTTGGTTCGAAGGGGTTGACTGGGGATTATCCTCCTTATAACTCCAGTTTTTAAGAATGGAAATAAACGCATGTACATCGTCAGCAAGGTCCGCCCAAAAGCATACTGTGTGAGATTATAGCATTGTTTTCGTCATCCTCCCTCTAAAGGTTTGCAACTTTTTTGAAACAAGAGTTGAATATCATAAAGGGAGTAAAAAGCCTAGTTTAAATAGAGTGAAAATGAATGGATTAGTTCAAGACAAACATATTTAATGCATTAATGAGAGTAACCAAAGTCTGACATAAAGATAAGTGTTTAAGCAAACGAAGAAATTACAACTGAAAATTCGAATAGACAGAAAATTTCCTCGCCCAGACCGTCACTTCATATGGACTCCCTTGAGGGGTGGAATAAGAGCTCCAGTTGACCGTCTTGTGTGAAATCCAACGCTCGTTCTTCGATCAGGTCTTAAATCTTGTTTTTCAATATCCAACAGCTATCAGTATCGTGCCCCAGACTATTGGAGTGATATTCACACCTTTCTCCATGATTGTAACGTGGAGAAGCAATATTAGGATTCTGCGGAGGATCCCTTAATGTGACCAAATTCATCTTCAACATGTGTTGCAAGACTTGCGATATCGGCATGTCGAGTTTGGTATACTGCCTATCAGATGCAATCTGTTTATGCCGATTACCCTGTTGTTGAACTAGTGATGTAGCAACAATTTTGAAAGGTCTGCTCTCCCTCAAATCGGCTTCTTGTCTCATGGGAGGCTAAATAATGACTTGATCCCCAATCTTGTCTGTTTGTTTCATACGGTTGCAACCGTCTTGATGAAGTTTGTTGACGATGGTCCTTAGCTCCTATTGTCCCCGACCTAAGTTTTAGATAAGAACCATCTGGCCCACCTGTTGTCCCATAATCTAGACTTTCATTGTTTCCATTTGAGTTTGTAGCCATTCCAGCTGGTCATCCTTGTTGTCCTCAAGATTTTTCATGGTCAAGCCCCTAGTGAGGAGTGCTTTCACTTCTTCTTGCCCCTTGGATAGGTTCAAGAACATTTCTTGAAGTTGAGAATTTTGAGTCTGAACGTCCTTGACAGTCTGTTCTAGAGCCATCTCTAATGAAATAAATAGTAGGAAGATAAGCAACCGTGTGGGGGAAACCTGTCATGATATGATGCATGGTATGTGGATGCAATGTTTTCAAGGACATAGAAAATTTAAATTTGTTTTAGACAAGAAAGGAGCAAACATCAATTGTATTAATAAGCTTAAATTGATTACAACAATGCCTCTTGGGCTTACAATGGAGGAAATAAAGCAAAAATAAACTCCTAAGACAAAAAGGTCGAATGCATCCTCTTTGGCACAATGTAGGCTTTCAAATTTTGCTCCTCATGAAGTTGTCTCGTAAGCTCCAAAACCTTCTTTTTCACTTGCGTAGAACTGGGTTTCGAAGGTGTCTCGTTCTTCCTTCAGCTGGATCCAATCTCTTTGTAAGTCTTCAAGATAAGTAGGCATGGTAGGATGAAGGATAGCATATGGAACATCTCCTCCAACTAATGGCTCCATGATGATAGGCAAAATGGCAGGGTATGGCATACCGAGTCTTTGAGAACGAGTTCGTACCCACTTAGGATAAGGCTCCAAAAGAATGGAGTTCTTACGCCCCAATGTCTTTCTATCCACTTTGTTTATCATTCTCCAAGCTCGTATGAACCTTTGACGGTAGCCTTGGTTGCCGCCCTCATAGTCGAATACCAAACCTTGGATGAGTGCATCGTGAGGACCATCTCTTTGTGCATACCCAAATTATCATAATGAAAGAGAAGGGTTATAGGTGATACCTCCCCTAATTCCTAAGAGTGGGATATTAGGGAATTCCCCATAACGGTCAATGATGGTAGTGTCCTCCAAGGATCGAGAACACCAATAAATGTCTGAATGTGTGAGTGACATCATCCTTTGAGACCATGTCAAGCCTTGCTCGTTCTTCAATGTTAATCGAGGCAAGTGCAAAGTGAACGACCTAGAGAGTAAGGGAATGCAACACAAAAGAGTACCTCTTTTATTCATGGTGCGAGTGTGGAAACAATGTAAAATGTCTCCAAGCAAAGTAGGTATAAGATTACGAGAGAGGAAGACCTTGATGGCATTCTCATCTATGAATTGGTCCGGATTGGGAAATAGAACCAAACCATAGATTAGAAGGGCCAAGACATCTTTAAAAGCTTGAAAATCCATATCCTCTCAGAATAAACGAGCCTTCTCCAACAGAAACTTGGCTAGGAAACCCTTAACTCCGCTTCTTGTCTCACAATTTGTTATAATGTCAGCTCTCTTCAGATGCAGGGCTTCGACAATGACTTCAGGCTTTGGAGTCTCCTCTAAATCAGTGAATGGTATTTGATCAAGTACGGGCACTCCTAATAGTTGAGATAACTCTTCTAATGTAGGAACCAACTGATAGTCAGGAAAGGTGAAGCAATAATGCATGGGATCAAAGAATTGGAAGAGCACACACATCATTTCTTCTTGGAAATTGGAAGTAGCCAAGCTGAGAATTCGACCATATTTCTTGGTGAAGGGAGAATCTCCAAGCACCCTTGATGCTAATTCTTGGAGTTGAGGGTGTGCTTTCACGAAGCTGATTTAGACGGTATTCCTTCGGATGAGAGTCATGGCCTACAAAACAAAAACAAATATAAATTCCTAAATCCTTGAAATGGTTAGTGAGAATACTTATGATGTTATGATGTTTATGATGTTTATGTACAAGTATGTAAATTAAGCAAGTTGTTATGTACACACAAAGCAGACAAGCCCATAGGTTTAGGCTTGCATGGAGTTTGTAGGTAAGTACCCTCTTGAAGTTTAGTCGACTCAACATGTACTAGAAAGTAATTGGGTTCTAGGGGATCTCAATATCACTGACCTTTCTTTTAGGCATTGTCTCAGAATAATCAATATTTTCTTGCGGCCGAGATATCCCAAAAGTCCGATCTCAATGAGTGTAGTATCGAGTATCAACCAATTTTCAGCTTTCCATCGAAACCAGCTATCTCACTACTTCCTAATGGCCAAGTTTTTCAATTAAGGTTCTAAGGACAGTTAGTGCTTCATGAAGCTGATCAACGGCCCCATATTCTCCTCGATTCAACACAAGGGATACGGGTACCAACAAATGCGTCACACTAATGTAGCCATTGTTTTAACCATATCGGTCTACACCGTACAGTTTCCATAATCTATTGCTACTTACCTAAAAGGTGCCCCAGATCCGGGTAGAGGATCAAAACAAGCCCAAACGAGGAACCAATGTAAAGCAAGCAAGTCAAACAAGGAAAACAATTAAAGGTGATCTATCCCTAAGGTAACCCCACTTTTAAGTAGTCCCCAGCAGAGTCGCCAGTTCTGTAACACGGTGGGAGAACTGACTTGGGTGTTTTGCGTTTGATCGCAATTGTCGCAGATAACAAGAGTCGCCATCAACTTTTATTTTATCCAACAAAGGAAAGGCTGAAAAGAACAGGAAAGACCTTTCAAGATTATTACTTGAGTTCGGGGGGTAGGTTATGAAAAGGGAAGGTATTAGCACCCTTTTCATTCGTAGTTATCTACGGGCTCTTAGTTGCTTGCTAGATCACTTGCTTTTGTTTGAAAATGTGCTTTGTGATATGGGTTGGAAAGTATTTTAAAAATGTCTTTGTAATGATTCTCGTTTCTATAAGAACGCGTACAAAGTGTTGGTTTTGAAAATAGTTCAAAGAGGTGTTTATGGAATATGTTTTTGAAAGTGATTTTGAAAAGTGTCTTTGTAATGATTCTCGTCTCTATAAGAATGCGTACAAAGAGCTTTGTCTTTTGAAAATGTTTCAAATGAAAGTGTTGGTGTTGTACCCTAAAATTTGCCCTCTCATTTCTCAAGAATTTTCTCACAAGATCTTCCATGACTCAAGTTTGCAGCACTGATACATCAATTTAGGTTTGGAATTGGCACAAGGGCATAATGGTTAAAATGCACATTGAAAAGTCAAACTTTGAGTTTTGGATCAAAATCAAGTTTCAAGAATCATATTTCATCAAGAAAGTCAAAAGTCAAAATTACTTTGGAAAATCCAAAATTCTAAGCACTTAGAAATTTTTCTAAGTGTTAAGAAAAGATGACAAGTTCAGAAATTTTGGCCAGATTTTCATCATAATGCAAGATGATTCAGGAAGAATTTCTGACACAAGAGTTGTAGATCTACAAGATCTAAAACATTGCAGAACAAAACTTCTCCTAGAAATACTGGGATTTTAAGTTATAAATCTTTGAGGACACGTCCATGAAACTGAAGCACTCAGTAAATTCTGGGCATTTCCAAGACAGAATTTGGTTAGAACTTCCGGGCCAGTTTTCACATAGGTTCAATCAGATTTTGCAAGAGTAATTCAAAGAGGGTCTACAAAGCATGTTACAAGCTTTCTGAAAAGTCTGATAACTCCTTCAGCTCATGCTGGAACAGGGAGATTTAAAGATCAGAAGTTGGACATCTGTTCTTAATCTAAGTTACATTTATGCTGAACTTCTGATCCAGTTTCAGGTTATGATGCATAATCTCATGTTGCAGGTTTTCTGGTTTGTTAAATCTCATCATCATTTAATGCTCACACCCACTTTTGAGTGTTTATCCAAAGGATTTTCCCACGTGTGGCATAGAAGTACCATTGTTATCCTTGGGAAGTAAACTTTTGTACAAAGCTTATGTTAGGCCCATGCTTTACTTTTGCTTCTGAATGTACTTCTCCATTAATCATGCCTACAAAATCAGATTAGGCGCGGCTAAAGCTGCTAACCACTCTATTTGTGCCTTGAACCATGCTTGTCTAAAGTTGCTTCAAAAATAATTCAACTATCCATAACACATGATGGTTGTACTCTTGACTTCTCCAAGCTTCTAAATCCATTAATTAAAAATTAAACTTCATTTGCAACTGTTAAAGGGTCGGGGAAAAACATTGAAAAATCCTTGAAACCTTGCTTAAAAATCCCAAGAACTTGAAATTGCAAACATAAATACAAAACCTGCTAGTTTTCTGATTTCTACATTTAGACTCTAATTTTCCTTGTGTGTTTCTGGACCAAATCATCCACACAGTTTCTAGAATACACATAGAAGCTTTCCCAACCTCTGTTTTCAAACTGTAAAACAATATTCACCACTCTCTGTTTCAAAGAAAATAGAATTTTTGCACCTTGACTGCAACAAAACTTTCCCATCATTCATATCTCAAGCTAAGAGTTGCTTCAGCTTTCTGAGAACTTGAGGAAGCTGATCAGAACATCACAACAACCTGAACCAAGCTTTATTTCACAAAGCAATTTCCAGATGTAAGGTAAGTTTCTTCTGACTTTTATTTCATTACTTAGGCATTGTTAGGCTTGAATTTCCAAGGATACAATGTAGACATCATGACTCTGATTCTGTACATATTTATAGATTTTATTTATAAGGCCTAAGTAGAGATAATTTCAGATCAAAACTTCTTGAGGAAATTAGGTTTCATAATTAGAATTAGCCAAATTCATGCTTACTTCTGATTTATAGTTATGATGCTTTATATTTCCGAAACCATGATGAAATTTTTCATAACTGCTATGTTTGCATTTTTTTTCATTTTTGTTGAAAAATAACTAAGTTGCAGATTCTCTGGCTAGCATGGAGAAGGAGATGAAGTTCATCATCATAACTTACTTTGTAATATATGTTTATGTTTTTGCTTCTAATACCAGATGTATATCCATCCCAGTGGTAGAGAGCATGCGCCAAAGGCATTAGTGTTAAAGGTCCTGAGTTCTATCCCCAGAAATAACTTTTTATGTTTATTTCTTGACATGTTTCCCTATTATTTGTCAAACAGTGATCCTCAACCAGAACTTCTGACCTTCCAATAACATTAGAACTTCCAGACTCCCTCAACAACCAGAAATTCCAACCTTCCAGTAACACTAGAACTTCTAGGTTCCCAGTTGCATCAGAACTTCTAGGATTTCCTTGGTTCCCAGTAACCCCATAACTTTAGTGTGCCCGGATCCAGAACTTCTGGCCTTCCCCATTTCCACTAACATTTTCTTTCTGATTTGCAGCGCACCAGAATCAGAACTTCGGCTCTTTATTTCTATCCTTCCAGCAATGCGCTGACTCTGATTCTTTTTCCTCCTATTATTTTTATCATCACTTCTATTTTTCATTAATCAAAAACACCAAAAATACTTTATATTCACATGCTTTATTTTACTTACTTTAAAACAAAAAGACTAAAAATATTTTTCTTAAGCAAATTTATTTCTTCTCTTAACAAAAACAAAACAAATCTCTTTTACATTTCTTGTACATTATTTCAATATGGATTTAATAGATAGTTAGGACTTTAATTTATTACAATCCCCATTTGTAAATTTATATCCCCATCCCCAAGTGATTGTAATAGCGTAGAATATTTACTTTCCACAATTTATCGCTTTCATATAAATGCTAATAAAATAGGATTTGTATGGCAAGATGAAAACAATAAGTAGACAACCCATAATCAAAGACTAAATGCATGCAGACTAAAAACATTTGCATACATGCACCCCTAGGGTTAACTCCACTTGTTTCCTAAAAATGGTCATGTTATGCATGTGAGACGTCTTAGTAAAAATAATCAAAATACAAGATCATAGTCCCTCGATGGCACTTCTAATGTTGCCTTACAAATGATCTTAGTCCCTCAAGAGAAATGCTAAGATATCTCACAAGATTGCTATCATGACTATACGATGACCCATGCCCGTTCCTTTACATCCAAAGATAAAGCTTCTTACCAATCAATGGTAAGATAACAACATCTAAAGGAGGAGGAAAAGAACAAAGACTTTTGAGTAGGTAGAAACGTTCTTAGTTTCTTGCTCATCTTCAAAGACAAACATCTTTTCAAATGCACCAACACTTTCCAAGAAATATTTTCAAAAGTCCAGCACTTTGTATACATTCTTATAGAGAGGAGAATTATTACAAAGTTTGCCTAAACGAAGACGCTTTTCAAAAATACTTTCAAAAACCACCATAAAGCACATTTCCAAACAAAAAGGAAATGATCTAGCAAGCAACTAAGAGCCCATATATAACTATGGATGAAAAGGGTGCTAACACCTTCCCTTTTCATAATCTACCCCCCGAACTCAAGAAAATAATCTCAAAGGTCTTTCCTATTCTTTTTACCTTTTCCTTTATTTGGATAAAATAAAAGTTCGTGGTGACTCTTGCTATCCGCAACAATTGGGGTCAAACGCAAACCACCCAAGTCATTTCTCCCACCGTGTTACAGAACTGGCGACTCTGCTGTGGACAATTTAAAAGTGGGGTTACCTTAGGGCTAGATCACCTTTACTTTCTTTTCTTTGTTTGACTTGTTTGCTTTACATTTTGGTTCCTTGTTTGGGCTTGCTATGATCTTCTACCCGGATCTGGGACACCTTTTTAGGTAAGTAGCAATAAGTTGTGGAAAATTTGTGGGGAATAACGACATGGTCTAAGAAATAGCTATGTTAGTGTGACATATTTGTTGGTACCGGTAGCCCTTGAGTAGTAAAGGAGAATACGGGGCCGCTGTATGGTGTCATGAAGCACTAACTGACTTTAGAAACTTTACTTGACAAACTTGGTCATTAGGAAGTAGTGAGGTAGCTGTCTTTGGCGCAGTCCGAAGTTGGTTAATACTCGATACTACACTCATTGAGATCGAACTTTCGGGATATTTTGGTCACCATTAAAGAGGCTTGTGCTGAAACAATTCCCGATGAAGAAAGATCAGTGATATTGAGACCCCTTATAACCCGGTTACTTTCTAGGACAGGTTGAGCCAACTAGACTTTAAGAGGGTACTTACCTATAAACTCCATGCAATCCTAAACCTAAGGACTTGTTTTACTTTGTATGAATATGCTTACTTGTGCATAACATTATAACATCATACCATTGCATTTTGCACTAACCATTTCAAGGATTATTGGGATTTATCTTTGTTCTGTTTTGTAGGACATGGCTTCCACCCGCAGGAATACTATCCAAGTCAATCTCGTAAGAATTCCTTCTCAACTCAAAGAGTTAGCATTGAGGGTTCCTGACAGTTCTTCATTCACCGAAAGACATGGTCGACTCCTAAACTTGGTTACTTCAAGCATCGACGAAGACATGATGAAAGCACTTTTCCAATTCTTCAACCATTTGCACCATTGCTTTACCTTTCCCGATTACTAGCTCGTACCTACTATGGAAGAGTTCTATCAACTCTTGAGGATTCCTATTCTCGATCAACTACCTTTCAATGGTGCTAAAATAGAATCGAGCCCTGAAGAGATCACCCGCGCGCTATACTTGTAACAATCACGGATAATTGGGAAACAAGAAGTGGTGTTAAAGGGTTCCTAGCCAAGTTCCTGTTGGAGAAAGATCAAGATTGTTGGAACACTCTGGGTTTACAAGCCTTTGAAGAAATCCTGGCCCTTCTCATCTATGGTATGCTACTATTTCCAAATCCTTACCAACTTATAGATGTGAATGTTGTCAAAATCTTCATGTCTCGCAACCTGGTGCCTACTTTGTTAGGAGATATCCTACATTCTCTCCACTCTCGCACCATAAGGAAAAGAGGAACCCTCATGTGTTGCACCCCTCTATTTTCTAGGTGGTTTGTTTCTCACCTCCCCCGATCTGTTGTGAAGAACGAGCAAGGTTTGAGATGGTCCAATAGGTTGATGTCACTCAGGCATTCAGATATTCACTAGTGTTCTCGATCCTTGGAGAATATTACTATCATCGACCGTTGTGGGGAGTTCCCTAATGTCCCTTTGCTTGGAATTAGGGGAGGTATCACTTATAACCCTTGATTATCTTTACGACAGTTTGGATATGCTCGAAGAGATGGTTCTCATGATATGCTCATCCAAGGAGTGATGTTCGACTACGAGAGCGACAATCAAGGCTACCGTCAGAGGTTTGTGCGACCTTGGAGGATGGTAAACAAGGTGGACAGTAAGACACTGGGACACAAGAATTCCATACCCTTGAGCCTTACCTTAGGTGGGTACGAGCTCGTGCTCAGAAGTTCGTGATGCCTTACCCCTTCATCCCGCCTGTTATCATGGAGCCTGTTGCTGAAGAAGATGTTCCGTACATTGTCCTCTATCCCAACATGCCCACTTCTCTTGAAGACTTAAAAAAGGGTCGGATTCAGCTAAATGAAGAACGAGACACCTTCAAAGCTCAATTCTACGCTAGCGAGAAAAGGGTTTTGGAGCTTACAAAAAAACTTCATGAAGAACAAAGCTTGAATGCCTACCTAGCATCAAAGAGGATGCGTTCAACATTTTTTTCTTAGGAATTTATTTTGTAAGCCCAAGAGGCACGTTGTAACCATTTTGAACTGATTAATGAAATTTGACGTTTATTCATTCTTTGTCTAGACAAATTTAAATTTCATAAATCCTTGAAATCATTTACATATTCATTTCTCATGCATCATAACATGACAGGTTTTCCATGACGGGTTTCCTTATCTTTATGTCGTTTATTTCAGTAAGATGGATATCGAGAAAACAGTGAAATACCTTCAAGCATAAAACTCCCAGTTTCAAGAAAATTTGCTAACCCTGGACAAGGGGCAACAAGAGTTGATGACGTTGCTTGATTCCAAAAAGGAAATCCCTAGTCAACATGGGTAGAAGATTCAAAGAGCCGATCCGCCAGATACCGATAGTTGAAGATTCGTCCGAGGAAGACGAGAATCAAATTGGAGAAGCAAGGAGTACCCAGGCTGGGTGTGTCAATGATCGAGTGTCTGATGATGAAGACTATTTTGACGAGCAATATCCTCCTACCGATGATAAGTACAAGCATCTAGAGGATAGACTGAAGGCCGTTGAGATTCAAGCCATCCCTGGTTTGGATTTTAATGATTTAGGTTTAATATATGGGGTTGTCATTCCCCATAAATTCAAGATACCAGTCTTCGTTAAATAGGATGGGGTCTCCTTCCTAAAACTACATTTGAAGTCTTATGTGCGCAAAATACAACCGCACACCGCCGACAAGAAACTCTGGGTCCACTTCTTTCAAGAAAGCTTGGCTTGGACTCAACTAGAGTGGGTTTACCAATTGGAGGGTTCCCGTATCCATACATGGGAAGACTTGGCCACTTCTTTCTATCACCAATATCAGTATAATGCCGACCTGGCGCCGACAAGATTTCAACTGCAAGACATGACGATGGTAAAAATGAAGGGTTCAAAGAGTACGCCCAAAAGTGGAGGGATCTTGCCAATAGGGTCCAACCACCATTTACCGACAGGGAACACATTGATATGTTTATGGGTACGTTATCTGGTCCATTTTTCGACTTATTGGTTGGGTCTTCTTCGTTCGATTTCATAGAGTTGATCCTGACTGGTGAAAGGGTCGAAAGTGGTATCAAAAGCGGGAAAATCCTTGTGGTGTCTGCTTCCACCTCCAGTCCCGTAAAGAAACCCTTTACAGGGAAGAAAGAAACAAATGTTGTGTATGGGGCAAGGGCCCGTGCCAAGAAGGATAATCATCTGTCTATTAATGCTATTCTGATTTCCAACCCGACTCCCGTCCAAAGAAAATCTTCCAATCATCAACGATTTGAGACTCCACAAAGAAAATTCACAAGGATAGACATGTCACAATCCCAAGCCTTACAACACCTGTTAAAGGCTAACTTGGTGACACTGCATAATCCTCCTGCCAATTCGAACACCTCCTCACCTAAATACAATCCAAATACCAAGTGTGCATATCACTCAAATATCCTCGGGCATGAGACTGATCAATGTTGGGCACTGAAGAACAAAATTCAAGACCTAATAGACAACAAGATGATCGAATTTGATCCACCTACAATTCCCAATGTGATAACGGAACCAATGCCAAACCATGGAAAAGGTGTCAATGCAATTGAAGACACCATTTTTGTTTCCTCCGTCGAAGACTTGACCACTCTGTTAACCATTGTCAAAAAGAATCTGCTGAAAGCCGGGGGTTTCCCTTGCTGTTTGAAGGACTGTGATTGATGCACCAAACAAATTAATGGATGCAAATGGTTGAGAGAAGGAATTCGACGCCTGATGAATAGTCATGAGATCCTATTTGAGAAAACTTCGTCCGTCAAAAATTTGACCAATAAGATTGAAGACCTCTCCATCATAACAATTTAAAACAAGCCTCTTAGGATCTCCTCAAAGGGTCCTATAAGGATTTCGAATGAACTGACTATTGCTCCTCTGATGATTACTACCCCTAGACCAATTCTGTACTCTTCCAACAAAGCAGTGTCGTGGAACTACGGTGCGAAAGTGTTTTACCATGGAATAAAGCAATATGCTTGGATTGAAGAGAGCAAGGCTGATGAAATTGGTAATATTACTGGCTCTGGTAAGGTGACCAGAACTGGGAGAATCTTTTCGCCCAACATCTCACCCCCAACTACTACAACGACACTTGTCTCCATCACTGCTTCTAAGTCTGGTGCTGGCATTAAAGGTAAAGAGAAAGTGGTTGAGCCTGCTGAGACAGAGACGCCTGCAAAGGATGTTGCTGTTGAGGAACCTTCTGCTCAAGAAATGGATGAGATCTTGAAAATTATAAAGAGAAGTGATTTCAAGATAGTGGAGCAGTTGGGGAAAACCCCTTCCAAGATATCCATGTTATCTTTGCTACTTTGTTCCGATGCGCATACCCGGGCATTGATCAAATTCTTGAAGAAGGCTCATGTCCCTCATGAGACCATAACTGACCAGTTTGAAAATTGTATGGTAAGCTTGACGGCCGACAACGGTTTAGGGTTTGCGGATGTTGATCTGACACCACTTAGAAGAAACCATAACAAAGATCTGTATGTTTCTGTCGAATGTAAGGGTACTACCCTAGCAGATGTTCTGGTTAACACTATCTCTTCCTTAAACGTATTACCCAAGGGCGCTTTAGACCGGTTAGACTGCGAAGGACTGGTGTTGAAGCCGAGTGACATTATTGTGAGGGATTTTCGATGGGTTCAAAAGGACGGTTCATGGAGAGGTGGATCTCCCGATCAAAGTGGGGTCACACATTTTCAACTCTACTTTCTATATCATGGACATCCATCCTACCTACTCTTGTTTGTTGGGTCGCCCTTGGATCCATGAAGCAGGGGCAGTAACGTCAACCCTTCACCAAAAGCTAAAATACCCAGTCAAGGGGAGGATCGTCACTGTTTGTGGTGAGGAGGAATTCATGGTAAGCCACCTCAATTCTTTCAAATATGTGGAGATGGATGACGAATTTATAGAAACCCCGTGCGAGGCTTTTGAAGTTGTTCGGCCTATGATTGCTACTGCCAAAATCTCTTCTGACATGCCCAAAGCTGATAAGGTTGTGCCAAGGATGGCTTCATTTAAAGATGCTAGTGCCACAGTCGACGATGGAAACTGTGATACCTGCGTGAAACTCCCCACGATACCATTCAAAGCAGACAAATGTGGTTTGGGTTTCACTTTTAAGGCTCAGAAAGAAGTGAGGCGCGATCGTGCAGGAAAGCCCCCTCTCTGTATTGGAAATCATGAAGTAAACGTTGTGGAGGATTCTGATGATGAATGTGGATTCAAAGAATGGGTATACCCTACTACAATAGAGCTCAACAATTGGCACGCAAAGGAATTCGTTCACATCTCCTTCATTGAGGAGTAATTACTTGTTTATTGCTTTCTGTCAATTTAAGAACCTTTTGTCTGTAATATTAAACAATGACTTTTAAGCCATATGCCTGGTCCGAGGCACTTTGGTCCATTTGTTAAGGGTTTTATTCATGTTCATTGTATCATATGATCATTCAATACAAACCATTGGACTTTTTGCATTCGAACTTTTGTGCTCATTGTCTTTCTTTTACTTCAATGCATTTTTCAAAATAGCCATGTATCTTACATGCACACACACATACTCTTACAAGTCCTCGTCCACTCCAGATCTCATTGCCAATGAGTCTACTATTGCCAACTATGATTTCTAACATCTAATTAACCAAGTCGAAGACGAAGGCGAGGAATATTGTGAAATACTGGGAGATCTAGCCAGACTTCTAATGCAAGAAGAAAAAGTTATTCAGCCGCATGAAGATTCAGTTGAAGTCATCAACCTAGGTACTGAGGCAGACAAGAAAGAGGTCAAGATCAGCACCAAACTAGGAAGCAGTGTCAAAAGCATATTGGTTCAGATGTTTCATGATTATGTGGAAGTGTTTGCTTGGTCGTATGAAGATATTCCAGATTTAGATACCGACATTGTAGTCCATCGTCTGCCAACAAAGGAAGATTGTCCTCCTGTCAAACAAAAAGTTCGTCACATGCGGCCTGACATGTCTGAAAAGATAAAAGCTGAAGTGATGAAACAATTTGATGCAGGATTCCTAGTTGTGACATCTTATCCCCAATGGGTTGCGAACGTGGTTCCGGTGCCAAAGAAATACGGAAAAGTTCATATGTGCGTAGATTACAAGGATCTGAATAGGTCAAGCCCCAAGGATGACTTCCCTCTACCTCATATTGACGTCTTGGTCGATAACATCGCTCAACATAAAGTATTCTCTTCCATGGATGGTTTCTCCGGTTATAATCAAATTAAGATGGCTCCTGAAGACATGTAGAAGACCACCTTTGTTACGTAATGGGGCACCTTTTGTTACAAAGTCATGCCATTCGTATTAAATAATGTAGGGGCAACATATCAAAGGACTATGGTGGCTTTGTTTCATGATATGATCCATCATGAAATAAAGGTATATGTAGATGATATGATTGCAAGGTCACAAACTGAAGAGGAGCATCTCAATCACCTATACAAGCTATTCGAGAGGCTGAAAAGTACAAGTTGAGGTTGAACCCCAATAAGTGCACATTTGGAGTAAGATCTGGAAAACTTCTAGGTTTCATTGTCAGTGGTAAAGGCATCGAAGTTGATCCTGCAAAGGTAAAATCCATCCAAGAAATGCATGTTCCCCATTCTGAAAAGGAGGTTAGAGGATTCTTGGGTCGTCTTAACTACATCTCCCGCTTCATATCTCACTTAACTGCTACTTGTGAGCCAATCTTCAAACTCTTGAAGAAAGATCAAGTAGTCAGATGGAATGATGAATGCCAAGCTGCCTTCAACAAAATCAAAGAATATCTGCAAGAACCTCCTATCCTCATGCCTCCAGTTGAAGGAAGACCCTTGATCATGTACTTGACCGTGCTAGAGAATTCTATGGTATGTGTTTTGGGCCAACATGACGAGTCTGGCCAAAAAGAGCATGCAATTTACTACCTGAGCAAAACGTTTACCGACTGTGAAACAAGATATTAACTGCTCGAGAAAACTTGTTGCACTCTGGAATGGGCTTCTCGCCGGCTAAGACAGTATATGTTGACTCATACCACTCTATTGATTTCTAAGATGGACCCTATCAAGTACATCTTCGAGAAACCCTCTCTTTTCGGACAGATATCTATATGGAAAATGATCTTGACTGAGTACGATATTCAATACAACACAAAAGGCCATCAAAGGAAGTGCATTGGCAGATCATTTAACCCATCAAGCTGTTGATGATTATCAGTCTATGAACTTTGACTTCCCATATGAGAATATCATGCTAGTAACCTACTGTGCAAAACCTGGATCGTATGACGGACTTGAACAAGGATCCCTATGGACTATGGTTTTCGACGGGGCTTCCAACGCTTTGGGTAACCAAATTGGAGTTGTGATAGTATCTCCCGAGGGTTGCCATACCCCTTTCACTGCTAGACTGTGCTTCAATTATACAAATAACATTGCTGAATATGAAGCATGCATTTTGGGTCTGAAGGCTGCCATTGATTTAAGGATCAAACATCTGAATGTATTCAAAGATTCCGCTCTGGTGATTAGCCAAGTAAAAGGAGATTGGGACACTAAGCATCTTAATATTATTCCTTACAAGGAGCTTGTATTATCTCTGATTCCATACTTTAAAGAAATCACCTTTGAACACTTTCCCTGAGAGGAAAATCAGTTAGTCGATGCTTTGGCCATGATGCCTTCTATGTTCAAGGTCAAATGGGACAACGAAGATAATATGATTACAATTGAGAGGTTCGACGAACCTGCACACTGCTATGAGATTGAAACTGACACAGAGAAGCCATGGTACCATGAGGTGAGGAGATACCTTGAAACACAAGAGTATCCCGAAGGAGCTTCAATCAATGATAAAAAGTTCTTACGAAGATTCTCAGCCAAATTCTTCCTAAGCAATGGAATCCTATACAAACACAACCATGATTCTACTCTACTACGGTGTATGGACAAGAAGGAGGTAGAGGAAATTATGGAAGACATGCATGATGGTCTCTTTCGGACTCACTCTAGCGGGCATACTATGGCCAAGAAAATCCTGAGAGCGGGTTACTATTGGTCAATAATGGAGAGTGATTTCCATCACCACTCAAGGTCTTGCCACAAGTGCCAAATCTATGCTGACAAGGTACATGTACCTCATATTCCTCTAAATGTCATGACTTCTACGTGGCCATTTGCAATGTGGGGCATTGGCATGATTGGATAGATTAAACCTACTGCTTCCAATGGACATCGCTTCATTCTTGTCGCTATCGATTATTTCACCAAATGGGTCAAAGTTGCCTCATTTGCCTCAGTCACAAAGAATGTGGTAGCTAGATTCATCAAACATAACCTCATTTACTGCTATGGTATCCCTGAAAGGATTATCACCGATAATGGAACCAATCTCAACAATGCTATGATCACCGAACTTTTCACCCAGTTCAAAATCAAGCATCACAATTCTTCTCCTTATAGACCTAAAATGAATGGCGTAGTGGAAGCAGCCAACAAAAACATTAAGAAGATTATTCAGAAGATGGTAGTAACCTACAAAGACTGGCATGAGATGTTACCATTTTCTCTTCATGGCTACTGTACATCAGCACAGACATCAACTGTGGAAACTCCCTTTTCTTTGGTCTATGGCATGGAAGTTGTCTTGCCAGTGGAAGTTAAGATTCCCTCATTAAGGATTATGAATGAAGCAAGTTTAGGTGAAGACAAATGTATTTAGAAAAGATTGGATCAGTTGAACTTGATCGATGAGAGGCGACTAGCTGTTGTTTGTCACAGTCAGATGTACCAGAAGCGTATGGTCCAGGCTTTCAACAAAAATATCAGGCATCGGGTATATCAAGCTGGTGACTTGGTAGTAAAGCGCATCATTCTTCCACAAGGCAACCCCGGGGGCAAATGGACTCCTACTTACGAAGGGCCATTTGTTGTCAAGAAAGTCTTCTCTAGTGGTTCCATGATGGTGACCACTATGGACGGTGAAGATTTCCCATATCCTGTGAACACGAACATAGTTAAAAAATACTACGCGTCAGAGACCTGCTAGGTTAACACACCTAGACAAGATAAGGGCATCCTGGAAAACCAAATGTTTGGGAAAAAGTTAGGGATATATGCAAAAGATTGTACACCCGGCAAGTCGAAAACCCGAAAGGGAGACTTGGGAAAAAATGGGTATCCTGGTGGGCTGAAAACCCGAAAGGGCGGTCCAGGCAAAAGTTAAGCATTGAAAGTGTATGACTATGTCCCGTGGAGTCACCACAGTCTACTTTATTACCAAGGTCTGAGTTTAAACGGTTCAAGATCAATCCAATCAACTTCTCTCAATGGCAAGGGACGTTCGAAGACATTGGGGGCAATAGTAGAGTTGGAACACAATGAGATCGTTTCCACATGGATGTTATCTTTGTGTTCAATTTTGTTTTCCTTTCGACGATTTCCTCTTACTAGGATCTCTGTCTCTTTGTACAAAAACACCTATTCATGGTCAAAACATCAATACAAATATACTTTAAAGTGCACACTTTTTGTTTTTTGTTTTGAGTGCAAAAACGTCCAATGACTAAAATTGAACGAACATATGCATATGAACATAATTAGACAATTTAGGAAATCTGTGACACCAAGCAGCAGCTAGAATCTCTTTAATGCATCTGAGATATCCCTACAGAGTTATCTCATTAGCATTGACCCCATAGAGCCTGCTACAATAAACCTTTGCCCCAACAGTGTCCACAAAGGTGGATTTATGAAAACCTCGGTCAGAGTCTCAATCTCTCGACAACCTTCTCCCAGCTGAGTTGGTCTTAAAAGAGGAACTCTTGTGGATTTCTCCCTAAAATAATTCACCTTGCCAGCATTTCATCAAACATTTCTCTTCAACAAGGTTTATTCCCCAACAAAATAATACACTCCTCAACAGAATCATCAACTACTTAAACAACTTTCAGTTACTATGAATCCTGGACCCAACCAGATAATAGTTTAACTTCTCTTAATCTATGAAGCCTGGACTCGACCATATAATAGTTTTAATTTATCAATATACTAGGAAGACTGAAACCGACCAGATAATAGTTTAACTTCTCGAGATATTAAAAAACCTAGACTCAACCAGACAAGGGATTAATTTCCTTTCCCCAAAAGAGTTTTCCTCTACACCCAGCAAGTTACTGTAAAGCCTGGACCCGGCCAGAAATCAGTTCAACTTCATCCTTTCAAGCGAGTTACTGCAAAGCCTGGACCCGACCAGATATCAGCTTCAATTTCATCTTTTCAAGAAAGTTATTGTGAAGCTTGGAGTTTGACCAGATAGCAATTAACTTCATTCCCTCAGAAATTTGTTGTAAAACCTGGAATCCGACCAGATAACAATTAAATTCAAGCAATTTTTGTGAAGCCTGGACCCGACCAGATATCAGTTCAAGTAATTATTGCGAAGCCTGCAATCCGACCAGATAGCAATTAACTTCATCCACCTCATAAATCTGTGAAACATGGAATCCGACCAGATAGCAGTTTAACATTAGTAAGTTGCTGCGAAGCCTGGAATCCAACCAGATAACAATTTAACTTCACTCTCCAAAGTAATTTTCTACAAAGCCTGGAATCCGACCAGAAAACAATTAATTTAATATTCCCCAATAAGTCATTGTGAAGCCTGGAACTCGACCAGATAACAATTCAACTTAAACAATTTTCTGCGAAGCCTGGAATCTGACCAGATAACAGTTTAATTCACATCTTCCCCTGCAACTCACTACGAAGCCTGGAATACGGCCAGATAACAGTCAACTTCATTATCCTCAACAAATTTCTTCCAATCCTGGATTTCGACCAGATAACAGCCAACTTTCGATGCTCTCCAGCCAGGAATAATTCCTCAGTAGAGCAATGGATAACCAACGTTCATGTACTTTATTCCTCCAAGCAGAAATAGACACTCCCCACATAGTTTTCTCATGCAAAGATCCAAAGTCAGTATTCCCCATCGGAGTTTCTCCTCTAACAAGAAAACGGGAATTCCCAGCGGAAACATACTAAACCAAGTAGAAGATGCACCTACTCTTCAACAACGGTTCAAGATTCAGCCTTCCAAGTGTCCCCAACATGTTTTCAAGGATTTATTTTCCTAGAAAAAGACACACTGCAATAAGCACATCACATTCATAAACCATAAAGCATACATGACAAGTGCATACAACATAATCTCATTTATTTTGAGAACATCATTATGACATGCATACATCTGCATGCAACTAATCCTTTTCCTTGCAGGAAAGATCAGCAGGCAAAAGACGTCTATTATTTCAATATAAATAAAACAAAAGATTTATCATGATACTCTCCTTAGTCACTTTCAGTGGTAACTCTAAGCCCGTTCCCTGCACAGTCAACTAATATATCATCGAGTGCAAATTTCTGAGCACTTTAGTGTTCAATCTTCTTCCACCTTCAAGTCACGAATGGCAGACTCGCCAATCTAACTCTTCAGGTTTAATAAAATTGAACAGGGGAAGCTGTTGTACCTCAAAATTTTCCCTCTCATTTCTCAAAAATTTTCTCACAAGATCTTCCATGACTCAAGTTTGCAGCACTGATACATCAATTTAGGTTTGGAATTGGCACAAGGGCAAAATGGTCAAAATGTACATTGAAAAGTTAAACTTTGACTTTTGGATCAAAATCAAGTTTCAAGAATCATATTTCGTCAAGAAAGTCAAAAGTCAAAATCACTTTGGAAAAGTCAAAATTCTAAGCACTTAGAAATTTTTCTAAGTGTTAAGAAAAGATGATAAGTTCAGAACTTTTGGCCAGATTTTCATCATAATGCAAGATGATTCAGGAAGAATTTCTTACACAAGAGTTGCATATCTCAATGAGATCTAAAACATTGTAGAACAGAACTTCTCCTAGAAATGCTGGGATTTCAAGTTATAAATCTTTGAAGACATGTCCATGAAACTGAAGCACTCATTAAATTCTGGACATTTCCAAGACAGAATTTGGTTAGAACTTCTGGGCCAGTTTTCACGTAGGTTCAATAAGAGTTTGCAAGAGTATTTCAAAGAGGGTCTACAAATCACATTACAAGCTTTCTGAAAAGTCTGAGAACTCCTTAAGCTCATGCTGGAACAGGGATATTTAAAGATCAGAAGTTGGACATTTGTTCTTAATTTAAGTTACCTTTATGCTGAACTTATGATCCAATTTCAAGCTATGATGCATAATCTCATGTTGCAGGTTTTCTGGTTTATTAAATCTCATCATCATTTAATGCTCATACCCACTTTTGAGTCTTTATCCAAAGGATTTTCCCACGTGTGGCATAGAAGTGCCATTATTGTCCTTGGAAAGTAAACTTTTGTACAAAGTTTATGTTGGGCCCATGCTTTAATTTTGCTTCTGAATGTACTTCTCCATAAATCATGCCTACAAAATCAGATTAGGCACGACTAAAGATGCTAACCACTCTATTTGTGCCTTGAACCATGCTTGTCTAAAGTTGCTTAAAAAACAAGTCACTTATCCATAACACATGATGGTTGTACTCTTGACTTCTCCAAGCTTCTAAATTCGTTGCTTATAAATTAAACTTCATTTGCAACTGTTAAAGGGTCGGGGAAAAACATTGAAAAATGCTTTGAAACCTTGCTGAAAAATCCCAAGAACTTGAAATTGCAAACATAAATACAAAACCTACTAGTTTTCTGATTTCTGCATTCAAACTCTAATTTTTCTTGTGTGTTTCTGGACCAAATCATCCATACAGTTTCTAGAATACACATAGAAACTTTCCCAACCACTGTTTTCAAACTATAAAACAGTATTCACCACTCTCTGTTTCAAAGAAACCAGAATTTTTGCACCTTGAATGTACCAGAACTTTCCCATCATTCATAGCTCAAGCTAAGAGTTGCTTCAGCTTTTTGAGAACTTGAGGAAGCTGATAAGAACATCATAGCAACCTTAACCAGGCTTTAATTCACAGAACAATTTCCAGCTGCAAGGTAAGTTTCTTCTAACTTTTATTTCATTACATAGGCATTGTTAGGCTTGCATTTCCAAGGATACAATGTAGACATCATGACTCTGATTCTGTACATATTTATAGATTTCATTTATATGGCCTAACTAGAGAGAATTTAATATCATAACTTCTTGAGGAAATTAGGTTTCAAAATTAGCATTATCCAAATTCATTCTTGCTTCTGATTTAAAGTTATGACGCTTTATATTTCTGAAACCATGATGAAATTTGTCATAACTGCTATGTTTGCATTTTTTTCATTTTTGTTGAAAATAACTAAGTTGCAGATGCTCTGGCTAGCATAGAGAAGGATATGAAGTTCATCATCATAACTTAGTTTGTAATATATGTTTATATTTTTGCTTCTAATACGTATGTATAGCCACCCCAGTGGTAGAGAGCGCGCGCCTAAGGCATTAGTGTTAAAGTTCCTGAGTTCTAGCCCCAGAAACACCTTTTTATGTTTATTTCTTGACATTTTTACCCATTATTTATCAAAAAGTGATCCTCAACCAGAACTTCTATCCTTCCAACAACATTAGAACTTCTAGACTCCCTCAACAACCAGAACTTCCAACCTTCCAATAACACTAGAACTTCTAGGTTCCCAGTTGCATCATAACTTCTAGGATTTCCTTGGTTCCCAGCAACCCTAAAACTTTAGTGCACCCGGATACAGAACTTCTGGCCTTCCCCATTTCTGCTAACATTTTATTTCTGATCTACAGCGCACCAGAATCAGAACTTCTGCTCCTTATTTCTATCCTTTCAGCAATGTGCTGACTCTGATTCTTTTTCCCCCTATTATTTTTATCTTCACTTTTATTTTTCATTAATCAAAAACACCAAAAATACTTTATATTCACGTGCTTTATTTTATTTCCTTTAAAACAAAAAGATTAAAAATATTTTTCTTAAGAAAATTTATTTCTTATCTTAACAAAAACAAAACAAATCTATATTACATTTCTTGTACATTATTTCAATATGGTTGTAATAGATAATTAGGACTTTAATTTCTTTCAATCCCCAATTGTAAATTTATATCCCCACGCTCAAGTGATTGTAATAGCGTAGAATTATTACTTTTTGCAATTTATCACTTTCATATAAATACTAGTAAAATAGTATTTGTATGGCAAGATGAAAACAATAAGTAGACAACCCCTAATCAAAGACTAAACACATGCAAATTAAACACACTTGCACACATGCACCCCTAGGGTTAACTCCACTTGTTGCCTAAAAATGGTCATGTTATGCATGTGAGACGTCTTAGCAAAAACAATCAAAATACAAGATCATAGTCCCTCGATGACGCTTAAAATGTTGCCTTACAAATGATCTTAGTCCCTCAAGAGAAATGCTAAGATATCTCACAACATTGCTATCATGACTATACGATGACCCACGCCCATTCATTTACATCCAAAGATAAAGCTTCTTACCAATCACTGGTAAGATAGAAACATCTAAAGGAAGAGAAAAAGAACAAAGACTTTTGAGTAGGTAGAAACGTTCTTAGTTTCTTGCTCATCTTCAAATAGAAACATTTTTTCAAATGCACCAACACTTTCCAAGAAATATTTTCAAAAGTATAACACTTTGTATACATTCTTATAGAGACGAGAATCATTATAAAGTTTTCCTAAACAAAGGCGCTTTTCAAAAATACTTTCAAAAACCACCATAAAGCACATTTCCAAACAAAAAGCAAATAATCTAGCAAGAAACTAAGAGCCCATAGATAACTATGGATGAAAAGGGTGCTAACACCTTCCCTTTTCATAATCTACCCCCTGAACTCAAGAAAATAATCTCAAAGGTATTTCCTGTTCTTTTCACCCTTTCCTTTATTTGGATAAAAGAAAAGTCGGTGGCGACTCTTGCTATCCATAACAATTGCGATCAAATGCAAACCTCCCTAGTCAGTTCTCACACCGTGTTACAGTTGGTATGTAAAATGTTTTTGTTGTGAGCAAGCAAGCAACTATGAGCATCCTATCTGCTCAAAAGGTCTAATGTTCTTTTCCTCCTCCTTTAGATGTTTCTATCTTACCATTGATTTGGTATGAAGCCCCATTATTGGATGTGAAGGGACGGGCGTGGGAAGTTTGTATAGTCATAGAAGGCAACATATGGGACGTTTTAGCAATGTCGTTTAGGGACTAGATCATTTTATGAAGGCAACATTGAGGGTCATCAAGGGACTACGATCTTTTATCAAGGGTATTTGCTAAAACTCCCATATTCGAGGGACATGACTATTTTCCGAGGCAACAAGTGAGATTACCCTAGAGGTGCATGTGTGCAAAGTGTGTTTGATTTGCATGCATTTAGTCTTTGATTAGGGTGATCTACTTGTTGGTTTTATCTTGCCATACATCCTAATTACTAACATTTGTACAAAAGCAATAAAAATGCATAAAATAAATCCTATACTATTACAACCATATTGAATAGCAACAAAATAAGGAAAGGAAAATGGGCTTTTCGATTCAGGAAGCAACACTATTCAGTTCTGCCCTTCCTGGCTTCTTTCGATTTATCCTGGAAGTAGTAAGGACACTCCTTTTGATTTCATATCTTTCCTGTTTTCTTCGAATTGGACCTGGAAGTCAGTGTGTGGGTAGCTTTCGATTCTTCCTTTCTGCTCCCTTCAAATGGCCTGGATGTTAGTGTCTTGCGAAGCCTAAGGCCACACTCTTGGTTACGCTTGCAACTGTGGAGCAGACAGGGGTGAAGCCTAAAGCTTCGATTCACACCTCCCCCCTCATGGTTTCCTTCGTTTAGGATTTTAATAGCAAAACATGGCCTAAGGACATGCTAGTATTGTCTCATGGCTAGGTTAGTTCTTAAAAATGTTTGATAAAAAAAGTAACAAAACCAAAAGATTAGAAATGAAAAACAAACTGAAAAGGTGGAAAGAAAAGGAAACAAATGTTATGTACATGCTTAAAATGAAAAGTTTAAGGTCAGTGACTTATCTTGCTTGAAGCTGGAACGTGTGTTGGACCTTGAGTGGCTTCCCTGAGTGCTCTTGGATTCGTAGGAAAGAAACAGGGTTTATGCTTCTAGTACTGGATTGGAAAGAAGGAACCAAGCATTGGATTGCTTCAGATTCGAAAGAGAAAAAGAAATAAGTGTTGTATTTCTTTAGATTCGGAGGGCCAAGGAAATAAGTGTTGTGTTTCTTCTAGATTCGAAGGGCCAAGGAAACATGTGTTGTATATCTTCTGGATTCTGGGTTTATGTTTAGTGTTTGAGAGTCTTAAGAGTTTAAGAGTTTTGAGAGTTTGGTGATTTTTGAAGATTCTTTCCACACCACCCAAAATTCTTTGGATGTGTTGTCCAGTCCCCTAGACATGTCATGGAGCTTCTTATTTATAGGTGAAGTTGGCTAAGGTTTAGGAGGGAAAACAAACAATATGAACAAAATGGGTAAACTATTTTTGTGGCTTTCGAGGGGCAGTGTTCGTATGCCAAATTGGTTCAAGAATAGGGGAAGTGTTTCAGGACTGCTGTGCAGCAGTTTTGGAGCATTATGGCCAGTGTATTAGGCCTGAAATTAGCAGCAAACATATTTTGATATCTCCACCTTTCATTTTGACTAACTTCGATCAGATCTTTCTTCAAACAATACTATTTGATTTTCATCCAACAAGTGTCGTTCGAATGGGTCATATGTGTATCTTTGAAAGGGCCAAATATGTGTCCTTCGATTGGACCATATGCATCATTTGCATGCACTATTTGCAACTCTTCGAATGGGCCACCAAGACATTCCTTTTGAATGGAAGACCCAGAAATGTCTTTTGAATGGGACACCCAGACATGTCTTTTGAATGGGACACCCAGACATGTCTTTCGAATGGGACACCCAGACATGTCTTAGTGTAGGAATTATGTGTGATCGAAACAAACTGTTTCCAAAGGAAATATTGCCCATTCGAAGATAGCCTAAAAAATGGACAATGCTTTGTGGGCGCCATTGCCTTATGAATACTAGCCATGGGGAATCTTTTTGCCTTGTGGCCAAAAGGGAATCCTGGCTTTTGTGAATCGAAGGAAGCATACAAAGGGCGAATGGCTTCTGAAACGGAAGGAAGTTACAGGAGGCCATTGCCTTGTGCCTGCTGGCCTGAAGAAGGTCCTTGCCTTATGAGTTGGGAGAAAACATAAAGAAGGCACTTGTCTTCTGAATCGAAGGACATCAATGGGAGGCTACAGGAGGCTCTTTTTCTTGTGGTGCTAGAAGGAGGGTATTATTCAATCGAAGGCTGTATGCAGCTAGCCATTAAAGCAAGCATGGAGAGAATTATTTGTCCAATCAAAACAGGCATGGAGGCATCAAATGTTCAAAAGAAACAGGCATGCAGGCAACCATTGCATTGTGAACCATGTGAGGCCAATGGTGTAATCGAAGGTTGCATGCAGGAAGCTCCTTCTTTGTGAATCAAAGCCAAATTGTCAGAGGCCAACGCTCAATCGAAGGATGCAAGCCAAGCTTGCATCGAAAGTGACCAAAAGTCCAATCGAAGGATGTGAATCGAAGAAAACTTTTTTTTTCTTCAATTTTGTCAAAAAGATCATTTTTATCTTCTTTTCCCTTTTTTAACAGTTTCCTCTTTAAGTTGATGCTGGAAAATCCAATTGTACTTGTGCAAGCTTAAATTTTGAGAATCCTTGTGAGAAATGCCTTGAGAAATGAGAGGGAACATTTTGTGGTACAACACTCATGAAAGGGTATAGAAACCGGTTTAAAATCAACCAAAACTTACTAACGTTATCAAATAAGTACACAATTAAACACACCAGTGCATTATTTACAAGCCTAAAATCAATGTACATGTAAGTTTAAATTCCTGACAACATTGTCGCAATCTTTTAAATGCTCAAAGTTTCAAAATAAAGTCCACTGAAAATGATAATGGTGTCCATCAAAAATGTCACTGTGAGAAAACAATAAGCCGGAATCAATTTACATGTCCTTGTATAATTACAATTTCCGGACAGCTCTATGCACATATTTATATTCACCATGAATTGAGTTAGAAATCAAAGTTTTGATGCATTAAACTTGAATATCAACATATAATAGTTTATCCGAAAATTATAAACGGGAGTGCACCATCAAAAACGGGATAGAAAACATGCTAACAAGCTAATGAACCAAATGAATTTAGTGTATTGGAATTGAATCAACAATTAGCAACTTAATTCCAACTCACAAGTTTATGTATTTATGTCAAAAGCAATAAATCGAAATCAAATTGCGACATGTGAAAATCAAAGTTCAAGAATCAAAATGTATTTCTATACACTAAATTCACATAGGTCTCACACAATTAATTGAAACTAATTGATTTCAAGAATTAAAGTAACTTCCAAAATCAATTTTCAACTCATGAAATCAAGTCAACAACATTTATTTCAACAACAACTTGCAATTTCAAGATTCAACATAATTTCATGAGTTGTTAACCAATTCCACAATTCTCTAACATTCTTGATATCAACTATTAAATTAATTCATGAATTAAAACTAGATTAGGCCTAAGTGTTAGTTTATGTTACTTATCACAATCAATCTACATTCTTGAATCAATCTAAAACACAACTAATTGCTAATTCAACTCTTAATCCTAATCAAATTCCTAATACAAACTCAACCTAAAATCCAAATCCGAGAAATTCAACCTAAATTCTTAATAAAAAATCTATCAAAAATTATTATTAAACAAACTAATTCCTAAACTCAATTCTAATCTAAACTCAATTATAATCTAACAATTAACAACAAAACAAAATTTAAATCAAAGAAATTCTTAAGAAAATACTTAAAACTTTGGAGGAAGAAGAAGTTGGAGGAAGTATCAGTGCAGAATGGCTGACCAGAAGAAGGATGGTGTCGGACAGGGAGAGCTGCACGCAAGAGGGCGTATGGCAAGGCGGAGCATTGCATGGAGGGAGGGATACCGCAAGGAGAGCTTCATGTGTAGGGAGTCTGCGAGGGAGGAGGAGGCCGAGAGTGGAGGGAATCACGACTGAGGAAGGGGGCCGACAGTGGCTAGGCCGATGACGGAGGAGTTTCAGCGAGGAGGGAGTTGTTATTGTGGTTTGGGGTTTTGGTTTTAGAGGTAAGAGAGAAGAGTTTGATTTTAAGAGTTTTAGAGAGAAGTGAGGGAATTGGAGTGTAGAGAGAGAGAGAGTGAGATTTTATGTTTGTGAGGATTTTGTAGTTATTAGAGAAAATCTGAATTTTTGAGTTAGAATCTTCTGAGAAAATGTAGCCAACTCAATTTGTGAAATTTTGGCGCCATACCTGTCGCGATATAGTAAATATGAATGTGATATAAATTTTTGAGTATCGGAAATCGATTCAACTGAATTCCAGTTCAGCTCAATTATCTCTTCAGAAACTCAAAACTCCTGGTACTTTCCTTGTAGAATCAACTCTCGTATTTAAAAGACGATATCAAAAGGATATCAAAACGGAATTTTATGCACTGGAATCATGCTCATACGATGCTCCATTCGGGAGTTATGAACTTTTCAGTGTGCCCGAGACAACGGTTCAGCCAATTTTTTATCTGTACTTTCTAATGTTTAACTCTGACAGATTCACATATTCGGAGACCTTCCTTCGAGAAATAGCCTTTAGCCCGAACAGGGCAGTTGAAAAGGACATCGATATGAATTTAATGGCGAAAGAACCACCTTAAGACGGTATACCTAATCAGAGTTATAAATTTCAGAATGCCGAAAATATTGTTGATCGGTAACCTGAAAACTTAGTAACGAAATTATTTGACCGTATTTAGCGAATAGTTGGCTCTCGGCCCGAACACAAAAAGTGAAGATAATAGGAATACAAACTGAGTGATCAAATTTCAGCTCACAATGATACCCTGGCCTAAAGTTATAAAATTCTGAAATTTGCCGCGTCGAAACAGACTTTCAGCTTGAACTGTCTCGAATCAAACGAAACCTTTGGCTTCCCTCTACCACTCAAGATATGATAGAATACACGGGAATTAGGAATGGCAAGAAATCATTCATTCATTGACTGGATTACCTGTATAAATCTTTGAACGCGTCTGATAAGCAGTCGATGCCTTATAAAAATGGCTTGATCCCATGATAACAAGGCTAATGATATGCATGTATGTATATGATAATGAAACACAAGCACACGTGAATAGGGTAAATTTTGGGGTATAGCACAGGGTATAAGCCCTCACCAATGAAATTTATGCATTATCATCATGCAACAACATAACTATGTGATAACAAGGCATAAGCCTTATACATTTTCCCATGGTGGAAAACGGGCATGCCCGCCCCGTTTAGGCCCGTCCTGTAAAATCCCACAAAAAAACGAGGCGAGGTAGGGAGGGCATAGTTGAGGATGAGGGTGTAAAACCTAGGTTGTCCCAGCCCCCCAAAAATGTGAGTGCGGGGTGGGGAAATCCCGCGGGCACTACACCTTTTAGGCTTAAAAATGCAAAATTTTATGCTAATAATCATGCCCGCAAAAGCCCGCGAAGAAAATGGAATGGGGCGGGGTGGTCACACTATAGGGTGAGAGCCTAAATTCTTGGCCCGCCCCGCACTAAAGTGTAGGTAAAACGGGCATGCCCAATGGGTCGGGCCTGTTTTGCCACCCCTATTTGCCCATAAGGCCACCAGATCATTACTGTCATGAATATCAACAAGGAATCACACAATGTCTCATAGTTTAATCCCAATTTCTATTATTACTACACTCCCTATGTTTACCTAAAATATACTAGTCATTAAGAATCAAGAGGAATTTCACTGCACGTGAAAACGGGAATCTCTGCACTTCAGCCTGCTCATACGCGTATGAACCTGTCCCATATGTGTATGGCTCTTTTCTCCACCCATCCATACGCGTATCATACGTGTTTCGCTCCAGCTTCCAGGTCTCATACACGTACCATATGCGTTTGACCAGAGACATTTTTCTTCTTAAAATCCTTCCAAACTTCCCATATGTGTTTTGCCTCCTCCTCATACGCGTATTATACACGTACTAGAAGAAGGCCATGCTGGCACTGGGGAAAGCGAGCGTACCATATGCGTACAGCCCCTGGGAGTTCCCCCATACGTGTATCATATGAGTATGGCCAGTCTGTTACTTCCAAAAAATCTACTATTGCACCAGAACAATTTCCACTCATTTTGGGAACTTCCAACCTCCTAATTTGGGTCCAAAATAGTGTCTTTACACATAATACTTCATAGACTTCATCCAATTTCATTATCCTATAATTCTACAACAATTTCTACTTCTAATTCTCCAATTTTCATCATATTCCTAGATCTATAATTTCTAAATATGGGTTTTTATGGAGCAACACCATAACAAAACCAGCAACAATAACACATACATGGAATCATGGGATTCACGAATTTCACATACCATCACATAGAAACAAAAAAAAATCAATTAAAGAAGAACATTAATCAATTATTCATGAAACCTAAAGAGGGGAAGGAACCCTCACTACCCTCTTCAACAATGGAGGAATCTCTATTGCCCTAGTTCTTTCTCTTCTCTTCCCTTCTCCATTTCTACGTGACAACAATTCTTCCCAATTGTTCTAATCCTATACTAAATATATTTTATTATTACTAATACTAAATAATAATAATAATAATAATAATATTAATAATAAATATATTATTAATAATAATAGTATTGCCCCACAATTCCATTATTATCAATATTTCACCCAAAAACTAAGTTCATCCTAATAATACTAAAATAATTCAGATTCGGCAAATAATGATTGAATATTTAAATGGGGCGTTACATCTGACATCTCTTCATGCCAGTCCAAACCAAACAAATCTTCATCCCAGTCAAAATCAGAACAATTTTTCTCCCTCAATAGTAGTAACATAGAATCAACAGAGAATCAGAACTCTCCCCCTCAATAGCACAGGTAATCGGTTGGTGGTTATAATACTCCCCCTTTTTATCCAGAATATGACAAAGATAAGTATATCACCCAAAAGAACCACAGTAGCACAAAAAACAAAAGTAGCACAAAGTGCACATAAGGTGCTAAAATATGTCTATACATTTAACCAAAGAATCTAAACAAAGAGAAAATACAAATAAGAACAGTCATGCATTAGCATCAACAACAACATCATCAGCAATCTCATATTCTTCTCCTTCACCATCAGCATCATCACCACCAGATGCACTATTCTCATCATCAGTCTCAACACTCTCAGATGCACTCTATTCACCATCAGCATCATCACCCTCAGATGCAGTCTTCTCAGCAGCATTTTCATATTCAGTTTCCCCGCCATCTAATGCATCAATGACAACAGTAACAGTAGCAGCACTAGCAGATCCAGCCTAATTTTCTTCTTCATCCATATGAGCCTTCATCAACTGTTCAAGCTTAATTTTCCTAGCAGTGATGGTCTTAATGGATTAATATAACTCCCTACAAGTCTCCTTCAGCTATGCAATAATTACTTTTTGAAAGTTACAGGACCAGGCACCTAAGAAGATGTCACAATAATGTCAAGAACATGTGTTCCACCAAACAGTTTATAATGCAAACACAGAGGAAATCCCCTTTTATTCACACTATCTACCGCCAATAAAATATCAGGGTGTTGATTCAAGAAAATTCCACAGATGAGAGAAGGGAAAAAAATATGTAGCTTCACAACATATGAGGATGCTTGTTTTAGAACCTGCTTAAAGATGTATTCCCCAAAATGAAAAGATTTCTCTTTTCCATCAACATAGATAAACTTACCAAGGCTAGTAGAAACAATAGACGTATAGTTTATGGGAACCTAATTAATAGTAGCAATTCTATGAAGAATAACATACTTCACACTAATCCTTCCATCCGAAAACTTTCCTCCATTTGGCCAATGCTTCATCTATCCACCAGTAATCTCCTTGCAGACTTGATCATCTATAACCTCCAACTCAACTTGAGGTGCTTCAGACCTGCCTAGAATCTTGTTAATCATAGCAGGACATAATGTCACATCATTTCCCCTAACATACACTTTCCTGTAGTCTTCACTCTTCACATCATCACATCCATCAGGGACATTCACAACAAACTCTTTGACTAATCTTTCATAGAAGGACCAAACTTTGTGACAGTCTTCATCAAACCTGCCTCCCTTATAAGCTTCACAACCTCTTGACATTTTTTGAAATCCTTACCCAATTCCATTTCCAAATCTATCCTACTTTGTTCAACATGCTTCCATTTAGCAGCATTCTCCTCGAAATGAAAAATAACTTTGTCCACAGAAGCATTGTGAGCAGTAACCCTAGCCTTCTTAGAATCAAACTTTTTGATTGGAATGATGTCATGGACATCCTCTTCAACTTCAATACAGAGTCACTTGAAACAAAATATTTCCTCTTCCTTGTGGGAATGGCACCTTTACCCCATGGTTTTGGAGGCCCATACTGGTGTTTTCATTTGATCTTTCCACCCTTTCCTTTTAACTCCTTAACAGGTGAGTTTCAACCACCAAAACCTTTCCTTTTCTTCTCTGAAGTCTATCAGCAATTCCACGAGCCAGATTTTTGGTAATTGGTTCCTCATCAGATGTTAGATCATCAATATTGACAACAATATCACTCTTTCTTCTTACTTCTTCTTTCATGAGTTACTTGCTCAGGAACACAATCGACAACCTTTTTATTAGAGCCATCAACAGTACTAGTCTCTTTTGCCAAAGATGTTTTAACATTTGGAAAAACATCTAAACCTACTTCCTTCAAGATAGAAGAAACAAATTTCCTAAGGTTTTTGTTACTCTTTTCACCTTCAGTTACATTCCCATCAACATCAGTAGACCCAATGGTGTTCATCCTCTCATATTTTTCTAACCTAGACTTCTTTCTAGCATCAGTTTTAATGGGGGAAAGATATGACTTACCAGAAGTCCCAACATTCTTTGAAGCAGATGATCTTGCTTTCTTTTGAGGAGGATGAGGTACAATTGACAGAGGAGCGATATCCAATACGAGATCAGATAAATTAATCATTCGAAATGGTTCCTAAATCCTAGATGGTGACGGAGGTGACCGTTGGTCTTCACATGGAACATGCATGTGCTTGGATGATGGATGTTGAGATATCTTTGACCTTGCTTGAAGCAGATGAATTATTGGAATACAAGTGAAGAAAAATGACCATAAAATTCTAAGAGAGAGGGTCGATGATATGTTATAACAGTATATTTGGTGTAGGTAGTGTGTTTCCGTCCAACAAATTACACTTTGAATTAGTGGGCTTGGGAAAGAGTGAGAATGAGAAAGATAAAATTTGAGATTTTTTTTACCAACATAAATAGCAGTAGTTGCTACAAATCCTCATAAACACAAATACCAAGCTTCCCTCTTAATTTTTCAAATTGTACAACATCCAAGGTGTAACACAGTGGGAGAACTGACTTGGTTGTTTTGTGTTTTATCACAAATGCTACGGTTTAGCAAGAGTCACCATTGACTTTTCTTTTATCCAAAAGGAAAGATTGAAAAGAACAGGAAAGACCTTTGAGATGTTTTCTTGAGTTCGGGGGGTAGATTATGAAAAGGGAAGGTATTAGCATCCTTTTCATCTGTAGTTATCTACGGGCTCTTTGTTGCTTGTTAGATCACTTGCTTTTGTTTGAAAATATGCTTTGTGTGCTTTTTGAAAGTATTTTGAAAAGATGTCATCGTTTAGGAAAACTTTGTAATGATTCTCATTCATAAGAATGTATATAGAGTGTTGATCCTTTGAAAATGTTTTCAAGTTTGAAAGGTGTTTTAAAAGTGTTGGTGTTTGTTTTGAAAATAGCAAGGGTGTTTTTTGGTTTTTAAATTGAGAAAGAAACTAGGAACAATCTACCTACTCAAAAGTATTTCATGTTTATTTCCTCTTTCCTTTGACATTGTCATCTTACCACTGATTTGGTAAGTAACCCTATCTTTGGATGTAAAAGGGACGGGCAAGGGTCACCGTATAGCAATGATTAGCAATGTTGTAAGATATCTTAGCATTTTATTTAAGGGACTAAGATCATTTTTGGAAGGCAACTTTGATAGCGTCATCGAGGGACTATGATCTTGTATTTTGTTTGTTTTTACTAAGATACCCCACATGCATAATATGGCCATTTTATAAGGAAACAAAGTGGATTTACCCTAAGGGTGTAAGTGTGCAAGTGTATTGGTTTACATGCTTGATTTATCTTGTATTAGGGTTTGCTAAGCGTTGATTTTATCTTTCCATACAAACCCTAATTACTAGCATTTGTATATAAAGCATTAAATTGTGGAAAATAAAAATACTAAGCTATTACATCATTTAAGGGAGGGGTGTACAAATTACAAATGGGGAAATTGCAAGAAAATTAAATCTAAATAATTATTACAACCATATTGAATATTATACAAAAAATTAATAAATAAAAATACAAGAATGTAAATGTAAAAGAAATGTGATTTTTGTTTGGTTTTCATGAAAAGGTTTTTTGACCTAGTTAACTACAGAAATTAACTAAAAATAAGAAAATTAAAATTAAGTTAGTAAAATAAATTAATTTAAAGAGAACAAAATTTTTTAGGGTTTTTTGTGAATTTGATTAAATTAGTAAATAAAATTAATTAAATAAAAGTCCTAAGTTCTAAATTGATTTTAATTTACAAGAAAATAATATGTAATAATTAGGACTAAGTATCTCAGTATTTTAAAAAAATAGAAATTAATTTATTAAAGAATATGTTTTTTATTCTTTTATTTTAGGAAGAAAAATAAACTAAATAAATATAAATAATAAAACATAAATATTTTTTTGGATTTTTATTAGTAACAATAAAAGTAATATTAATAATAATAGTAATAATAATAAAAAATAATAATAAAGAAAATAAAAATAAAATATAAAATATAAAAGAAAATGAATAAAATGAAAAATAAAATAAAAATGGTTTGGGTCAGGTGTGTGAATGTGAAAGCAGGGGTAAGAAATAAGCAAAAAGAAAAAAGCCCAACAGCTTGAGGCCCAGCGCTGCATGCTTGTGACAAAAAGAGAGAAAAATATGGGAAAAAATGAGAAAAGTGACAGCACTGGGGCTTGAACCCACGCCCTAAGCATGAAACGCGTGATGTATTACCACTGGGGTGGCTATACATCCATTTATATAACTAAAACAATAAATACATAACACAAAACAAGTTCCAGAAATGAACTTCATCTTCAACCTCCAGCCATAGTTCCTGTAACTTGCTCATTTCTCAACGAAAATAAAAGATGCAAACATGAAAGTTGCTCCATTTTTCCATACGAATCCAACCATATAAATATCATGAGATATAAATCAAAGAAGAATAAGAATTTCTAAAAGTACCAAATTTTGACCTAAATATTTTCAGAGATTCAAACCTAAAATTCTCTAAGCTCAATCAATATAAATGAAATATATGGATATGTATAGTTTCAGGACAATGATGTCTACATTTTATCTTCACAAATGCAAGCCTAATAGTGCCTAAGTAATAAGATAGAAGTTCAAGAAAAAGACCTCAAAATTGGAAATCGTGAACTGCAAATGAGCTTGATTCAAGATGCTGCAATGATCAGGTTAGCTTCCTCAAGTTCTCGGGAAGCTAATGCAATGATTAGCTTGAGCAATGGATAGCTGAAATGGTCTGGAGAAGTCAACTTGCAGATCTCTGTTTTTGGTTATGGAGGTTGATGAAGATGGAGTTACAGTTATGAAACAGGGTCAGGGATGAGTTGTATTTGATGTTTAGAAGCTTTGTGATTGATTAGGAAGGAAAACACACGAGGGAAATGAAATATATAAGTTTAAGGTCAGAACTGTGCATCAATGGAGATTTTTGTGCAAATTCTGGCTTGAGGGAGTTTAGGTGTGTTTCTGGGTGCTTAAGCTCGTTTTCTAGCTCACAAATAGTGCCTCTATTTATAGGCAACAAGTTTGGAAGCTTGTTGTTGATCAGAATTCAAAATCACAAGTTTAAGCATAACATGTGATTTTTTTGAGAAATCTAAGTTTCAAAGTCTTGTGTACTTGCTAAGATAGAGTGGTTATACTTTAAACACACTTGCTTCTGACTTTATAGATGAAGGGTGATCAGAGGGAACGAGTTAGAGACTCAAGAATTGACTTTGTGCATAAAGCTTGCTTTTCAAGAATGGTATTGTTCACTTTCTTCCCAAAATGGCAATGTGAATTGGATAAAGCTTAAACAACTTGGATTATAGCTCAAATGTTTATGTAATCCATTAATTATGGATATATACACAAGTTAGAAGGCCTGGAAAGCAAGATTATGCAGGCTAACATTGAAATTGCATTTTTGTTCATCATGAAAATGACCTATAATTCAAGAATGAAATGCCAACTTCATGCCTTCGATTCTCCTTGCTAAAACATGATATCAAGGAGTTCTTGGACATTTTATAAAGCTTGTAATGTTCTATAAAGCCCCTCTTTGAATCACTTTTTAAAATTCCCCTTGTAACTATGTGAAAAATTGCCATGAAGTTAGGTCAAAATCCTGCCTAAACTAGGGCAAAATTTTCACTAAGTGTTTAGTTTCATGACCATGACTTCATGGAATAATAACTTGAGATCCAAGAATTTCTAGGAGAAGTTGTGTAAAGAAATTTTTTATATCTCATGGATATCTACAACTTTCATTTTGAAAGTTTCTTTTGAATCATCTTGCATCATGGTGAAAAATTGGCTTAAAGTTGTGAAAAAATATGAAGTTTTCAACAGTTAGAAAAATTTCAAAGTTTGGAAACTTTGACTTTTCAAAATGAAATCTTGAATTTTTTATTTCTTAATGAAAAAGCTTCATATTTTGACATGTTTTGATGAATTGTGATCTTTGAAACTTAATTTTAACCAAAAAGTTAAAGTTTGACTTTTCAGTGTACAGTTGACTTTTGATCAGTTGACTTAAAAATCAACTATCAATCAAATGATCTTGAGGGATGTTTTGAGTCATTCCATTAGGTTAAAATGATGCAATTGAACTCTTGAGATCATTTCTTAGACCAATTAACCATTTGCTAGGTCAAAAATCAGAAATTTCCCTTTCTCAGTCAAAACCCTAATTTTGACCATTTTGCCCTTTTGATGATCTGATCAAATTTCTTGAGGAATTGTGGTCCAAACTTGATAAAATGATACATATGAGTTTATAATGTTGATATGGATCAAAAATTATGAAGTTTGACTATAAATTGGCCACAATTGACTTTTTCCCCAATACAACTAATTTTTAGGCCAGTTGCTCAATTGACTGAGCAAAAATGTGATTCAAGACTTGAAACTTGACATGAGTAATCTTTAGGGTCCATAATGATCCATGAGAGTCATATGAGGCATTAAAAGTTCAATTATCCTTGTGCAATCCCAAACCCTAATTTCAGTCATAAGTGCTTAAGGAGGTGTCTTGAGCTGATCAATCCTTGTGCAGTCTTGAACAAAAGGAGATCTTGTGAGAAAATACTTGATAAATGAGAGGGAAAATTTTGGGGTACAATAGCTGCCCCTGTTTAATCTTCTTAAACCTGAAGAGTTAGATTGGAGGATCCGCCATTCGTGACTCGAAGGTGGAAGATGATTGGACACTAGAGTGCCTAGAAATTTACACTCGAAGATGAAATGGGAATGGGCTTATAAATGCCATTTGGAGGAATGATGTAGATTTTATGGAGATGTGCTTGTAGATGCCATCCAAAGGTGACTGTTGACA
Organism: Vicia faba; assembly: GCA_948472305.1. Classification (NCBI taxonomy): domain Eukaryota; kingdom Viridiplantae; phylum Streptophyta; class Magnoliopsida; order Fabales; family Fabaceae; genus Vicia; species Vicia faba. Next base: position 1,083,949,589 of record OX451735.1, read on the forward strand.
GAGAATGGACTAAGTTTAAACTTGATTTCAACTGGAAAAGAATCAGAATAAATCTTTTGTTGCAACTTATCTGAACAAGAAGAAGCCTTGTATGTTGTTTGACTAGGAAGAATCAGAATAAATCTTGGAGCGACTTATCTGAACCAGAAGTGTTCCTTTGGAAAGTATCAGGATAAAATCTTGAAGGGTTTAAACTGAACCAAAAGAGATCTTGAATATTCTTTAACTTGAAAGAATCAAAGTAAATCTTTGACCTACTTATCTGAACCAGAGAAAGTGTCTGCAGAAAGAATCAGAATAAATTGTTGAGAGATTTATACTGAACCGAAAGGGTTCCTTTGGAAAGTATCAGGATAAACCGTTGAGGGGTTTAAACCGAACCAACAGAGATCTTGAATATCCTTTAACTGGAAATAATTAGAGTAAATCTTTGAGCGACTTATCTGAACCAGAGAAAGTGTCTACGAAAAGAATTAGAATAAATCATTGAGAGATTTATACTGAACTGGAAGTGTTCCTTTGGAAAGTATCAGGATAAACCATTGAAGGGTTTAAACTGAACCAAAAGAGATCTTGAATATTCTTTAACTGGAAAGAATCAGAATAAATCTTTGAGCGATTTATCTGAACAAGAGAAACCGTCTGCGGGAAAGAATCGGAATAAATCTTTGAGAGATTTCTCTAAACCCGGAGTGTTCTTTTGGAAAGTATCAGGATAAACTGTTGAGGGGTTTAAACTGAACCAAAAGAGATCTGCAGAAGAATCAGAACAAATCATTGAGAGATGTATCTGAACCAGAGAAGACGTTTGCAGGAAAGAATCAGAATAAACCATTGAGAGATTTAAACTGAACCGGCAGGGATCTGGAGAAGAATCAGAATAAATTGTTGAGAGACTTATCTGAACCAGAGGAGACATCTACGGGAAAGAATCAGAATAAACCGTTGGGAGATTTAAACTGAACCGGCAGGAGTCTGAAATAAATATCTATTATATAGATGGTTGATCAGTTATTTCTTGGGAATTGATCTGTAATTGACTTGCTGAAAATTTGACAATAATTTTCTGTTGATTAATCTTTCCTGAAATGATGAAAGGTTAGTTGTATGCAATGTCATGATGTATGAAATGCATGGTGTAATGATGATCTCAAAATAAATGAGATTGTGTCATATGTATCTTTGTTGTCAATGCTATGACGTATGGATGTAATGTATGGACACATTATTTGTTATGCCACAGTATTGCTGGAGTCAGGGAAATAAATCCATGAGCATTGTTGAGTGCAAGTCTTCATGTTTTGAGGTGCTGATGAGTTTCCAATTGTTAGAGAAATAAACTCTGTTGTGTAAGGGAAATGTCGTGTATTTCTTGTAGACCTCGTGAAATCCTGCTTGGGAATCCTGAGAAAACTGGGCGACTTTCACTGAGGAATCTTTGGAGCTGTAATCGGAAGTTTTGTTTCGCCGGGTGTGTGAGAGTAATTGATACCATTAGGATGCATACTGGAGATATGATAGCGATTATGTAGTGGGATGTCCCGTTTTCCGCTCTTGCTGGAAGAGTATCTGCGGGGGACTTTATGGAATAGTCTAAAGATATTATCATATTTCTTAAGGCCATTAGTGATTGTCTTTCTATTTTCTGTTCCTCTTTTTTTTGTTCATTTGTAAACAGTAGTCATGTTTAAATGCATATGTTCAAAAATAATCATTGGACGTTTTCGCAAACAAAACACGAAAAAAGAAAAAACATATAGTTTTGCACTTTCAAAGGGATATCTTTGTATTAACTTGAATAAGTATTTTTGTACAATGAGACGAACATTCTAGTAAGAGAATGTCGTCATAAAAAATGAAAATTTGATACAAAGAAAAGATAGCTATGTGAAATAATCCCATGGGGTTCCCATTCTGCTATAGCCTTCGTGTCTCTGAGCGTCTTGTCCACTTGCTGCCTTGTCCGAAGCTGATTGGATTGATTAGAACCGTTTGAGCTTGTCAGTCGATGTTAAAGGTTGTCTGTAAGGTGATCCAACGGGACATAGTCATACACTTTAATTCCCTAACTATTTCCTGGACCGCCCTTTCGGGTTTTCAGTCCACCGGAATACCCTTTTTTGCCTAAGCCGCCCTTTCGGGTTTTCAGCTTGTCGGGTGTACAAATTTTTTTTGTACTTTATCCCTAATTTTTGCCTGAACCTTTTTAGTTCGCCGGGATGCCCTAATTTTCCCCTAGGTGTGTCAACCTAGCGGGTCTCTTATGCATAGTATCTTTTGACTATGTCCGCGTTCACAGGGTGCAGAAGGTCGTCGCCATCCATAGTGGTTAAGATCATTGCTCCACCAAAGAATTTGGTTTTGATCATAAATGGTCCCTCGTATGTAGGAGTGCATTTTCCCATGGGATCACCTTGTGGCATTATGATACGGTTGATTACCAAGTCACCAACCTGATATACCTGACGTCTGACCTTCTTGTTAAAAGCCTTGATCATACGTTTTTGGTACATTTGACCATGACAGATAGCCATAAGCCTCTTCTCATCAATTAGGTTCAACTAGTCAAGTCGAGTTTGGATTCATTCATTTTCCTTCAGCCCTACATTCTTTATTATTCTCAGATAAAGTATTTGGACTTCAATTGGTAGAACAGTTTCCATGCCGTATACCAAGGAGAAGGGAGTTACCCATGTTGATGTGCTCGCCGTGGTATGGTAACCGTGGAGAGAAAATAGTAGCATTTCATGCTAGTCTTTGTAGGTTACTGTCATTTTTTATGATCTTCTTGATGTTCTTATTTGTGGCCTCGACAATGCCATTCATCTCTAGCCGGTAAGGAGAAGAATTATGGTGCTGGATCTTGAATTGCGTGCATAGTGCAATGATCATAATATTATTGAGATTTGTACCATTGTCTGTGATGATTCTCTCCGGGATGCTGTACCGACAGATGAGATTTTGTTTGATGAATCGAGCCACAACATTCTTGGTAACGGACACGAAAGAAGCTGCCTCAACCCACTTCGTGAAATAGTCAATGGCCACCAAGATGAAGCGGTGTTCATTAGAAGTTGTAGGTTTGATTTCCCCAATCATATTGATGCCCCACATTGCGAATGGCCGGGGAGCAGTCAGGACATTTAGAGGAACTGGGGACACATGTACTTTGTCGGCGTAGATCTAAAATTTGTGACAGGTTCGTGAATGCTGATAGCAATCTGCTTCCATGGTAGACCAATAATACCCTTCCTGTAGGATCTTTTTAACCATCGTATGTCCACTAGAATGGGTGCCTAAAGTGCCTTCATGTAGATCAGTCGTGATCTTTTCTGCCTCAACCTTGTCTACGCAACAAAGCAAAACAGATTTGTGGTTGCGCTTGTAGAGAATGCCATTACCGAGGAAGAACTTAGCAGAGAATCTTCTCAAGAACTTCTTATCATTGACTAAAGCTCCTTATGGATACTCTTGAGCTTCGAGATACCTCTTAACTTCATGGAACCAAGGCTTGTCCACTACTTCTTCAGCATCAATCTCGTGAAAGTAAGTTGGTTCATCCATCCATTCAATGGTGATATGGGGAGCCTCGTTACCCCATTTGAGTTTAAACATGGATGGCGTTGTGGCTAGCGCGTCCGCTAGTTGATTTTCCTCTCGTGGAAAATGCTAAAAGGTAATTTCCTCGAAATATGGGATTAATGTCACCACATGTTCTTTGCATGGGATGAGGTTAGGGTGCTTCGTGTCCCATTATGCTTTGATCTGACTGATGACTAAGGCTGAATCTCCAAATACACTTAAGGATTTCATTCCCAAATCTATGGCAGCTTTGAGACCAAAAATACACGCTTCGTATTCTTCCATATTATTAGTACAGTTGAAACAAAGTCTTGAGGTGAAGGGAGTATGACATCCTTCAGGGGATATGATTACAGCACCTATGCCATTGTCGAGTGCGTTGGAGGCTCCGTCAAAAACCAGGGTCCATCGGGATCCTTTTTCATGTCTGTCATATGGTCTGAGTTCTTCACAGTTGTTTACCATTATGATGTCTTCATCTGGGAATTCGAATTTCATGGACTGGTAGTCATCCACATCTTGATGAGCAAGGTGATCGACTAGCACACTGCCCTTTATTTCTTTTTGGGTAGTGTACTTAATATCGTATTCAGTCAGGATCATCTGCCATCTTGCTATTCTCCCTGAGAGGGCAAGATTCTCGAATATGTATTTAATTGGATCAATCTTGGATATCAATAAGGTAGTATGGGTCAGCATATACTGTCTCAGCCGGCGAGCAGCCCATGCCAGAGATAGTAAGTTTTCATGAGCAGTGAATATCTTGTTTCACAGTCGGTAAACTTTTTGCTCAGGTAGTAAATAGCATGCTCTTTTCGGCCAGACTTGTCATGTTGCCCCAGCACACACCCCATTGAATTTTCCAAAACAGTTAGATACATGATCAAAGGTCTTCCCTTGACTGGTGGCATCAAAACAGGAGGCTCTTGAAGTTACTCTTTGATCTTGTCGAAGGCAGTTTGGCATTCATTATTCCATTTGACTACTTGATCTTTCTTCAGTAATTTGAAGATTGGTTCACAAGTAGCGGTTAAGTGAGAAATGAATCTGGCAATGTAGTTTAGTCGTCTTAAGAATCCTATGACTTCCTTCTCGGTGCGAGGAGCAAGCATTTTTTGTATTTCTTTCACCTTGGCAGGGTCCACTTTGATACCTTTACTGCTGAAAATGAAGCCTAGGAGTTTACCGGACCTCATCCCAAATGTGCATTTATTTGGGTTCAACCTTAGCTTGTATTTCTTTAGCCTTTCAAACAGTTTCTGCAGATGGTCAAGATGTTCCTCTTCAATTTGAGATTTGGCTATCATGTCATCCACATAGACCTTTATTTCGTGATGGATCATGTCATGAAATAGAGCTACCATGGCGCACTGATAAGTTGCCCCATCATTTTTCAACCCGAATGGCATAACCTTGTAACAGAAAGTGCCCCACTGTGTGACGAAGGTCGTTTTCTCCATGTCCTCAGGTTCCATTTTGATTTGATTGTAGCCTGAGAAACCATCCATAAATGATAACACTTTATGTTATGCAGTATTGTCAACCAAAATATCAATATGGGAAAGTGGGAAATCGTCCTTAGGGCTTGCCCTATTCAAATCTCGGTAATCCACACACATGCGTACTTTGGTGTCCTTTTTAGGAACTGGAACAACATTGGACACCCATTGTGGATAGGAGGTGACGGCTAAGAATCTGGTGTTAAACTGTTTCATGACTTCAGTCTTGATCTTCTCTGACATGTTTGGCCGCATGCGACGGAATTTCTATTTTACCGGAGGGCAGTCTTCTTTTGTCTGTAGACGATGGACCACGATAGTAGCATCAAGTCCTGGCATGTCTTCGTACGACCAGGGAAAGACCTCAACATAGTCATGTAGTAACCGATTTAATCACTTCTTGACACTAGGTTCCATATTGGCACCCACCTTGACTTCTTTGTTGTCCTCTTCGGTACCTATGTTAATTGTGTCCACCGGTTCTTCGTGGGGCTGTATGGTCCTTTTTTCCTATTGTAGTAACCTGGCTAGTTCCCCTGGCACTTCACAATCTTCTTCACCTTCGTCTTCGGCTTGGTATATTAGATTTTCAAAGTCATAATAGGCCATAGCAGAATCGTTACCCATGGGATCCTGAGTGGATGTAGATCTGCATTTGATATGTGAGTGTGTGTAAGAGCATATCTATCTTTGAAAGAAATAAAAATGTAGAAAAAGAAAGACAAAGAGCACAAAGTTTCCATGAAAAAACGTCCATGATTCATTGATGACATATGAAAATGAAGTAACAACCCTTACAAATGGACCGTTGTGCCTCGGGTAAGACACAAGATTTTAAAAGTTTGAATTATTCTATTATTACAAGTCCGACAAAAATGTAAAGACAATTACTGTTGGATAAAAGTAATTGGGACAAAATCTTTGGCTTCCCAGTTGGTGAGTCCTCCATTGATAGTTGGTAAAATGCATTCCTCTAGGTCGCAACTGTCATCATTATCCTCCACTGTGTTGACTGCATGGTTGTTGATCTTTAAAGGTGGTCCCCCGTCATGAGCATGACGAACAACTTTCTGGGCTCCTGAAGTGAAACCTAAACCAAATTTGTCAGATTTGTAAGGGATATTCGGGAGTTATCCCCAAATAGTACACCCACCTTCTTCGACCACTGCCTTGACATCTTTCAGAGAAGACATCTTTAGCGGAGGTCTTGTAATCTTTGGGACTTGGGAAATAGTCTTGGTTGCTTCCACTGTTTATGGGACTTCCTCGAAATGATGACACAGAGTTACAATGAATTCACCATCCAATTCCACGTATCTGGAGGAGTTCAAGTGACTGACCATATATTCTTCTTCTCCATGGACAGTGATGATTTTTCCCTTGGTTGGGTATTTCAGCATCTGATATAATGTAGAGATGATGGCACCAGCATCATGAATCCAAGGTCGGCCCAATAAACAGGAATAGGAAGGGTGAATGTCCATCCTGTAAAAATTTGAATCAAAGGTTTGAGTTCCAACTTTAATGGGGATGACCACCTCCCCATGCACCATTCTCTTTGAACCGTCGAAGGCCCTTACCACTATGTTGTTGGGCTTTAAGGTCAGACATTCACAGTCTAGTCTATCAAGAGCTTTCTTAGGAAGCACATTCAAAGATGAACCAGTATCAACCAGGACATGGGTCAAAGTTGTGCCCTTGCATTCGACAGAGACATGCAATGCCTCGTTGTGTTTCCTCCCTCTAGGTGTCAAGTCAGCATCAGAAAAGCCTAAACCATTTTCAGCGGTCAAACTGGCCACACAGTCTTGGAATTGGTCAGCAGAGGTTTCCTGTGGCACATGGGCAATTTTAATAAATTTCACCAAGGACTTCCCATGAGCCTCGGAGCACAACAACAAAGCTAGCATAAAGATCTTTGATGGAGTCTGCCCTAGCTGTTCGACTGCGTTGTAGTCGCTTCTCTTTATAATTTTCATAATTTCTTCCATCTCCTTCTTGGAGGCTTCTGGGATAGATACTGATTACGCCTTCATCCGGACAGGATCAACCAAAATGCCTTTCCCCCGAGTCTCAGTCGAATCGGCGGTAGGGGTTTCAGTAGAGGTAACCATAGGGACTGTAGTAGTAGTCTCAACAGGAACAAAAGCAGGGATGATCACAAGACCGATAATAGTTTTCAGAGGAGAAATCTCTGGGGAGAATACTCTTCCACTTCGGGTTATTTTGCTGGTTCCCGCAATGTTGTTGATGTTGGGGTCAACCTTCTCAAAAATTGAGTCTTCAACAGCCAGCCAATCCTGCTACACACCGTGATAGTAGACGTCACGCCTATAGTTCCAGGGGATAGTTTTATCTGATGAGTACGGGATTACTCCTGGCATAGTAATTATCAGTGGAGTCACCTTAGGAACAGATGTAATCCTAATGGGTCTTTTGGTGGAGACCCTGGAAGGATTGGCGGAAATGGTTACTATTGAAACATCTTTGTAAGAAATGTTGGGAACGGGAGTCTTTTCAAACAAAATCTATTTGTCATCCATTAGCCGTTGGACACCTGCTTTAAAAAAATGACAAATAGTTGGTAGGGATAAACAGAGGTGACAGCCTTCGCCACAGCCCAGAAATAAACCGGCCTTCAATAGGTTCCTCTTGACGGTCAGGAGAGGAGAAACAAGTTCATCAACAACAGTAACAAGCATATCATCTTCAACAGCATTAACATCACGACCATGCTTGGGCATAGGAGCGGTGATAACATTTGGGATCTCAGGAGCATCAAATTAAATTTCTTTTGCCTCGAGAAGGTCTTGCACCTTGTTTTTCAAAGCCCATCAGTTGTTGGTATCATGGCCTGGACTTTCTGAATGGTAAGCACAACTGTCATTAGGGTTGTAATGAGGAGAGGCGGTGTTGGGATTCTTCAGGGCTTCCTTCAAAGTTACCATATTAAATCTCAACAAATATGGTAAGACTTGAGACAGTGTCATATTTATCATGGTAAATTGTCTTACTGGTCTTTCCGTTCTAGGATGGTTATTCCTTTGTTGAGTAGGTGTAGGCTTAGGGATCATGACGGCCCCTAACATTGGATGACGTTTAGTTCTATCCTAATTCCTTTGAGGGTACACAACACCAACCTCTTCCTTCCCAATGAATGGTTTTCTCACGGCACTGGAGGATGCGTCCTTTTGGATCTTCCCACTCTTAATCCTGGCTTCCACTCTTTCCTCGGTCAAGATTAATTCAGTGAAGCCTGCTGAGGAGAATCCAATTAGATGATTAAAGACAGGACCAGACAGAGTACCCAGAAACATGTCTACTAGCTCCCGGTCAGACAAGGGAGGCTGGACTCTTCCTGCTAAGTCTCTCAATTTTTGAGCGTAGTCTCTGAAACCTTCGCTTGAAACCATAGCCATACTCTGGAGTTGAGTACGGGTGGGAGAAAGGTATGCATTATATTGATACTGTTTATAAAAAGAAGCGGCCAGGTCTTCCCAGTTATGGATATTGGCCCTCTTCAGTTGATAGAACCAATCTAGCTGAGTCCCGGATAGACTATCCTGAAAAAAGTGGACCCACAAATCTCTGTCAGCAGGGTGAGGCTGTATCTTCCTCACATAAGATCGGAGATGCATCTTGGGACACGAAACCCCGTCGTACTTAGAAAACAATGGTTCCTTAAATTTTGGTGGAATAACAATCCCAGACACCAAACCCAGCTCTTTAAAGTCTAGCTCGAGCACTTTCTGAATCTCCATTGCGCTTAGGCGCTCTTCCAGATGTTTATATTTGTCGTCGTCGGAGGATACTGCTCTTCAACGTAATCATCTTCTTCTTCCTCTTCAGATTCTGGATGGGCAATCCCTTCCTTGTTTTTCCCTTCTTGATTATCCTTTTCACCTGATGATGTTGCGTAGTCTAGGGTCTGTCTGGCTGGCCCTGGGAACCTTCTTCCTAGATTCAAAACACCCGTTGATTTCTTTTCTTTCTTCTTCTTTTCTTCAATCAGCAAAGTTTTCAAATCCTCTTGTCCTTTGGTCAGAGTCAAGAACATTTGTTGAAACTGAGCATTCTGCGCCTGGAGGTCTTTTACTGTCTACTTAAGATCCATCTTACTGAAATAAACAGTAGAAAGATAAGGAGACCTGTTGTAAGAAACCTGCTTATGTTATGATGAATGAAGATGCATATTCAATGATTTCAAGGAAATTAGAGATTTAAATTTTAGACAAAAAGGAACACACGTTATATTAATAAATCAAAGTTTGAGTACATCATGCCTCTTTGGGCTTACAAAGAAATACAAAAACTCTTAGATAAAAAAGTTGAACGTATCCTCTTTGGTGTGATGTAGGCGTTAAGAATCCGCTCCTCATAAAGCTGCTTGGTGAGTTCTAGAACCTTCTTCTCGCTGGCGTAAAATTAGGCCTCGAAAGTGTCTCGCTCCCCCTTAAGCTGTATCCAATCCCTTTGCAAGTCTTCGAGAGAGGCGGGCATGTCAGGATGCAGGATAGTGTATGGGGCGTATCCTTCCACAACAGGTTCTTTGATGATCGGGAGAATAAAGGGGTAAGGAATCATAAGACTTTGAGCACGAGCTCGTACCCATTTTAGATAAGGCTCAAGAGGGATGGAATTATTATGCCCCAATGTCTTGCTATCTACCTTTTTCAACATCCCCCAAGCTCGGATAAACCTCTGGCGGTGACCTTGATCGTCATTCTCGTAGTCAAATACCAACCCTTGAATAAGCATCTCATGTGGAACATCCCTTCGGGCGTAACCAAATTGTATTAAGGCTAAGTAGGGGTTGTAGGTGATGCCTCCTTTAATGCCAAGTAAGGGGACATTAGAGAATTCTCCACAACGGTAAACAATAGTAACATTCTCCACAGATCAGGAACACCAATGAATGTCTGAATGTCTGAGCGTCATCAACCTTTGTGACATCCTTGAACCTTGCTCATTTTTCAATACAGATTGGGGAAGATGCGAAATAAACCATCTTGCCAAGATAGGAGTACAACACATAATAATACCTCTTTTCCTCATAGTGCTAGTGTGAAAAGAATGTAGGATGTCTCCTAATAAAGTAGGCACCGGGTTACGAGACATGAAGATTTTGACGGTGTTTACATCTATGAGTTGGTCGGGATTTGGAAACAAAACCATCCCATATATTAGGAGAGCCATAATTTCCTCAAAAGCTTGCAAGTCCAAGGAGTTAAAACAATTTTGAGCTTTCTCAAACAAGAACTTGGCTAAGAAACCTTTGACACCACTCCTTGTTTCCCAATTAGTTGTGACATCAGATTGTTGCAAGTGTAGGGCTTGAGAAATCTCTTCTGGTTTTGGATCTCTTTCCATACCGTTGAAAGGTAGTTGATTGATAATAGGAATCCTCAAGAGTTGGGAGAATTCTTCCAAAGTTGGCACAAGTTGATAATTGGGAAATGTGAAGCAATGGTGTAGAGGATCAAAGAACTGGAAGAGGACCTTCATCATGTCCTCAGTAGTGTTGCAGGTAACCAAGTTTAGGAGGCCCATATCTTTCGATAAATGGAGAATTTTAGGGAACCCTTGATGCTAACTCTTTAAGTTGAGGAGGGATCCTTACAAGATTGACATGAATGGTTTTCTTGCGAATAGAATCCATGTCCTACAAAACAGAATAAAGATAAATCCTTAAGATCCTTGAAATGGTTAGTGAGTATGAGTATGATGTTATGATGTTTATGATGTTATGTACAAGTAGATATATACAAACAAAACAAAAAAGTCCTTAGGTTTAGGCTTGCATGGAGTCTCATAGGTAAGTACCCTCTTGAAGTTTAGTTGGCTCAAACCTGTCCTAGCAATAGTAACCGGGTTCTAAGGGAGCTCAATATCACTGGTTTGTTTTCTCGGGCATTGTTTCAGCGTAAGCCTCTTTAATGGCGACCGAAATATCCCAAAAAACCAAACCTCAATGAGTGTAGTATTGAGTATCTACCAACTTCAGACTACACCAAAGTTGGTCATCTCACTACGTCCTAATGGCCAAGTTGGTCAAGTAAAGGTTCTAGAAGTTAGTTAGTGCTTCATGACATCACTCAGCGACACCGTATTCTCCTTGACTACTTAAGGGCTACCAGTACCCATAAATAAGCCACACTAACGTAGCTATTTCTTAGACCATGTCGGCATATGAAAAACCCTGGGCCAAACCATCATCTTGTAATTAAACATCAATGAAGTCGCCACCGACCGTCTTTTATCCCGCCAAGAGGGAAAGGTAAACATCGAGAAAACCTGAAAAGGGAGAAATCACAGTCTTTTGACCGAGAGATCAGGTAAGGGAGTCTGTTACACGAGGGGAAGGTATTAGCACCCCACACGTCCGTAGTACTCTATGATATCCACTCTTGTTGTCTAATCTAATGGGTGTGGTCAAAACCTATGTCTATGGCTTAAAGCTAAAAAGGGAATGCATGCAAAAGAAAAGAAGAAAACAATGTAGGGAAAATAAAAGTTGTGCTCGGTTGGGCCCTACCCCAATGCCTACGTATCCTTTTTAAGGAATCAGAGAAGCCGTAGTTCGGCTCATATATTCTGGTTGGTTTGTGTTTTTTAGTTAAGACAACAAAAATAGTCAAGATGGCAAAACATCTAATAAAACAACAAACAAATGAGATGGTAAAACATCAGCTAAATAATAACAAAGTGACATGTCAAAAATGGCGAAACACCAAACGATAAAACATCACACCTAACCATGACATTGAGAATCAAAGTAGGATAACCAACATGTGTGATGGCGAAACATCAGCTTCAAACAAGTATGTGATGGAGAAGCATCGACTATAAGATAACAAGGTATCATGGAAAAGATGGCGAAACATCAATAAACCGGATGACAAAACATCACACCTAACAATGATATTGAGAATCAAAGTAGGATAACAAACATGTGCGATGGAAAAACATCAGCTTCAAACAAATGTGCGATGGCGAAACATCGGCTAAAAGATAACAAGGTATCATGGTAAAGATGGCGAAACATCAATAAACCGGATGACAAAACATCACACCTAACAATGACATTGAGAATCAAAGTAGGATAACAAACATGTGCGATGGCGAAACATCGGCTTCAAACAAGTATGCGATGGTGAAACATCAGCTAAAAGATAACAAGGTATCATGGAAAAGATGGCGAAACATCAATAAACTAGGTTTAAAAACAAAGTCAAGAGGCGCACAAACAAATAAAATTGATTTATATCTTTTACCTTGAAGAAGGGTTTGAGTTTATTAGAAGTGTTTTAGGATTTGCCAAGAAAACAATTTTTGTTTTAAGATGCAAAATGCAAAGGAAGGGAAAAAAACAGCTAAGGGAAACTAGCCTAGCACTATCCCTAGTGTTATCATACAATGATTGACCCTAAGGTTGAGGATAAAGGAAACTCCTACCCTATGCTAGCATACATGGATTCCTACCTTAATCAACATGTCAAAGGAAGCTTAACAAAACTATCCTATAGGGAACAGGCAATGAGAGCGAAGACGTGATCTCAATTTCTAAATTGAGTGACTCATCGATCAACAATTAAAAAAAACAATAAACATCCTATAGGGAACATGCACTGAGAGCGAAGTCGTGATCTCAATTTCTAAATTGAGTGACTCATCGATCAACAATTAAAGAAAAATAATAATAAACATCCTATTGGGAACATGCACTGAGAGCGAAGTCGTGATCTCAATTTCTAAATTGAGTGACTCATCGATCAATAGTTAAAGAAACAAACACAAACACAAACACAAACACAACACACGTATCAAACAAAACAGAGGGCCTCCTGACATATATCATCAACAAAGGTCCCATCATGCAACATAGAACTATACAAAATGAAAATAGAAGAAAGGAAATAGTGCAATACCAAACGGATAACTATCCGTAGCAACTGAGCAAGAATAAAAGAAACCCAGAGAACTTCAAGCAAGCTGGCATCAGCAGACAAATCAAGTCAGAAATTACACCATCAGGATGTAAGTATTGAGATTTTCAGATATGAACAGATCCCATGGGCAATGTATAGCATTCATAATCCCATATATATATATATATATATATATATATATATATATATATATATATATATATATATATATATATATATATATATATATATATATATATCCTGCATAGACTATCAAATATGCCAAGCACAAGAGTAGTACCAATATAATAAATTGTGTTCCACAAACAAAGTGAAACACAGTAGCCTCAAGTCAAAAATGGAAAACTTTTCTCATAGTACCTCGCGCATTCAACAATCAAGTTAGTATTCCCATAAATAGAATGATGACTCACATAAGGGATGGATGATGACACCATAATGAAGTGAGAAAAAATGATAGCAACCATCAAAACATTAGATATGACAGACAAAAAGAAACAGGAATATGCACAATTTGGTCAAAAGTTAGAGGAATGTTGCTCCTTTCTATCACCATATTGAATTGACAATTGAATATCAATCAAGGATCATGGCAGCTTGAGAAGAATACAATCAAAGAACATGAAGGTCATTAGCAACGACAATTCAATCATACTCAAATACTTCATCACAGCTCACAAGCATAATAGAAGAGGAATCCCACACAATGCATCAAAGACTTAGATCTCAAGCTAACCATGGAAGAAAGTGTTAGAACATAGTTTGATTCTACAACCCTTGAGTAAAGTTTTGATGATAACAAAATACAAAGAATAAAATTATTCCTAAGGTATATACAAAGAAAAATTATGCTTCTAAAAATTATGCTATTTATATGCAGAAGCTCTGATAGAATCAGCATCAGAATAGAAGCAACATCAGAGGATCAGCAACCCATGTTACACGCTGAAACACTAAAGTTTGATGACCAGAATCTGCGCCTAATCAAATACACTTTGAATCTGATTAAAGACATCTTTTCCAAATTCATCTACACTCTGAAGCATTATCAGCAGAAACAGAAAAAAAGATTCTGAAGCGTTACTAGGCATTCAAGACTGAATTAAATACTAACGGCCTTCTTCAGACAAAGATCTTCTACAAAAGGAAAGTGAATTATTATCATTAAACATGCTTTATGGACAACGTATCTTTGCTTGCCTATATAAACAGGACTGCTTGTGAAAAGAAGTACGCACATACGCACTCAATTTGATAAGCTATTCAAACCACGCTCATTCAAAGCTTTAGCAAAGTCTTTCTATTCCAATCTTAGTTTGTGTAATTATCACAGTTGTGATATACGGTTTTGTAAGAAAACAACATACACACTAGTTCAATTCATTTGTAAAATATTTCCTTGAGATAAACCGGTTTGTGGTTATACTCAAGAAGACTTTAACAGTTGTTAAAGTAGCTGCTGTATTTCTTTGAGAATAGTGGATTAAGACCTCGTTGGAGAGAGGCGAAATCACCTTGACGGGTGGACTGGAGTAGTTTGAGATCAAACGAACCAGGATAAAAATACTGTGTTGTCAAGCCATTTGTTTTATGTTTTCAATTCAACCCCCCCCCCCCCCCCCCCCCCCCCCCCTTCTTGTGTTTTTCACATCTTCAATTGGCATCAGAGCTCCTGGTTCTGAGCTTATAACACTTAACCGTGTCAGTACAAGATCCAGCGTCAGAAAAAAACAATGGCAGGACCAAGTCAAAACATCAGCAATGACAACAATGAAGAAAGGGACAGATTCAGTGGCAAACCTCCAGTCTTTGATGGAGAGAACTTTGACTACTGGAAAGACAGAATTGAGAGTTTCTTTCTGGCCCATGATGCTGATCTGTGGGACATGGTGACTGATGGATACACGCACCCAGTGGATGGACGTGGTCAGAAGATTGACAGGAAAATGATGTCTGATCAGCAAAAGCGTGAATTCAGAAATCATCATAAGGCCAGAACAATTCTTCTCAGCGCCATCTCTTATTCAGAATATGAGAAGATATCAAACATAGAAACTGCCAAGAATATGTTTGACTCTCTGAGAATGACGCATGAAGGAAACATTCAAGTCAAAAAAACCAAAGCCCTTGCGCTCATTCAGAAGTATGAGGCATTCAAGATGGAAAAGAGTGAATCAATAGAAACTATGTTTTCAAGATTTCAAATTCTTGTTGCTGGTCTAAAAGTTCTTGACAAAGGGTATTCCATTGCTGATCATGTTAAGAAGATCATCAGAAGCTTGCCAAAACAGTGGAGGCCAATGGTTACAACGCTTAAGCTAGCCAAGGATCTCAACAAAATCTCTCTGGAGGAACTTGTCATCTCCCTTAGAGATGAACCTCAAAAGCAAGGTAAGCCATTAGCTTTAAAATCTAACAGAAAATCTGACTCCAAAGTTTTCCAGGCTGTGGAAGAAACCTCTGATAGGTCCTCATCAGAAGAAGATGAAATGTCTCTCCTCTCCAGAAGGGTGAACCAATTATGGAAGCAGAGGCAAAGGAAGTTCAGGAATCCCAGAAGATCAGAAAATCAGAATGAATCTTCCTCCAGATACAGAAGGTCAAAATCCTCCTCTGGACACAGAAGATATGAAGGTTCTTCAGGAAACAGAAAGCCAAACAACAAAGACATCATCTGCTATGAATTTAAAGAGCAAGGGCACTACAAGAGTGATTTCCCAAAGCTTCAGAAGGAGAAGCCCAAAAAGAAGTTTGGCAAGGAAAAGAAGAAAAGTCTCATGGATACGTGGGATGATTCTGACACATTTGAAGCTGACTCAGAATCAGATGATGAAAGAGAAAACATAGCTCTCATGGCAAACATAACTGAAGATAGTGAAGCTTCTGAGTCAGACTCTGAATCAGATACATAAGAGGTATTCCCTGACTTTACTATAAACTTTACCAAGGCTGAACTGGCTGAAAGCCTTAATGAAATTCTGGAAAGATATCAGCAGATCAGAGTCAAATTCAGAAACCTGAAAAGGAATCTTGTTTCTGACTCTGATAAGACTGAGAGTCTCAAATTGGAGAATTCTGAGTTAAAAGATAAAATTTCAAAATTAGTAAACCAATTGCAAAACTCTCAGAAGGAAACAATCCCTGAAACTCCCAGTAATGCTGATGAGATCATCAAGGAGTATGATCACAGCTTTCAGAAGTTTCTAGCTAAAAACATAGACAGAAGCAAAATGGCTTCAATGATCTATGGAGTTAGCAGAAATGGCAGAAAAGGGATAGGATATCAAGGTAAGGTACCTACACCAAAAATTGCCATGGATTTAGTTATAAAACGTACTCCACTTGATTCACACTTCATATATGGGCACACACATGACATAAAATATAAAAGTAGTGATTACTCTTTCAAACCAAAACCCAACCAGAGTTTTGGTAAAACTAACAAATCAGGACCCAAGAAAATGTGGGTACCTAAGGATAAAAATAATACATGTGGCAGATATCTTTAGCAGCAAAGCAAAGACACCAATCATGGTACCTGGACTCTGGCTGCTCACGACACATGACGGGAAGAAGGCATATGTTCCAAAGCCTGGAACTTAAGCTTGGAGGCCACGTAGGCTTTGGAGGCAATCAGAGAGGAAAGATCATTGGATCTGGAACAGTAGGTAATGGAAATCTTCCCTCTATAAGTAATGTTTTATTAGTTGATGGATTAATGCATAACTTGTTATCCATAAGTCAATTAAGCGATAACGGTTATGATATAATCTTCAATCAAAATTCATGCAAAGCTGATAGTCAGAAAGATGGGACTATCCTATTTAATGGAAAGAGGAAAAACAACATCTATAAAATCAAACTTTTTGAACTGAAAAGTCAGAACGTAAAATGTCTTCTATCTGTTAACAACGAGCAATGGATATGGCACAGAAGATTGGGACATGTTAGTATGAGAAGAATATCTCAGATTAACAAACTCAATCTGGTCAGAGGACTTCCTAATCTGAAGTTCAATTCAGATGCTCTGTGTGAAGCATGTCAGAAAGGCAAATTTTCAAAACCAGCTTTCAAATACAAAAACGTTGTTTCCACCTCCAAGCCATTAGAACTTCTGCACATTGACTTATTTGGACCAGTTAAAACTGCTTCAGTCAGTGGCAAGAAGTATGGGTTAGTAATCGTAGATGACTATAGCAGATGGACATGGGTAAAGCTCTTAAGGCACAAGGACGAGTCACACTCTGTGTTTGTTACCTTCTGCAACCAAGTTCAGAATGAAAAGGATCTTAGAATCGTCAAAGTCAGAAGTGATCATGGTGGAGAATTTGAAAATAAAGATTTTGAGTTATTCTTTAATGATAAAGGCATTCTGCATGATTTCTCTTGTCCTAGAACTCCCCAGCAAAATGGAGTTGTAGAACGAAACAACAGAACATTGCAAGAAATGGCCAGAACCATGATCAACGAGACTAACGTTGCTAAGATCTTCTGGGCAGAGCCAATAAACACAGCGTGTTACATTCAGAATAGAATCTCCATAAGACCTATTCTGGAAAAGACTCCATATGAATTGTGGAAGAACAGAAAGCCCAACATTTCCTATTTTCACCCATTTGGATGTACATGTTTTATTTTGAATACAAAAAATTATTTGAACAAGTTTGACTCTAAAGCAAAAAAGTGTATTATGTTAGGATATTCTGAACACTCAAGAGGGTACAGAGTATACAATACAGAAACACAAATTGTGGAGGAGTCAATCAGTGTTCGTTTTGATGATAAGCTTGACTCTCAAAAGTCAAAGCAGAATGAATTCCTTGCAGGTATGGAAGTTAAACTCACATGTACTGAAGACAAATCATCAGAAGCTCTCAATAGAGACACTCCCTCAACATCAGAAAGAGTCACTACAAGCAATCCAGCACCTTCTATTGATCAACTCCAGAAAAGACCATCCAGAAGCAGCATGGATCACCCAGAAGAATCAATCTTAGGAAGGAAGGAAGACCCAATCAGAACAAGATCTACCTTCAGAAACTCTGAAGAATCCCTCATGGGACTGGTTTCTCTAATTGAACCAACAACAATTGATTAAGCACTTCTGGACAATGACTGGATTCTAGCAATGCAAGAGGAGCTAAATCAATTCACAAGAAATGACGTATGGGATCTAGTTCCCAAACCAAAAGGATTCAACGTCATTGGTACAAAATGGGTGTTCAGAAAAAAATTGAACGAACAAGGTGAAGTCATCAGAAACAGAGCACGACTGGTAGCACAAGGTTATAGTCAGCAAGAGGGGATAGACTATACAGAATCCTTTGCTCCAATCGCCAGGTTAGAATCTATCAGACTCTTAATTTCATTTGCTGTTAATAAAGGCATCACTCTATATCAGATGGATGTTAAGAGTGCATTTTTAAATGGCTATATAGAAGAATAGGTATATGTGCACCAACCCCCTGGTTTTGAAAGTTCCAAAAATCCAGAATACGTTTTCAAACTAAAGATGTCACTCTATGGTCTGAAACAAGCTCCCAGAGCTTGGTATGAAAGACTAAGTAACTTCCTGCTAGAAAAGGAATTCACCAGAGGGAAAGTGGACACAACCTTGTTCTCTAAGACAGTTAAGAATGACATTTTAGTATGTCAGATTTATGTTGATGACATCATATTTGGATCCACTAAACCCTCTCTGGGAAGAAAGTTTGCTAAATGTATGCAGGCAGAATTTGAGATGAGCCTAATGGGGGAACTAAAATTCTTTCTGAGCATTCAGATTAATCAAACCCCAGAAGGAACTTACATTCATCAGAGTAAATATGTCAGAGAACTTCTGAAGAAATTTGATCTCTCAGAATGTAAGCCATCAAAGATTCCAATGCATCCCACGTGCATTCTGGAAAGAGAAGAGGTAAGTAAAAAGGTAGAACATAAGGTTTACAGAGGTATGATTGGTTCTCTTCTCTATCTGACGGCTTCAAGGCCTGACATTCTATTCAGTGTTTTCATTTGTGCTAGATTCCAATCAGATCCTAGAGAATCTCACTTAACAGCATTTAAGAGAATTTTCAAGTATCTGAAAGGTACTACTAATCTGGGCTTGTTTTATAGAAAATCAAGTGATTACAGCTTGATAGGATACTGTGATGCTGATTTCGCTGGAGACAGAGTAGAACATAAAAGCACTTCTGGAAGCTTCCATTTTCTGGGAGAAAATCTGATCTCATGGTCCAGCAAAAGACAATCCATAATAGCTCTATCAACAGCAGAAGCTGAATACATAGCAGCAGCTGGATGCATCACACAAATGCTCTGGATGAAAATTCAACTTGAGGACTTCAATATATTTGAGAGTAACATTCCTATCCTCTGTGACAATACTTCTTCTATTTGTCTCAGTAAAAATCCTATTTTGCATTCTAGGGCTAAGCATATAGAAATAAAACATCATTTTATTAGGGACTATATTCATAAAGGGATTCTAAATTTAAAATTTATTAACACCGACCATCAATGGGCTGATATCTTTACAAAACCTCTTTCTGAAGATAGGTTCAACTTCATTCTGAAACATCTCAGCATGAAGCTCTGCCCAGAATAAAACTGTTTTAACCTTCAGAACTTTGTTTATCTTTTCTGTGAACTACTGATCAATCTTCCTTCAGATCATTAGAAGTACAAATTGTATCATAATCTATCCATGAAGATCTGCGCGCTTCATTTCAAGGATAGAAATATGCAGTTCACTCAAGCAAACAGGTGTCATCCAGTCATCAGCTACTTTCTGAGGCTGAACACGCGTTCACGTTTCCGAAAGGTCAAAAGCGCTGATTGGATGCATTGGGACACATGTCATGGGTAACCGTTCCAATATCTTTCTGAATCCCCCAAAATCAGTTGTCATTAAATGCTCATAATCATTATAATTTATTTCTCTCTCTTGCCGTTTATGTTTTCAAAATTTCTTTAAAATCTATTTAAACACATCTCTCACTCTTTACACTTTTTACTTTCACTTTCATTTTCTCTACAATCTTATTGATTTCAATTTGCATCCTGTCTCAAAACCCTTTCAATTTTCTTCTCAAAACCTTCGGTGTGAACATGGCTTCCTCAAGCAACCCTACTTTCAGTACTCAGAAAACAGATTCCTCCGAACAATATGAAGAACCCTTCATAACTCTTCTCACACCCATCAAAAATCTAGAAGTACTCTCTGAACTGATTGTGGACTTTAACAGTCTTCAAGAGAACGTGTTTAATCTCTCTGAAGAGATAAAGGCTCAAGGCTGGAACCGATACTTTGACCGTCTGGTAGGTCCAACATTCCCAATCCTTGTGAAGGAATTTTGGATTCATGCTTCATCTTCCAACCATCAAGTTAGTTCATACATAATGGGGAAGAAGATAGTCATAACTGAGGACCTCATTGCAAGATTAATAGGCTACAATGGTGGTGGTGTACGATGCATTGACATGGCTGAAAGATGTGCTGATGTCGCCCTAATTACTAGAGAAATCTTCACTCTGGGTCTTCCCTCCAGCAAGATAAGGGATCTAAAAGACCATCACAGAATATGGGCCAAGATTATTCTGGGATGCATAAACCACAGGAAGCCTACCAGCTCTCCTGAATACATCAATATTGATCATTAATTTCTTATCTACTTCATCTCCCAGAAGATTAAGGTGAATCTGGATCATCTGTTGTTCAACCATCTAAGGACTAGTGTTAAGGAAACCAGAGAAGAGGAGCGCACAAAAAGGGATTGGATACCCCTAGGAAGGCTTATATCAGATATTCTAACAGAGAATAAGCTGATTGATCATCTAACAGAAGCTCAGGAAATCAGCTCTTTGGAAGCTACTGTTGGCAAGCAGTTGAACCAAAGAATCTGAAGAAGATGAAGTTAATTGAGAACATCAAGAAGGAACCCAATGTCACTTCTTTTGCAACAATCTCCAGCAGAAGAATCCCTCTTGATAACTTTCCCATGTTCTCAGAGATTGATTCTAAACCTGATATAATAGTCAGATATCTGGATGCATGCAAGACGGATGGTACAACACCAGATTTGAACATTCAGGATCTGCAGCAGAAGGCTCCAGAAGTTGTGCTGAAGAAAAACAAGAAAAGGAAGGCTGTAGCAGAAGGATCATCCCAGCAGACTCCTAAAAAGAGAGGTAATCCTTCTTCTGTAACTATTTTAAATACAATATCTGTATCAACATCTGTACCAATCCCCACTCAATCAGAAAATCTCACACCACAAACACTTGATGACTTTGACATTGAATTTGACCCCTCAGAAACCTTAACTCTTAGAGGATCTCACTCCCTACCTCCAAATCCAAATATTGAAGTAACCCAACTAGAACTTGCAAAAGTTCTATCAGATATAGAAACCTTTGACCAACATATATCTGCTCCCATACCAGTAAATCCAAACTCTGAAACCATTTCAGAAGAACCTCAACCAGAAATTTCACTCTCTCCACTACTAGAAATTCATCCACCTTCTCCACAACCTAAAACCTTACAACCACAAGTACAAACTTCTGAGGTCCAACCCTCTGAATCCTGCGAATCAGAACTTCATCACCATCAATCCAACCAAACACTTGATTCTGATCCCATTCCCATTCCTGGAATCACTAAACCTCTAAACATCAGTATTTCCCAAATTCCCTCTTCACGAGAATCCACTCCACCAAATAGTCCAATAATCATTCTAGACTCTCCCACTTCCTCACCAAATATCAATCCATATGACCATACCAAAACTATCATTGACTTAACTGCTTTTGAACGCCTGGCTGCCATAACCAACAAAACAGCCATTCCAAAACCAAAACCATATGAACCCTCTCCAGATGTTGGTACCAGCTTATTGATATTTGAAACAAAAGTACAGAAGTGGATCACTTCTCTAAAGCAAGCTAGTCTTAAGCTGATTGATCCCGCTGCATCAGACTACCTTTGGACAAGGTTCAGAAGATGGATATGTTCTGAAACCCATAAAATGCAAGAACAGAGCTACGAACTAGTTCAACAGAACTTCAGCAACCTGCTAAAAGTTTTTGAAGATCAAGTTCTGAGCCAGCTACTTAAGGAAGAAGCTCTTCCTCTGGACAATGCTCCCTGGTCTGAACATCGTCCAGCAGACAGAGTTCAACCATAATCAGAAGATCTCAATCTGACTGACTCTTTAGAGCAGATAGTTCCTGCTGAACAACCGGGTCAAAAAGAGGACATTGCAGAATGCTCTGAGAAGCATCCAGCTGCTGAAGATCCTCAAGCTTCCTCATATGAAAGGCAGACTTTAGAAGACCTGAAGAGATCCGATACCTTGATGAAGGAAAGAATGGATAAACAGGATGACAAAATTTCAGAAATCAAGAACATGTTAACCAAGAAGGAGGAAACCAACATCCAAATCAAGGGCTTGTTGGAAGCTCTGTTCACGCGTCTTCCTCCTCCCTCTTAGATTTTCATGTTTAAATTTTTTTTGTAATATTCTCTACATAGCACTGAACTTATCATTAATTCTGTTTTAATATAAACTTTTTGACTCTAATTATGTGTTCTTTTTGATAACTGACAAAAAAGGGGAGAAAGAAAAAGATATTTTCAATAGCGGATTACTGAGACATAAGTCTCAAACATTCTAATCTACTATATAAATTCTCTTTTCCAAAAAGCTTGAACAGGTACAAAACTCTGCTGAAAGATACAGTAAGATTTTGATGCTCAAATACTCATGGAGTTAAAAGGAAGTAATCAACTCAGGGGGAGTTTTTCTACTTAACTCTATACTTTTTGTTCCTTACTCTTTATTGAAAAATCTGGTTTTTGTCATCATCAAAAAGGGGGAGATTGTTAGAACATAGTTTGATTCTACAACCCTTGAGTAAAGTTTTAATGATAACAAAATACAAAGAATAAAATTATTCCTAAGGTATATACAAAGAACAATTATGCTTCTAAAAATTATGCTATGTATATGCAGAAGCTCTGATAGAATCAGCATCAGAATAGAAGCAGCATCAGAAGATCAGCAACCCATGTTACACGCTGAAACACTAAAGTTTGATGACCAGAATTTGCGCCTAATCAAATACACTCTGACTCTGATTAAAGACATCTTTTCCAAAGTCATCTACACTCTGAAGCGTTATCAGCAAAAACAGAAAAGAAGATTCTGAAGCGTTACTAGGCATTCAAGACTGAATTAAATACTAACGACCTTCTTCAGACAAAGATCTTCTACAAAAGGAAAGTGCATTATTATCATTAAACCTGCTTTATGGACAACGTATCTTTGCTTGCCTATATAAACAGGACTGCTTGTGAAAAGAAGTACGCACGTACGCACTCAATTTGCTAAGCTATTCAAACCACGCTCATTCAAAGCTTTAGCAAAGTCTTTCTATTCCAATCTTAGTTTGTGTAATTATCACAGTTGTGATATACGGTTTTGCAAGAAAACAACATACACACTAGTTCAATTCATTTGTAAAAGATCTCCTTGAGATAAACCGGTCTGTGGTTATACTCAAGAAGACTTTAACAGTTGTTAAAGTAGCTGTTGTATTTCTTTGAGAATAGTGGATTAAGACCTCGTTGGAGAGAGGAGAAATCACCTTGACGGGTGGACTGGAGTAGTTTGAGATCAAACAAACCAGGATACAAATAATGAGTTGTCAAGCCATTTGTTTTAAGTTTTCAATTCAACCCCCCCCCCCCCCCCCCCCCTTCTTGTGTTTTTCACATCTTCAGAAAGTCAAACAAGGACAAAATTAGATAGTTTGTAACAATCAAAGATTTGAAGTAAAGCTTCTAAAACATGATTAGGACATGATCAAAAGGTTAAAGTGTTGATTCTAAAACATGCTGCACAAGTGCATTCAAAATGCCTCAAAAATTGAACAAGGATAAAAGAAAGAAGCCAAACTCTATTCATGATTAGAACTAACTTAAGTAATAGGGATCAATTTCTCTCAAGTACTCATGAGACTATCATTGAAGTGTCATTTCCCTTCATGTTATCATTGTCCATTTAATGACCTCAAACTCAAATTGAAAGCTCAAGTTTCAAAGTGAAGATCAACAAGAAAGCAAAAAGTCATAAAACATGCATCAAAAGGTTCAATCATTCAAACATGGGGCATTAAGTGAAATGACTTGAGTTTATGTGGATAAAAAAAACCAACATGATCATTAGGCGCCCAATTATAGGCTTCACTCAAGTTCATTGGCCATCAAGCAAATTGCAACAAGATATGCAACATTAATTTGGTGCCTTCACTTCAAAAATACATTAAAAAAAAAAGGGCTTCCATAATTCAAACAAAAAATTTCTTAGCATCTTTGAGATGTATAAGAGTCAGCAAACATGTTTTAAGTTCATGGATGGATGAGGAAAGGATCAATCAAACTTCAAATATCAAAAACTAGTTGGCAAAAACCACCAAACTAGACAAGTTTTCAAAATATTTTGTGGAAAATACCAAACCTTATCAATTAATTCAAGAAAAATCTTTTTAAGGACCTAAATCCATCTATGAACCTTAAACAAGAACCAAATTCAATTGAAACTCAAGGCCAGTTGCATTTTGGAAACAAAACAAACAAGGAAATTAGCAAAATCCTAATTATTTAGAAAATGAACTCAATTATTGATTAATCAAGTTCCAATTATAAACTAATCAAATTAAAATCATACAAAAATAAAGAAAACTCCAAACATCAGAGAACTTATTTTTTCAAATTTTTAGAATTAAAGAAAAGTCAGAAATAAAATCAAAATTCAAACCTTTAAACAATTAAACAAAAATTCACATCTCAAAATAAAATTCCAATCAAAAGTCAGAAAAATATCCAACCAAAATTATATTCAAATATTAGAATTAAAAACCAGCATCCATGATTTTTTGTGGAATTTTTAGATTAAAGGAAATATTAAAATAAAATCAAAAAAATTAATTAAACAATTAAACTATTATTTAATGACAAAAATGCAAACCCTAGCAAAAAGCCATAAAAAGGTCCAAAAAAAATTATATTAAGACACTATGATTAAAAACAAACAAATATGATTTTTTTTGAGGATTTTTGAATTAAAGGAAATATTAAAACAAAAATTATGAAGCAAACATTTCAAATAAACTTCTCAAATTAAATTTCTAATCAAAAATAGAAAAAAATGCTAAACCAAAATCAGAATCAATTTATAAATTATTTTATGAGTCAAAGATAATTTTTGTGGAATTTTTAGATCAAAAGAGCTATAAAAATAAAAATAATCATTGAACAAACAATTAATTAAACTTATGAAATTATTAAACCAATCAAAACATTTTTAAAAATTCCAATAAAATTACACAAGATAGTAGAAACTATTTTGGACTTGTGATAATTTTTTCAGAATTTTTTAAATTGTTTTGATTAAGAAACAAAAATCAGAAAATCAATTGAAATCAAAGTATAAACTAATATTCAAAAATTCAAATGGACCGTTCAGATGATGACACCTCATCATCCCTAACCTCCAGCCAAACCAGAAAATGCGCGCACCCATCAGTGTTGCACCCCAACTTTAGTCCCTCCAAACAAACTTGTTTCTCAACCATTTTTCATCAAAGTCATCATGACAAGGAATTCGATGCAACGCGAATCACATCAAGTAGTCAAACATGGATTTAGAAATTTATGCATGAAATCATCAAAAAATCCCTGAAACCTAGAGTTGCAGAGATCTCAAACAAGCATTGTAGACCAAATGAAACCTCAAATTGCTTCAGAATCATTCATATAACATCCACAAACAGATATTCATGCTTAATTTCAACAATAAACTGCTACATTTCAAAAATCAAAGTTGAATGAACCTACCTCAATTCAAAATCCTAATTCTTGATTCTCTCACTCCAGATGCGATTCCAGGCTTGCTTTAGCTTCCTTAGCACTTGAGGATGAAGAGCCAAGAAGAAAAACTCCCAATGCACCACTGAAACTTGAGATTCGAAGAAAAGTGCAGCTATGGAAATTATGAGTTCAGATCTGGAATTTGGAAGTTGTGATCTCTCTCCATCGCCTTCAGTGCTTGCTTCTTATTATATATGACATGTAGAGTAGGTTTTCCGAGAGAAATGGGCTCCAAAGTCAGTGCATTGCCCAATTGGAAATTTTGCTATATTGAAAAATGAAATTCTGACCATGCCATCCGCTCGTGTGTTTTTCCTCCTTTCAATTGCTTTTGAGGCCTTTCTTGCTCGGATTTTGATCCACCAAATCTTGGCCCTTGATTCCTCATGATGAGATCATGCTAGTGTTTTTGCAAATTTGGCAAGTATTGTCAATTTTTGAGTCATGGTGGTACAGCTGCACATGGGGCATGATTTTTCTGCCATTATGGGCTTCCTCAAATCACAAATGGGTCATGGGCCTGATTAGAAGTGAAAAGAATGACTGAAAATGAAGTTCTCAAGTTTTGGCATTTTTCTTGAATGGCTAAAGTTCAACAAAATGGCATGAAATTCATAACTTGCCCATACTTTTGAATTTCGACACAAATGAGTACAATTTGGAAAGGTATTGAACAGATCTACAATCCCTTAGTTTTGAGTTTTTGCAATTGAATCCATTAAGGTCCTCAAATTTTGACATGAAATTCACTAATTTTGGAAAATGACCTAGAATTTTAACTTGAGGCATGAACTTCCAAAGACCATAACTCTTGACTCTTTGCCAATTTGGACATGATACCAAAAGGAGATGAAAGATCACCCTATTATCTTTCCAAGCATATTTCATTTGCATTTTTTTGATCAAAGGTGGATAAAATATGAATTTTTGAAGTTAAGTCCTCATTTTCCAAACTTAGAAACTTTTATGGTTTCTTCATGAACAAGTTTGAACCCAAACCTCAATCTTTTTGATCCAATGATCAAAATGGACTTGAAATATGAAAATTACACCCTTGAATTGATGTTTGACCAAAAGTTCACTTGGTCACCTTGACTTTGACTGATTTTGACCAAAATGACCATTTTGCCCCTTTGAATTAATTGGTCCACTTCTCTGCAAAATTGATGGTCAAAACTTCAAACATATTATCTCCCAAAAATATAGAGGCCATGTACAAAGTTTCACTTCAAAATTCTCAAGAAATCTTGATAAAATCCCAAACCCTAGTTTTGGTTAACACCTTAGGAGACTGATGAATCATCTCCAAAATTTCAAATCCTCTGGGCATCTTGACCAATTTCTTGTACAAAGACTTTTTAAAATACCAATGAGATGTTGTAGCTTCCAAATCAAGATTTGTACATTGATCAATAGCCTTGATCAAACAAAACCCTAATTTTGACTGGTGAATCAAAAGAGTGATTTCTCTTATAATCAATCTCAAACTTCAATCCTCTGATTATCCAAAGAGATGGATAAAATATCTTGAGATATGCAATAACTTTTGAGCTTGAAAGATTCAGAGGTTTAGATGACAATGTTCTACTTGAGCAACTTGTCAATGCAATTAACCTTCAAAGCTTGAGGAAGACTTGATGACCAAAGTACTTTGATCCCATCACAATGTATGAATGCAATGCAATATGATATTCATGATGAAACATAAACCTAAATCAAGAGGGTAAATTTTGGGGTGCAACAGCTGCCCCTATTCAAATATCTTCAACATGATAAGTGAGAAAAGTGATAACTTTCGAGCGTTCAGAGTTGAAGATGATTGAATACAAAAGAACCTGAAAATTTACACTCTTGAAGAAGAAAGAAAAATAAGCAAAAAAAAAACCCAAGACATGCGTCAGAATGAAGCTGTAACGCAGGTTGAAACAGAAGAAAAACAAAGAAGAGTAGACGCAACTAAACTTCTGGACAAATGTGCCAGGGCAAAACTGGGCTTCAAAAAAGGTGAGATAAAACTCAAACCACAGAGTATAGGCGAAACTAAACTCTGGAAAAGAAGACGTGCGCGGGTGAGGAGACGAAACTCTGAGCTCGACCCAAAGCAAAGTGGCTAGAGTGCGTAATTCTATGAGCACTTTCTAATCTCAACTAAGATAGACAATATGAAGGAACTGAAAGAATCCCAGAAATGAGGAACAAAAGCGAGACGAAACTCGACTCAATAACAAGTTAGACGAAACTAAACTAGATGAGTACCAGGACGAAACTGGATTTCACGCACGGGTAACAAGGCGAAACTCAACCCATAGCACAGTGATGAGAGCGCATGTTTCTCAGAGCACATGCTGGTCTCAGATTAATGGATAAACAATGACGAAATCTAATAGAAGAATCCAAGGAACAAAAGAGACTGATTTCAAACCAGGAACGCAGTACGAACACTTCACTCAGTAAACGAACACCGTCAAAGGGTCCAAGGTATCAAAACAAAAACGAGACGAAACTCGACTTAATAACTAGTTAGGCGAAACTAAACTAGATGAGCACCAGGACGAAACTGGATTTCATGCACATGCGACGAGGCGAAACTCGACCCAAAGCGAGAGTGATGAGAGCGCATGTTTCTCAGAGCACCTGCTGGTCTCAGATCAATGGATAAACAGTGACGAAAACTAATAGAAGAATCCAAGGAACAAAAGAGACTGATTTCAAACCACAGACGCGATACAAACACTGCACTTGGTAAACGAACACCGTCCAAGGGTCCAAGGTATGAAATCAAAAACGAGACGAAACTCGACTCAATAACTAGTTAGGCGAAACTAAACTAGATGAGCACCAGGACAAAACTGGATTTCATACGCAAGGTGAGGAGACGAAACTCTGAGCTCAACCCAAAGCAAGGAGATTAGGGCGTACATCTAAAAACCTGCTGAAAGCGAATATCAGGACGAAACATGTATTCGAAAGGTGCATCAATCGACATTGTAATGAACCGGAGAGGGTAGTGAAGACTAAACCCGAGAAGACCATGCCAGGGAGAAACTAAGCTACAGTCAAGAGTAGACACTCAAACAAATAAAATGATTGATGTCAAAAATATATTGGTATGGGGAGGAAACAGAGATAATGAGGACAAAGACCTCGCTGGGGATTTAATCCGAAGTATTAGCAAATTCATTGGGGACAATATAAACAATAATGGCTTATGTTCCGATGCATGTTTGAATTCTTTCTATATAGCACAATTTTCCATATAATGGAAATGCTACGCGTTTTGGTAGATGCAATGTAATGATGCATGTTTAAAAGTTTCACTAGGGAATGGCCAATTGAGAAGCCAATAACCAAGAAGTCAGAATCTGACATGACTTGCAAAAATAAATTGCAAAAACCAAAGGAGAGGAGAAAAATATGGGGAACCGCTAGAGAGGGAACCTCGAAGAGATGAAGCTTCGCGGGGAATAACAACTGAGCAACCGGTAGAAATGGGACACAATCATTGAGAGGAGCCGCAGAAATAAATTGCAAACTCCTAGAGAAGATCAGATCGACACTGTAGCTTCTGGAGAGGGACGCCATCCGAAGTTTAGACATTGAGGGAGAAGATCAGGGAAAGACTGTAATCTTTAGAAAAGACAGCGCGCGGCCGTGCTGAGGAAGTCACCAAGACAAAAAAACCAACGTGAGGGGTGAAAAACCTTTGCTGGGGGAACAAAGCTCTACTGAGGAAACAGGACTTCACCTGGGAGACAGAACTCTGTTGAAGATTTTTGTTGGAGAGATCTTTATTTTGTAATGCAACCATTGGATGGATCATGCATATAGTCACACAGTACCGACCTCACTGGGGATAAGTAAAGATCTTAACATAAGGATTCCCCAATCAACAGACCGACTGGGAAATGAGAGGTCATGGCGAGGGATCTCTGTTGGCAACTCCTTTGGGGATATGCTCAAATCCAGAGTCTCAGAATGAAGCCTTTAAAAGAAGATTCCTGGGGAAACAAAACTTCGCCGCGGAAACGAAACTTCACCGGGGATAGGTAAAGTCCTATTCATACATGGGCTCTGTCTAACAGACGAAAAACCAAATAATCCATTCCTGACAATCATTAAGCTCTTTACAGGTGTTCAACGTGTAAACTCTTTTTTGATGTAAAACAAATGTTTTGCATGCAGAAAGATGTTTATTTTAGGAATGACAGATCTGATGCGACAATTATTTAAGCCTTGAAGTTGAAAACCTTAACAAAGTGTCGCATCTCTGTCGTGAATGAATCACTGGCTAGAGTGCAAAAAATTTCAAAACATTTCTTCCCCCTTTTTTTAAAAAAAAAAACGAGTCAAGATGCGGGTGATAAGATACCAACATGAATATGCAACACATATTTGGGAGTTTAGGAAACATTATCTTGTTGTAGTATGCTTTCGAGTTAAACCCTTGTTTTAGTTAGAACTTTTAGAGGTTGTAACGTGGCCTTCGAGGTTTTTTTTTTAGAAAAAAGTTTTTCAAGGCTCAAGTTATTTGGTGCCCACCCCCTTCGTGATATTCTCCTGTCCTAAGTTCAGCTGACTTATCACAAACATTCATCTTTCAAAAGGATTTATAATGGTTGAGTGATCACGACAAATTTTCCAACATGATTGTCACTTAACTTTTGCTGCTTTTGTTTTTGATATTATTGTTCCTCTTCTTTTGATGAAAATTTTATTGAATAATCTTTTTTCGGCCTTTTAGGCTCTCTTTTCCCTAACTTTTGCCTGGACAAAATCTTTTGAATTTCAATTTTGGGAGTCCAACGGGACGCCCTAACTTTTTCCTAAGCGACTTGTTTTCAAGTTTCGACTTAGTGGGGATTTTGTTTCTTTCTTATTCATACTTTCCACTTCGAACAAGTCAATATGACTTTAGGTCTTTGAACTTTTTCTTTCTTTCTCTCTTTTTTTTGAAGAAAACAAATGCCTCATTCCTTGGTCTGCGAGGGATAGCCATTATTGTATCGATTCGATCTCGACCTCACGACTTTGTGAGGAAATGAACATCATGGTTTAGACATTTTTCCTGATCTCATGATGCGAAAGATAAAATGTGGTGATCCTCAGATGGGACATTCCTTCTGAAATTTGAATGCTTGGTCAAATTAACTGAACATCTACCCTGCCACAGGTTTAAAAAAAATAAGTTTTTTTTAACGGAAAAGAAACTCCTACTTCGAAGGCTCAGAGGGGTTAACGAGGGTCTAACTCCCTTATATCTCCGGTGTTTGGGGATTGAAACAATGCATGTACATCGTCAACGGGGTTCTACTCAAAAGCATACCACTACAGTCATCGTTTTTAGCTAAACTCCTTCCTCCAAAATCTTGGCTAAGCAAAAGAATTGGCACATTTGGTATCCAAAATGCTCGAAAAATCGATTAAAGAGTGATACTGGATGGATTAAGTAAAATGAAACAATTTCTTCAAGGCAAAAATATTCAACGCATCAAGACTGACATTCGCCATAAACAAAATCCTATATGCAGACAATGCTAAAATAATCAATCAAGATAACACATGAAAGTGCGGCAAAGAAACGTAATAAAAGCCATTATGGGGAAGAAATATCTCCCACAAGGTTCGCCGATCTCACCGACCTGCCGTAATCTTGATATAACCCTGATCCAAAGACCTTTACCAACAGTGCGGAGATGTGAAACAAATTGGCATGGCATCCACCAGTAAAGTGAATGAGAATCCTATCAATCATAGAACTAAACACGCCCCTTGCACAGTAGTAGTTGTGTTTGTTATCCGTATTTCAAGCGATCAACCAATCATGACTTAGATTACCATTTCTATGTAAGGCCCACGAAGTTTATATGCACATGCTTATCAAAATATTGGATTTTTTTGCAAACAAAATAGTAAAAAGGGCGAAAAGAAACGTATACGTATACTTGAAAGAAAATATTCTATTGATTTTGAGAAATCATCCTGTGAAAAAGGCATTTCCATTTGGAAGCAAGTAATTACAAAATCAAAGGAAACAAGTGTTTACAAATGGCAATGTGAATATGAATATCCATCAAGTCCCGACTCTGCTATGACTCTTATGACTCTTACGCTTTCATCTTCCTGTTTTCAGACAGATCATTCTTGGATTAGTTTCGAGCTTATGCCAGGTGATGGAACGAAGAAAAGAAACAAAGGATCTCATGCCGAGCGTAGTCATTTGCTTTAAGTCCCTAACTTTTGCCTGAATCGCCCTTTCGGGTTTTCGATTCACCAGGAAACCCTCTTTTTGCCTAAACCGCCCTTTCGGGTTTTCAGTTTAGCGGGGTTTTTCTTTATTTTTTTTATTTTTATACAAAGTATTTTTAACCACGTCAACATTCACAGGGAGAGGGAAGTACTCTCCATCCATAGTCGTGAGCATCATCGCTCCTCCAGAGAAAAATTTTCTGACCACGAAAAGACCTTCATAAGTCGGAACCCACTTGCCCCTTGGATCTCCCTGGGGGAGAATTATCCTTTTTAGCACAAGGTCACCTGGCTTGTAACACTGAGGCTGTACCCTCTTATCAAAAGCTTTCCTCGTCCTTTGCTGATATACCTGACCATGACATATAGCCGTCAACCTCTTCACGTCAATAAGTTCCAACTGATCTAGCCGATTCTGTACCCATTCACTTTTATCCAGCTCAACATCCCTCATGATCCTAACAGAAGGAATCTCGACTTCTACCGACAATACTGCTTCTATGCCGTAAACTAATGAAAATAGGGTTGCCCCAATCGAAGTACGCATAATGGTGCGATAACCATGCAAAGCGAAAGTCAGCATCTCATGCCAATCTTTAAAGGTTACCACCATCTTCTGTATGATTTTCTTAATATTCTTATTGGCCGCTTAGACAACACCTCTCATCTTTGGTCGGTATGGGGAAGAGTTATGATGCTTGATTTTGAAGGACTCACAAAGCTCCTTCATCATTTTGTTGTTCAAATTGGACCCATTATCGGTAATGATCTTTTCAGGCACTCCGTAGCGACAGATAATATTGTGCTTAATGAACCGAGTTACCACCTGCTTGGGGACATTGGAATAGGATGCAGCTTCGACCCATTTTGTAAAATAATCGATGGCAATCAGAATGAAACGGTGCCCGTTAAATGCAGTAGGTTCAATTTTGCCAATCATATCAATTCCCCACATCGCAAACGACCAAGGGGAAGTCAAAACATTCAAAGGTATTGGCCGCACATGCACCTTATCAGCATAGACTTGACATTTGTGGCAAACCCGTGCATGATTGTAACAGTCAGTCTCCATGGTGGACCAATAATAACCTGCTCGCAAAATCTTTTTAGCCATGGTATGCCCACTGGAATGGGTCCCGAAATCACCTTCATGTATCTCCTCAGTGATTGTAGCTGCTTCTTTCTTGTCAACACATCTGAGCAGTAAACCGTCATGATGCCTTCTATACAACACACCACCACTGAGAAAGAACTTGGCTGAAAATATTCTCAAGAACTTCTTATCTGTGACGGATGCCTCTTCAGGGTACTCTTGTGTTTCAAGATATCGTTTAATATCATAAAACCAAGGATTACCATCTAATTCCAAACTAGCCTCAAAACAGAAAGTTGGCTCACTCAAACTTCTTATGGTAATGAAAGGTGCCTCATTAGCCCACTTAACCTTGAACATGGAGGACAAAGTTGCCAGTGCATCAGCTATATTGTTTTCTTCTCTGGGAATGTGCTCAAACGTGATCTCTTCGAAGTATGGAATCAGATTCATAACATGCTCACGATAGGGAATTAGGTTCTGATGGTGAGTCTCCCAATCTCCATTATTCTGGCTGATAACAAGATTGGAATCCCCGTAAACTTTCAAAAATTTGATGCGCAGGTCGATCGCTGCTTCAATGCCATAAATGCAAGCCTCATATTCGACCATGTTTTTAGTGCAATCGAAACAAATACGAGCCGTGAAAGGAATGTGGTATCCCTCAGGGGAAGTGATAATAGCTCCAACGCCGTTGCCCATGGCATTGGAGGCCCCATCAAAAACAAGCGTCCAACGTGATCCTGGCTCGGATCCTTCGTCTGGGTCTGGCATGTTACAATCTCGAATATACACAATTTCTTCATCTGGAAAATCAAACTTCATCGGTTCATAATCGTTCATGGGCTGATGATCAAGATGGTCGGCCAGTACACTACCCTTAATTGCTTTTTGAGTAGTGTATTGGATATCATATTCAGTGAGTATCATCTGCCAACGGGCTACCCTACCTGTAAGAGCTGGCTTCTCGAAAATGTACTTGATTGGATCCATTTTGGATATCAAGTAGGTGGTGTGAGTTAACATGTACTGCCTCAAACGTTTGGCGGCCCAGGCAAGCGCATAATAAGTCTTTTCCAGCAATGAGTACCTCGACTCGCATTCCGTAAACTTCTTACTCAAGTAGTAAATAGCCTGCTCTTTCTTCCCTGTCTCGTCGTGCTGATCAAGGACACAACCCATTGAGCTCTCCAACACGGTTAGATACATGATTAGTGGCCTTCCTTCTATTGGCGGCATGAGTATCAGAGGTTCCTGCAAATTCTCCTTTATTTTGTCAAAGGCCTTCTGACAATCCTCATTCCATTTCACTGTCTGAATTTTCTTCAACAACTTGAACAAAGGTTCACAGGTGGCTGTGAGATGAGAAATAAATCTAGAAATGTAGTTTAACCTTCCCAAGAAACCACATACTTCCTTCTCTATCCTTGGTTCAGGCATTTCCTGTATCTCTTTTACCTTGGACGGGTCCACCTCGATACCTTTTTCACTTACAATAAAACCCAACAGCTTGCCGGATCTCACCCCGAAGGTGCACTTATTCGGATTCAACCTCAGCAAGAACTGCCTCAGTCTCTCTAACAATTTTTCCAGATGAACAAGATGTTCCTCTTCCGTGTCAGACTTAGCAATCATATCGTCCACATAAACCTCAATTTCTTTGTGAATCAAATCATGAAAGAGAGTGACCAAGGCGCGCTGATATGTTGCCCTGACATTTTTCAAACCAAACGGCATCACTTTATAGCAGAAAGTTCCCCAAGGCGTGATAAATGTTGTCTTCTCCATATCCTTCGGAGCCATCTTAATTTTATTGTAACCCGAAAAACCATCCATGAACGAAAACACTTCGGAATGAGAAGTATTGTCGACCAACACATCAATATGCGGAAGAGGGAAGTCATCTTTAGGGATGGCCCTGTTCAAATCCCTATCATCCACGCATATCCTGACCTTACCATCCTTCTTGGGCACAGGCACAATATTTGCAATCCATGGCGGATAATTGATGACCTTTAAGAAATTCACGTCCAACTGCTTCTGGACCTCCTCCTTGATCTTCTTGGACATCTCATGATGAGTTCTTCAGAGCTTTTGCTTGACAGGGGAACAAGCTTCTTTTAGCGGTAGTCGATGCACCACTATGTCTGTATCCAACCCAGACATATCCTCATAAGACCAAGCGAAGATATCAGAATACTCACGGAGTAACTCAATTAATATGACCTTTATACTTTCTTCGAGATCTGCCCCTATCTTGACTTCTCTTCTTATCTCTTCTGTGCCAATATTCACCACCTCAATCGAATCCTGATTCGGCTGGATAACCTTCTCCTCTTGTTTCAACAATCTTGCTAATTCCTCAAGAAGATCACAATCTTCATATGCTTCTTCTTTAGCTTGATAAATAGGAGTATCAAAGTCATAATGAGCCATAGCAGAGTCGTTATAAAATATAATCGGTGGTGGAAGTGCATTTGCATGAACGACATTTTGGCGTTTTTTAGTTACAGTGTGTGAAAAGAGAAACATTACCATTCAAATAAAAAAGAAATGGAGAAAATTTTTGAATGCAAAAACGTCCTTTATTTCATGATAAACTTTTTGAAAATAAACATGGTGGCCTTACACAAATGATCCACCACGCCTTGGGCAGAGCGTTGGAATTATGATATGATAATAAAAGAAAACAAGAAAATTACTCCTCAGCGCTTGAAACTTAGATAACATCCACAGAAGTCCAATTGTTGAGTGTATGTCCTGGAATACTCGGATGAATCCAATCTTCGATATTGTAGCCATCAACCCTATCATTGCCAACTGCATTGACGTGTCCTTCTTGAGTAGCACAAGGACGGGAAAACTTCACAGGAGTAGATAAACTAAATGCTCTGGGAGTTGTACTCTGCTGACCCGGGCTAAAACCAAGACCAAATTTATTAAATTTTTGGGGAACGTCCAGCACCTGACCCCAACCTTCAATGTTACCACTTTCCACCACAGCTCTCGCATCCCTGAGAGAAGACATAACAGTTTCAGGCTTCTTTTTCTGCTCTGGAGGAGGAAATTTGACAGCATGAACTGTCTCAAACGCCTGAAATGGAGTCTCATGTATCTCGCCTTCAACTTCAACATAGCGGAATGATGTAAAATGACTCACGATGTACTCTTCCTCGCCGCACACAGTTATCACCTTTCCCACTGCAGGATACTTGAGTTTCTGATGAAGAGTAGAAGTGACTGCCCCTGCTTTATGAATCCACAGCCGCCCCAACAAACAACAATGTGCTGGCTGTATATCCATCACAAAAAATGTAACCATGAAGGTGCAAGGACCAACCTTGATTGGTAAATCCACCTCCCCAAACACTGAACTTCGATACCCATCAAACGCCTTAACCATCAAATCACTAGGGCGCAGCTCCAGTCCAGAATAATCAATTTTCATCAATGCTGACTTAGGCAATACATTCAAAGACGACTCTGTGTCCACCAAAACCCGGGATAAAGTAGTTCCCCTGCACTCCATTGAAATATGAAACGCTTTGTTATAGTCCCGCCCTTCCGGAGGAAGATCAAAATCTGTGAAGCCCAGACCGTTCCTGGTAGACATGTTAGCACAAACATACTCAAACTGATTGACTGTTATCTCATGTGGCACGAACACATTTTTTAAAAACTTCATCAAAGAATTTCTATGAGGTTCTGAATAAATCAACAGAGACAAGATATACATCTTAGAAGGAGTATGGCCCAGATGATCAATTATACTATAATCACTCTTTCTGATAATTCACATTAACTCTTCAACCTCATCGCGAACTGAAGAAGCTTTTGGCATCGGAATTGGTTGAGTCACATTGGCTGGCGTAACCCTTGGATTACCAATCATAACCTATTGTTTTCCTTTTTCTCTTGCAGAAGCATCTTCCGCATCTTGCACATTGGAAGGACCAAATACTCTCCCACTTCTAGTCATTCGACCCACACCAGAAAAATTATGAACTTCCCCTTCATTACCTTCAGCACATTCTTCCTCAGACAAACGAGTACTTACTTCCTGCTTCACCCCATGGTAATAAAAATCAGCACCATAATTCCATGGGATGGCCTTCTCACTGGTATACGGCATGGGACCAGGTGCCATAATCATCAAAGGAGGTGCCCTAGATGGGGTAGGAATGCGCACAGGGGTGTAAGGAATAGATATCACAACAACATCTTCTTCGGTAACCTTATGGTAGCTCGGTTTTCTATCAAACCGCAGGGAACCCTCCTTTATCATCAATTGGATACCGACTTTTAAATCATCACAGCCCTTCGGTTGCTCTCTACACTTGGAACACTCTAAAGTATAACCCGCGAAAATAGAATTGTCAAGAAAATACCTCTTAACATACCACAACAGAGTAGTTACTTGTTCCACATTCATGATTAAATTCAACACTTCACCATTATCATCAATCATATTAACAACACCCCCTCCATGCCTAGGTATTGGGTTTTGAGTAACATTTGGACCAGTCACTAGAGTAAACTCAATTGCCTTAGAATCCAACAAGTCTTGTATCTTGCACTTCAACGCAAAGAAATTGTCAGTAGAATGACCAACTCCGCCTGAATGGAATTCACATCTTGCATTAGCATCATAGTTAGGAGGATGTCTTGCGGGGGGTGGTGGCATATTTCTCAAACTGATCAACTTCAAATTGAGAAAATGGTGGAGTTCTTCAGTAAGAGATACCGGCAAGGGATAGAATTTTCTCAATTGTCTCTGCTGTTGATTATTATACTGACGGGGAGCATCTTGCTGTCTTTGTTGTTGAGGAACTATATTCGGTCTCTGCTGCGGGGGAGCATTAACAGGAATAGAAACAACATTGATTTATTGGTGTTGACGATCCTCTCCTCTTCCTCTATGAGAGTAAACCTCACTTGTGTCGCCTTCCTTTTTCTTAGGGTAAGTATTGAATGGTTTGTTATTGCCCCCTGATGAGCCACTAGAACCTCCAATCTGAATTTTCCCCAATTTCAAACCTACCTCAATTCTTTCACCAGCCATAACCAAGTCTGCAAATCCTGCCGAAGTACTTCCTATCATGTGCTCATAGAATGGCCCTTGCAGGGTACTCATAAACATATCAATGAGTTCTCTCTCCATGAGTGCCGGTTGAACCCTCGCAGCCAACTTACGGCACCTCTGAGCGTATTCCTTGAAAGATTCTCTTGGTCCTTGTGACAAATTCTGTAACTGAGTACGATTAGGCACCATATTCACATTGCACTGATAATGTTTGACAAAAGCCCGAGCAAGATAATTCCAGCAACGAATATGGGTTTTATCCAACTTCATGTACCACTTCAGGGATTCCCCAGATAGGCTATCCTGGAAAAAGTGAATCAAAAGCCCCTGATCCTCAGTATGCACTGTCATCTTTCGAAAATAAGCAATTGCATGAGTAACAGGACATGACGTTTCGTTGTACTTTTCAAATACATGAGGCTTGAACTTTGGAGGAACTTTCACCCCAGACACCAACCTGAGATCATTAGCATCCATACCAAGGGCTCCTTGCCCTTCCACAACCTTCAAACGTTCTTCCAACAACCGATACTTCTTATCCTCAACCTGAACTTCCGGCTCTGAACGCCGAACAGAAAACTGATCTTCATCCTGGTCAAAGTCATAATCCTGCTCCTAATATCCCCTTATACCACCCTAATTATCTCTTTTTTTCCCCACAAGACGAGGTCCCGGAGACGGGGGAAACTTCCTTATGTTGCGCACAAAGGGGTTTCCGGGCATCCCATGAAAATTTCCAACAGGCTGATCTTGCACATCCCCCAATCCTACAGAAATGTCCTGATAGAGCCCTTGATTTCCACCATCCCCTGGATAGCGGTGCTGGTTGTTTACAATGGAAGCCAGTTCATATTGTCG
The DNA here is from genome assembly GCA_948472305.1 of Vicia faba. NCBI lineage: Eukaryota > Viridiplantae > Streptophyta > Magnoliopsida > Fabales > Fabaceae > Vicia > Vicia faba. The sequence goes on from OX451735.1 coordinate 1,083,988,833, forward strand.
ACGATTCACATTGGTGATGACCTCCATGAACTGGGTCATCTGAGTAGCCATCTGGGCCCTTATTTCAGCGAGTTCAGCTTGAACTTGTTCCATCTGTCTTGGAAAATTGTTTCTGGTGGAATACCGATGAGTAGTCGTCTTGAATTCTGAATAAGAAAAGCAGAAGAATAAGAATATCGTCTTGAGATAACCTGTAATGTTATGAAATGCATGATGTGCATGATCTGTTTGTCATTTCCCGGTATTCAAGAGTCCTTTTATTCATCAATCACGGAGCGCAACCAATAATCAAGCATACAATCAAAGAGAAAAAAAGGACAAAAAGACAAACACTTCAATTATTTACAAACAAAAGAAACGATGTTCGAGTGACTTCGGACATTTAAGAGTGTAACGATAAACAACAAAATACGTGTTTCAAAGTAAACTTAACAAAAACTGAATAATAAAAACAAACAACGGTCCCTTCCAACAATCCTGGGGGTGACCAAATACACCAAAGGTAAGTATCAAAACTAAATCTCCGGAACAAGACACGCTTCAAGGTGTTGACAATACTCTTCAAACCTGGCTTTCTCCTTCAAACGTTGTGATGTGACTACTTTACTTTCTTGAAACCGATCCTCTGTGACACGCCTCTGGGCTACTTCCTTCTTAAGCTGAGCATCTTTGTCTTTGAGCTGTTTCTCCAAGTTTTGAATCTTCTTCCTGTAGCTATTCTCAGATGCCCGAAGCTTCTAGCACTCTTGCTGGGTCTTACTCAACTCTTGTTCTATTTCAGCATGAGACCTCTTCCTAAAACTGGTTGCATCAGAAGTTTCCCCTTGAGCTTCTTTGAGTTTGCGAGCTAAGTCGGCCCTTTCTTGATCTACCCAATAAAGTCTCATCCCTGCCTCACGGTCTTTTGCACGAAGTTGAATGTTCTAAACATGAACCTGGGTGAACACCTCGGTAGGCATCGTGTTACTCAAAACAGTAGGAGGTTGCTCACATATAGGAGCCAGCCTTACAAATGGTAACCGTAAAATCTTAACCCTGGCTCTAATCCATTCCAAGTAAGGAACCCTAGCAATAGGAACCTTCTTGCCCAAAGCAGTTCTATCCTTCTTGTGAATTCCCTTCCAAGCACTTGTCACTCTTTTCAACATCACATGATCACTTCCTCTAACAAAATACACTGATTTAGACACCTCTTCAACCTTTGGCGGTCCATCCATTGCATATCCCAATTTACGATAAGCAAGCACATGATTATAGTTGATACACCCATTAGTTCCTATGAGGGGAACGTTAGGGAAATCTCTACAGCTAGTGATAATACTTTGTACTTCCCCCATGTCATAATTCCACCGGATATCAAATGAAGTAAGGTTGACAAGTCTTGATGACCATCAGAGAGAATGTCTGGTATCCACGAAATGGCCACTTACCGGTAGGTGCAACTTAAACCATTCATACAACATCGAATGAAATAAACTTACATTACCTCCTTTTCCATGCCTGAAATGAATGGTGTAAAGAGTATCTGCCAAGAGTGTCTGTACCGGGTTCTTATTTCTAAAAACACAAATAGCCATCAAATCCACAAAATTTCTCTTGTGAGGCAAGAGGATGATCTCGTATATCATGAGAGCAAACAGAGAGCTGAAGTCACTCCAATTCCCTTTCTTTGCCCAGTCTTCAGCTTTCTTCACTAAGAAATCCAAATAAAACCCTGTAGTATCTTCACTTGATTTCCAATTGTCTTTCACCTCTTTCCAATTCAAATGAAGAATTTCAGCAATAACTTCGAACTTCAGCTTCTCTGGCACTTGGACGAAAGGAACTTCATCGGACAACTTGATATTAAGTAACTACGCGTACTCTTCTAGTGTGGGAACCAGTTGATAATCTTGAAAAGTAAAACACCATAATTCCTTGTCATAGAACTGGAAGAGGGTGATCAAAGCCATTGGGTCAACTGGAGTGTTAAGGATTAGTAATAAATTGCCATAATTTTTGTTGAAATTATTCAGAACACCACTCTTCAGATAAGAACTCAACCTCTTTAATTCGGACACATCAATAGTAAGAATATGATAAGCGAATGTATGCCTGTTGGGCTCTTTAACACGAACTGAATCAAACTCATCTGACGGGAGGCCAGCCATTTCTGATGGAAAGAGGACTCTCGAATGTCCCTGGAAGATGACATGTGCATGCTAGTTTTTTTTTATACATCATTTTTTTATAGAAATAAATATGCTATGATGCAACATGACAGGATCAAAGTTTCACACTAGATAATGGCTGGACCATTACAGAACAGCACCACTCAAGATCAAAAGAAAAATCCCAAAGCTTCAAAACTATCATGGGAACTTGAGTCACCTTTGCAACACAAAGTCACCAATAGTACCTGTACCTGTAAGAAAAGTTTTCACGCCCCTCTCACGGGTGTAGTCTAGGTCAAGGTAAGGTTAAAAGCCAAATCAGAGTACAAGAGCTCGATTGTCGGTTACATCATACGATAACACCTACCCGAACTACCTTTGAAGTCATGGCTCTCATGGTCAGGTCTACAAAGCATCCGCCTCATAGCCACCATGGCCACTCTATTCCTAGTTCCTATGGAATTCATTCATAGCCTGGGTATGAGGCCTTTTACCTCATGGAACAACCCACCCACCAATAAATCCAGAATCCAAACAGTCCAGCCAAATCCAGTATGCAGAAAGTAAAGCACACATAGGATGCAATGCAAACAGATAAATATGCAAAGCGGTAAAATAAACACCCAAAAAGAAAACAAACAAGAGCTAGGATCGACTCCGGGATGGACCAGCAAGAGGTTAATCTATTCCCTAGTGAAGTCGCCAATTGAAACAACCTGGGCCGAACCGTCATCTTGTAATGAAACATCAATGAAGTCGCCACCAAATGTCTTTTATCCCGCCAAGAGGGAAAGGTAGACATCGAGAAAACCTGAAAAGGGAGAATTCACAGTCTTTCGACCGAGAGATCAAGTAAGGGAGTCTGTTATGCGAGGGGAAGGTATTAGCACCCCACACGCCCGTAGTACTCTACGGTATCCACTCTTGTTGTCTAATATAATGGGTGTGGTCAAAACCTATGTCTATGGCTTAAAGCTAAAAAGGGAATGCATGCGAAAGAAAAGAAGAAAATAATGTAGGGAAAATAAAAGTTGTGCTCGGTTCGGCCCTACCCTAATGCCTACGTATCCCTTTTAAGGAATCAGAGCAGCCGTAGTTCGGCTCACATATTCTGGTTGGTTTGTGTTTTTTAGTTAAGACAACAAAAACAGTCAAGATGGAAAAACATCAAATAAAACAACAAACAAATGAGATGGTAAAACATCGGCTAAATAATAACAAAGTAACATCTCAAAAATGGTGAAACACCAAACGATAAAACAACACACCTAACCATGACATTGAGAATCAAAGTAGGATAACCAACATGTGTGATGGCGAAACATCGGCTTCAAACAAGTATGCGATGGCGAAGCATCGGCTATAAGATAACAAGGTATCATGGCAAAGATGATGAAACATCAATAAACCGGATGACAAAACATCACACCTAACAATGATATTGAGAATCAAAGTAGGATAACAAACATCTGCGATGGCGAAACATCAACTTCAAACAAATGTGCGATGGCGAAACATCGGCTGAAAGATAACAAGGTATCATGGTAAAGATGGCGAAACATCAATAAACCATATGACAAAACATCACACCTAACAATGATATTGAGAATCAAAGTAGGATAACAAACATGTGCGATGGCGAAACATCGGCTTCAAACAAGTATGCGATGGAGAAACATCGACTAAAAGATAACAATGTATCATGGAAAAGATGGCGAAACATCAATAAACCAGGTTTAAAAACAAAGTTAAGAGGCGCACAAAAAAATAAAATTGATTTATATCTTTTACCTTGAAGAAGGGTTTGAGTTTATTATAAGTGTTTTAGGATTTTCCAAGAAAACAATTTTTGTTTTAAGATGCAAAATGCAAAGGAAGGAAAAAAAACAGCTAAGGGAAACTAGCCTAGCCCTATCCCTAGTGTTATCATACAATGATTGACCCTAAGGTTGAGGATAAAGGAAATTCCTACCCTATGCTAGCATACATAGATTCCTAACTTAATCAACATGTCAAAGGAATCTTAACAAAACTATCCTATAGGGAACAGGCAATGAGAGCAAAGTCGTGATCTCAATTTCTAAATTGAGTGACTCATCAATCAACAATTAAAAAAACAATAAACATCCTATAGGGAACATGCACTGAGAGCGAAGTCGTGATCTCAATTTCTAAATTGAGTGACTCATCGATCAACAATTAAAGAAAAAAAAATAAACATCCTATAGGGAACATGCACTGAGAGCGAAGTCGTGATCTCAATTTCTAAATTGAGTGACTCATCGATCAATAGTTAAAGAAACAAACACAAACACAACACACGTATCAAACAAAACAGAGGGCCTCCTGACATATATCAGCAACAGAGGTCCCATCATGCAACATAGAACTGTACAAAATGAAAATAGAAGTAAAGAAATAGTGCAATACCAAACAGATAACTATCCGTAGCAACTGAGCAAGAATTAAAGAAACCCAAAGAACTTCAAGCAAGCTGGCATCAGTAGACAAATCAAGTCAGAAATTACGCCATTAGGATGTAAGTATTGAGATTTTCAGATATGAACAGATCCCATGGGCAATGTATAGCATTCATAATCCCATATATATATATATATATATATATATATATATATATATATATATATATATATATATATATATATATATATATATATATATATATATATATATATATATATATATATATATATATATATATATATATATATATATATATATATATATATATATCCTGCATAGACTATCAAATATGCCAAGCACAAGAGTAGTACCAATATAATAAATTGTGTTCCACAAATAAAGTGAAACATAGTAGCCTCAAGTCAAAAATGGAAAACTTTTCTCAGAGTACCTCGCGCATTCAACAGCCAAGTTAGTATTCCCATAAATAGAATGATGACTCACATAAGGGATGGATTATGACACCATAATGAAGTGAGAAAACATGATAGGAACTATCAAAACATTAGATATGATAGACAAAAAGAAAGATGCATATGCATAATTTGGTCAAAAGTTAGAGGAATGTAGCTCCTTTCTATCACTATATTGAATTGACAATTGAATATCAATCAAGAATTATGGGAGCTTGAGAAGAATACAATCAAAGACCATAAAGGTCAGTATCAACCACAATTCAATCATACTCAAATATTTCATCACAACTCATAAGCATAATAGAAGAGGAATCCCATACAATGCATCAAAGACTTAGATCTCAAGCTAACCATGGAAGAAAGTCAAACAAGGACAAAATTAGATAGTTTGTAACAATCAAAGATTTGAAGTAAAGCTTACAAAACATGATTAGGACATGATCAAAAGGTTAAAGTGTTGATTCTAAAACATGTTGCACAAGTGCATTCAAAATACCTCAAAAATTCAACAAGGATAAAAGAAAGAAGCCAAACTCTATTCATGATTAGAACTAACTTAAGTAATAGGGATCATTTACTCTCAAGTAATCATGAGACTATCATTGAAGTATCATTTCCCTTCATGTTATCATTGTCCATTTAATGACCTCAAACTCAAATTGAAAACTCAAATTTCAAAGTGAAGATCAACAAGAAAGCAAAAAGTCATAAAACATGCATCAAAAGGTTCAATCATTCAAACATGGGGAATTAAGTGAAATGACTTGAGTTTATGTGGATAAACAGAACCAACATGATCATTAGGCGCCCAATTATAGGCCTCACTTAAGTTCATTGTCCATCAAGCAAATTGCAACAAGATATGCAACATTAAATGGGTGCCTTCACTTCAAAAATACATCAAAAAAAAAGAAAAGGGCTTCCATAATTCAAACAAAAAATTTCTTAGCATCTTTGAGATGTATAAGAGTCATAAAACATGTTTTAAGTTCATGGATGGATGAGGAAAGGATCAATCAAACTTCAAATATCAAAAACTAGTTGGCAAAAACCACCAAACTAGACAAGTTTTCAAAGTATTTTGTGGAAAATACCAAACCTTATCAATTAATTCAAGAAAATTTTTTTAAGGACCTAAATCCATTTATGAACCTTAAACAAGAAACAAATTCAATTGAAACTCAAGGCCAGTTGCTTTTTGGAATCAAAACAAACAAGGGAATTAGCAAAACCCTAATTATTTAGAAAATGAACTCAATTATTGATTAATCAAGTTCCAATTCTAAACTAATCAAATTAAAATAATACAAAACTAAATAAAACTCCAAAGATCAGAGAACTTATTTTTTCAAATTTTTAGAATTAAAGAAAAGTCAAAAATAAAATCAAAATTCAAACCTTTAAACAATTAAACAAAAATTCACATCTCAAAATAAAATTCAAATCAAAAGTCAGAAAAATATCCAACCAAAATTATATTCAAATAATAGAATTAAAAACCAGCATCCATGATTTTTTGAGGAATTTTTAGATTAAAGGAAATATTAAAATAAAATCAAACAAACAATTAAACAATTAAACTATTATTTAATGACAAAAATACAAACCCTAGCCAAAAGTCATAAAAAGGTCAAAACAAAATTATATTCAGACACTATGATTAAAAACAAACTTATATGATTTTTTTGAGGATTTTTGAATTAAAGGAAATATTAAAACAAAAATTATGAAGTAAACATTTCAAATAAACTTCTCAAATTAAATTTCTAATAAAAAAAAGAAAAAAAAATGCTAAACCAAAATCAGAATCAATTTCTAAATTATTTTATGAGTGAAAGATAATTTTTTTGGAATTTTTAGATCAAAAGAGCTATTAAAATAAAAATAATCATTGAACAAACAATTAATTAAACTTATGAAATTTTAAACCAATCAAAACATTTTTAAAAATTCCAATAAAATTACACAAGATAGTAGAAATTATTTTGGACTTGTGATAATTTTTTCAGAATTTTTTTAATTGTTTTGATCAAGAAACAAAAATCAGAAAATCAATTGAAATCAAAATATAAACTAATATTCAAAAATTCAAATGGACCGTTCAGATGATGACACCTCATCATCCCTAACCTCCAGCCAAACCAGAAAACGCGCGCTCCCATCAGTGTTGCACCCCCAACTTCAGTCCCTCCAAACAAACTCGTTTCTCAACCATTTTTCATCAAATCAAGTGCAAATTAAAGTCATCATGACAAGGAATTCAATGCAATTCGAATCACATCAAGTAGTCAAACATGGATTTAGAAATTTATGCACGAAATCATCAAAAACTCACTGAAACCTAGAGTTGTAGAGATCTTAAACAAGCATTGTAGACCAAATGAAACCTCAAATTGCTTCAGAATCATTCATATAACATCCACAAACAGATATTCATGCTTAATTTCAACAATAAACAGCTACATTTCAAAAATCAAAGTTGAATGAACCTACCTCAATTCAAAATCCGAATGCTTGATTCTCTCACTCCATATGCGATTCCAGGCTTGCTTTAGCTTCCTTAGCACTTGAGGATGAAGAGCCAAGAAGAAAAACTCCCAATGCACCACTGAAACTTGAGATTCGAAGAAAAGTGCAACTATGGAAATTCTGAGTCCAGATCTGGAATTTGGAAGTTGTGAGCTCTCTCCCTCACCTTCAGTGCTTGCTTCTTATTATATATGACATGTAGAGTAGGTTTTCCGAGAGAAATGGGCTTCAAAGTCAGTGCATTGCCCAATTGGAAATTTGGCTATATTGAAAAATGAAATTCTGACCATGCCATTCGCTCGTGCGTTTTTCCTCCTTTCAATTTATTTTGAGGCCTTTCTTACTCAAATTTTGATCCACCAAATCTTGGCCCTTGATTCCTCATGATGAGATCATGCTAGTGTTTTTGCAAATTTGGCAAGTTTTGTCAATTTTTGAGTCATGGTGGTACAGCTGTACATGGGGCACGATTTTGCTACCATTATGGGTTTCCTCAAATCATAAATGGGTCATGGGCCTTATTAGAAGTGAAAAGAATGATTGAAAATGAAGTTCTCAAGTTTTGGCATTTTGCTTGCATGGCTAATGTTCAACAAAATGGCATGAAATTGAAAAGACCATAACTTGCCCATACTTTTGAATTTGGACACAAATGAGTACAATTTGGAATGGTGTTGAAAAGATCTACAATCCCTTAGTTTTGAGTTTTTCCAATTGAATCAATTAAGGTCCTCAAAATTTGACATGAAATTCACTAATTTTGGAAAATGACCTATAATTTTAACTTGAGGCATGAATTTCCAAAGACCATAACTCTTGACTCTTTGCCAATTTGGACATGAGACCAAAAGGAGATGAAAGATCACCCTCTTATCTTTCCAAGCATATTTCATTTGCATTTTTTTGATTAAAGGTGAATAAAAATATGAATTTTTGAAGTTAAGTCCTCATTTTCCAAAATTAGAAACTTTTAGGGTTTCTTCATGAACAAGTTTCAACCCAAACCTCAATATTTTTTATCCAATGATCAAAACGGACTTGAAATATGTAAATTACACCCTTGAATTGATGGTTGACAAAAAGTTCACTTGGTCAACCTTGACTTTGACTGATTTTGACCAAAATGACCATTTTGCCCCTTTGAATTAATTGGTCCACTTCTATGCAAAATTGATGGTCCAAACTTAAAACATACCATCTCCCAAAAATATAGAGGCCATGTACAAAGTTTCACTTCAAAATTCTCAAGAAATCTTGATAAAATCCCAAATCCTAGTTTTGGTTAACACCTTAGGAGAATGATGAATCATCTCCAAAATTTCAAATCCTCTGGGCATCTTGACCAATTTCTTGTACAAAGACTTTTTCAAATACCAATGAGATGTTGTAGCTTCTAAATCAAGATTTGTACATTGATCAATAGCCTTGATCAAACAAAACCCTAATTTTGACTGGTGAATCAAAAGAGTGATTCCTCTTATAATTAATCTCAAACTTCAATCCTCTGATGATCCAAAGAGATGGATAAAATATCTTGAGATATGCAATAACTTTTGAGCTTGAAAGATCTAGAGGTTTAGATGACAAGGTTCTACTTGAGCAACTTGTCAATGCAATCAACCTTCAAATCTTGAGGAAGACTTGATAACCAAAGTACTTTGATCCCATCACAATGTATGAATGCAATGCAATATGATATTCATGATGAAACATAAAACTAAATCAATAGGGTAAATTTTGGGGTGCAACAGCATACCCCTGACAGTTTCCACAATGTATTTATACTTACCTATAAGGTATCCCAAATCCGGGTAGAGGATTAAAACCCAAATAAAGAACCAAAATGTAAAGCATACAAGTCAAACAATGAAAGCAAGTAAATGTGATCTAGCCCTAAGGTAACCCCACTTTAAAAATTCTCCCCAGCAGAGTTGCCAGTTCTGTAACACGGTGGGAGAACTGACTTGGTTGTTTTGCGTTTTATCGCAAATGTTGCGGTTTAGCAAGAGTCGCTATCGAATTTTCTTTTATCCAAAAGGAAAGGTTGAAAAGAACAGGAAAGACCTTTGAGATGTTTTCTTGAGTTCGGGGGGTAGATTATGAAAAGGAAAGGTATTAGCACCCTTTTCATTTGTAGTTATCTACGGGCTCTTAGTTGCTTTCTAGATCACTTGCTTTTGTTTGAAAATGTGTTTTGTGTGGTTTTTGAAAGTATTTTATAAAGATGCCATCGTTTAGGAAAACTTTGTAATGATTCTTATTCGTAAGAATGTATACAAAGTGTTGATCCTTTGAAAATGTTTTCAAGTTTGAAAGGTGTTTTGGAAGTGTTAGTGTTTGTTTTGAAAATAGCAAGGATGTTTTTTTGTTTTGAAATTGAGCAAACAACTAGGAACAATCTACCTACTCAAAAGTCTTTCATGTTTATTTCCTCTTTCCTTTGATATTGTTATCTTACCATTGATTTGGTAAGTAACCCTATCTTTGGATGTAAAAGGGACGGGAAAGGGTCATCGTATAGCCATGATTAGAAATTTTGTAATATATCTTAGCATTTATTTAAGGGACTAAGATCTTTTCTGAAAGGCAACTTTGATAGCGTCATCGAGGGACTATGATCTTGTATTTTGTTTGTTTTTGCTAAGATACTCCACATGCATAATATGGCCATTTTATAAGGCAACAAAGTGGATTTACCCTAAGGGTGTAAGTCTGCAAGTGTATTGGTTTACATGCTTGATTTGTCTTGTATTAGGGTTTGCTAAGTATTGATTTTATCTTTCCATACAAACCCTAATTACTAGCATTTGTATATAAAGCATTAAATTGCAGAAAATAAAAATACTAAGCTATTATATCATTTAGGGGAGGGGGTGTACAAATTACAAATGAGGAAATTGCAAGAAAATTAAATCTAAATAATTATTACAATCATATTGAATATTATACAAAAAATGAATAAATAAAAATGCAAGTATGTAAATGCAAAAGAAATGTGATTTTTGTTTGGTTTTCATGAAAAGGTTTTTTGACCTAGTTAACTAAAATAATTAACTAAAAATAAGAAATTTAAAATAAAGTTAGTAAAATAAATTAATTTAAAGAGAACAAAATTTTTTAGGGTTTTTTATGAATTTGATTAAATTAGTAAATAAAATTAATAAAATAAAAGTCCTAAGTTCTAAATTGATTTTAATTTACAAGAAAATAATATGTAATAATTAGGACTAATTATTTAAGTATTTAAAAAAAAAGAGTAATTAATTTATTAAAGAAAATGTTTTTTATTATTTTATTTTATGAATAAAAATAAACTAAATAAATATAAATAATAAAACAAAATATTTTTTTGGATTTTTATTAGTAACAATAAAAATAATATTAATAATAATAGTAATAATAATTAAAAAAACAATAAAGAAAATAAAAATATAATATAAAATATAAAATATAAAAGAAAATAAATTAAATGAAAAATAAAATAAAAATGGTTTGGGTCAGGTGTGTGAATGTGAAAGCAAGGGTGAGAAATAAGCAAAAAACACAAAAGCCCAACAACTTGAGGCCCAGCGCTGCAAGCTTGTGACAAAAAGAGAGAAAAATGTGGAAAAAATGAGAAAAGTGGCAGCGCTGGGGCTTAAATCCACGCCCTAAGCATGAAACGTGTGCTGCATTACCATTGGGGTGGCTATACATTCGTTGATATAACTGAAACAATAAATACATAACACAAAACAAGTTCCAGAAATGAACTTCATCTTCAACCTCCAGCCATAGTTCTTGTAACTTGCTCATTTCTCAACGAAAATAAAAGATGCAAACATGAAAGTTGCTCTATTTTTCCATATGAATCCAACCATATAAATATCATGAGCTATAAATCAAATAAGAATAAGAATTTCTAAAAGCACCAAATTTTGACCTAAATATTTTCAGAGATTCAAACCTAAAATTCTCTAAGCTCAATCAATATAAATGAAATCTATGGATATATACAGTTTCAGGACAATGATGTCTACATTTTATCTTCACAAATGCAAGCCTAACAATGCTTAAGTAATGAGATAGAAGTTCAAGAAAAATACCTCAAAACTGGAAATCGTGAACTGCAAATGAGCTTGATTCAAGATGCTGCAATGATCAGGTTAGCTTCCTCAAGTTCCCGGGAAGCTAATGCAATGATTAGCTTGAGCAATGGATGGCTGAAATGGTCTGGAGAAGTCAACTTTCAGAGATCTATTTTTGGTTATGGAGGTTGATGAAGATGGAGTTACAGTTATGAAACAGGGTCAGGGATGAGTTGTATTTGATGTTTAGAAGATTTGTGATTAATTAGGAAGGAAAACACAAGAGGGAAATGAGAGATATAAGTTTAAGGTCAGAACTGTGCATCAATGGAGTTTTTTTTGTGAAAATTCTGGCTTGAGGAAGGTTTGGTGTGTTTCAGGGTGCTTAAGCTCATGTTCTAGCTCACAAATAGTGCCTTGATTTATAAGCAACAAGTTTGGAAGCTTGTTGTTGATCAGAATTCAAAATCACAAGTTTAAGCATAACATGTGATTTTTTTGAGAAATCCAAGTTTCAAATTATTGTGTACTTGCTAAGATAGAGTTGCTATGATTTAAACACACTTTCTTATGACTTTGTAGATGGATTGTGAGCAGAGGCAACAAGTTAGAGGCTCAAGAATTGACTTTGTGCGTAAAGCTTGCTTTTCAAGAATGGTATTCTTCACTTTCTTCCTAAAATGGAAATGTGAATTGGATAAAGCTTAAACCACTTGGATTATAGCTCAAAAGTTTGTGTAATCCATTAATGATGGATATATACACAAGTTAGAAGGCCTGCAAAGCAAGATTATGCATCCTAATATTGAAATTACATTTTTGTTCATCATAAAAATGACCTATAATTCAAGAATGAAATGCCAACTTCATGCCTTCGATTATCCTTTATCAAACATGAAATCAAGGAGTTACTTGACATTTTAGAAATCTTGTAATATTCTCTACAACCTCTCTTTGAATCACTTTTGAAAATTCCCCTTGGAACTATGTGAAAAATTGCCATGAAGTTAGGTCAAAATCCTGCCTAAAATTTTCAATAAGGGCAAAATCTTGAGTTTTTGATTTCTTGATGAACAAGTTTCATATTTTTACATTTTTTGATGAATTGTGATCTTTGACACTTAATTTTGACCAAAAAGTCAAAGTTTGACTTTTTAGTGTACAGTTGACTTTTGATCAGTTGACTGAAAAATCAATTATCAATCAAATGATCTTGAGGGATGTTTTGAGTCATTCCATTAGGTCAAAATTATTCAATTTAACTCTTGATATCATGTCTTAGACCAATTAACCATTTTCTAGGTCAAAAATCAGAAATTGCCCTTTCTCAGTCAAAACCCTAATTTTGACCATTTTGCTCTTTTGATGATCTGATCAAATTTCTTGAGGAATTGTGATCCAAACTTGATAAAATGATACCATATGAGTTTATAATGTTGATATGGATAAAAAATTATGAAGTTTGACTGTAAATTGGCCACAATTGACTTTTTTCCCAATACAACTGATTTTTAGGTCAACTGCTCAATTGACTGAGCAAAAATGGGATCAAGGACTTGAAACTTGACATGAGTAATCTTGAGGGTCCATAATGATCCATGAAAGTCATATGAGGCATTAAAATTTCAATTATCCTTGTGCAATCCCAAACCCTAATTTCAGTCATCAGTGCTTAAGGAGGTGTCTTGAGCTGATCAACCCTTGTGTAGTCTTGAACCAAAGGAGATCTTGTGAGAAAATACTTGATAAATGAGTGGGAATATTTTGGGGTACAACACAAGGCCTTAGTAAAAATATCAACAAACTGATTTTTAGTGCTAACATGCTTAAGAGTTATGACTTTGTCTTCAACAAGTTCTATAATAAAATGATGCCTGGTCAATGTGCTTAGTCTTACTATGGTGAATAGGATTTTTGGAAATATTAATAGCACTCAAATTGTCACAAAATAATGTCATGACATCTTGTGTGACATTATATTGAGATAACGTCTATTTCATCCATACTAGTTGAAAATAGCTACTACCTGCAACAATGTACTTAGCTTCAGTTGTAGATAGGGATACACAATTCTATTTCTTGCTGAACCATGAAATCAAATTGTTTCCTAAGAAGAAATATCGACCAGAGGTACTCTTCTTATCATCAACACTACCAGCCCAATCAACATCACAATACCCCACCAACACTGAATTTTAATTGTGAGAATACAACATTCCATACTCACATGTACCATTCACATACTTCAGAATTATTTTGACTTGATTGACGAGACTCACTTTGGGTTCTGCTTGATATCTAGCACAAACTCCAACAATAAAAGTTATATCTAGTCTGCTTGTTGTAAGATATAGAAGGCTACCAATCATGCTTTTATATAAATTATGATCAACACTAACTCCTTTTTCATCTTTGGATAACTTCAAGTGTGTAGGCGCATGAGTTCTCTTATGGCTAGCATTCTCAAATCCAAAATTCTTCACAATATTCTTTGCATATTTTCTTTGACAAAGAAAAATGGAGTCTTCCATCTGCTTGACTTGCAAGCCAAGAATGTATGTTAATCCACCTACCAAACTCATTTCAAACTCAAATTGCACATGCTTAACAAAATGCTGGAACACCCTTTTTATATCCATGATTAATGAGGAACTCATTCAACCTCTCATACTATGTTCTTGGAGCATGTTTTAACCCATAGAAGGCCTTCTTTAATTTAAACATATGATTTGGGAAATTAGGATCAACAAATCCTTTTGGATATTCAACATATACTTTTTCATTAAGATAGCCATTTAAGAAGGCACTCTTAACATCCATTTGAAACTACTTGAACTTTAAAATACATGCCACTCCAAGTAATAACCTAACAAATTCCAAACGAGCCATAGGAGAAAATGTTTCATCAAATTCCAATCCTTCAATTTGAGTGTATCCTTGAGAAACAAATCTGGATTTGTTTCTGGTGACAACACCTTGTTCATCTAACTTGTTCTTATACACCCATTTAGTACCAATTACATTTACCCCTTCAGGTATTGGTACCAAGTCCCAAACTTAATTTCTCTTAAATTGACCAAGTTCATCTTGCATAGCATGAATCCAGAACTCATCAGTCAAGGCCTCTTTGACATTCTTTGCTTTAAAATTTTAAACAAAGCAAGAATTTGACACAACCTCCCTTGATCTGGTGATTATCCCTTCATTTAGATTCCCTATTATAAGCTACTTAGGATGATCTTTCTGAATCCTCATTGAAGGTCCTTTGTCAGTTGTCACAAGTTCTTCAGGTTCAGTATTAGTACTTGAATTTGTAACATCTCCAGAAACATCATCATTCATAGATGTTTCAACATCTTCTGTGACACCAGCTTCATTTGTTGAGTCATCCACAACCACATTTATGGATTCCATCATCACCTTAGTTCTAGATTTGAATACTCTATAAGCTTTACTATTTATATGGTATCCCAGAAAGATTCACTCATCACTTTTAGGATCCATCTTCCTCCTTTGCTCACGATCTGCGAAAATATAACACTTACTTCCAAAAACATGGAAATATTTCACAGTTGGATTTCTTCCTTTCCACAATTCATAAAGAGTAACAAATCTACCAGACTCACTATATTATGGATATAGTAGGCAGTGTTCATGGCTTTAGCCCAAAAGTGAGATGCTAGTTTCTTAGCATGAAGCATGACCCTGACACATTCTTGAATAGTCATATTCTTGCGCTCCACCACACCATTCTGTTGAGGGGTAATAGGTGAAGAGAACTCATGACTAATCCCTTCAGAAGTTCAGAATTCATCAAACTTTCTATTTTCAAATTCCTTCTCATGGTCACTTCTAATTTTGACAATACCACAATCCTTCTCTCTTTGAATTCTTTGACATAATTCTTTGAAAACATCAAACACTTTAGATTTCTCTTTGATGAAATTCACCCAGGTGAACCTTGAGAAGTCATCAACAACAACATAGGCATACTTTTTTCCTCCTAAACTTTCAACTTGCATAGGTCCCATCAAGTCCATATGAATTAGCTCTAGAACTCTTGAAGTGGACAAATGTTGGAGCTTCTTATGTGACATCCTCGTTTGTTTCCCAATTTGACATTCACTACAGATTCTTCCTTCATCAATCTCTATCTTGTGAATACCTCTAACAGCCTCCTTTGATAAGACTTTCTTCATACCTTTCAGATGTAAGTGAACAAACTTTTGATGCCATAGTTTAAATTCATCTTCTTGTGACATCAAGCATGTGGGTAGACATTATGTTTCTTGAGGACTCCATAGATAGCAGTTATCTTTTGTCTTGGCTCCCTTCATGATAACTTCATTATTCTCATTTGTTACCAGACATTCATTTTTAGTAAAGTTAACTTTGAGACCTTGGTCACATAGTTGACTAAACTTATCAAATTAGCAATTATCCCCTTAACAAATAGCACATCACTAAGACTTGGTTGTTCTGTATAGTACAACTTTCCAACACCCTTTATTTCTCCTTTTGATCCATCTCCAAAAGTAATATAACTAGTGGAATGTGATTTAATATCTTTCAAGAATTTCTGGACACCAGTCATGTGTCTATAACAACCACTATCAAAGTAGCAATCCTCTATGGAAGAAGCTCCGAGAGAAGTGTGAGCTATGAGTCCAGAAGTGCCATTTCTGGTAATCCACTTTTCTTTGATTTAACAAAAGTGTGTTCTCTTATAGGTTGTGCAACGGGTTTGGGATAGCCATATAATCTATAACATTAGGGTTTTATATGACTAAACCTTCCACAGTAATGATATCTCCATCTTTGAATGTTTCCTCCTATGTAATTCAGATATCTTTGTTGATGTTGGAACATTTGATTTGACATCTCTTGTTCCTTTTTTTGTTTTAGATAAACAAACTTTACTTCAAGCCCTCTTCCTTTGTTCCTCACAGCTTAATTATCATAACCAAGACCTTTAACATTTCCATCATTTTTTCCAATTTAAAGAATGTCATCCAACATATCAGAACTACTGTTGAGCATCCTTACAGATTTAGTCATACTTTCAAATTTAGAATTGAGCAATACAACTTCATCCTTCAGATTAAAGATGACAGACAAGTGCTCCATCTTTTCAGCCTGTAGTTGAGCAATGACTTTCTTTTGATCTTCTCCCAGTTGACAAACTTCTTCAATTTTACAGCATAACTCCTTGTATGAGGCAGCAAGTTCCTCAAAGGTGAGTTCTTCATAATCTGATTCTTCATCAAAATCACAAATTCCAGTCAAGGCAGTAACATGTTCAATAGCTTCTTCTTCAAGATCACTTTCAGAATCATCCTCTGACCATTAGATAGATAAAACATCCTTCTTCTTCTTGATATAAGTGGGACACTCAGCTCTTATGTGTCCAAACCCTTCACATCCATGACATTGGATTCCTTTTCCTTGATTAGTCTTTTCTTCAGATCTGGACCTTCTCCGAACAACCTGATTTTTGTTGATGTCGAATGACTTGCTCTTGACATTTGATCTTGACTTCCAGTCCATCTTCGTCATCACTTTGTTGAATTGTCTTCCAAGTAACACAATAGAATTATATATCCATTCATATGTATCTTCCCCTGTTCATTCTTCTTAAACCTGAAGAGTTAGATTGGCATGTTCGCCATTCGTGACTTGAAGGTAGAAGATGATTGAACACTTAAGTCCCCAGAGATTTGAACTTTCCGATGCAAGAAGTGACGTTGTTGGTTGATTGTATCAGGAATGGGCTTATAGATGCCATTTAGAAAGGTGACGGAGAGTTGTTGGAGATGGTCTTATATATGACACCCAAAATAATTGTTGACTTCCACTAAAAGAAGTATCAGAATAAATCTTTGGTTGATTTAAACTGAACTAGAGAAAGGTCTACTGGAAAAGCATCAGGATAAATCATTGGTCGATTTACACTGAACCAGTAGATGTCTATACTTAACTTTAAATGAATAAGAATCAGGATAAATATTTGAGTGATTTAAGCTGAACCAGAGAAAGGTCTTGATTGTCTTCAACTGGATAAGAAGTAGAATAAATCTTTGGACGGTTTAAGCTAAACCAGAGAAAGGTCTTGATCGTCTTTAACTGGATAAGAATCAGAATAAATATTTTGGCGATTTAAACTGAACCAGAGAAAGAGTCCACCAAAAAAGAATTAGGATAAATCATTGGTAGATTTAAACTGAACCAACAAAGGTCTTTAATTATCTTTGACTGGATAAGAATCAAAATAAATCTTAGGGTCGATTTAACTGAACCATAGAAAGTGTCTACCAGAAACGAATCAGGATAAATCATTGGTCGATTTAAACTGAACCAGCAGAGGTCTTGAATTATCTTTGACTGGATAAGAATCAGAATAAATCTTAGGGTCGATTTAATTGAACCAAAGAAAGTGTCTACCGGAAACGAATCAGGACAAATCATTGGTTGATTTAAACGGAACCAGCATATGTCTTTTGAAAATGACCTTCTGAGGAAAATGGTGAAATATCCCTTTGTTAGATGTAGCCTTCGAGAAGATTGTTAGGTCATATAAGTAGTTGATGATGTTTGTCCATCGATTGATCTTTCCTGAAAATGTAAAGAGTCAGCTTTATGCAATATCAAGATGTATGAAATGCATTGTGTAATGATGTTCTCAAAATAAATGAGATTGTGCTATACGCGTTTTGTATGCATATGTTATGATATTTTGTAAATGATGTATTAATGTGGAATGTTGTTGAAGTGCATTTGTGAATTCGAGCCGCATATTTGTCTGGGGAAAATAAATCCCTGATTGTCGTTGGGGATGAAGAGTATGCGTATCTTCGATCTTCTGGGGATTTTTCCCGCTGGGGACTCCTGTTTGCTGTTTGAAGAAACCCCGCTGGGGAACATTGATTTTTGCTCTTTGTTTGAGGAAACTCAGTTGGAGAGTATTAATTCCTGCTTGGTGAGAAAAATTCAAGAACATTGGTTGTTCATTGATCTACTGGGGAGTTTATACCCTGACTGGGGATATAAGAGATGGATAACCTTTTGGCTTGTCTGGGGAAGATAAGGTTGACTGGTATTTAATTTGATTCTAGGTTCCATAGCAACTCTCTAGGGATAGTGGCAACTTCACTGGGGAGGGGATTTTAGCTGGTGATTTATGGTAAAAGCATACTCAAGCTGGGGAGTGTCAGAATAAATCTATGCCTTGATTGTATCTGAAGATGTATTGAATGTGTATCAAAATAATATCCATATCTGGACTATATCTGAATCGTATCTGAAATATGTACTGAATGAGTATCAGAATGAATATGTATCTTGATCATTTCTGAACTATATCTTAAAGATGTACTGAATGAGTATCAGAATGAATCTGTATCTTGATTGTATCTGAACTGTATCTGGAAGATGTACTGAATAAGTATCAGAATGAATTTGTATCTTGATCGTAAATGAACTGTATCTGGAAGAGAAATCTGGAATGAGTGCCAGAATGAATCTGTATCTTGATTGTGTTTGCACTATATCTAGAAGTGAATCTATAATGAGTGTCAGAAGGAATCTATATTTAGAATGTATCTGAACTTTATCTAGAAATGGATCTGGAATGAGTGTCAGGATGAATTTGTATCTTGATTGTATATGCATTGTATCTAAAAGAGAGACTGGAATGAGTGTCAGAATGAATCTATATCTAGATTGTATCTAAACTGTATCTAGAAGAGAATCTAGAATGAGTGTTAGAATAAATCTATATCTAGATTATATCTGAACTGTATCTAGAAGATTATAAACTGTTGGAGAAATAAACCCTATTGGGGAAATACTCTTGTTGAGGAAACACCCTTGTTAAGGAAATGAACTCTGCTGGAGAACATAAGTCTGAAAGGGGGTTTTACAACCTTGGAGGAACACGCTCAGCTCGGGAAGAGAAACTCCATCAACTTTACTGATTGGAACCCCATAGGCGTGTGATATTTCCGTGGAGAAAATCATACTTCTTTATCAGTCAAAGTGTTCTGCCGTGGCAATTGCAGGGAATGTATGAACTTGTAAGGATTACTCTGGGGATAATATCATGGAAGTGGCTTTGTGGGGATCCATAGAGACTTGAACATACCTCTACTTCTAGAGCCCTTGGTGAATGCTGATCAGGGAGATAAGTCTTCTACTGATAGAGAAGTGACGAGATGACGGGACATAGTCGTGTGCTTTAATCCCTAACTTTTGCCTGGACTATCCTTTCAGATTTTCAGTCCACCGGGATACCCTTTTTTGCCAAAGCCACCTTTTCAGGTTTTTGACTTGCCGGGTGTACAATTTTATTTATATATCCCTAATTTTTTCCCGAACTATTTTGGTTCACCGGAATGCCCTTATTTTTTCCTAGGCTAGTCAACCTAGCAGGTCTTTTTTCATACGTAGTATTTTTCGACTATGTTCGTGTTCACAGGTTGAGGAGAATTGTCATTGTCCATAGTAGTAAGTGTTGTAGCACTGCCAGAAGATGTTTTCTTGATCCTATGTGGCCCGTTGCTAAAATTCATGTTCAATGCCCCAAGTGATTCAGATGGAGATCTGCCCCCTGGCTATTTGGAACTTTTGAGAGACTCTTTGAATCTTGACTTGACTACCCTAGATCAGTTAGACACCATGTCATGCCCCTAGATTATGAAAGGCCTACTACTGGAAATGCCTTTTCATCTGGGGTGATTCTGTTCATTGAGAGGATTTTCGTTCATTGAATATCCGTTGTGAGAATTTCTCTGCTGTCGAACAATTAGTCATATGCAAACAATGGCATTTAAAAATGCAAAGCTTATGTCTGTCTTGATGTTTTAAAAATGCATTTTTAGTAAACACACAGAATTTTGTAAGAATGTGAATTCAACTCAGGATTTATAGTAAACCTTACAGGAGTCAGGATACCTTTTGTAATAGTATGCTTTCGAAATAACCCATGCTTCAGCTAGGACTTTTAAGGTTTGTAGCATAGTCTGGTTCACAGTTTCAGAAACAAAGGATAAAGACTACAACTTTATTTGTACCCAACTCGTTCTTCGTGATATTCTTCAGTCTTATACTCAGTTAATTGTGTGTTTAGATCCCAATTGAGTCTGGAATCTTTGCCCTGATATTTCGGTGATGGTTCGGATACCGAAAGTTTATTTGAGAAGGCGATCATTTTTTTTGTAACATTTTTTCTTTTGTTGAGGATTTGTAGCAACCTCCTTTTTTTATATTTTATTATCCCTACCTTTTGCCTGAACTATTTATTTTGTGATTATAGTCAGCAAGATGCCCCAGTTTTTTTCTTAAGTCTCCTTCATAGGTTTTGACTTAACTGGCTTTTCTTTTGAAAAATAATGACTGCATGTTTTAGTGATTACGAGGAACCATCACTGTATTTTGATTTAGAAGAGCATCTTTGACACTATTCGTCATGTATGAAGGTAGAGCTTGCAACTGAATGCACATTTAAATTAACTGAGAAACTAGCCTGCCCCAGGTTATGATTAAAGGTTTCAATTTGCATGAAAAAGAAAACTCCTACTTCTTAGGATCAAAGGGGTTGACTAGGGATTATCTTCCTTATAATTCCACTATTTAGGATTTGAAAGAAGGCATGTACATCGTCAGCAAGGTCTGTTCAAAAGCATACTGTATGAGATTATGGTATTATTTTCGTCATCCTCCCTCTAAAGTCTTATAGATTTTAATTGAGAGTTGAATATCACAAAAAGGAAGTAAAATCATAGTTTCTGTATAATGAAAACGAATGGATTAATTCAAGACAAACATATTAAATACATTAATAGAATAACAAAGTTTGACATAAAATAAGTGTTCGAACAAATCAAAAGAAATTACAATTTGAAAATTCTAATGAACAAAAAGCCTCTCCGTCTGAACTTGTCACTTCCAATTGTGTGGCTTTGAGGGATGACGGAAGAATTCAGCTTGACCATCTTGTGTGAACTCCAGCACCCCTTTGTCGATCAAGTCTTGAATCTTATTTTTCAATGCCCAACATCTATCATTGTCATGCCCAAGACTATTGGAATGACAGACGCATCTCACATTAGGATTATACCAAGGAGAAGAGGTGTTGGGATTATGAGAAAGATCCTTCAATATAACCAGCTTGGCCTTCAACATGTGTTGCAATCCTTGAGCCAATGACATGTTGATTTCAGTAAATCATCTTTTGGGTGTATTCTGCTTACAGTGACTACCCTGTCGTTGTTGTTGCACCAGTGCTGGATTAGAAATCCGTACTGCCCCCATATTTTTGTTGTTGTCTCTCTTATCCCAAACCTTCCGTCCATACACAACATTAGCTTATTTCATCCTGTTGGAGAAGAATGCCTTTAGTTCTTCCTGGCCCCATGTTAAGTTCAGATTCCCGTTGGTGATGAGCGCCTTCAATTCTCCCTGTCCCCTGGCTAAGTTCAGGAACATTTGTTGGAATTATGAATTCTGAACCTAAAGTTCCTTGACCGTCAGTTGGAGATGGGCATTCTGAGCCTAGAGATCTTTGAGGGTTTGTTCGAGAGCCATCTTCCTTGCTGAAACAAACAGTGAGAAAATGAGAAACCTGTCTTGAGAATACATGTTATGTAATGACATGCATGCAATGTTTTCAAGGATCTCGCGGGGTAAATACAATAAAATAATTTAATTTTGATTACAACTTTGATTGAAGAACTTCGTCTCATTGAATTTCCTTCCACGAGAATCAAGCTCACCATGTCGAGTGTGTCATAGCCTCTGACTCAAGACATCGTGATTTTACGGCATTGGCTAGAGGAAAATAAATCCCCTTGCCCTTGGCCAGACGTCTGGTTCAATATAACCTTGCATCACAAGCCCTTGAGATCCTTGAACTGGTTAACAAAATGTTATGGCATGATATCATGATGTGTATACTATGCACCAAGTAAAAGTGTAATATGATGTAAACAAGTAAATCTTGCAAGAAGTCCAGGTTATCGGATAATGACTACCAATAAATCCTACAAGGAATTCACGTCGTTAGATAATGAATACAAATAAAGCCCTACAAGGAGTTCAATTTGTCAGATAATGAAAGCAAACAAGTCACATAAGTAGCCTTAGGTTTAGGCTTGCAAGGAGTTTGTAGGTAAATACCCTCTTGAAGTTTAGTTGGTTCAACCTGTCCTAAAAGAAGTAACCGGGTTCTATGAGTCTCAATATCACCCATCTTTCTCCCGGGCATTGTTTCAGCACAAGCTTCTTTATTAGAGACCGAAATATCCCGAAAGTTCGATCTCAATGAGTGTAGTATCAAGTATCAACCAACTTTAGTCTTGCACCAAATCTGGCTATCTCACTACTTTCTAATGGCTAATTTGTTCAAATAAGGTTCTACGGTTAGTTAGTGCTTTATGACACCACACAGTGGCCCCGTGTTCTCCTCGACTGGACTCAAGGGATGCCGGTACCAACAAATGTGGCACACTAACGTAGCTATCGCTTCAACCATGTCGGTATTACGCCACATAATCCCCACAATCTATTGCTACTTACCAAATATGCCCTAGATCCGGATATAGGATCTTTACAAGAATAACCCAAACATAACCCAAAATGTAAAGCAAGCAAGTCAAATAGTAAAGCATTTAAATGTGAACTATCTCTAAGGTAACTCCACTTTAAGAATTTCCCCAGTAGAGTCTCCAGTTTTGTAATACGATGGGAGAACTGACTTTATTGGTTTTGCGTTTTATCACAAATGTTGCGGTTAGAAAGAGTCGCCACTGACTTTTCTTTTATCCAATAAAGGAAAGGGTGAAAAGAACATGAAAGATCTTTTGAGGATTTTTCTGAGTAAGGGGGGTAGGTTATGAAAAGGGAAGGTGTTAGCACCCTTTTCATCTGTAGTTATCTACAGGCTCTTAGTTGCTAGATTACTTTAAAAAGGCTTATTTTTTGTGTAAGTGTATTTTGGAAATATTTTGAAAAGATGCCTTAGTGCGGCAAACTTTGTAATGATTCTCGTATCGTTGAGAATGCATACAAAGTGCTTTGTCTTTGAAAATATTTAGAAAAAAGAGTGTATGTGTGAGAAAATGATTTGTCTTGTGTGCAAGAAACTACAAGTTGTCTACCAACTCAAATGGTCTTTGTTCTTTTCCTCTTTTTCTTTAGATAGTGTTATCCTACCATTAATTAGTAGGTATCCCTATCATTGGATGTTTTGAGGGACAGGCGAGGGTCATCGTGCAGTCACGAAGGCAAATCATAGAACACTTTAGCAATTACCCTAAGGTACTAAGATCATTTACCAAGGCAGCATCGAAGGGTCATCGAGGGACTATGATCTTTAACACAAGGGTCTTCGCTAAAATTTCTCACGTTCGAGAGACGTGATTGTTTGTTTTTCTGAAGGAAACAAGTGGAGGTACCTTAGAGGTACGTGTGTGCAAAGTGTGTTGTGTTTCATTTATGTTTATCTTGAATATTAGTTTTTCTACCATTTTCTTTTAAATCTTGTCATGTAATCCTATTAAGCATACATCTAATAGTTCATTATATTCAAGTGCGGAAAAATAAAAATACGGAAATTAAACTACGCTATTACATCACTTTGGGATGGGGGCAATACAAACCAAAATGGGGGAAAAGATGTAAATGTCCTAATTTTAACTATTACAACTTATGGGAAATTACATAAATTATGAAAAATAATAATGCGAAAATATAAATAACGCACGGAGAATGAAAAAAAGAGGAAATATCTAAAACCCTAAAAAATCTAAGTATAAAAGTATTTTTGTTGTTTTTAATTTTAATTATAAAAAAGACTTTGAACCTAACTCTAACCAATTTTAATTAACAAAATAATCTCAAAAATGATTTTAATTTATTTATTTATTTGTGAAAATTAAATTAAATTAAGAAAAACCTAAACTTAATCTTTTTTTATTTTTTATGATTTTTGCTGATTTTTTTTATTAAAAAAAAGAATAAAAATGTTAATTAAATAAAATAATGGGCCACGCTGCAAAAAGAAAATGGGGGGGGGGTGATAAATAGTAAAACGTTAGGCCCAAAATAACTGAACCTAGGAGCTTGTGTGATCTAGTGGGGAGCGTGCCTTGGAGTGCACCATGGTCACCATCAATTTGGAGCGCTGGATTTGAATCTTTCAAGATCTGAAGGTCAAAGCATTATGTATACCATGCTTACCTGTAAAATGTTAGAAAATTATAGAAAATGCATATGAATGAAACAAACATGTTTACAAGGATTTAAACTGTGAAAATCTTGAGAACACGAAACTTATCCACTTACCAATCGAAAATTGATATAGGGCCGGCTTCTAGGGTTGATTCACGAAGAATAATGGTTGGTTCTAACTTCTGGTAACGTTAGGAGAACAATGGAAGGCTTGGATCAATTTGGTAACTGCTGGAGATGCGAGATATAATTTTCACAATTTCTTTGAATTTGGAGAATTTTTTGAGAGCTTTTGTGCCAATGATTTTCGTGGTCTTTTTAGTTGCTATGCTTGCCTATATATAGAAGGATTAAGCGAGCTGACAAATATGGCAAGAATCAAAGCCATGATGCCATGATAAAACAAGAATCAAACAACTTTAAAACTTGCCAAACTTGAGATTTTTCTTTCCATCTTGGTCTTACACAAGTTTGGTAAGGTTGTAATGAGTTTTCGTGAGTTGTCATGAGTTGTCTTGGGCCTTTGGATGATTGAAACAAAAAGCCCAAGCCTTTTACCGTTGTTTCATATTTTATTTAATTTTCTTTGCATTTAAATGAATAAAAATTCAAATAAAATAAATAAAAATCATAAAAAATATGTGAATGGATTTAGAGGTCCTCTAACACCTTATGCACATATTTGAACATCAAAAGTTAGGCTCATTGGTTCAAAATGGTAATTTTGCTCAATTTGCATTCCATGGATTTCTTCAAAATCTCCCAACTTGTGCAACTCATAACTTGCTCAATTTTCATTTTTTAAGATGATATTGGACATTTTGGAAATCTCAAGATGTCCACTACAATCTCTATGTAGATCATTTTTGCTTTTGAAGATATTATCTTGATGTAAGTTGCCTTGACAAAAAGTGTCTTTTGTTGACTTTTGAAAATTACCTATAATGTATGAGCTCATATATTCCAAATGAAGCATTTTTTGGACTTGAGAATGGAAGAAAAGCTGTAGAGAATTGAATTTTCTTCCAAATCGGCTTTCGTTGGGGAAAAGTTGACGAAGCATGTGAAAGTTATGTCTTGTCAAAATTTAGTTAACTTCTCCTAAGGAAAATCCTAATTTGACAATTCTTGACTTTTGATGATTTGAGGACTTTCCTTGGGAATTCATGATCAACCCTTGATCAAATGATGGATATCACTTTAAAATGTTGATGTTTACCAAAAATCTTGAATTTTCATTGTATGTTGACCCCAGTTGACTTTTTGACCAATATAGTTGATTTTCAATAATCTGAGCCATTGACTAAGAAAACTTGTGATGTAGGACTTGAAACCTGACATGAACCTTATTGAGGACCCAAGGAGAACCATGGAAGCCACTTGAGACCTTTGCAAACCAAATTTCCTTGAGGAACTCCGAACCCTAGTTGTAGGCTTTTGGCTTAGGAGGAGCATCTTGACTAGTCAACCTTTGAGTGTCTTGAGTATTTGAGAAGTCTTAACAGAATGTCCTGAAGAAAAATGGGAGGGGAAATTTTAGGGTACAACGTTATCCAAATCACATTCATCTTCTGAGTCTTTAGTATTAGAGACAAAGGCAATGCTCTTCTTCTTTTCATACTTTTCATTGATCCCTAATTCAAAAGTCTACAGAGATCCCATAAGCTCATCAGCCTTCATGTTGTTTATATCTTGGGCTTCTTCAATGGCAATCACCTTTATGTCAAACCTATTTTTAAGAGATCTGACAATTTTTATCGCGAACTTAGCTTCGTACATCATCTCCCTCAGGGAACTTGAGGCATTGACTATCTCAATGATATTCATGTGGAAGTCATGAATACTGTAACACCCCGAATTTTAGATTAATTATTTAATTAATTAATTTAGTATGAATATATGAGTCTATGTGAAGTAGATGGTGTTTTTATGCTTATTTATGATGTTTTGGTGCCTTGTGTGAGTCCTTGTGACGGTATATGATGTGTATTTGTGATGCAAATAACGATGATTTGATGAATAAGGTGTTTAAGATGATGAGTTGTATGGTGTAGGATGAGTTAGTAAGAAGGTTTGGAATTTAAACAATTATTTTGGAATTATTTATATTTAATAGTTATTAATTGGAATTATTTGGATTTAAGTAATTAGAATAATAGAATAATAGAAGTGTAGAGAAAATAAGGACAAGCTGGTAATTAGTAGAAAGAGTGAGGGCATGATGGTAAATGGTGTAATGCTAAGTGGGGGAAATTGAGGAAGATATTAGGGGTCCTTGTGATAACTAAGGGAAAAGAGAATTGTACGATCATTTGGTACAATCGAGATATTAGGAGAAGAGCAAAGGAGAGCTATGGCCAAGGAGACATGGAGGAAAAGAGGAATTTGTAGAACGAGAAGAGGAATCGAAAACTAACAATAACCATAAGGTAAGGGGGTGAATGGATTTTCTAATTGGTGATCTTACATGAGAGGGTAGTGAGGGTTTCTTTCCCTCTAAGGTTGTTTTATATGATTGATGCATAATATTTTTGGTTTAATTGAATTGATGTGTTGTATATCATTATACATGGATCTCTGATGCTATGTTGTGATTGTTGTTGTGATTGCGTTGTTATGATGATTGTTGCATAAAACCCCAATCTAGAACCTATAAGTAAATGAGAAATAGGATTTGAGGATTTTGGATGAGGATTTGATGAAATATAAGATGAATAATAATGCCCAAATGATGTATAATTGATGTAGAACCATAGGATGATAGTTGATGATGAATTCCTATGATTAGATGATGTTTTATGACCCAAAATTTAGTGAAATTGCAGAAAAATCGTAGAAAAACTTAGAATATAACAGTTTGCATCGACACAAACAGGGAAGCAATCGACGCAAATAGCAAAAGCAGTGAGCGACAAACAATAACAGCAGGGGAGGTCGACGCAAAAGCCATGAGCAGTCGATGCAAGGGTCGATGCAACCTAACCCGAGGGAAGCCCAATTTTTGACAATTTTTGTAACGATCATAACTTTTGAACCGTAACTCCATTTGATGTGCCGTTCGAAGCGTTGGATAGATAACACCATAAACTTCAAGTAGATAGAATAAAATAAATATTTAGAAGGATAATTCTAGTAACTAAGTTAAAATAGGAATTATTCCCCATTGTTACACCGAAATAATGGGTTGTTTTCTTGCGATGTTCTTTTGCTGATGATGCCGGTATGAGACAATGTTGGTGATTATGATGAGGATGACATGGATGGCTTAAATTTCCATGGTCATGAAGGATTATTCCTTGTGGTTGTATGATTTCAAGTTATTGCATGTTCATATTGCATGCATTCATGGATGAGGGCTTATGCCCTAATGTTGGCCTGGATTAGCGTTGTGTTGATGGCTTATGGTCTGTTATTTCCCAATTGGAATTGAGTTGAAGGCTTATGCCTTGATGGTACTACATTCATGTTGATGTAGGACTATTGCATTTCATAAATATTGAATTGATGTTCTATAATGTGATGATGGTTGTTTGTGATAAATTTTCTATATGTTTTGATTTACTACTCCTTAGCATGTTTTATTTCACTGTGTAATTATTGAATGAAACTCTCACCCATTTTGTGTTATTGTGTCTATTCACTTAGGGAGTACAGATAATAAGGTACCCGAGTAGTGCTTGAAGTGATGTTACTAGATCGATTCTTAGGAGTCGCTCTGATATGTAACACGAGATTTGGGATTTTCATTATGTTTTGCATGATTTCAAATGTTGCACATTTTCTTTTAAACTTGTGATGGACCATATATTGGGGATTTGAATTGTTGTTAAGGCTAGAATTCCAATGAACTACTTTTATGTTGATTTTCTACTGCTGAATAACCATTTTTGGATACACGAAGTAATAAAGTATTTGGATAACTTTATGGATTTTATGATTTATGTGACATCCCATTGTGAACTCTGATGCATTTGTCGTATATTTCATTTTAAATATTCATATGGGAAAATGGGGTGTTACAAATACTCTCATACTCCTTCATTCTTAAGTTCTTAAACTTGGTCGTAAGCAGTTGAAGTCTTGACATATTTACCTTAGAGGTTACGTCATGAGCAGTCTTTAAAATTTCCCAAGCTTATTTACCAACAGTATAATTCCTTATCAGTCTGAAGATGTTATTGTCCACTCCATTGAACACAACATTCAATGCTTTGGAGTTCCCTTTGCTAACTTATCATCTTTATAATTTTTGGTCTTCCTCAGACTTCACCATATCAGTAATCTTCCCATCCTTATCTCTAGCCATTGGTGGATCCCATCCTTTGACAAAAGATTTCCAAGCCTTGTTGTCCATGGATGTAATAAAAGCCACCATACGAGCTTTCCAATAGTCATAATTGGTTCCATCAAGAATGAGTGGTCTGTTCATAAATCCTCATTCCTTATTCATTGTATAAAAAAGTATCTTCCTTGAATCTCACCCAAATACAGAGCAAGATGCCTTCTCATATACCAATTGAAATTTTGGTATGCATATATCATATGTCCTAAGAGATGTCGAGACACTGATATCTGATTAAAACACAATGGTATGTTAAACCCAATTAAAAGTACTGTAAGTAAATGAACACACAAAGTTGTTAACCTAGTTTGGTATACAACAACACTTACGTCTGGGGGCTAACAAGCCAGGGAGGAAGTTCACTAAATATTATCAGTTTGTAAACCCACAACAAACTCTCAATAGTTTACAATCTACTCAAATAATCACTATTCGTGCTTAACTTCTACCTAAGACTCCCCTAGGTATGAGACCCTTCTAATGAAAGTTTCAGAAGACACTCTTGAATGACACAAAATCATTCAATGCTTAAAAGCTTAAGAATGATTCACCTAACTTACAACTCAATAGAGACAGTCTTACTCTTATATCAAGATGATATTATATAGGCTCACAATTAACAAGAATACAAACCCTAAAATCTCACTGAAAGATACAATATGTTCCCCACTTAATTTAGGTTTGTATCCTTCTTTTTGTAAGTAATGTCTGGATGGATTTGGGCTTCAAAAATGCAGCAGTTCAGCTGCTAAATATCTGCAAAATCTTCTACATTAAAATAGGACTCGAATCATATGTTTCCTAAAATGTCTCAACATTTGGGAAAACAAATTAATCTTCTAAATTCAATTAGAATCTCTGATTCCTCAGTCTTGGATGCCATACAGAATAACCTAATATTCCCAAAATATTCAGATTATAACTAAATATATCCAAGTGCACGGCTATAACAGACACGGTGTCAAATGATCTAGATAGGACATCTTGTGCAACATGTTTTCTCTGCAAGTTAGAACATCCTATTCAACATGTTGCTGCCAAAATTAGTTTTACCAAAATTAATGCCAAACATAAAAATAGAGAATTAACAAAATGCATTTCATGGCAACATGTTTCATAGATCATATTGAAAATGTTTGAGAAGTGTTACCATATTTTTAAACTCAGAAATGTAATTATTAGATATTTGATATGATAAAATTGGTTTCTTATACCACTATTTCTTTATAGAAATTATTTATATTCAAAACCAAAGTACCATATGTAATACGGTGGGAGAACTGACTTGGGTGTTTTGCATTTTATCGCAATTGTTGCAGATAGCAAGAGTCGCCACCGACTTTTCTTTTATCCAATAAAAGAAAGGGTGAAAAGAACAGGAAATACCTTTTGAGAATTTTCTTGAGTTCATGGGGTAAGTTATGAAAAGGGAATGTGTTAGCACCCTTTTCATCCGTAGTTATCTACGGGCTCTTAGTTTCTAGCTCACTTTGAAAATGCTTTATAAAATGTGTTTGTGTTTGTTTGAAAGTATTTTTGAAAAGTGCATTTGTTTAGGCGAACTTTGTAATGATTCTCGTCTCTATAAGAATGTATACAAAGTATTGACTTTTGAAAATATTTTAATGAAAGTGTTGGTGCTTAAAAGATGTTTTGTTTTGAAATGTTTATGACCCAGCAACTACGAGCGTTCTACCTACTCAAAAGGAAGTCTTTGTTCTTTTCCTCCTCCTTTAGACAATGTTATCTTACAATTAGTTAGTAAGAAACCTTATCATTGGATGTGAATGGACATGTGTGGGTTATCGTACAGTCATAGAAGGCAACATTATAAGATACTTTAGTAATTTATCGTCAGGGACTAAGATCGTCTACCGAAGGCAACTTTGAAGGGTCATTGAGGGATTACGATCTTGTAATCGATGGTCTTTTACTAAAGTATCCCACGTTCGAGGGACATGACTGTTTTAGTCTAAGGCAACAAGTGTGAGTTAACCCTAGAGGTACATGTGTATAAAGTGTATTTTTTTCATTTAATTTGTCTTGAATTATGGTTGTTTATTTGTTTGATTTTATATTTGCCATACAAACCCTAATTACTAGCAATAATATGGGTTTAACCTAATTAATTAATTTAAAAAGAAGTTAATAAAAATCCTAATGTTTAAATTAATTTTAATTAATTTAAGAAATAAAAATGTTTTTTGGGTTTTTGTTATTTATAAAATAAAGTAGAGATAAAATAAAAATAAATATTTTTAGTCTAATTATTTATGGAAATATATTTTTGTATATTTTTTGATTAAAAATAAAAAATAATAATAATAAAAAAAAGATATAAATTAAATATGAAGTTAGAGGGTTTGAAAAGAAAATTGGTAGTTAGAAAGTAGCAAAATGTTTTAGGCCCAAAATAATGCTTTTTGTTTGAATCAGAAAAAAGGAATAAAAGAAACAAAGGGCCTGCGTTATTAGAAATCAGGGGGGTATGGGGAAAGAAATGGAACAAGCCCAAAGCTGAGAGGGCCCAAGCGTGTTTGTGAGTGAGAAGGAAAACAAGGAAAATATGGAAAAGAGGAACAAAAGGAACAAAAGGGTACGATGGGGCTCGAACCCAGGACCCTCCATAGTAATGCCCTACGTGCGCGCTCTCTGCCACTGAGGTGGATGTTTCATCCGTTATTGAAACAACTTGCAATAAATATAAAATAAACTAAGTCCATGATGACAACTCCATCTTCTTCCTCGTGCCAACTCTGAACCAGATTTTTGAATTTCATATCTTGCTCATTTCTCAACCATTTCAAAAATTGTTAATATCAAACTTGTTAGAAATTTCACATGATTTCAAATATGTAAATAAATTAAACAATGGATCAAAGATAAGCACAAATTTCTGTTGGTACCAAATCTGACCTGATTTTTTCAGAAAGTTCAAACTTAAAATTCTCCATGCACAGGCAATATAAATTAATTCTAAGAACATGGTTAGTTTCAGGGCTATGATGTCTACATTTTATCTTTTAAAATGAAAGCCAAATGATGCTTGTATGAAGAGATAGAAGTTCAGAAAACTCACCTTGCAGATGGAGATCATGTTTTGAGTTTGAGCACACTTCAAGGTGTTGTAATGATCTGGTTAGCTTCACTGAATATCCAGGAAGCTATTGCAATGCTTACTTTGGATTGAAAGTCCTTGAATCGTGCTGGAGAAGTCAATGTGCAAGGTGAGGTTTTTGAAAATGGAGGATGGTGATGTAGGTGTTACAGTTGTGTAATAGGTGTTTGGTTAGGTTCTAAAAGATATGGAGATGCTTTGTGATTTATTTTGAGGAAGAACGCACGAGTGGAATGAGAGATTGAGGTGTGAGGTCATAAATGGCACAAAAATGAGGTTTTGATGCAATTTTGAGTTTGAGGGAGTTTCAAGGCTTGTAATTTCGTGTCCTTGACTTGTGAACAATGTCTTAATTTATGGGAAAAGGTTTGGAGGCTTGGAGTGATCAGAATCACAAGATCCTAAGTTATGGATTTTTGACTTGTTTTTGAAGTAATCTTGACAAACATGGTTTCAAGGCAAGGTACAAGGCTTGTAGGTGGCTAGAAGCTTTAAACATGTTTGCTCTGATCTTATAGATGAAGTTTGTGTAGAAGAAACAATTGCAAGGCTCAAGACAAGTTGACTTTGTGATTAAATAAACTTTCCAAGAATGGCAATGGTGCCTTTGTGCCATAAATGGAAAATTGGCTTGGACAAAGGTTCAAACACATGGACAATGGCTTAATTAGTTGTGTAAACATCTGATCATGGATAGATTTTCAATTTAGAAGGCCTGAAAAGCAATATTATGTAGCATGGTTGGATATTTGATCAAGTGTTCATCCTAAAAATGACTTGTAATTCAAGAATGAATGCCCAACTTCTTGCCTTCGATTCTTTTAGCTCAAGAATGATATCTTCAAGTTATTGGACATTTTGGAAAGCTTGAAAAATTATATAAAACCTTCATGTTGACCCCTTTGGCTAAATCGTCTTGGATCTAGGTGAAAATTGGTTAAGAAGTTAGATCAAAAATCTGCCTAAACTTGTCCAAATTTCACCAAGTGTTTTAGAAAAAGGGCATGACTTCATGAGTTTATAATTCAAAATCCATGAACTTCTAGGACTTTATCAGAAAATAAAATTTGTAGACTTAATCAATATCTACAACTTTCATATTAAAATTTTTCTTTGAATCATCTTGTATCTTGGTGAAAAAATGTCATGAAGTAGTGAAATTATCAAATTCAAAACACTTAGAAAAATTTCTAAGTATTGAAAATTTTGACTTTTTGATGACTTTTTGATTTTCTTTATTCTTCATGATCAAGCTTCATATTTTTGAATGCCTTGATGAATCTTGATCTTTAAAACTTAATGTTGACCAAAAAGTCAAAGTTTGACTTTTGGTGTATTACTTGACTTTTTCATCAGTTGACCAAATTTCAAGTATCAACTATTTGATCTTGAGAAATGAATTGAGTCATGCAATTTGGTAAAAATGATGTGTTTGAGTCCTTAATATTATGCTTCAATTCATTAGATCATGTATTAGGTCAAAAGTCAAAAATCAGTCATTCTCAATTAAAACCCTAATTTTGACCATTTTGCCACTTTGATGATTTGAACATTTTTCTTGAGGAATTGTGATCCAAACTTGATCAATTGATGAATATGACTTATAAATATTGATATTGGACAAATATCTTGAAGTTTGACTATAGATTGACCATAATTGACTTTTTACCCAATACAGTTGATTTTGAGTCATCTGATCAATTGATTGAGCAAAATTGTGATCCAAGACTTGAAACTTGGCATGAGTATTCTTGGAGGTCTATAATGAACCATGAAAGTCATTTGAGGCATTATAAGTCCAATTGTCTTTGTGAAAATCAAAACCCTAATTTGGGGTCCCAGTGCTTAAGAGGTGATTTGACCTAGTCAACACTTGTGCAAAATTGAGCTATTGAAGATCTTTTGTGAGAAATGTCTTGAGAAAAGAGGGAAACTTTTGGGGTACAACACCATATAACATGAAATTTTATATGATGGCTTGGCCTGAATATCATTGTAAGTTTTTGGTTTTAAACAAACCATCCAATCTATTTTTGTCTCATCAATTTATTTTATCGAGAATTTTTATCTCATTTATGTACAATTTGGCTTGAAAGACTATGAAGAAAAGAAGGTGAGTTATATTCTTTTATTTTCTAGATTTTTCTTCCGCTATGGAATTAGAATTGTTGACAAAATTTTGGAGTTGATCCAAGGAGCAGTGCAAGGTACACCTAGTGAAAGTTGCTCCTGGTATGGTGATGTGAGAGTATGCTTCTAAGATTATTACTTCAATGCACAAGTCATTGAAAGTATGTGAAATGGTGTAAAGTTGATATGAATTTAAATTATTTGGAAATTATGCGCTTCCTCCCTTATATAGTGGAGGTGATTAAAATTGTCCACATGGGTGTCGTGTATTATGAAATGGACTGTCTGATTAATCTGGACGATGTATGATGTGTAAGAATTTGGAACTTCATACCCTTGTTGATAGTGAGGGTTCACTTGTTCCACACGCATGTATCCTCAGCGTCTTCCTTTGGATTTTATGTATTGAGCCTTCTGGGAAGTTCATAACTGTTGTCTCTAAGCCCTTGTCGCTGCTATGTAGGGCGAGGGTTTCGTTGGGTATGCTCTTCGAACGACTATCGCTTAAGAAAATGAAGATTATTTATGAGACACAAATGTTGGTTGGAAATATAAATAAGAAGCAGTCTATAAAGAAGGGGGTTGAATAGACCGATCCCCTTGAAAATCATTTCAAAACTTTTTAATACAAAAACAGAGTTTTATGGATGGAAGCGAAAAAACAATATGGAAGCTTAGAAGGTCATCAATATGATTTTTAACCAAGATATTTTAATTTTATCACTAAAATCATGATCCTTACAAGGACATAAACAAGATTGGATAACTCAAGTTGATTGATCCAAGCAATATAATATCCCAACATAGACATGCTTCTTATCATAATTAATTTAAACATGACTCAATAAGTTTGATGCAACACATATCTATGCTTACACAATAAACTGTCATAAGCATGATCTAACCTAGATGACATACAAACTATGTTCTGATGTAACATTTACATAAAAAATGTTGAATATGACAAAGAATTGTCTTAGAGATATCCATTAGTCTTGAATACTTGGATAACTCCTAACTTTTTTTGCGGCAACTTTCTCACGGGTTTACCAAAGTCTTCAATGGAGCATAGAGAAACTCTTTTCTCTTTGTGAACAATGTAGAACCAAAATTCATGTCCAAGAATAGATTCTTCCACATGATACACAAAAACATAACTTCAAAGAAAAACATTAGACTTCCTAATGTACCTTTAGTCTACCTCTCACACTCAATTCTTAGAGTTGGAGATCTACAACAATGGTTCTTGATAAAGGTTGAATATGATAAGTAGTATCTAAAGAATCTCTCACACATAAAACTAATTCTCATAAGATCCATATTCTAGGAGGTTAAATAAATGGTATCAACAAGGATATAGGTGTTGGTGAATGAATAAAACACACTTGGTTCTCTAAAGGTTCTTGGCAAAAATGAATTTCTAAGATGTTGGTGAAGGATCAAAGATTGATCAATTCCATTAAAATTGATTGGTCAACTCTTTCTCTTAATATTTTTTTCTACTACAAAAACACAATGATGTTACAAGAGATTGTGTTACTACACACTTTCATAGAGATGTTATCACTTGAATATAGATTCTTACTTATGTGTTCATTGATTACACTTTCTTAAAAAAATGACAAAAAGAAAAGATATGAGAGATTAGGGCTAGAGGTTAGATACATTCTCTAATAAAAACAACAAAAACAATGAGTTTTTATAAAATCATGAAGTAATGATTCGAATTAAAGAAACAACAACTTGAACCAAAGGTTGTAAAGTAATGAGTAAATCCATGATTCGAGTCATGTGTCTCATGATTCGAGTCATAAAGAGTTATGATTTGAATCACACTCTTCAATGGTTCGACTCAAATGAGGTAGAGCCAATTTTCAACTTTCACAATACTTCATGATTCGAGACACAGTATGCATGATTTAAATCAAACATTTTTGCAGCCTTGATTCAGGCATTTTAACTTGTGATTCAAACAATACTTAAGACATTGATATAAAACAAGATGATAGGATAAAAATAAGTTTCATGGATATAACTATCAAAATCAATGAATACAATTAGTTATAGCTGAAGCAAATAAATCAAAATGATTCCAAATGAATTACAAGAATGAATTACAACAATAATTCATATTCATAAAATTGACAAAGTACAAATATACAAAAAATCAAATAATGCATACATAAATTGAAAAATCATCAAAACTAAAATGGTACCGACGATGACTGCAATTTCAATCTCCACCTTTTTGGTGTTTGGAAAATTTGGAGATATTATTAATGAATTGATTTGAGTGATTACTTGAATTAGAAGTGGAATTGAATAATTCGTGAATTTGATTGAATCCAGATTTATTAATCAACACAATATAAAGATAGTAAACACTTTGATATTTGAGCACTCATGCTCCCCCTGCATTAAACACTTATTGTGCGTGAATATCAATAATATTGAAAACTTCTCCCCTTTTGAAAAAAATGAGAGGATGAGTATTGAGATTAAATGAAATGGGGTGCAATAATTTGAAAATAAATGAGTTCGCTTGAAAAGGGGTAACAAACGCTCACATGCTCAGAAATAGAATTTCAAAAGCCTTGATTCGAATCATGTGTAAGGCATGAGTCGAATCAAGTACAAAAATTTTGAAGAAAAATGGCCTTGATTCGAATCAAACAGGCGTGTGATTCGAATCAATATGAACATGCGCGTTTTTCTTTAAAATTTTGGCACTTGTGATTCGAGTTATAAGCTTTAACTTGAGTCAAATCAAGAAGGAAACTTTTTAAAATATTTAAAATTTAAAGATGCAAATTTAATGAAAAACAAATATCAATGAAATGCAAGATTAATGTAGTGCAAAATTAAAGAGGTAAAAAATTTAAAGTAATGCAAGAAAAAACTTTAATGATACATGAATCAAAATCATTTGAATAATTAATGAATAAATAATGAATGCTCAGATAAAATAATAAATAAGCATGATCTAACCTAGATGACATACAACTATGTTATGATGTAACATTTACATAACGAATGCAGAAAATTAAAGAGAGATGAGGAAGAACGAGAGTACACAAAGATATATATTGGTTCGGTGTTATCGTCCTTGCAGGAACCTACTCTAATCTTCAATGGTTTGATATCTTTGGGAGAATAATCATGTGTTACACTGCTTTCAAGAGTTAATTTACAAGTATTTTGATACAACGAACTATCATCAATCTGAACATTAATAGCCACACTACATTAGCTTGCAGACAAATCAAATGACAATTCCTTTTGTTGATGCAAATACTTAACTTCTAAATTTAAGATCCTCAATGATCTTGACCTAAGAATCTTTATATCCATAATAACCCGCTTCAAGCTTCATTTATGCAACATTCTTTCCTCAAATCTGATGAAGACTTGTATGATCGATTTCCATTAGCCTTAAATATTTGGATAACTCCCAACTTTGTTCTACGAGAATAT
Source organism: Vicia faba (assembly GCA_948472305.1). Taxonomy (NCBI): domain Eukaryota; kingdom Viridiplantae; phylum Streptophyta; class Magnoliopsida; order Fabales; family Fabaceae; genus Vicia; species Vicia faba. Next base: position 1,084,026,770 of record OX451735.1, read on the forward strand.
TCACATGGTTTCACCAAAGTCTACAATGGAGTATATAGAATCTATTTTCTCTTTGTGAATAAAACACAACCAAAATCGATGTCTAAGAATCGATTCTTCCACTTGATACACAAAAACACAACTTCAAAGAAAATTATTAAATTCTCTAATGTACCTTTAGTCTACCTCTCACAATAAATATTTGGATTTAGAGATACACAACAATGGTTCTTGAATTTTTTTGAAGATCATGAATAGTATTTGAAGAATATGAGATAAATACACAATTAATTCTCACAAAATCCCCCATCTAGGAGGTTAATCACAAGATATCATCAATGAGATAGGTTTTGATGAATGAAGAACACACACTAGGTTATCTCAAGGTTCTTGGCAAAAATGGGTTTCTAGGTTTTTGGTCAATGTTCATAGATTGATCAATTTCATCAAAATTGATTAATCAACTCTTTCTCTTGATATTTTTTTCTACTACAAAAACACAATAATGTCACAGGAGATTGTGTTACCACACATTTTAAGAGAGATGTTCTCACTTTAATACACACTATTAGTTTCTCAATGTGTTCATTGATTACACTCTCTTAAAAAAATAGACAAAAAGAAGAGATGGGAGAGATTAGTGCTAGAGGTAAGCATGTTCTCTTAAAAAAACAACAAAAAGAATGAGTTTTTATCAAATCACGAAGTAATGATTCAAATCAAAGAAACAACAACTTGAATCAAAGTTTGGAAAGAAAGAAGTAAAGTTATAACTCAAGTCATGTGTGGCTCATAATCGAGTCATAAATATTTGTGATTTGAATCACACTCTTCTATGATTTGACTCAAATGAGACATAGCCAATTCCCAACTTTCATAAAACTTCATGGTTCAAGTCACACTATGAAATTCAAATTAAACATATTTAGAGCCTTAATTCAACAATTCTAACTTGTGATTCGAGTAATACTAAACACATTGATATAAAAAAATTGATGGGCTAAAAAAGAAAACATTTTTATGGATACAACTACCAAGTCAATGAATGGAGAGGTTCTCAAAGGTACAAAACTAGTTATAGTTGAAGAAAACTAGCACAAATGATCGCAAATGAATTAGAACAATAATGCATAATCATATAATTGACAAAGTACAAATACATTATACATTAAATAATGCATATAAATTCAAACTGACAAATTATCAAAACTAAAAAGGTACCGACGATGACTATAATTTATATTAATAACATTGGGAATAGGTGCATTAAGTGTATTACTTACGATGGACGTTAATTCACTGGAAGCTATTGACGTGTTTCGTCTGCTCTATTAGTAATGATGACTCTCTTATCTTGGGATACTCGAGCGTATAAAATGATCTTTAAGGAGATCTGGATTGTATGTAGTGCAAATCTTACTCTACTATAGAAGATCAAGAGGTTATTTGTAGTGGGAATACCCATAAGAGGTTTCTAACTTTTGTCATTTGGAGAGTTCAGAATATTCTTCTTCTTCTTCAGTTCACATGTAGATTTCAATGCATCTATCAGTTCTTCTACGTGAAGCTTCTCTTATGAATCACTCATACTTCCATTTTCTTATTACACCAGATTCCAACTTCATCACCCTTAAGGTAACACTCATTTTCTTTTTGTATCATTGCCACCTCATTTGTTAGGGTTCTTGGAAATTGGGGTAGTGGTGCCTAAAGAGGAAATTTACCAATTATCAACCCATTATGGGAGAATGTGCTTAGGATTTTGATATTTTTTCTTTACTTTAATAATTTTTTCTTGTTGTTTACACCCTTTAATAAAAATGTATGTATTTGTGTTTGAACTTGCTTGTTTACTCTATATTATTCATACCAAAATCATTTTCTCATAGTTTTTTTCTATGCAGATTACGCCAACTATGCTTTGGAAGGTGAAAAAATACATCTCAAATCATTGGGTGGACAGGGAAACATTAGAGACTATCTCATCTTTCCCTTGCAAGGGTGATCTGGATCACGATTTTAGTGAGGTAGGACCTTTGTCAAACTAGAGGGTGCTTCCACTAGATGAAGACAACATATTATGTAGTGAATACAACAGGTGCATCATTCCTTTTCATGAGTGTTTATTCACCTTCACGGGAATTCGTCTTCCATTAAACTACTTTGAGATCATTGTCATGAATCATTTACTAATAGCACATACGCAACCGCACCTGATAAGCTATGTGTTTGTCTAAGTTTTTCAATATTGGTGTGAATATAAGGGGTGCATACCGACCTTGAAACTCTTCTTTCATCTCTTCAAGACTCAAAATAACATGACTAATCACACCCGATGTTTAGGTCTATCATTGAGGCATGTATCTAAATTCTTTGAGATCTACTCAGACATCATGAAGCATTTCAAGTATCACTTATCCTTGGTTGTTGCTCTCAACAAAAGAGCTCATGTGAAGATATCTAAAATAGAGTCTGAGCCAATAGGTGTGTAAAAATTTATTTCACAAATTCTGGTGCCAGGGTCATTTCTTGATGGAAAAAAGATCTTATGTTAATAATGAAGATGACCTACCAAGAAGAGATATATTTGAAGAGGTAACTGGGGGCCTTTTCCAGGGAGTTTGGTTTTGTCGACATCAACATCCCTTCTGATGCACTATCAAGGAAACGATTGAAGAAGGTCATTAAGACCCAATGTTGTACCCCAAAATTTTCCTTCCCATTTTTCTTCAAGACATTCTCCTAAAATCCTCATTTGCTCAAGGTTGCCTAAGGATTGATCAGACAAATTCTCCTCCTAAGCAATGGAATCACGACTAGGGTTTTGTATTTCTCAAGGAAGATTGGGTTTCAAGGTATCAAGTGGTTTTCATGGTTCTTCATATGTCCCTAAGAATGCTCATGTCAAATTTTAAGTCTTGCATCACAATTTTTCTCAGTCAATGGCTCAGATGACTAAAAATTAACTATATTGGGTAAAAAGTGAATTGTGGTCAACACATAGTCAAACCTTAATATTTTTGGTCAACATCAATATTTTGAATCCAAATTCATCATTTTATCAAGGGTTGATCATGGTTCCTCAATAAAAGCTCTCAAATCATCAAAAGTCAAAAGTTGCCAAATTAGGGTTTTCCTTAGGAGAAGTCAACTAAACTTTGACCAAGAATAAATTTCACATGTGTTGTACCCCAAAATTTTCCCTCTCATTTTACTCAAAACATACTCCTAGAGGTCCTCAACTTGCCTGAGGATGCCTAAGGATTGACCAGGCAAATATTCGCCCTAAGACAATAAGCCTCAAACTAAGGTTTCACTCCTCATTAAGATGTTTGAGTTTACAAGGGTCCTAAGTGGTTTCCATTGCCCTAATTTGTCCTCAAGATCATCCATACCAAGTTTCATGCCTTGCACAAGAAGTTTGCTCAGTCAACTACTCAAATGCCTGAAAATCAACTATACTAGGTCAAAAGTCAACTGTGACCCACATACAATCAAAATTCAAGATTTTTGGTCAACATCAACATTTTGAAGTGATACCCATCATTTGATCAAGGGTTGATCATGATTCCTCAAATAATAGTCCTAATTCATCAAAACTCAAAAGTTGTTAAATTAGGGTTCCTATAGGAAAAGTCAACCAAACTTTGACCAGGCATAACTTGCTCATACTTTATCAGAAATTTCTCATCTAAGGCTCATTTTTAAGAGAATCCAATTATCTACAACTCATCTTCATCCCTCAAGTTCAAGAAATTCACTCATGAAAAGATATAAATTCAGACATTATAGGTCCTTTTCAAAAGTCAACAAAAACACCTTTTGGGTCAAAGCTTCTTACATGAACATGGAAGATCCAATTGAGATGAAGACAAAGAGGTTGCTTAGGGGACATCCTAAGATTTCTAAAAAGTCCCAGAACACCCTCATAGGGTTAAAATTGAGAGAGATATGCATTGTCAAAGTTGGCCAATTTTTGAAAAATGCATGAAGAAATTATTGACCAAACATGGATTTTTTCCAAATGGGCCTATCTTTTCAAGTTTGAAACTCATTCATAACATGGTCCACGACCTCTAAGCCCACCTATACATTTTTCTACTATTTATGCTATTTATTTTGATATTTTATTCATTAAAATTCAGAATTAAATAAATAAATAATAGAAATAATGTAATTTTTTATGTGAATCCATTTTGGGCAAGTTTCATGCTGGTTTATGTCAATTGATTTTGTGCAATAACCCTTCAAATATTTCCAGGTTCATCCACATGTGAAAAAGGCATAAAATCATCAAATATGGCATTTTTTTTTCAAATTTTGATCATGGTCTTAAACACAACATTATAAGGGAGATTCTTTCCATGATTTCTTGTCTCCTCATTCTCCTCTATAAATATAGAGCCATACAAGCTTGAAAGACACGAAATTCCTCTCTAAAAAGCTCTCAAAAAGCTCTTTAAAAAGCTATCCACAAGCTCTTCAAAAAGCTCTCTAGAAATCAAAGAATTGGTGCAAGTCATATATCGAGGTTCTGGTCTCTCTCGATTGACATCAAGCCTAAAACCACCCTCTTGAAGTCCTCGGGAGTCTTACAATGCCCAAGAGGAATCCCTCACACGCCTAACACGCCCCCATTTGACAACATCGGTTTGGTAAAATTTTAAACTTCGAATCTCTAATTTTAATCACATTTCATGGCATGCTAACGTTTGTTTGAGTTTATATAGAACAATTATGGATGGTTGAATTAGAGGTTCCATGCAAGAATCTGAAAACACCATGGTTAGAGCATGAAGCTTTCGAAGATTTGAGCCTAGGGATTTCTGATGATTGCATCCCCTGTTTACTTTTGCTACTAGGCCCATCTTTATTTTCTTATTTTATTCATTTCATTTATTTATTTTAATCCCTTTTTTTTAATCAATAAACAAATATAAAAATCACATAAAAATAGATTTAGGATTTTTTCTTAATTAAATTTTAATTTTGGTAAATTAATTAACTAATCACTTTAACTTTTTTTAAAATTAAAATTAATAGAACTTAGGTTTAATTTCATTTTAATTCATTTTCCTTTTCGTAACAAAAATACCAAAAAAATATAGAATTAATTTCTTTTATTTAAATTTCATATTTCTTTAATAATTAACTTTTTTTTTTAAATATAGCTCTAGATCAATTATTTTTTAACTTAAACCATTTTTATAAATTAAAACAAAAAACAACTAAAAGATTTTTCATATCTTAGAATTTTTAGACGTCTTTTCAGATTTGCGGGTTATTATTCTTTTGCACTTCATTTTATTATTGTAACTGTATATTGGGATGTTATAGATGATTAGTAGGACCTTTACCGCTTTTATTAATTTTTTCCCCCAGTTTTGGATATGTACATAATCCCCCTCCCCGAAACCTTGTAATAGCTAGGTTTTATATTTCTGCACTTTTAAATTACTGCAATTATTAACTGCTAGATGTATGACTAATAGGATTGTATGGCAAGAATAATCAAACATTAGCAAACTTAACACAAGACTAAAATAACTGAACATAACACACCTTGCACATATGCACCATTAGGGTATACCTCACTTGGTTTCCTTGGAAAATAATGGTCATGTCCCTCGAACGTAGGGATGTCTTAGCAAAGACCCTTAATTCTAAAGTCATCATAAAGATCATGGTCCCTAACGTCCCTCGAGTTGTCTACGAGAAATGATCTTGTCCCTCGATGTTTCCTATATAATGACAGTCCCTTCGAATGCTAAGATATCTTTACATGTTTCCTTCGATGACCATATCGTCCCTTTCGATAGTCCCTCAAATCCAACGACAGAGCTACCTACTCTTTAATATTAGGATAGTTTTGTCTAAAGGAAACGAAAATGAACAGACTTTTTTCGAGTAGGTAGAAAACTCTTAAGTACTTGCTCAAGATAAAAAACTTTTCACACCAACACTTTTCAAAAACAGTTTTCAAAAACAACTTCGTCACACTCTTGAGGACAGATACAAGGGTTATCACAAAGTTAAACAAAACTTTTTCAAAACACACACAAGCGATTTTAGAAAATGAGCAAGTACCTAAGAGCCCGTAGAAAACCACAGACAGAAAGGGTGCTAACACCTTCGTACACAGAAACATCTCGAAAAAAGGTTTTTTCTGTTCTTTTCCCTTTTCCTTTGTTGGATGAAATAAAAGTCGGTGGCGACTCTTGCTTACCGCAAAATTTGCAAACAAAAAACAAAAACCAGTATAACAGTCGGTTCTGCCACCGTATCACAACATGCTTCATTATTTCCCCCCCCCCCCCCCCCCCTCAACCAAATCTCATTTTTAAGAAAATTCAATTTTCTACAACTTTGAATCTCTAAGCTCCAGTCCAAAAAGTGAATCATTTGAGAGATATAAGCCAATATATTACAGGTCATTTCAAAAGTCAACAAAAAGACACTTTTTGTCAAGGCAACTTACATCAAGATAAAGTCTTCAAAAGTAAAAATGATAAATATAGAGATTGTAGAGTATATCTTGAGCTTTCCAAAAAGTCTAATATCACCTTTAAAATATGAAAATAGAGGGAGTTATGACCAATGCTAGTTGGGAAATTTTGAGCAAATGCATGAAGTAAAAATTGAGAAAACTTGATATTTTGGACTATCCGGACATTGTTTAAAAGTCCAAACGTGCCATATATTCCTTATACACCTCATAACTCATTCATATACCCCTTGACCTATTTTTTTTTATAATTATTTTAATTATTTTTTATTTATTCATTAATAATGCAAAATAAATAAAATAAAATACAAAGCCCTTTTACACAAAGACTAAGCCCATATCTTTTCCCTAATTTCAACCTATATATTCTCCCATTCATTCTTATTCAAGCCACGAAACCCTTGACTCACAAACTTGTCAAAAAAGATCAAAGAATTTCAAGAACCATAAAATTTTCAAACCCTTGTTACAAATCCTTGCAATACAAAGCAGTCATCCCATTCACTCCTAACAATCATACAAAATAAGGCTGGGTCAGTTTTGATGTTCCAAAACACATGAAACCCCATCGCATGACATATCCGATTTCACATTCTTGAAAAATTCATATTTTTAATTTTGTTTTGTTTTAACTCACATTGATGTTAGTAACATACTTCTGAGATGTCTCTGAACAAGTTTGGATCATCATAGTGATCCCATGCATGCTAAATCGTAGATCACCATGTTAGCACTGTTCCATGCATTTTTTCTCATAGATCTTAAACCATCCAGTTTTAGCTCATAATAATCCTTCCATTGGATTCGCAGCCCTCGATTTAGGGGGGTAGGGTGGTTTTGATGTAATAACGTCCTTGATTTTGCAGGTTTTGGAAGAAACAGACTATCAGAGAAGACGACTGGAGCCAAGGATCCGGCGCCTCTCCGGTCAATACGTTCATGTTTATAATATATATATATTTATGGTTTCATTTAAACTAATGGATGTACAGCCTCCCCAGCGGTAGAAGCGCGTGCGATAAGTTATTTGTGTCAAAGGGCCTAGGTTCGATCCAGCCTTTTGCCACTTTATTATCCTAATATTTCATATTTTTGCAGGATGCAAAACACGTTGAACATGTTACCTATCACTAAGGCACGTTTGTCCTGGTGGTAATTTTGTTTCTGGAAAGTCCTGAGGGCGTGAGTTCAACACCCACCCCTACCATTTGGTTATTTTTTAACACCTTTTCTTCCTTTTTCATAAAACCTAACATTTTTCACAAACCCTTGATTTTTCTTAAAAAACTCTAATTTAATTTTAGGTTTTTTAAGTTAATCAACCCTAATTTGATTTTTAGGTTTGATTAATTAAATTAAAATCAACTTAGATTTTAGGGTTTTGATTAATTTAATTAACTAATTTTTTTAATTAATTAAAATCAATTAGGTTTTAGGTTAACCATCGAACTTTTTTCATCAAACAATCACAAAACAATTTCTTTTCCCGTTTCTCTTTATTTTACCACTTCGCGTATTTTACTATCACGTATTTCATTATTTTTATCATTATGTAACTTCTTATAGTTTGTAATAGTTTAATTAGGGTTTTACTATTTTCCCCCGTTTTTACTATTTTGTACCCCCACTCCCAAAGCCTTGTAATAGCATATCATTTTATTTCCTGCACTTTACAGCTTTTTCATTATTGCTATACTATTTTGCTAGTAATTAGGGTTTGTATGGCAAGACCAAAAAACAAACAATAGTTAACCTAATTTCAAGATAAATTAACTGAAATCAAAACACTCTTCACACATGCACCTCTAGGATATCCTCACTAGTTGCATCAGAAAACAGTCATGTCCCTCGATCATGGGGACGCTTTCGCAAAGACCCTCAGTTAAAAAGATCGTAGTCCCTCGATGACCCTTCGATGCTACCTTTGGTAAACGATCTTAGTCCCTTACGGTAAATTGCTAAAGCGGCCCTACGAGTTACCTTTATGATTGTAGGATGACCCGCGCCTGTCCCTTCACATCCAACGATGGGGCTTCCTACTAACTAATGGTAGGATAACACTATCTAAAGGAGGAGGAAAATAACATGAAAGACCATGAGTAAGGGTAGAATAGAGTTAATCGCTTGCTCACACTTTTCAAAATATTTTTTTCACACAACACTTTTCTGAAATATTTTCAAAAACAAACACTTTGTATGCATTCTTAACTGATACTAGAATCATTACAAACTTGACGTACTTAGGCATTTATTCAAAAAAAATTCAAACACCATCGCAAAGCATCTTCAAAACAGAGTGAGCTAGCGATTAAGAGCCCGTATATAACAACAGATGAAAAGGGTGCTAACACCTTCCCTTTTCATAACCTACCCCCCGAACTCAAAATTCTCAAAGGTCTTTCCTGTTTTTTTCACCCTTTCCTTATTGGATAAAAGAAAAGTCGGTGGCGACTCTTGCTATCTGCAACATTTGCAATAAAATGAAAACCAAAAAGCCAGTTCTCCCACTATATTATAGAACTGGCGACTCTATTGGGGAGAACTAAAAGTGGGGTTACCTTTAGAGTTAGATAATTTTTAAAAGCCTTCCTTATTTGTCTTATATTCTTTACATTTTGGGGCTTGCTCAGGTTTATTTTCTTGCAAAGATCCTACACTCAGATCTGGGGGAATTTTAGGTAAGTAGAAATAGATCATGGAAACTATATAGCGTATAACGATATGGTTGAAGTGATGACTACGTTAATGCGACGCATTGTTTTGTATTGGTGTCCCTCGAGTCCGTCGGGGAGAATACTAGGTTGCCGCATGGTGTCATGAGAACTAACTGGCCTTTAGAACCTTAGTTGACCCAACTTAACCATTAGAAGGTAGTGAAATAGCCGAATTTGGTACAGTATAAAGGTGGTTGATACTCGATGCTACACTCATTTAGATTCTACTCTCGATTTTTGTTTGATGGAAAGTCAGTTGTCGTGCTAGACAAAACTTATGGGAAAAATCAGTGATATTGAGATCCCTAGAACCCGGTTACTTCTTTAGGACATGTTGATCCAACTAAACTTCAAGAGGGTACTTACCTACAAACCCCATGCAAGCCTTAAACCTAAGGCCTTTGTGTGCTTTGATTGTGTTTGATTATCTGTTTAAACATGACATCATATCATGACTAACCATTTCAAGGATCTATGGGATTTATATTTGTTTTGTGTTGCAGGGTCATGGCTTTCAGTCGTTGGAATACCATCCGGACCAACTTCATAAGGGTACCTTCCAAGCTTGAGGAATTAGTCTCAAAGGTTCCCACCAATTCTCAATTCACCAAGAGACATGGTCATATACCCAGTTTGGTTACCACTGGCTTCCGGGAAGACATGATGAGCATTCTTTTCCAGTTCTTTGATCTGAAGCATCACTATTTTACCTTCCTGGATTATCAGTTGGTGCCCACAATGGAAGGATTCTCTAAGTTGCTTGAAGTGACTATTCTTGATCAGATACCCTTCACCAGTCAGGAACGAGTTCCAAAACCTGAAGACATTGCAGTAGCCTTACATCTCAAACGATCGACATTGTATCTAATTGGGAAATAAGGAATGAAGTTAAGGGTATTTCTCCTAAATTTCTGATAGAGAAGACTCAGGGGTTTCTTGATGCCATGAATTTTTGTGCTTTTGAGGAAATTTTGGATTAACTGATCTAAGGTTTGTTATTGTTCTCTAATCTGGACCAATTCATAGATGTGAATACCATCAAGATATTCCTCACCCATAATCCGGTACCTACTTTGCTTGGAGAAGTTCTGCATTCCCTCCACACTCGTACTATGAAGAAGCGAGGAACTCTTATGTGTTGCATACCTCTACTGTCCAGCTGGTTTATTTCACACCTGCCCCGATCAGTGATAAAGAACAAACAAGTTTTAAGGTGGTCTCAAAGGTTGATGTCACTCACTCATGTACATATCCATTGGTGTTCTTGATCTCAAGCATATGTCATTATTATTAATCGCAAAGGGGAATAATAAAAAGACTAAAAAGCCAGCAGTCTTTCTTAATATGGGCAGAAGATTCAAGGGTCCAGTCAGAAGGGCTCTAGATTTTGAGGTCCCCCTGAATGAAGAAGATAACCAAGAGAAAGATGACGAAAGTGTGAAAGCTAAAGAGAATAACAACCTTGGTTATGGACAAGATTCTGATGAAGACTACTCCACTGAGCAATATCCTCATGGTGATGACAAATACAAGCAGCTGGAAGATCGCCTCAAGGCCATGGAAATCCAAAAAGTGCCTGGATTGGATTTTGAAGAGTTGGAACTTATTCTGGAGGTAGTTATCCCTCACAATTTCAAGGTCCCCGTTTTTCTAAATATGATGGTGTGTCTTGTCTGAAACTTCATCTGAGATCTTATGTTCGGAAGGTCCAACCCCATACTGCTGACAGAAATTTATGGGTTCACTTCTTTTAGGAAAGTTTGTCTGGTACACAACTCGAGTAGTTCTATCAGCTGGAGGGAACCAACATCCGTACTTGGGAAGACTTGGTTGTTGCTTCTTACAAGCAGTATCAATATAATTTTGACCTTGCACCAACTCGTGTGGAATTACAAAACATGACTATGGGTTCGAATGAATGGTTCAAAGAATATTCCCAAAAGTGGAGAGCTCAAGCCGGAAGAGTGCAACCTCCCTTATTTGATAGGGAGCTGGTTGATATGTTCATGGGAACTCTGACAGGTCCATTCTTTAACCATCTGATTGGAAGTTCTTCATCTGGTTTTACCGAGATGATTCTAATTGGAGAACATGTCGAAAGTGGTATCAAGAGCAGAAAATTTCAGTGGCTGCATCTTCAAGTGCTGTGAAGAAGTCATTCAGTTGTAAGAAGGAAACCAATGTTGTTTATGGCCAGAAGGGCCATGTTAAAAATGACCGCAATTAATTTGTGGGAGCAGTATTAATTTCTAATCATGCGCCTGTTCAACAACAACAACAGGGCAATCAGCGTAGGTCAGATGCTCTGAGAAGATAGTTTACAAAGATCAGTATGCCACTGTCTCAGGCATTGCAACATTTACTGAAAGTAGAGTTGATAACGCTAAGGGATAAGTGTTATTGACAATGTTCTTTATGTTGCTACTGTAAGTGAATTTGTTACTCCCCTCCCAATTATCAAGAAGAATCTATTGCAGGCCGATTTATTTCTGGGCTATATTGAAAAATGTTATTGATGCACATCCCAACCCAATGGCTGCAAGTTGCTGAAGGAAGGAATTCAATGCCTAATGGACAATCACATAACTCTGGTTGAGAAGGTTCTGTTTACTGAGAACCTATTTCAAGACTTATCCGCAATATCCAAAACTCCTGTCAAGATTACCTCCAAAGGTCCTGTAAGAATTACTGCCAATCTGAAAGCTACTCTTTTGATCACACTACACCTGGACCTATCCCATATTCTCCAGATAAAGTTATTCCCTGGAACTATGGATCTGACGTCTACTAACATGGCGTCAAGCAAGAACTACCGACTATTGAAGATGAAGGTACTGAAGTTGCTGATCCGAATAATGATAATATTTTTGGGACCAGTAAGGTTACTAGAAGCGGAAGGGTTTTCTCCCCAGAAATCTCTCCAAAGACTGTTTCACACCTGTTCGAGTTACTACTACCGAGTTAACTACTGAGACCCCGGGCAAAGAGAAATTGATGGAGCATGCCCAGACGGAGGCGCCTAAAGAAGTTACAGCTGAAGACACATCTAGACAAGAGTTGGAAGAGGTATTGAAGATTATCTGTAAGAGTGATTACGAAATTGTTGAACAGCTAGGGCAGACCCCCTCCAAAATCTCCATGTTATCATTGTTACTGTGTTATGAAGCTCATGCACAGGATTTAGTAAAATTCTTGAAGATTGCTCACATGCCACAAGAAGTCTCTGCCAATCAATTTGGAAGTTATATTGCTAGCTTAACGACTGCCAATAGATTAGGTTTTTCTGATGTTGATATGACTCCGGAAGGAAGAAATCATAATAACGCCTTGTATGTCTCCATTGAATCCACGACCACTAGTTTGGCTCATGTATTAGTTGATACTAGTTCCTCGTTAAATGTTCTACCGAAAGGTGCTCTGGACATACTTGATTGCGAAAGGGTTGTACTGAAACTCAATGATATTATAGTTTGAGCCTTTGACGGGTCAAAGAGGATGGTACACGGAGAAGTGGTTCTTCCGATCAAGGTATGTTTGCAGATCATTGAATATACCTTCTATTTAATGGATATTCGACCAACTTATTCTTTATTACAGAGGTGCCCACTAGATCCATGGGGCACGCACTGTTACCTCTACCCTACATCAGAAGTTAAAATATCCCGTGAACGGAAAGATCGTTACTATCTGTGGTGAAGAATTGTATATGGTTAGCCACTTGAACTCTTTCCGGTATGTAGAGATGGACGGAGAATTCATTGAGACTCCCTGTCAGACTTTTGAAGTTATCCCTCCAGTCATTACTGAAGATGTCTCCGCCATCCCCAAAGTTACCAGGGTTCTGTCCAGGATGGCTTCGTTGAAGGATGTTAAAGCTACTGTAGAAGACGGTGGTTGTACTATCTGGGGTCAGCTTCCTAACATTCCCTATAAATCTGAAAATTTTGGTTTGGATTTCACTGCACAGGGTCAGAGGGTTGTTCGTTGCACTCGTGCTAGAAGACCACCATTCTGTGTCAGAAACAATGGAGTCAACTTGATAGAAGATGATGACAGTGATTATGGCCTTGACAGTTGGATATTTCCTACCATCGACAACAGAACTAACAATTGGAATACTCAGGAAATTATCTCAATCTCCTTTAGTCAGGAGTAATATCTACATTTATATTTTTATTGCTTTCAAGTTTTGGATTTGTAATATTTAAACAAATACTTTAAGCATTGTGCCTTACCCGGGGCACAATGGTTCGTTTGTTAAGGGTTGTCATTTCATAAACATATTTTCATTTAATTAAGAATTGGATCTTTTCCATTAAAATTTTGTGCTCTCTGTCTTTCTTTTTACTTTTATCATTTTCAAATAGCTATGTGTTCTTACACACACCCACATAATAAATTGCAGATCCACATTAACTCGGGATCCCATTGATAACGACTCTGCTATTGCCACTTATGACTTTTAAAATCCGATCTACCAAGCCGAGGACGGAGATAAGGAAGATTTTGAAATACCTGGAGAGCTTGCCAGACTGTTAGTACAAGAAGAAAAGGCTATCCAGCCGCATGAAGAGCCAGTTGAAGTTGTAAACTTGGGTACTGAGGCAAACAGAAAAGAAGTCAAGATAGGCGCCAGCCTAGAGGACAGTATCAAGAACAGGTTGATTCATATGTTGCATGAATATGTTGAGATCTTTTCTTAGTCATACGAAGACATGCCACAGCTCAATACTGATATTATGGTTCACCAGTTACCGAAGAAAGAGGGTTGTTCTCTGATAAAATAGAAGGTTCATCGCATGCGTCCCGAGATGTCAGAGAAGATCAAGGCCAAAGTTATGAAGAAATTCAACGCAGGCTTCTTGGAAGTTACCTCTTATCCTCAAGAGGTTGTAGACGTAGTTCCGGTACCAAAGAAAGACGACAAGGTACGTATGTGTGTGTACTACAGGGATTTGAACAGGGCAAGCCCCAAGGATAACTTCCCGCTTCCACATATTGATATTCAGGTTAACAACACTGCTCAACACAAGTTATTCTCCTTCATGGACGGTTTCTCGGGTTATAATCAGATCAAGATGGAACCTAAAGACATGGAGAAAACTACCTTTGTTACATAGTGGGGGACTTTCTGCTATAAATTTATGCCTTTTAGATTAAAGAACACCGACGCAACATATCAGTGTGCCATGGTAGCTTTATTCCATGACATGATCCATCACGAGATAGAGGTCTATGTAGACGATATGATAGCTAGATCTCAGACTGAAGAAGAGCATATTGACCATCTACACATGTTGTTTGAGAGGCTGAAAAAGTACAAGCTGATATTGAATCCAAACAAGTGCATCTTTGAGGTGAGATCTGGTAAGCTCCTGGGTTTTTTTGTCAGTGGTAAAGGCATTGAGGTTGATCCCTCCAAAGTCAAATCTATTCAAGAAATGCCTTCTCCCCGTACCGAGAAGGAAGTCAGAGGTTTCTTGGGATGACTCAATTACATTGCTCAATTCATTTCTCATTTGACTGCTACTTGTGAGCCAATCTTCAAGTTGTTGAAGAAAGATCAGGTAGTAAAGTGGAACGACGAATGTTAGATAACCTTTGACAAAATCAAACAGTACCTTCAGGAACCTCTGATCCTGATGCCACCAGTTGAAGGAAGACCTCTAATCATGTACCTAACAGTGCTAGAGAATTTAATGGGGTGTGTACTGGGCCAGTATGACGAGTCTAGTCAAAAAGAGCATGCAATATACTACCTTCGCAAAAAGTTTACCGACTGTTTAACAAGATACTCACTACTCAATAAAACTTGTTGCGCTTTGGCATGGGCTGCTTGTCGACTAAGATAGTATATGTTGACCCATACTACTTTATTGATCTCTAAAATGGATTCCACCAAATACATATTCGAGAAACCCGCACTCTCCGGAAGAATAGCCCGATGGAAAATGGTCTTGACAGAATACGACATTCAGTAATCACTTAAAAAGCAATCAAAGGGAGTGTACTGGCAGATCATTTGGGTCACCAAGTTGTAGACGACTACCAGTCTATGAATTTTGAGTTCCCTGACGAGAACATTATGCTAGTTACAGATTATGAAGAACCTGGACCATATGAAGGACCTGAGCTAGGATCCCGATAGACTATGGTTTTCGATGGAGCTTCTAACACACTTCATAATGGAATCGATGCTGTAATTATATCTCCCCAGGGTTGCCATACACCCTTCACCGCCAGATTATGCTTTGATTGTACCAACAACATGGCCGAATACGAAGCGTGCATCATGAGCATCAGAACTACAATTGACTTGAAGATTAACTTCTTGAATGTATATGGGGACTCAGCCCTGGTAATCAGTCAAATCAAGAGAGAATATGATACTAAGCACCCAAATCTCATTCCTTATAGAGAACATGTGCTTACTTTAATCCCATACTTCGAGGAAATCACTTTTGAGCACATCCCATGTGAAGAGAATCAGTTTGAAGACGCATTAGCAACCATGTCATCTATGTTCAAGGTTAGATAGGACAACGAGGCTCCCATAATTACCATTGAGAGGCTAGACGAACTGGCACACTGCTACGAAGTTCACACTGACAGAGTATAAGAGTATCCTTTGTATCATGAAGTGAAAAGATACCTTGAGGCTCAAGAGTACCCTGAAGGAGAATCTATCAATGACAAGAAATTCCTACGGAGGTTCTCTACTAAGTTCTTCCTGAGTAATGAAATTATGTACAGGCGCAACGATTATTTGACTCTGCTTCGTTGTATGGACAAGAAAGAGGCGAAGAAGATTATGAAAGATATGCACGAAGGTAACTTTGGTACTCATTCCAGTTGACATACTATGGCTAAGAAGATTCTGAGAGCGGGTTACTATTGGTCAACTATGGAAACCAACTATCACCACCACTCAAGAACATGTCACTAGTGCCAGATCTATGCTGACAAAGTACATGTGCCTCCAGTACCTCTGAATGTCTTGACTGCTCCTTAATCGTTTAAAATGTGGGGCATTGATATGATTGGAGAGATCAAACCTACTTCTTCTAACAGACATCGGTTCATCCTTGTTGCCATTGATTACTTCACAAAGTGGGTTGAAGAAACCTCGTTTTGCCTCTGTTACTAAGAATGTGGTCACCCGATTCATTAAGCATAACCTTATCTGTCGGTATGGCATCCCCAAAAGGATTATCACAGACAATGGTACCAATCTCAACAACACTATGATCACAGAACTCTGCATGCAGCTCAAGATCAAGCACCACAACTCTTCTCCGTATCGACCAAAGATGAATGGTACAGTGGAAGCCGCCAACAAGAACATAAAACATATTATACATAAGATGACGGTGACGTATAAATACTGGCATGAGATGTTACAATTTTCTCTTCATGGCTATCGCACTTCAACTCGGACATCAACTGGGGAAACCCCATTCTCTTTGGTCTATAGTATGGAGGTTATCCTACCTTTTGAAGTTCTGATTCCTTCTCTGAGAATTATGAAAGATGCAGAATTAGACGAAGACGAATGGATTCAGACTAGGCTGAACAAGTTGAATTTAATTAACGAGAAAAGACTTACGGCTGACTGTCATGGTCAGATATACCAGAAATGTATGATCAAAGCTTTCAACACGAAGATCAAGCATCGGGTATATCAGGCTGGGGAGTAGGTAATAAAGCGCACCATCCTACCGCAAGGTGATCCTAGGGGAAAATGGACTCCTACCTATGAAGTGTCATTTGTAATCAAGAAGATATTTTTGGGCGGTGCTATGATACTTATCAATATGGATGGTGAAGATTTTCTGCACCTTGTGAATACAGACATAGTCAAAAGATACTATGCAGGAAAACGACACGCTAGGTTGACTGGCCTAGGCAAAACATATATATACATGCACCCGGCAAACTGAAAACCTGAAAAGACGGTGTGGGCAAAAAAGGGTATCCCGATGGACTGAAAACCCGAAAGGGCGGTCCAGGAAAAAATTAGGGATTAAAGCATACGACTATGTCCCGTTGGATCATCTACATACAACAAGCTTTATTACCAACATCAATTCAAATGGTATAGATCAATTTCGTTAACTCCTTCTGACAACAAGGGATGGGATGCTTGAAGACATAGGGGCAATAGCAGAGTTGAAACCTGACGAGATCATTTACACATAGCTATATGTTTTATTTTACTTTGTACTCCTTTCATTTCACGATGATTTCCTATTACTAGGATTTCTGTCTCTTTGTACAACAATAGTCTATTTATAGGAAAACTATCAATATAAACACAATTTCAAAATTCAAATTTTGTTTTACTTTTTTTGTTTTGTTCGCAAAAATGTCCAATGACTAAATTGAATGAACATATGATATGAATACGATTACTGTTAACAAATATATGCATAAAAATAGGAATAGTTATTTACTCAAGAATCTAGGAGACGGGATAACGTTCAAGTCGTCCACAATTCCCCATAGAACAACCTCCATGGAATAGTCCCCATAGAATCATCTTCACAAACTCGACACATTCCCGACAAGTCTAAAATACCCTAATCATACTCACCAGCAGATCCCCCTAGCAGACTAATGAGTATGATCTTTTCCCTAGAAATGTCGCCAACCTACAAAGTCCCAATCCTCGTCAGAGATTATGACATCAGCATAGTTCACAGGGATTCTCTTCCCTAGATGAGTTTATTTCTCCAACACCATAAAATCCCCCGCAAAATTCTCTTCTCCATTAGGGCTCATCTCCTCATCAGAGTATTCCTCAACAAAGCATATTTCTCCAGCAGGGTTTATTTCCCCAACAAATCCAGTCTCCTCATCTTGAGTCTATTCCTTTGACTACTGCAAATCACCGGTAAAATTACCATATCCAATAAAGGGAAGTCCAGGCTGTTATCCCTAGAGAGTTGCTACTGAATCTAAAACCAGACCAAATATCAGTTAATTTTATCCTCCTCGGACGAGTCAACATCCATATCAAAAAGGTGATCCCCCAGTTAGGATATATAAGAATTAAATTCCCCGGTAGAGCGATGAACAACCAATGTTCCTGAACTCTTCTCCCCAAGCATAAATCAATATTCCCCAATGGAGTTTCCTCAAATAGAAAGAAGGAATCCCCAACGGAAACATTCTAGGAAAGATCTAAGATTACACATATTCTTCATCCCCAGCAGCAGTCTGAGATGTTATACAAATATCCTAGCATATGCATACAAAACGCATATAGCACACTCTCATTCACTTTGAGAATATCATTATGAAATGCATTTCATACATCATGACATTGCATACAACTAACTATTTATCTTTTCAGGTAAAGTCTATAAATAGACTGTTGTACCCCAAAATTTTCCCTACCTTTTCTCAAGACATTTCTCACAAAGGTTCTCCAATGTTCAAGAATTCTCAAGAGTTTGATAAGACAAGCCCATCTCCTAAGCATTGGGTCCACAAATTAGGGTTTTGGTTTTCACATGGAAAATTGGACTTCTAATGCCTCAAATGACTTTCATGGTTCATCATAGACCTCCAAGAATGCTCATGCCATGTTTCAAGTCTTACGTCTCAAAATTGCTCTGTCAATTGATCAGATGGCTAAAAATTAGTTGTATTGGATAAAAAGTCAATTATGGTTAATATACAGTCTAACCTCAAGATTTTTGGCCAACATCAACCTTTTGAAGCCATACTCATCAATTGATCAAGGGTTGATCATAATTTCTCAAGAAAAGCACTCAAATCATCAAAGGGGCAAATTGGTCAAAATTAGGGTTTTGACTTAGAATGATTGATCATTGACTTTTGACCTAATACATGACCTAATGGCTTGAAGCATGATATTAAGGATTAAATAACAATATCTTGACCTAATTACATGGGTCAAAACATCCTCATAGATCAAGTGGTTGACAGTTGAAATTTGGATCAACTGATGAAAAATCAACTGACACACAAAAGTCAAACTTTGACTTTTTGGTCAACATTGAATTCAAAAATCAAGAATCATCAAGACGGTAAAAAATATAAAAATTGATCATCAAGAATCAAGAAAGTCAATAAAATTCAAGAAAAGTCAACATTTCCAATACTTAGAAAAATCCTAAGTGTTTTTTGACCTTGACAATTTCACTACTTCATGACAATTTTTCACCAAGATGCAAGATGATTCAAGGAAAACTTTCAACATGAAAGTTGTAGATATTGATGAATTCTACAACTTTGACCTAGAGGGTTGATGTCCAAAAAATGCTTTCATTTGAAGATATATGCTCATGAAGTCAAGACATTTTTACAAAACACTTAGTGAAAATTTTACCAAGTTTGGTTAGATTTTTGTCCCAACTTCTTGGAAAATTTTCACCTAGTTCCAATTTGATTTAGCCAAAGTGGACAAAATGAAGGTTGTATACAATGCTTCAAGCTTTCCAAAATGTTCAAGAACTTGAAGAGATCATTTTTTATCTAGGAGAATCGAAGAGAAGAAGTTGGACATCCATTCTTGAATTTTAGGTCATTTTGTGATGAACCTTATGATCCAATTTTCAAGCATGTTGCATAAATCCTGCTTTTCAGGATTCTATCTTACAAATCGCTCCATAATTAATTGTTTACACAACTGATTGAGATATGATCCAAGTGATTCTACCATTTTTGACACAAAGTTAACATTGCCATTCTTGAAAAGTTACTTTATACACAATGTCAACTCTCCTTGAGCCCATACATTGTTCCTTCGGATTCCAAAACATTTCAAAGCAATAAGCAACCATCTACAAGCTTGTCAACCACCCTACAAGCCCTTGTACTATGCATTGAAACTATGCATTTCAAGTTTGCTTCAGAATCAAGTCACATAACCATAACATGTGATCTTTTATTTCTGATTACTTGGGACTCTAAAACCTTTTCTATATAAATAGAGAGGTTTTTTGCAAGCCTTAACACGAGTTCAAGATCCCTCTAACCCGCTCAAACTCTCTGAAACTCATAATTGTACACAAAACCTCCATTGTTGTAACTTCTGGCCAAAAACTTCAAACACCTAATCCCCTCGTGCGTTTCCATTCTAAATCATTCAAACGTCATCTACACATCATATACAACTCATCCCCTCCCATATTTCATAATTGTAACTGCATCTTCATCATCCTCCAAAATCAAAAACAACAACCTGCAACTTGACTTCTCCATAAAGTTTTAGCCACTTTCAGCTCAAATTATGCATTGCAATAGCTTCCTAGGAGTCTAGTGAAGCTATCCAGATCATCACAACATCTCCAGGAGTGCTCAAACTTCAAACACGATTTCCAGTTTTGAGGTAAGTTTTCTCAACTTTGAACTCCTTATACAAGCATCATTAATGGTTACTTTGTGAATGAAAAATGTAGACATTATTTCCCTGGAGCTAACCATGCATTTAGTTTTCATTTATGTTAACTGTACATGGAGAATTTTAAAGTTGAACTTTCAGAAAAATTTGGTTTTAATTTGGTAGCAAACAAAATTCATGCTCATCTTTGATTTATAGTTTAAGTTATTAACATGGAAGGATTTGTTATGAAATTTGGAGCAATTTTCATGTTTACATTTTTGAAAATGGTTGAGAAATGAAGAAGTTACAGTTTTGAGCAATAGAGTTGTCATCCCTGCGTGCATGAAGGAGGAAGAAGATGATGTTCAAAGTTCAGAAATGAGTCTATTTTATATTTAGTTGAAGTTGTTTTATGAACGGATGAAACAGCCACCCGAGTGGCAAAGAAGCGCGCGCTAAGACATTTGTGAGTCGGGACCTTGGTTTGAGCCCTTGCGGTACCCTTTTATTTATTTCATATTTTCTTGTCTTAGATCATGTGCAGGCAAGCCCAATGCATGCACCATGCGCCTCTCACCATCACCATCAGATCTGCCAGCCATCAAATCTAGCGCTCCACACGAGCAAGTCTATGGTGCACTCCAAGAAATCAGCAACACTAAATCAAACAAAATGATGGGCCTCCCTTGTGTTTGGGCCATTTCTTTTTATTCTTGTTTTTTCTTACCCCCTGACTACTTTTTAATACAAGCACATTTTATTTTTTTTTATTTCAAACACAAAAGCTGACTTTTTTTGGGCTTAACATTTTACACCCCCCCCCTTTTTTTTGTAGTGCCTAAACCCAACTTTTTTTTATTCCTTTATATTTTCCTTCTTACTTATTTATTTACTTTTATTTAACCAAAAAAATACAAAAATATATTTTCCTAAATAATTAAATTAAAAATATTTCAAGCACTTAATTTTATTTTTTAATTAATTTTAAGTTTTATTATTTCTTTTACAAATTGATATTAATATCCAAATTACTTTATAAACAATTGAATTAGACTTATGTTTTATTTTATTTAAATTAGATTTTTTAGGTTTTATTTAAAATAATTAGCTAACTTTTCTTGCAATTAAAACTAATTAGTTTGATTAGGTTAAAACCCTTTTCCATCAAAAAATCACCAAAACAATTCTTTTCTCTTTTCTTCATATTCATATTCTTTTGTGCATTTTGTTATTTCACATTATTATTTATGTACATGGTTTGTAATAGATAATTAGGTTTTATTGCTTTCTTCCCCTCATTCACAAAATTGTACCCCCCCCCCATTCCCAAAGCGTTGTAATAGCATAGGACATTTAAATTTCGTAATTAATCGATTTCCTTATTATTGTTAGTAATTAGGGTTTGCATGGAAAGATTAAAAACAACCATAGTAAAACCATAATCCATGACAAATAATTGAATCAAACTCACTTTGCACACATGCACTTCTAGGGTAACCCACACTTGTTGTCTCGGATAAAAATAGTCATGTCCCTCGAATGTGGGATGTTTTAGAAAAAACCCTCGACTTAAAAGATCATAGTCCCTCGATGATCCTTCGATGTTGCCTTCGGTAAACGATCTCAATCCCTCACGACAATTTCTAAAACATCTTACAAGTTGCCTTCTATGACTGTACGATGACCCACGCCTGTCCCTCACATCCAATGATAAGGCTTCCTACTAACTAATGGTAGGTAAGCATTATCTAAAGGAGGAGGAAAAGAACAAAGACTTTTTGAGTAGGTAGATTGCTCGTAATTTCTTGCTCACAAACTAAAACAATCTTTACACCTCACACTTTCAAAACATTTTCAAAAACAAACATCTTTTCCAACACTCTTTTTTCAACAAATATTTTGTATACATTCTCAACGATACGAGAATCATTACAAAGATTGTCGTACTAAGGAGTTTTTTAAAATATTTCCAAACAAACATTTTGTATACATTCTCAACGATACGAGAATCATTACAAAATTACCATTTTCAAAATTCCTTCAAACATTTTCAAACATACACAAACACAAAGCATTTCAAAGTGATCTAGCAATTAAGAGCCCATAGATAACTACGGATGAAAAGGGTGCTAACACCTTCCCTTTTCATAACCTACCCCCCGAACTGAAGAAAACTCTCAAAAGGTCTTTCCTGTTCTTTTCACCCTTTCCTTTATTGGATAAAATAAAATTTGGTGGTGACTCTTGCTATCCGCAACATTTGCGATAAAACGCAAAACACCCAAGTCAGTTCTCCCACCGTATTACAAAGACGAATATCATCAAGAATTTTTAAACATGTCGCAGATTAATTCCTAAAACAAGACCGGGAAACTATATGTATGACCAATCATAGATTAATTACTGAAACAAGACAGTGCAACTATCTATGAAAACAAATTGTAGATCAATTCCCGAAACATGATGGAGAGACTATCTACATGAACAGGTTGAAGATTAACTCCCGAAATAGGACGAGGAAACTATTTATACAATCGAGTGAAGATTAACTCTCGAAACCGGATGGGGAAACTATCTTTCTATCTTTATAGCCAGATGAAGATCAATTCCTGAAACAGGATAGGGCGACAATCTTTATCACTAAGTGGTATGAACTCCCGAAACAGAACGAGTTTACCAAAAAAAACAAATTGTAGATCAATTCCCGAAACAGGATGGGGTGACTATCTACATGACAAAAACTTCCCTTCAGAGACTGAATTCTGAAAAGCATTTCCTTCAGAGCATTATTCTGAAAAGCATTTTCCTCAGATAAGATCGGATAGATCATTCTGGAAAGCATTCCTCAAATACAGTCAAGTGTAGACTCATTCTGATACTTCTATCAAGAGTTACTTTGGATGGAATCTATAAGCCCATCTCTTAAGTCTCTTTGTCACCTCTCTGAATGGCATCTTTAAGCCTATACAAGCAATGTTGTCAACCAACAGTGTTACCGCCTGCACATGCGAGTGAAAATTTCTAGACACTTAAGTGTTCAATCATCTTCTACCTTCAAGTCAAGAATGAAGGACATGTAATTATAACTCTTCAGGTTTAAGAAAGATTGAACAGGGGAAATTTTTGTACCCCAAAATTTTCCCTCCCATTTTTCTTCAAGACATTCCCCTAAGGTCCTCATTTGCTCAAGGTTGCCTAAGAATTGATCAGACAAATTCTCCTCATAAACAATGGACTCCTAACTAAGGTTTTGTATTTCTCAAGGAATATTTGGTTTCCAAGGTCTCAATTAGTTTTCATGGTTCTTCATATGTCCCTAAGAATGCATATGTCAAATTTCAAGTCTTGCATCACAAGTTTGTTCAGATGACTGAAAATCAACTGTATTGGCTAAAAAGTCAATATACGGTCAAACCTCAAGATTTTTGGTCAACATCAAGATTTTGAAGCCACGTTCATCATTTGATCCAGGTTTGATCATTATTCCTCAATAAAAGCTCTCAAATCATCAAGAGTCAAAAGTTGCCAAATAAGGGTTTTCCTTAGGAGAAGTCAACTGAACTTTGACCAAGCATAAATTTCACATGCTTCATCATTTTTCCCCAACCAAATCTCAATCTTAAGGAAATTGAATTATTTAAAACTTTGTATATCTAAGCTCAAGTCCAAAAAGTGCATCATTTGAGAGATATAAGCCAATACATTACAGGTCATTTCAAAAGTCAACAAAAAGACACTTTTTGTCAAAGAAACTTACATCAAGATAAATTCTTCAAAAGTAAAAATGATCAACATAGAGATTGTAGAGGACATGTTGAGCTTTCTAGAAATTCAAAGATCACCTTCAAAATATGAAAATTTATGGATTTATGACCAATGCAAGTTGGGAAATTTTGAGCAAATGCATGAAGTGCAAATTGAGCAAACTTGATATTATGGACTATTGGTCCATTGTTTAAAAGTCCAAACATGCTCTATATTCCTTATACACCTCAGAATTCATTCATACACCCCTTTACCTATTTTTTATTTTAGTTATTTTAATTATTTTTTATTTTCCCATTAATAATGCAAAATAAATAAAATAAAAATACAAAGCCCTTTTACACAAAGACCAAGCCTATATCTTTGCCCTAATTTCAACCTATATATTCTCCCATTCATTCTCATTCAATCCACAAAACCCTTACCTCACAAACTTTTCAAAAAAGATCAAAGAATTTCAAGAACCCTAAAATTTTCAAAACCTTGTTACAAACCCTTCCACTATAAAGCAGCCATCCCATTCACTCCTAACATTTATACAGAGTAAGGTTGGGTCATTTTTGATGGTCCAAAACACATGAAACCCAATCACATGGCATATATGATTTCACATTCTTGCAAAATTCATATTTTTATTTTTGTTTTGTTTTAAGCCACATTGATGTTACTAACATACTTCTAAGATATCTCTAAATAGGTTTGGATCATCATAGTGATCCCATGCATGCTAAATCGTAGATCACCATGTTAGCATCATTCCATGCATTTTTCCTCATTGATATTAAACCAGCCAGTTTTAGCCCATAATAATCCTTCCATTGGATTCAGAGTCCTCGATTTAGGGGGTAGGGTGCTTTTGATGTGCTAACATCCTTGATTTTGTAGGCTTTGGAAGAAACAGTCCAACGGATAAGACGACTGGAGCTAGGGCTCTGACGCCTCTCTGGTCAATACATTCATGTTTATAATATATATTTATGGTTTCATTTAAACTAATGGATGTATTGTCGCCCCAAGGGTAGAAGCGCACGCGATAAGTCATTTGTGTCAAAGGGCCTGGGTTCGATCCAGCCTTTTGCAACTTTATTTTCCTAATATTTCATATTTTTGCAGGATAAAAAATACGCTGAACCTTTTACCTATCACCAAGGCATGCTTGGCCTGGTGGTGATTGTGTTGTTGGAAATTCCTGAGGGTGTGGGTTATTTTTTAACACCCACCCCTACCATTTGGTTATTTTTTAACACCTTTTCTTCATTTTTCATAAAATCTAACATTTTTCACAAACCCTTGATTTTTATTAATAAACCCTAATTTAATTTTAGGTTTTTAAGTTAATCAACCCTAATTTGATTTTTAGGTTTTCTTAATTAAATTAAAATCAACTTAGATTTTAGGGTTTTGATTAATTTAATTAACTATTTTTTAATTAATTAAAATCAATTAGGTTTTTAGTTAAAAATCAAACTTTTTTCATCAAACAATCACAAAATAATTTATTTTCCTGTTTCTCTTTATTTTACCACTTCGTGTATTTTACTGTTGTGTATTTCATTATTTTTATCATTATGTATCTGCTTACAATTTGTAATAGTTTAATTTGGGTTTTACTATTTTCCCCCATTTTTACTATTTTGTACCCCCACTCCTAAACGAAGCCTTGTAATAGCGTAGCATTTTATTTCCCGCACTTTACTTCTTTTGTTAGACAACAAGACGTATCTAAAAGGGGGGGTTGAATAGATACCGTAATTTTTAAAGATATTTTTTAATGAAAACTTGAAACGCGTTGAGAGCTACCTGGATACATTCATCTCAAAACGATCCTCTATTGAAAAGACCGGATATGCGTAAAACCAAATGGAATGAATCAATGAGAATTATTAATACTTAATTCAATTATAATAGATCACTCATACTTTTTAACTGTAGTCAATTACTCCCAATGAATTGTTGAGAATAAAACCCACAAATTTGCACTTTTGGACTTTTATCGAACACTTGGTGTGCATAATCACACCAAGTCCAATCTATCTTAATTTGTAGTGTTAAAACCAATTATAGAAATCAAAGTTATTACTATAGTCCTTAGCAATAGTTTTATCACACTACAAATCCAAACAATTGGAACCACAAGTGCAAATTCACAAATTATAGCAAATAAACGGTAAAAGACGAGAAAGAAAAATGACACGCGATTTGTTAAGGCAGTTCCCCTTGTCGTCCTCGCGTGGGGTACTCTTCCCCTAATTCTAGAATGTAGAATTAGGATAATTGCTATTATGATTGCAAAGCTTGTACAAGAGATAGAAAATAGTCACCATAATTCAAACTCAATATGTTGAATTGAAAACAAAGCTCCTCTCTTCCCTTGATTCTATTTGAACCAAGTATGTCACCAATCTTCGATAAACCTTCAGTTGTAGCTACCTTGTTGATAACCTAAAACGTTTCTCAAACCCTCTCTATGGCTGATTTGATCGCAAGATGGTGACCCTAATTCTTCCTTCACAATCCTCTGATTGTAGCTACCTTGTTGAGCGAACTCACGGTTCCTCAATCCCTTAAGCACAGCTGAATTTGAAGCAAATAATTGTCAAAAAACCCCAAATCCCAATGATCTTGGAGGATAAAACCCTCAGATTTTATTCAAGAAAAACCCATAATTACTCAACCCGAACAAGATCGCAGTCTTCTACTTGAGACATTATCAACACATGCTTCGCACCTTGATCGATAAAAATTATTATGTGTAGTTGTCAATGGATGAATGAGAGGTTGAAGATGATGAGTACCTAGTGTATCTATTTCACTTTTCTTGTTAAAAAACCAAATGATATAATATTACAAGATTATATATGTTATCTCAAGTCAAAACTGAAACTATCAAGCTGAGAAACAGATTTAACGAGCGAACGGTCGACCTATGCCAAAAGGGAGACTCTACCTAAGCATTCCCGAGAGTGTCAGAAAACAAAGTGCGTGATCCATGCACCGAGTTTCTAAAATCTCAACAACTCAATAACATGTGGTAGATTCAACCGACATAGGGTTTGTTTTTATACTACAATTTGCTTAACAATTTTTCTCTTACTAAAGTTCTTTGAATAAGACTCAACCAAATCATCAGAAAGTAGAGACAAAGCAGTTATCGGATCGGGGTTTTATTAAGAAGAAGAACTTCCTTTTACCAATCTTTTCTTTGTAGGTCTTGATGAAGCCATGGAAGGAAGCTTGAAGAGTTTGAGACTTATGGGTAAAAAATGCTCTTAGGGTTTTTGAGATGGTTTTGGGGAAAATAGAGTAATGAGAGTGAACGAGTAGAGATGATAAGATAAAAACACACTTGTCACACAGAATTGTTAAAGTCATTGGTTAAAATATCACGCGATGCATCGACCTACACAAGTCATGCATCGACGCATAGGGCCTTAATTTTGAGAAACACAGGTTCAAGTATGCGTCGATGGTCCCCAACCATAGGTCGACCCAAGCAGGACTATTTTTCAATTGTGCAAATACACATGAATTTTAAGACACAATAAAACAGAAATAACCACCTAAGCATAGATCACATATCACAAAGATTTAAAAGCGTATATCACAAGGAATAAATTTTTTAACAAGTTTACCACTTTGAGTTATCAAGAGTAGAGTTAGATTTAGAATGATATTACCTATATAATGCAGGATGACATTTTCCCTCACAAATATCTTGATACAAGAGTGTAGATAATTAATGAGAGTACAAGTATAAATAAGAGCAATGTAACTAATGTAGTTGCAACCTATCTGAAATGTAGAGAACATCAAGTTCCCTATGGATATGCAATAAAGGCTTGGTCGCAAGAGGTTTCTTGAAAATATCTGCAAGTTGATTAGTGTTATCAACATGCTCAAATACGATGTTACCTTTTTCTACATGATCCCTAAGGAAGTGATGCCTAATCTCAATATGTTTTGTGCGTGAATGTAAAACCGGGTTTTTGGTTAGGTTTATGGCACTTGTGTTATCACAAAAGATCAGAATATGATCGAGTTTGACATTAAAATCAAGTAGTTGTTATTTGAACCACAAAATTTGAGCACAATAATTACCGACTGCGACATATTCTGCCTCGCCAGTTGACAAAGTACCGGAAACTTGTTTCTTGCTATGCCAACTATAATACAGTGGGAGAACTGACTTGGATGTTTTGTCTTTTATCATAATTGTTGCAGATAGTAAGATTCACCACCGACTTTTATTTTATCCAATAAAGGAAAGGGTGAAAAGAACAAAAAAGACCTTTTGAGAATTTTCTTGAGTTCGGGGGATAGGTTATGAAAAGGGAAGGTGTTAGCATCCTTTTCATCCGTAGTTATCTATGGGCTCTTAGTTGCTAGCTCACTTTAAAATTATTTGTTTGAAATGTGTTTTTGATTGGTTTTGAAAGTACTTTTGAAAAGTGCCTTCGTTTAGACGAACTTTGTAATGATTCTCGTCTCTATAAGAATGCATACAAAGTGTTAACTTTTGAAAATATTTCATTAGAAAGTGTTGGTGTGTTTGAAATGATGTTTTTTTAAAATGGTTGTGAGCAAGAAACTACGGGCGTTCTAACTACTCAAAAAGTCTTAGTTCTTTTCCTTCTCCTTTAGATAATACTATCTTACCATTGATTGATAATAAGCCCTACCATTGGATGTGAAGGAACGGGCGTGGGTCATCGTATAGTCATAGAAGGCAACATTGTAGGATACCTTAGCAATTTGTAGCATGGGTCTAAGATCGTTTACCGAAAGCAGCATTGAAGGGTCATCGAGGGACTACGATCTTGTTTTCGAGGGTCATTACTAAAGCATCCCACGTTTGAGGGACATGATTATTTTTTCATCTGAGGCAACAAGTGTGGGTTACCCTAGAGGTGCAAGTGTGAAAAGTTTTTGATGTCATGCATTTGTTCTTGAATTAGGGTTTTCTACTTGTTGATTTTATGTCTTGCCATACAAACCCTATTTAATAGCATTTATATTGAAAGTAATAAATTACGGAAATATAAAGCTTCTATGCTATTACATCATTTGGGGATGGGGGTATAAATATACAAATGCGGGGATGAAAGCCAATAAATCCTAATTTACTATTACAACCATATTGAATTGAATAATAATGTACAAGAAATGTAAATATAATGTACAAAGAATAAAATGATATGAAAAGAAACAAAAATATTTTTGTTATGAAGAAAGAGTTTTGACCTAATTAACTAAAAAATAGATTAGTTAAACTAAGAAAATTAAACTTAAGTTAATTAAAAAAATTAATTTGTTTAAAGAAACAAGTTTAGGATTATTGTGAAAAGGTTTTAATTAAATTGAATTAGTATATATAAAAAAATTAATTAATTAAAATCCCTAAGTTCTAAATTAATTTTAAAGAAAAGAAATTGATTTTAAATTAAAAAAAAATTTCTTGGCTTTTGGTTTAGAAAGAAATAACAATAGGAATATACTAAAGTTATAAGTGATAAATAAAATATTTTGGAAAATCAAAACCTAACTCAACATGTTTTGATGTATAATTGCTTGCATTGGCTCATTTTCCTATTTTGCATCGACACATATCAGCTTTGCATTGACACATGTCATTTTCTTGCTCCTGGAAGTCAAAAACAGCTCAGTATGATTAAATACATAATGGTATGTGTCAAATCATTTCTTTTTTGTGTCGACACATTCGTGTTTTATGTCGATTCATAACCTGTTTTGTACATAGCATGTGTCGACTCATAGTGTTTCATATCGACTCATACTGCTATTTTTTTACTTTTATCATTGTTCTACTACATGTAAAAGTCAGTTCTCAAAACATGGTTAATTAAAATGAAAAGCAAGCATATGGTTAGCTTCAAGGAAATGATATCTACATTTTATCTTCACAAATGAATCATTAATGATGATTTATATGAAGAGTTCAAAGTCAAGAAAATTACGTTGAAACTGAAATTTGTGTTTTGACTTAGAGTTGGAGAAACCAAGTTGCAGGTTGCTGTTTTTTGGTAAATGGTGATGATTATGTAACATAAGTTGTTCTTGTATTTTAACAACTTCTATATGAGGTATATAAAGTATGTGGATGGTTTATTTGGACAGAACTTGCAAGGTGTGAGAGATTCAAAGATTTGGACTTCAAAGCTCAAGAGTGGAGGTTTTGTGGACAACTATGGCATTTTGGGAGTATGAAATTTTGAGGGCTTGTCTACACAATAAAAAATTATTCCCTTAGCTTGCAAATGGCTTCTCTATTTAAAGAGGAGGTTTGAGATAATGAGAGAGTTTGTTTTACAAGTTGTCAAAATTCTGATTTAGTTGAGATGAAACAACCAAGTTGTTATGAAAATTGGTGTTCCAATGCATGGTACAAGCATGGTCTGAAGTTTCTAGAGGCTTTTAGGCATGTTTCTTCTTACTTTGAAATTGTGTATGTTCAGGGAAAACAATTGAGATGCTCAAGGAATTGACAATTGCATAACGCATGCTTTATGTGAATGGCAATGGTGCCTTTGTGCCATAAATGGAATGATGCAATGGACAATACTTGAATCACTTGGATAATGGTTCAATCAATTGTGTAAACATCTGATTATGGATAGATTTTCAAGTCAAAAGGCCTGCAAAGAAATATTATGCAGCATGGCATAAGGATTTTGTTATATGTTCTTCAACAAAATGACTTGCAATTCAAGAATGGATGCCCAACTTCAGGCCCTTGAATCTCCTACCTCAAGTATGATAAATTCATGCTCTTGGATGTTTTGGAAAGCTTAAAACATCCTCTATAACTTTCATGTTGTCCGTTTTGACAAAATCATCTTGGAAATATGTGAAAAAATGCCAAGAAGTTGGGATAAAATCCTGACCAAAATCTGCTGGAAATTTCTCTAAGTGTTAGATGAAAATGTCATGACTTCATGGGCTTATATCTTCAAATCTAAGCATTTTTTGGACATAAACCCTCTAATACCAAGTTGTAGAATTCATCAAGATCTACAACTTTCATTTTGAAAGTTTCCTTTTAATCATCATGCATCCTGGTGAAAAATTGACATGAAGTAGTGAAATTATCACGTACAAAACACTTAGAAAAATTTCTAAGTCTTGAGAAATTTGACTTTTCAAATTGACTTTTGACTTTCATGACTTCTTGATTATAAATATTGATATTCTTGAATGTCTTGATGAACTTTGACCTTTGAAACTTAATGTTGACCAAAAAGTCAAAGTTTGACGTTTGGTGTATCAATTGACTTTTCATCAGTTGACTGAATTTCAGTTATCAATCAATTGATCTGGAGAAACGAATTGATATATGAAATTAGGTCAAAATTATGCACTTGAATCCTTGATACCATATTTCAAACCAATAGATTGTGTATTAGGTCAAAATTCAGTGATCAGTCGTTCTCAGTCAAAACCCTAATTTGTGATCTCAGTGTTTCGAAGGTGATTTTGTTTGATCAATTCCTTGAGAATCCTTGAGCATTGGAGATCATTTGAGAAATGTCTTGTGAAAAGAGAGAGAAAATTTGGGGTACAACAGCTGCCCCTGTTCAATCTTCTTAAACCTGAAGGGTTAGATTGACGGGTCCGCCATTCGTGACTTGAAGGTGAAAGATGATTGAACACTAGAGTGCCCAGAAAATTGCACTCGATAATGTGTTAGTTGATTATATTGGGAATGGGCTCAAAGATGCCATTTATAGAAATGATGAAGAGTTGTTTGGAGATGGGCTTATAGATGCCATCCAGAGTGAATGTTGGTAGAAACTGGAAGAAGTATCAAAATAAATTCTTGGTCGATTTATACTAAAAATGTAGATGTCTTTTGCATGTCTTTAACCGGGAGAAATAAATCTAACCAGAAGAGGTCTTGTGATGGTGAATTCACTGGTGAAATAAATCTAACCAGAATAGGCCTTTCCATTGCCTATTATTAACTGGTAGAAGTAAATCCATCCAGAAGAGGACTGTTGATTTGTTGACTTTTGCTGCAAGGAAAAGGGTTAGTTGCATGCGGATGTATGCATGGCACAATGATGTTATTAAAATAAA